>CAKJTW010000099.1:3725000-4325000 GCA_917880005.1 Nanger dama
CCAGGCTGGCCTTGAGCAGTTGCCAGGAAACCAACAAATTTGGCCAAGGTAAATTGGTTAGACAAGAACCAACGAGAGCCTGGGAGCCCCTAGAGAGGTAATGGAAGCTAGACAGACACCCCCAGGACCCACAGGCGAGAGCACGCACAGCAGCCATACAGCAGGACCAGGCAGCCCCAGACATAGGAAAAGTGCAAAAATAGACAGGCTAGGGGAAATCAGTGAGGGTGGCAGAAGATGAAAGAGGGGCGCGGGGCTGACGCAGGTCAGAAAGAGGATATTCTGCAGTTCCCGGCCAGCGACCCCCGCCAAGTGAGGAAATTCTAGGGACTATTGGGCACTGCAGACTGTGGTCACTGTTCGCCGAGAAGGTCCGACCACTGTATGAAGGAGGTAAAAAAAAACCCCAAAACTGGACTTGGACTGAACTCGTGAGGTGGGCATTTCGAGAGCATATTCGTGGCCCAATATACAAGGAATGGGGGTTCCTAATGGCAGAGGGAAAGGTAGTCAGAAACTTACCTGAGATCCGTAGACTCTTGGCAGTGGTCCACCAGCCTCAGGCGGTAGCCATAGTGCATGTTCCGGAATACCAAAGGGGGAAAGATCTCGGGGCTCGAGGCAACTGAGCCACCGACGCAGCACCTCACCAAGCTGCCACGGGAAGCTATGGGACCTGTATACTGACTGTGGGATTGCCAACCCCAGAAATGGGGACCCTGCCACTGGCCCCTGAGTACTCCCCCTCTGGTCAGGACTGGATTTGAGAAAACAGCAACCGTTCTACGAGTAAGGACAGATGGTACCAGGACCAGGAGGACAACCTATTTCTCCCCCGATCTACAACTCTGCACGCACCTACATCAGACCACCTATTTGAGGGGAAAAGAAGACTCTATCACTCTTACAGACAGCTCGCCTGCGGTTTCCCCGACAAAAAGGCGGCCATACAAGACATAGCCCGTGCCTGTAAAGCATGCCAGATGATGAGACCAGGGAAGGGACAGCACATGGGTATAAGGTACTGAGGGGAGAGGCCAGGACAACACTGGGAAATAGATTTCACTGAGGTAAGGCCAGGGAAGTATGGGTACTGTTATTTGTTAGTCTTGGTAGATACCTTCTCTGGGTGGGTGGAGGCCTACCCCACTAAGAGAGAGACAGCAGTGATGGTTGCCAAGAAGCCCCTAGAAGAGATATTGTCTAGGTTTGGGCTGCCAGTATCTATTGGTTCTGACAATGGACCTGCTTTTGTGAGCCAAATTGTTCAGGGACTGACCTCAGCCCTGGGGACCAAATGAAAACCGCATTGCGAATACAAGCCCCAGAGCTCAGGACAGGTAGAAAGAATGAACCAGACCCTAAAAGAAACTTTAACAAAGTTGGCAGTAGAGACTGGCGGGGACTGGGTGACCCTCCTTCCCTTTGGGGACTGCGTGAATGCTGAGGAAGATTCCTCGGTATAACTAAAGACAGGGGGAATGTTAAGGGACCAGACCTGAGCCATGACAGGCTCAACAAGCTATACTAAGCCTAAGATTCAGATTCTTGTAAAATCTGAGTCATGATTCCAGGGAACCACACCCTGGGAAAGTCTTGCTCACTCTAAACATGAGCCAATCAGAATTGAGATTTTGATTCAAACCTGAGCCAATGAGATTTTGTGATTTGTGTGATTTGACCAATGAGATTTTGTGATTTGTGTGGTTTGACCAATGAGATTTTGTGATTTGTGTGATTTGAAAAATCCCGCACACGTGCACATGAACTAACCAATCACTGTTTGCCAACTCTTCTGTTGCAACATTTGAACCGGGCTAAATGTATAAATACTGCTGCAATCCAGAGCTAAGGGCTCTCATCAAGACTCCACTGCACTGGATGAGATGGAAGCCCTAGCTCGAGCTAGCAATAAAACCCCTTTTTGCTTTTGCATTGCTGTGGTCGTTTTATTCTCTTGGTTCTGGGATCCGGACTCAGGGCATAACATGGGCAATACCTGTGCCACCAGGAAAGACTCTGAATTAGAATAATTGGCCAAAGACAACCCGGAAACTAATCCCATCACCATAAAACCCGAGACTGCAAGCCATGTGGCAGAGCTGTTCTCCTGGGTTCCCTTACCCTACTGCTCTCCACCCGGGTGCCCTTTCCCAATAAAATCTCTTGCTTTGTCAGCACATGTGTCTCCTCAGACAATTCATTTCTGAGTGTTAGACAAGAACCCAGTTTGGGGCCCTGGAAGGGGTCCCCCTTCATGCAGCAATTCTACCTGCCTTTAAGGGCTTATGCTTCCCTTGTGGCTCAGCTGGTAAAGAATACGCTGCAATGTGAGAGACCGGGGTTTGATTCCTGGGTTAGGGAGATCCCTTGGAGAAGGGAAAGGCTGCTCACTTCAGTTATTGTGGTCTGGAGAATACCATGGACTGTATAGACCATGGGGTTGCAAAGAGTCAGACACGACTGAATGACTTTCACTTTCACTTTCAAAGGCTTATGACTCTTTTTTGAAAAGTATTTGAGGTGTTGATATCTGCTTATAATAAGCAGATATAAATAGCATCATTTATGTCAAACCTCAAATGAGGGAAATTGGAAGGAAGTAAAAATCAAAGTTTATATGGGGCATCCCAGTCGCTCTGTCGTGTCCGACTCTTTGTGACCCCATGAATCGCAGTACGCCAGGCCTCCCTGTCTATCACCAACTCCCAGAGATTACTCAAACTCATGTCCATCGAGTCAGTAATGCCATCCAGGCATCTCATTCTCTGTCATCCCCTTCTCCTCCTGCCCCCAAACTCTCCCAGCATCAGGGTCTTTTCCAAAGAGTCAGCTCTTCCCATGAAGTGGCCATAGTATTGGAGTTTCAGCTTTTAGCTTCAGTCCTTGCAGTGAACATCCAGGACTGATCTCCTTTAGACTAGACTGGTTGGATCTCCTTGCAGTCCAAGGGACTCTCAAGAGTCTTCTCCAACACCACAGCTCAAAAGCATCAATTCTTTGGCGCTCAGCTTTCTTCACAGTCCAGCTCTCACATCCATACATGACCATGGGAAAAACAATAGCCTTGACTAGACGGCCCTTTGTTGGCAAAGTAATGTCTCTGCTTTTGAATATGCTATCTAGGTTGGTCATAACTTTCCTTCCAAGGAGTACTGTTCAGTACAGTTCAGTCGCTCAGTCATGTCCGACTCTTTGCGACCCCATGAGTCGCAGCACACCAGGCCTCCCTGTCCATCACCATCTCCTGGAGTTCACTCAGACCCACGTCCATCGAGTCAGTGATGCCATCCAGCCATCTCATCCTCTGTCATCCCCTTCTCCTCCTGCCCCCAATCCTTCCCAGCATGAGAGTCTTTTCCAATGAGTCAACTCTTCGCATGAGGTGGCCAAAGTACTGGAGTTTCAGCTTTAGCATCATTCTTTCCAAAGAAATCCCAGGGCTGATCTCCTCCAGAATGGATTGGTTGGATCTAGGAGTAAGTGTCTTTTAATTTAATGGATGCAATCACCATCTGCAGTGATTTGGGAGCCCAGAAAAATAAAGTCTGACACTGTTTCCACTGTTTCCCCATCTATTTCTCATGAAGTGATGGGACCAGTTGCCATGATCTTAGTTTTCTGAATGTTGAACTTTAAGCCCACTTTTTCACTCTCCTCTTTCACTTTTATCAAGAGGCTTTTTAGTTCCTCTTCACTTTCTGCCATAAGTGTGGTGTCATCTGCATATCTGAGGTTATTGATATTTCTCCCTGCAATCTTGATTCCAGCTTGTGATTCTTCCAGCCTGGTGTTTCTCATGATGTACTCTGCATAGACGTTAAATAAGCAGGGTGACAATATACAGCTTTGACATACTCCTTTTCCTATTTGGAACCAGTCTGTTGTTCCATGTTCAATTCTAACTGTTGCTTCCTGACCTGCATATAGGTTTCTCAACAGGCAAGTCAGGTGGTCTGATATTCCCATCTCTTTCAGAATTTTCCACAGTTTATTGTGATCCACACAGTCAAAGGCTTTGGCATAGTCAATAAAGCAGAAATAGATGCTTTTCTGGAACTCTCTTGCTTTTTGATGATCCAGCAGATGTTGGCAATTTGATCTCTGGTTCCTCTGCCTTTTCTAAAACCAGCTGAAACATCTGGAACTTCATGGTTCATGTATTGCTGAAGCCTGGCTTGGAGAATTTTGAGCATTACTTTACTAGCATGTGAGATGAGTGCAATTGTGCGGTAGTTTGAGCATTCTTTGGCATTGTCTTTCTTTGGGATTGGAATGAAAACTGACCTTTTCCAGTCCTGTGGCCACCGCTGAGTTTTCCAAATTTGCTGGCATATTGAGTGCAGCACTTTCACAGCATCGTCTTTCAGGACTTGAAATAGCTCAACTGGAATTCCATCACCTCCCCTAGCTTTGTTCATAGTGATGCTTTCTAGGGCCCACTTGACTTCACATTCCAGGATGTCTGGCTCTAGGTGAGTGATCACACTATCGTGATTATCTGGGTTGTGAAGATCTTTTTGTACAGTTTTTCTGTGTATTCTTGTCACCTCTTCTTAATATCCTTTGCTTCTGTTAGATCTATACCATTTCTGACCTTTATTGAGCCTATCTTTATATGAAATGTTCCCTTGGTATCTCTAATTTTCTTGAAGAAATCTCTGGTTTTTCCCATTCTGTTCTTTTCCTCTATTTCTTTTGCATTGATCGCTGAGGAAGTCTTTCAGTTCAGTTCAGTTGCTCAGTCATGTCCGAGGAAGGCTTTATGGGTGGCTAACTTTGAGCATCAACATGAGTGGTAGGCATACCTGTAGATGGAGCTTCTTTGTGCTTTGGCAAAGAGCTTTGACGTAATGGCTGCTTGAAGCCCTAAAGTTCTGTGCTATATACTATGGGAGAGATAACTGCAAGCCAATATAACTTTACAAATTGCAGTTTAATTACTCTTTTATTAAGTATGGCTTGAATTTGGCTGAGTGTAGTAAAACATTCAAATATCAATAATAGTGGCTTGAGTTAGACAAAATTTAGTTTTATTTCATGATACAAAAATACGCAGGAAGACAAGCATGGTAAGAAACTCCAGGATATCAGTTCTCTAAGGACTTGCTAGCTTTTCCTTTGTGATCAAATTCAAGTGGCTGCTGTAGCACCTGCCGTCATGTCTGCACTTGAAGATGCAGAAAGGTGAGAGAACAAAGGACACAGAGTGTTAGAGTGGGCATGCCAGCTGAGTCTGTCCCCACCTCCCTTAGGTACTTTTATTTTTCCTGCCTCACACTCCTACTAGGCCAGAACTCTGACACACGGATACCTCTGTTCATGTGTATGTCTGTCTACAATGGAAGCTGGGGAATTTAGTTTTTATTAGCTGGGCACTTTGCCCTCATCTCCCAACAAAATGAAAGTTTTATCAGTGAGAAACAATGGGAGAATGAATGATGAATCAGTACTAGTAGTCTTGTCATAACTATCTGTTGAAAAACCTTAGTATGGGTGTAGGGAACCCTTTATTTTAAAGAACATTTTACATTTTGAAGAATCTCCTGATAAATTTCTTTCATGATACATTCTGAAGTAGCTTTATAATTTTGTCTTTTATTGGAATATGTGAGAATAGATTTCCTCTGTAATGCTTGGTATTACATGGAAGAAGCCCTGGAATGGGTTCAATATTTGGCTTCACCATAATTCACTGTGAACCACTTTGAAGTACAACTCAGTTACATGTGACATGTGAAAGGAGATACGGCAAAATGAGTTTTAAATGTATATGCAAGAGAAAATGTTAAGAATAAAAGAGACATTCCTAAAGAAGAAGTACAAAGTGAAAGGACTTTTTTTTTTTTTTTTAATCAGAAATTAACAATTTACTATGCATCTCTGTTTCTTCAGATGGTCTGGGATTAGGTGCAGGGGGTATACACATTGACCAACAAAATAGAAAAGAGAGCTCAGATGCAGGCCTATACCAAAAATGGAAATTTGACCTTTGACTGAGATGACATTGACACTGCACATTGGTTAGGAAAAGATAAACTTTTCAATAAATGCTATTGGGACACCTGGTAATCTGAATGTGAAAAAATGACTTTGGAGATCTATCTCATACCACATTATAGAAAAATGAAATCCATGTGGATTAAGACTTACATGAACAAGACAAAACTGCAATGTTGAGTAGAAACAGCAAGTTTCTAGTATGTTTCCACATGCAGTCCAAACATGGAAAAGTATGTAGTATATTGCTTAATAAAACCAATATGGTTAAATATAAAGTGGAAAAAAGAGGCAAAGAGAAATTTTAAGTTTGCGTTTTCTATCGGGGGAAATAAAAGGGGAGATGGAGGATCTGAATGTCTTTGCTTTTAAATTGGGTGGTGCCTACACGGAAGCTTGCTTAGTCATTCTACTTTATATCTTACACAATTTTATAAGGTTCTTTTGTAGCTACAAATGACTTTTTAAAAGATTTAAACTGTAGATATGAAAAATATGCATTGTTAGGTTATTGTGAATATCAGACATGAAAATATTTGAAGAAACATTAAATAAATTTTTATCTGCTACACTTTGTACATCTTGAAGGCTGAATTATTTTTTATTGACTTTTGTATACTTAGCACAATGTCTGCAATGTACTTAAACTTTTTTTTGCTTTTTTTTTTTTTTTAACCTTACAATACTGTATTGGTTTTGCCATACACTGACATGAATCTGCCACGAGTGCACATGCGTTCTCAATCCTGAACCCCTCTCCCACCACCCTCCCCATAGCATCTCTCTGGGTCATCCCAGTGCACCATCCCCAAGCATCCTGTATCCTGTATTGAACCTAGACTGGCGATCGTTTCTTACATGACAGTATACATGTTTCAATGCCATTCTCCCAGATCATCCCACCCTCGCCCTCTCCCACAGAGTCCAAAAGTCTGTTCTATACATCTGTGTCTCTTTTGCTGTCTCGCATAGAGGGTTATCATTACCATCTTTCTAAATCCCATATATATGCATTAGTATACTGTATTGGTGTTTTTCTTTCTGGCTTACTTCACTCTGTATAACCGGCTCCAGTTTCATCCATCTCATTAGAACTGATTCAAATGTATTCTTTTTAATGGCTGAGTAATACTCCACTGTGTATATGTACCAGAGCTTTCTTATCCATTCATCTGCTGATGGACATCTAGGTTGTTTCCATCACCTGGCTATTATAAACAGCGCTGCAGTGAACATTGGGATACACGTGTCTCTTTCAATTCTGATTTCCTCGGTGTGTATGCCCAGCAGTGGGATTGCTGGGTCATAAGGCAGTTCTATTTCCAGTTTTTGAAGGAATCTCCACACTGTTCTCCATAGTGGCTGTATTAGTTTGCATTCCCACCAACAGTGTAAGAGGGTTCCCTTTTCTCCACACCCTCTCCAGCATTTATTGCTTGTAAACTTTTGGATTGCAGCCATTCTGACTGGGGTGAAATGGAACCTCATTGTGGTCTTGATTTGCATTTTTCTGATAATGAGTGATGTTGAGCATCTTTTCATGTGTTTGTTCGCCATCCATATGTCTTTTTGGAGAAATGTATATTTAGTTCTTTGGCCTATTTTTTGATTGGGTCATTTATTTTTCTGGAATTGAGCTGCATAAGTTGCTTGTATATTTTTGAGATTAGTTGTTTGTCAGTTGCTTCATTTGCTATTATTTTCTCCCATTCTGAAGGCTGTCTTTTCGCCTTGCTTATAGTTTCCTTTGTTGTGCAGAAGCTTTTAATTTTAATTAGATCCCATTTGTTTATTTTTGCTTTTATTTCAAGTATTCTGGGAGGTGGATCATAGAGGATCCTGCTGTGACTTATGTCAGAGAGTGTTTTGCCTGTGTTTTCCTCTAGGAATTTTATAGTTTCTGGTCTTATGTTTAGATCTTTAATCCATTTTGAGTTTATTTTTGTGTATGGTGTTAGAAAGTGTTCTAGTTTCATTCTTTTACAAGTGGTTGACCAGTTTTCCCAGCACCACTTGTTAAAGCGGTTGTCTTTAATCCATTGTGTATTCTTGCCTCCTTTGTTCAAGATAAGGTGTCCATAGGTATGTGGATTTATCTCTGGGCTTTCTGTTTTGTTCCATTGATCTATATTTCTGTCTTTATGCCCGTATCATGCTGTCTTGATGACTGTGGCTTTGTAGTAGAGCCTGAAGTCAGGCAGGTTGATTCCTCCAGTTCCATTCTTCTTTCTCAAGATTGCTTTGGCTATTCGAGATTTTTTGTATTTCCATACAAATTGTGAAATTATTTGTTCTAGCTCTGTGAAAAATACTGCTGTTAAATTGATAGGGATTGCATTGACTCTGTAGATTGCTTTGGGTAGTATACTCATTTTCACTATATTGATTCTTCCGATTCATGAACATGGTATATTTTTCCATCTGTTAGTGTCCTCTCTGATTTCTTTCACCAGTGTTTTATAGTTTTCTATATATAGGTCTTTAGTTTCTTTAGGTAGATATATTCCTAAGTATTTTATTCTTTTCGTTGCAATGGTGAATGGAATTGTTTCCTTAATTTCTCTTTCTATTTTCTCATTATTAGTGTATAGGAATGCAAGGGATTTCTCTGTGTTGATTTTATATCCTGCAACTTTACTATATTCATTGATTAGCTCTAGTAGTTTTCTGGTGGAGTCTTTATGGTTTTCTATGTAGAGGATCATGTCATCTGCAAACAGTGAGAGTTTTACTTCTTCTTTTCCAATTTGGATTCCTTTTATTTCTTTTTCTGCTCTGATTGCTGTGGCCAAAACGTCCAAAACTATGTTGAATAGTAGTGGTGAAAGTGGGCACCCTTGTCTTGCTCCTGAGTTTAGGGGAAATGCTTTCAATTTTTCGCCATTGAGGATAATGTTTGCTGTGGGTTTGTCATATATAGCTTTTATGATGATGTTGAGGTACGTTCCTTCTATTCCTGCTTTCTGGAGAGTTTTTATCATAAATGGATATTGAATTTTGTCGAAGGCTTTTTCTGCATCTATTGAGATAATCATATGATTTTTATTTTTCAATTTGTTAATGTGGTGAATTACATTGATTGATTTGCAGATCTTGAAGAATCCTTGCATCCCTGGGATAAAGCCCACTTGGTCATGGTGTATGATCTTTTTGATGTGTTGTTGGATTCTGATTGCTAGAATTTTGTTAAGGATTTTTGCATCTATGTTCATCAGTGATATTGGCCTGTAGTTTTCTTTTTTGTGGCATCTTTGTCAGATTTTGGTATTAGGGTGATAGTGGCCTCATAGAATGCATTTGGAAGTTCACCTTCCTCTGCAATTTTCTGGAAGAGTTTGAGTAGGATAGGTGTCAGCTCTTCTCGAAATTTTTGGTAGAATTCAGCTGTGAAGCCGTCTGGACCTGGGCTTTTGTTTACTGGAAGATTTCTCATTACAGTTTCAGTTTCCGTACTTGTGATGTGTCTGTTAAGATTTTCTATTTCTTCCTGGTTCAGTTTTGGAAAGTCATACTTTTCTAAGAATTTGCCTTTTCTTCCACATTGTCCATTTTATTGGCCTATAATTGCTGATAGTAGTCTCTTATGATCCTTTGTATTTCTGTGTTGTCTGTTGTGATCTCTCCATTTTCATTTCTAATTTTATTGATTTGATTTTTCTCCTTTGTTTCTTGATGAGTCTGGCTAATGGTTTGTCAATTTTATTTATCCTTTCAAAGAATCAGCTTTTGGCTTTGTTCATTTTTTTCTATGGTCTCTTTTGTTTCTTTTGCATTTATTTCTGCCCTAATTTTTAAGATTTCTTTTCTTCTACTAACCCTGAGATTCTCCAATTCTTCCTTTTCTAGTTGCTTTAGGTGTAGAGTTAGGTTATTTATTTGACTTTTTCTTATTTCTTGTACTTAACATTTTTGATTGAATGAATGAATGAGGAAGCCATTTTAATGTTAGTATATTTAATACAAGTTTTATGTTTTTGTATTATTAGAAGTGAGCTGCTCCTTCTAGTCTTTATTGACAAATATATCACTCTATTCACTCATTTACTTATTTAATGTATCTATTCTTCAAATACATAATAAGACCTACAATGTTACAGATACCATGCTAGCTATTAGAGGGTACTGAGATGAGCTATACACATTTACTATTTTCAATGAGCTCATATAGTCTAGTAGGAGAGATAAACAAGAAGTGCTTTAAGTACAGAGGATTTGTATTTGACAGACTTCAGCACCTTGTGGGCAGCTTATAGCAAATGAAAAGATGGGATATGATAGCAGCAGGGAATATGAGTGGAGTCAAGATGAAGTCCACAACAAGAAGTGAGGACGATGGAAACTTCAGCTGGATTGATGCTAGGACGATTTCATTAAACAAGATGGACAAGTGTTGAGGGAGTGTTTCCCAAGTCATATTCCTTGGAATTTCATTCCTTCAAAGATACTTCATACAAAAAGGGAATTGAAATACATTTGAGAAATGCTGATCTTTTTCTCTAGTGTAGATCCACAATGCAGAATATCATATTAAAGGCCCCCATGAAACCAGTTCAACTTCGTTTACAAAGATAGCAAAATGATGTGAAGAAACTGTTCAATTTTTAATGCATCTGTTTTTTTCTGTTTTTAATTATGTATTTTTTTGCCCAACAATGAATTCTTGAATGCCTACCATAAGGCAATGGAGCAACTGACTATTAAGTTAACAGTGATTTGGGAGAAGGTAAGTTATGACCAACCTAGATAGTATATGCAAAAGCAGAGACATTACTTTGCCAACTAAGGTCCATCTAGTCAAGGCTATGGTTTTTCCTGTGGTCATGTATGGATATGAGAGTTGGACTGTGAAGAAGGCTGAGCGCTGAAGAACTGATGCTTTTGAACTGCAGTGTTGGAGAAGACTCTTGAGAGTCCCTTGGACTGCAAGGAGATCCAGCCAGTCCATTCTGAAGGAGATCAGCCTTGGGATTTCTTTGGAAGGAATAATGCTAAAGCTGAAACTCCAGAACTTTGGCCACCTCATGTGAAGAGTTGACTCATTGGAAAAGACTCTGATACTGGGAGGGATTGGGGGCAGGAGGTGAAGGGGACGACAGAGGATGAGATGGCTAGATGGCATCACTGATTTGATGGACATGAGTTTGAGTGAACTCCGGGAGTTGGTGATGGACAGGGAGGCCTGGTGTGCTGTGATTCATGGGGTCGCAAAGAGTCGGACACAACTGAGCGACTGAACTGAACTGAACTGAAAATCATTTTTAGATAAATGAAAAAGGGCATAACTAGCAACTCTGCATCAAGCAAATCAATTGGCACCATTTTTCCAACAGCATTTGCTCACTTTGTGTCTGTGTATCACATGCTGGAAATTCTAGGAATATTTCAAATTTTTCATTATTATCATGTTTGTTATTAAACATATTATTAAAAAGCAGAGACATCACTTTGCTGACCAAGTTCCATATAGTCAAAACTATAATTTTTCCAGTAGTCATGTGCAGATAAGAGAGTTGGACCATAGAGAAGGCTGACCGCCAAAGAATTGATGCTTTCGAATCGTGCTGGAGAAGACTCTTAAGAGTCCCTGGACTGCAAGGAGATCATACCAATCAATCCTAAAGGAAGTTAAACCTGAATATTCACTGGAAAGACTGATGCAGAAGCTCCAATACTTTGGACACCTTATGTGAAGAGCTGATTCACTGGAAAAGACCTTGATGCTGGGGAAGATTGAGGGCAGGAGGAGAAGGGGACAGAAGAGGATGAGATGGTTCGACAGCCTCTATAACTCAATGGACATAAATCTGAGCAAACTCTGGGAGATAGTGTAGGACAGAAAAGCCTGGCATGCTGCAGTGCATGGGGTCACGAAGAGTCGGACATGACTCAGTGACAGAACAGCAACAAACGTTTGTTATGGTGATCTGTGATTAGAAATTTCTGAGGTTACTCTTATAATTGTTTTGGAGGCACCACAGAATGTGCCCATATGAGATGGCAAACTTAACAGATAAATGTTGTGTGTTTTGACTGGCCATTCTCCCACCTCTCTTCCTCTTCTCTGGTCTTGCTATTCCTTGAGACAATGTATTGAAATTAAGCCAATTAATAACCCTATAAGCCTATAAGTGTTTCAGTGAAAGAAAGTTGCATTTTTCTAACTTTAAATCAAAACCAAAAAATGACTATGCTTACTGAGGAAGGAATATCAAATGCTGAGACAAGTTGAAAACTAAACTTTTGTGTCAAACGGTTAGCCAAGTTGTGAATACAAAGGACAAATTCTTGAAGGAAATTAAAAGTGCTTCTCCAGTGAACACATGAATGATAAGAAAGTGAAATAACCTTATTGCAGATATGGTGACAGTTTTAATGGTCTGAATAGAAGATCAAACCAGTCAAAACTTTCCTTTACGCCAAAGCCTAATCCAGAGTAAGGCCCTCACTGTCTTCAGTTCTATGAAGGCTGGAAGAGATGAGGAAGATGCAGAAGGAAAGGCTGAAGTTAGCAGAGGTTGGTCCATGAGGTTTAAATAAAGAAACCATCTCTGAAATATAAAAGTGCAAGGTGAAGCAGCAGGTAGTGACATAGAAGCTACAGCAAGTTATCCAGAAGATTTAGCTAAGATCATTAATGAAAGTGGCTGCACTAAAGAGCAGATTTTTAACTTAGTCTAGTTTCTATTTCATCTAATAGCCTTTTACTGGAAGGAGATGGCATAGAGGACTTTCATAACTAGAGAGAAGAAGTCAATGCTTGACTCAAGCTTTCAAAGTATGGCCTGACTCTCTTGATAGGGGCTAATGTAGGTGATGACCTGAAGTTGAAGCCAGTGCTCAATTACCATTTTGAAAATCTTAGGGTCCTTAAGAATTATGCCAACTCTGTTCTGCCTGTGCTCTACAAATGCAAGCAGCAAAGCCTGGATGCCAGGACATCTGTTTACAACGTGGTTTATGAATATTTTAAGCCCACTGTTGAGGTCTACTTTTCAGCAAAAACATTCCTTTCAAAGTATTACTGCTCATTGACAATGCACTTGATCACTGACAATCTCTGATGAAGATGTGCAATAGGATTAAGGTAGTTTTCATGCCTGCTAACACAACATGCATTCTGCAACACATGGATCAAGGAGGAATTTCAAGGGAACTAGAAGTGGAACCTAAAGATGTGACTGAATTACTGCAATCTCATGATACTATTCAGATGTGTGAGGAGTTGCTTCTTATGGATGAGCAAAGAAAGTGGTTTCTTGAGAGGGAATCTGATCCTGATGAAGATGCTGTGAAGGTTGTTGAAGTGACAGCAAAGGATTTAGAATATTGCATAAACTAAGTTGATAAAGCAGCAAGATTTGAGAGGATTAACTCCAGTTTTGAAAGAAGTTCTGCTGTGGGTGACATGCCATCCAACAGCATTGCATACTACAGAAGAATCATTCATGAAAGGAACAGTCAACTAGTGCAGCAAACCTCATTTTAAAAATTGTCACAGCCACTCCATCCTTCAGCAACCACCACCCTGATCCATCAACATCAAAGCAGGACTCTCCATCTGCAAAAAGATTATGACTCACTGAAGGTTCAAATGATGGTTAGCAATTTTAGGAATAAAGTAATTTTTACTTAGAGTCTTTTTGTTTAAGACATAATGTTTTTGCACACTTAATAGACTACTATAAACATAACTTTTCAAGAATTAAAAAATTTTTTTGTTGTGCCATGTAGCATGTGACTCTTAGTTCTCCAACTAGGGATTGAACTATGCCCCCTGCCTTGGCAGTGTGAAGTCTTAAGCCACTGGACCACCTGGGAAGTCCCCATACATTTTTTTGTTCACTGGGAAATAAAAAAATTCTCAAGACTCGCTTTATTGCAGTGGTTTGGAACCAAACTCACAGTATCTCTGAGGTATGGCTATGTGGGACTGGATTTTTATCTTTGGGTCATAGCACAAAGTGTGTATGGCAAACAAATTCAAATGTCTTGAATATCTGCTAGAGAAGCCGTGTACCACCTAGTGACATGTCCTAAAAGTGCAGGCCTCTCCCATAGCTGGTTTTCCATCTGTTAGCTGAATGGAGTTAGTGACTCTCCTCACACAGAGATCCTTGAAAAGTAAATAAAGTTTGAGTGGGTCATGAATCTAAAAATTTTTATTGCAAAAGTCATATATGTTAGTTGTAGAAGAAGTAGAAAATCAAAATATGAGAAAATAAAATCAAATATATTTATGTATACATAGTATAAACAGGCATACTATATAATTGATAATTACCATACATATTCTTTTCTATCCATGTTTTGCATAATAATAATTCATGTATATCTATTTATGTTAACTAATACAACTTTAGATTATATTTTAAAATTGTTGCATAATATTTCATGAATACATCATAATAATTTCTTTTCACTATTGATGAACATTTAGGTTGTTTAAAATTTTTCATGCAATAAATGTCTTTTGTATTCCTGACATTTATTTCTTCAAAATAACTTTTTAGAGAATGGAAATTCTTACCCTAAGGATATGGACATTTAAATTTAAAGGTTTTTCTCAAAGAAGGTTGTACCAAGTTACATTCCCACCTGTAATAGTTATGAATGTCTTTCTCCCTGTATCTTCACACACTGAATTGTATGCAGTAAAACACTGAATTTTATATGTAAAACCAATGTGTCGGTTTGAAGGCAAAGATATTTTAACTTGCATTTCTTTATCTATGAAGTTAGAATCTTGTTTCTCTTTGTTTAATGCTGGCCATTTGGTTCCTTTTATTTTACAACTTTCTTTACTCCTTTTTGTTTATTTTAACTATTGGAGTTTGGCTGATTCCTATTCATTTGCAGTCAGATTGCTTTGCAAATGTTTCGTGTATTTGTTGTTTTTAACTTTTTGTTTTGAACTGATTTTGTTTGGATTTATAACTTTATAAAAATAGTACATAGAGTTCTTGTATACACTTTACCCAACATCCTCTAATGTGTTAATCTTATATAACCATAGTACAATCAACAAAACCAGGATATTGACATTAGCATATTACTACTATATTAACTGGGCTTCCCAGGTGGCAGAGTGGGAAAGAATCCCCTTGCCAGTGCAGGAGATGCAGGTTTGATCTCTGAGTCAGAAAGAGTCCTTGCAGAAGGAAATGGCAATCCACTCTTATATTCATGCCTGGAAAATCCCATGGACAGAAGAACCTGGTGGGCTACTGTCCATCTGGAAAATCCCATGGACAGAAGAACCTGGTGGGCTACTGTCCATGGGATCACGAAGAGTCAGCCATGGTTGTCTGAGGAGGCCTTACAAATAGCTGAGAAAAGAAGAGAGCTAAAGGCAACGGAGAAAAGAAATGTATACCCATCTGAATGCAGAGTTCCAAAGAATGGCAAGAGGAGATGAGAAAGCTTTTCTCAGTGATCAATGCAAAGAAATAGAAGAAAACAATAGAATGGGAAAGACTAGAGATCTTGTCAAGAAAATTAGAGATACCAAGGGAACATTTCATGCAAAGATGGGCACAATAAAGGACATAAATAGTATGGACCTAACAGAGCAGATGATATTAAGAAAAAGGAGGCAAGAATACACAGAAGAACTATACAAAAAAACATTTTAATGACCCAGATAAACACGATGGTGTGATCACTCACCTAGAGCCAGACATCTTGGAGTGGGAAGTCAAGTGGGCCTTTGGAAGCATCACTACGAACAAAGCTAGTGGAGGTGATGGAATTCCAGCTAAGCTATTTCAAGTCCTGAAATATGATGCTGTGAAAGTGCCAGCAAATTTGGAAAACTCAGCAGTGGCCACAGAACTGGAAAAGGTCAGTTTTCAATTTAGTCCCAAAGAAAGACAATGCCAGATAAGGTTCAAACTACCCCACAATTACACTTATCTCACACGCTAGCAAAGTATAATGCTCAAAATTCTCCAAGTGAGGCTTCAACAGTACGTGAACCGAAAACTTCCAGATGTTCAATCTGGAAAAGGAAGAGGAAACAGAGATGAAATTGCCAATGTCCACTGTATCATTAAAAAAGCAAATGAGCTCCAGAAAAATATCTACCTCTGTTTTATTGACTATGCCAAAGACTTTGACTGTGTGGGTCACAACAAACTGTGGAAAATTCTTCAAGAGATGGGAATACCAGACCACCTGACCTGCCTCTTGAGAAATCTGTGTGCCGATCAGGAAGCAACAGTTAGAACTGGACATGGAACAACAGACTGGTTCCAAATTGGGAAAGGAATATGTCAAGGATATATATTATCACCCTGCTTATTTAACTTATATGCAGAGTACATCATGAGAAATGCTGGGCTGGATGAAGCACAAGCTGGAATCAAGATTGCCAGGAGAAATATCAATAACCTCAGATATGCAGATGCAGATACCCTTATGGCAGAAAGCAAAGAGGAACTGAAGAGCCTCTTGATGAAAGTGAAAGAGGAGAGTGAAAAACCTAGCTTAAAACTCAACATTCAGAAAACTAAGATCATGGCATCCAGTCCCATGACTTCATGGCAAGTAGATGGGAAACAATGGAAAAAATGACAGACTTTATTTTCTTGGGCTCCAAAATCACTGCAGATGGTGACTGAAGCAATGAAATTAAAAGGTGTTTGCTCTTTGGTAGAAAAGCTATGACCAACCTAGACAGCACATTAAAAAGCAGAGACAATACTCTGCTGACAAAGGTCTGCTAGTCAAGGCTATGATTTTTCCAGTAGTCATGTATGGATATGAGAGTTGAACTATAAAGAAAGCTGAGTGCTGAAGAACTGATGCTTTTGAACTGTTGTGTTGAAGAAGACTTTTGAGAGTCCCTTGGACTGCAAGGAGATTCAACCAGTCAATCCTAAAGGAAATCAGTCCTGAATATTTATTGGAAGGACTGATGCTGAAGCTGAGACTCCAATACTTTGGCCACCTGATGTGAAGAACTGGCTCACTGGAAAAGACTGTGATGCTGGGAAAGATTGAAGGCAGGAGGAGAAGGGGATGACAGATGATGAGATGGTTGGATGGCATCATTGACGTTATAGACATGAGTTTGAGTGAACTTCGGGAGTTGGTGATGGACAGGGAAGCCTGGCATGCTGCAGTCCATGTGGTCACAAAGGGTCAGGCACAACTGAGCAACTGAACTGAACTGAGCGTGCATGACTAACTACTAGCAGATCTTGTTTAAATTTTATCAGTTTCCCCACTAATTTCCTTTTTTCTATTCTAGCATGCAATCCAGCATCTCACATTGCAATTAGCTGTTATTTCTCCTTAATCTTCTCCAATCTGTAACTGTTCCACAATCTTTTCTTGCTTTTTGTGACCATGACACTTTTAAAGAGAACTAATCATTTATTTTGTAGAATACCCTCAGTTTGTGTTTATTTCATGTTTCCTTATGATTGGAATCAGTGTATACATTTTGGGCAAAAATACTATAGACAGGATATTCTGCCATTCTCAGTGCTTGATATCAAAGGGTTCATGATGTTGATACATTTCACTACTGGTTATGTTATCAGTTGGTTAAGGTAGTGACTGCATTTTCCCTTTTCTAGTCAATATATTTTACAGAGGAGATAGTTTGACATTAGGCAAATCCAGTTTCTACTCAAGTAATTAAGTTCTTGCTTCAAACTGAATAAACTGAAACTGAAAATTGTACATGATAAGTTATATATGGGGCTGCTGTAAGATAGACATTTAGGATGAAAATCACTGGGCCCATTCTCAAATAAAAATCTTTACACCTATAAAAAATTGATGAATAAATATTTTATATAACATCTAATATAAAATATTTAAACATTTACATGTTTAACATATAAATATAAAATATTAAAACATTTATATGTTTTAATAAAATAAAATATTTTAAGTATTGTTTTTTAATGATTTCATACTTCCACTGATTTCTTCAATTAGCACCCTAATACTGGCCCTGATTACATTTGATAAGATTTCTACTATATAAGAAATTCTGTGCAGTATTGCTTGATTAAATAAATCTGTGGAAGATATTTAAAGAAATATTAAATGCTGAAAGAATTTTGGGTTTCTGTTTTTATAATAGATCAAATCAAATTTTATGAGTGTTGACATTGCAATATTTTCTTTTTTTCCCTATCTTCTATCCCTGACCAAACACAGTAACTTCAGAGAAACAACTGCAAAGAAAAATTAGATTGTGTTTGAATTCTAAGTTTCCTCTTATTAGCCATATAACCTTGGGCAAATCAAGTCCCCTTTCTAAGACAAGCCTTAACCTGTCTTACAGGACTCTTGTAAAGATCAACTGATGGAATACTGATGAAAGAGGTTTGTAAACCATAAAGCAATAAACACATGCAAGGGGTTATTAATGCTATTATTATATTTTGTTAGCTCTTAAGGCCTTTCTCTGAGGTATAAATGTTGGTTACTGTAATGTCAATTTTGTTTCTAGGGGAAAAAGATTATTATGAAGTATATGGCATGTTCTATAATATATTTTGCTTCTGTAATATACAGTATTGCATTTGATTCATTTCTATATTATTTTCCTGGCACAACTTCCTACCATAGTTTGACAAACAAGGAATGAGCTGCTTATCTATAAAGATTTATAGCAAAGGGATTCTATAGTCTTGGGAAGATGTCATTGGCAGTGCAAACAGCAAGGTTAACATGGCTGTTTACAAACTTCAGTTAGTATTTCATCTTGAAAACCAGTTTAAGTGCTCTTTAGATAACCTCTTATAATTGAAGGCCTTTTATAAGCTTGGTCTTTATATTGAATTTTGTCAAATTCAAGGTCAGGCAGAAATTCAAACATTAATCGGTTCAAAATTGTAGCCATTGTCTTTTCATGAAACATACCAGCTGTTGCTTGCCTTTCTATCTTCCTTTTTTTCTTATATCTCATATGTGTAGTTTTTATTTTTTAAAATAATTTCATTAAGTTGAATTAGTCATGGTGGAACAGAAGTTCTTGCTTTTGGTTTAGTGAATGCCTTCTGACTTATTGCACCCATAGTCAAAAGCAGTTCATTCTGATTTGATAAATGCATTGAAAGCATCTGAAATTGTTTCATCCTTTTGCTTTCTTGCCTTTTCATCTTTAGAGCAATCAAATGAAATATCCTCTAGGTTTCCTAATCGAAGCTGCCTGCTCTGCCCTGGTGTTAAAAATGTGTGTTTCATTAAGTGTTCCTGTGTGACAGTAAGTTCCCCAGTCTTAAAAGGATGTTATTTTAAAGTTTTAAAACAGAACACTAAATGAATTTTCAGAATGCTTTCAAATTGTGCATCTATTATTAAATCAGAATAATATGTATATATTAAACACATATATTGATAATACATTTTACTTATTGCTACATGTTTATTAGAATGAGAAATACTATTTATTAGTTGTTTTGCTAACTATGGCATAGATCATCCCCGATCACTTCTATCCTTGCATTTTTCTGTCCATGATTTTAATGCTAGTACACACTCATAGAATTATGGCTTAAGACATTATTATATTTTAAAAATTTATTTATTGATATGTTTTTGGCTGTGCTGGGTCTTCATGGCTGTGCAGGATTTTCTGTAGTTGTGGAGAGTGGTGGGGGCTACTCTTCCTTGTGATGCACGGGCCCTGGGGCTCTCGGCTTCAGTAGCTGTGGCACGTGGGCTCAACAGGTGTGGCTCCTGGGCCCTAGAGCACAGGCTCAATAGCTATGGCCCACAGGTTTACTTGCTTCACGGCATGTGGCAGCTTTCCAGATCAGGGATCAAACCCATGTTTCTGCTTTGGCAAGCAGACTCTACCACTGAGCCACCAGAGAAGCCCTGGGTGTGTGTGTTGTCTCAGTCATGTCTGACTCTTTGTGATCCCATGGACTGTAGCCCATCAGGCTCCCCTGTCCATGGGATTCTCCAGGCAAGAGTACTGGAGTGAGTTGCCATGCCCTCCTCCAGGGGATCTTCCCAACCCAGGGATCGAACTCTGGTCTCCCACACTGCAGGCGATTCTTTACGGTCTAAGCCACCAGGGATGCCCTTAGAACATTATTTTAAAGATGTTTCACAATCTATCAGTAATAGAATAAGAGCAATAACCTGACATTTCTTGCTTGCTGTATAGATTTGTAGTTAATAATTAACTTGAAGGAGATGGATATTTAAAGTTTATGCTTGACATAGAACTTTGACTTTGTGAAGCTGTCCTGCCTGAAGTAATCTTCAATGTACAATGCTGTCATTTCATAGTTACTTTTTTGTTTTGTTCTCAAGGAAATTTGCATTCACATTTGCAATGACTTTTCTCTTCTCTCTTAAAATAAAAACTTCTTTATCAAAATGTCATAGTGATCTCTTCTGATAACTTTTTATATTGCACAGTCACTAAAAAGGAGAATCACACTTTGCTGAAATATATATAGAAGTACAAAATGCCACTTGGACCCCCAAATAACATGCTGAGAATGTGATGATGAGACGATGGTTGAAGTCATATAGCAATTGTTTCCATACTTTAACAAAAATGAGAAAGGGCTGGCATAAAGGTGTGGTGGCACTTTGAGAAGACAAGCGCCTGTCACCTTATGGTGGAGTGAGGGACAGGCAGTGAGGAGCAGAAGTGTCACCCAGGTGCGCTAAGCCTCCCCTTGCATCACCTGATGCTGAAATTATGTGAGTTCCTGAACGTTAGTCAGGCAATCTTTACTAAAATTTCTGCTAAGGAATCAACAGGCTGCACCACCCTAGCTTGGATTCACTTCAGGAGATTAATTCCAGGAGAAAGCCTTGGTTGTTTGCTTGTGACTTTCTACTTGTACTCTCAGGTAATACTTATTCACAAATGATTGCATGGAAGATTTGTTTAAATTGTAAATTAAGCTTGACTGTTTAAAAAAATGTTTCAAAGATTCTTTAAATTTTGAACTTGATAAAATCTGTCCTGTTATGTATCACTGTTATTATCTGAATGTATGATTCAATACAAATGATTATTAAAATTTGATTTAAATGTAGCATGTGCTACGTATCAGATATTGTGCTGAAAGCTGAAAATGCAGTAAATAGGTAAGACCTGATTCTTGTATGATTTTTGCCCTTAAGAAATATAGTGTATATAGGAGGTGGGAGAAAATTTTCCCCTGAAGTGGAGAAACAAATGTATATTATACATATACATCTATATGTATAATGTTCTTTTGCTTTCAAACTACTAGAAACAATGGACAATGGACTCTTCTCTTAAGCAGTTAAAGCCTGTGCTTGCCAAAATGTAGCATGGTTAAAATGGGTCTGTGGCAGTGATATTCTAAAACCCAGCAAGATGGGAACATTTCCTGTGTTTCAAAAGGAAATAATGACTCATGCTGTTTTGCTCATGGCACCAATGACCGAAGAGTACTCTTTCACTACTTTCATGAGGCTCCTAAAACTAAGTGTTTAGTATTTTGAAACATGCTGTAAAGGGCTAAGAAAAAAGTACCAAGAAGATAGCCATTTCCTCCATCCATCTTGAAATTTTATCACATCTTATTTTCTTGCCTGCTCTGCACATCCCTTTCCCCCTCTTACATCTTGCTAATTTCATTCATTCTTTGGCTCTCAGCATAAATAACACAGCTTCTAGGAAGCCCAAGCACCCCTGTGTTAGGGTCTTCTGTTGTACGAGGAAATAACACACTGGCTTTTCCTTCAGATCACTTACAATTGTTATTCAAATGATCATTTATGTTATTATTTGTTTAATGTTTGCTTTCACCATTAGGCTCTAGTAAATGGCAATATTGGCAATTAGAGTTTTAGGAATTTATAGTTATTTCTTAGTAGAAAGATTTAAAGTTTGAATGAAATAAAAGGCAATGATTTTATCTCTTTACGAAAGAGGTATGAAAAGTAGCAATAATGTTAATTTCATGGAATGGGAAATATGTTTATAGAGTAATGAAACTGTTTCAATAAAGAGATATATGGTTTCTTAATTTTAACTTTAGTTTTTCAGAGGCAATTGGAAAGATTAAACTCTTGAATTGTGGGGACTTCCTTGGCAGTACAGTGGTTAAGAATTCATGCTTCCACAGGATTCCATGTCCTATAGGGAAGTGAAGTGAAGTCACTCAGTCGTGTCCAACTCTTTGCGACCTGTGGACTGTAGCCCACCAAGCTCCTCCATCCATGGGATTCTCTAGGCAAGAATACTGGAGTGGGTTGCCATTTCCTTCTCCAGGGGATCTTCCCGACACAGAGATCAAACCCAGGTCTCCCACATTGCCGACCCAGGGATCAAACCCAGGTTTCCCACATTGCAGGCAGACGCTTTAACCTCTGCACCACCAGGAAAGCCCTTCCTATAGGGAGCATGGGTTCAATTCCCATTCTGGGAACTAAGATCCCTCATATCTTGCAGTGTATGCAAGAACAAATATGAAAACATCATTGAATTGTGGATGGACCATTAGTTCTGTTTTTCAAAACTCTTGGAAAAGCTTTTTTGTGAAAGGGAGTAGGTCAAAGGAAGGCTACCCACTTTAAGTATAGCTATTACAGGTCAGATTCCCTGGGAAAAAATTCTGAGATTAACATGCAGAAAGTTTACCATTCTTGCATCAGCACCTATAGGTCAGTGAAGAATGCAGAATGGTGCAGAGGAAAGAGCTGAGGTCATCACAGTGAAGACCTCAGCTGATCCATCAGGAGCTCTGGAGCTAAAATGGCACTGCACCAAGGGAACTGAGCCTTTTTATTCTATATTGATCAGTCACTGGATGGAAGGTACCCTGGGAAGGGAACATGACATGGACAGGGAAGGCTCTTGTTAGCTGATACTCTGGGCAGCTGGGGGAATGAATGCTTCAGGACTGAAGTGAAAAGGATGAGCTGGACAGCATACTTAAATGTCTACCAAAATCGCCTCCTTGTGCCTTTGAAATCTGTTTGCCTTGTACCAGTTCTAGGGACCGCTCCTTAGGGTTTTGGTGAACCTCTATTCCTGGGGGAAAATTTTCAAGAGGAAGGCTAATAGGATGGATCACAGCCCCCACTGTTGCACTTGGTTTTGAGGCTGGACAGAATCCAGCCCACGGTGAGCAGTACTGACAGCAGGTTCCTGCTGTCCTAGAGTTGGGTACTACAGTTTTACTGAGGCCCAGTAGCATGTCAAGAGCTGTGTGTTTTTTATAGGTGTCTATTTTTCCACTGCTGGTGGTGAGGATTTACTACAGAATTCTGGGATTCTTCGTTGTGATTATCTTATTAGTACTGTGTGCTTCAGTTCAGTTGTTCAGTCGTGTCCGACTCTTTGCGACCCCATAAATGCACCATGCCAGGCCTCCTTGTCCATCACCAACTCCTGGAGTTTACTCAAACTCATGTCCATTGAATCGGTGATGCCATCCAGCCATCTCATCCTCTGTCGTCCCCATCTCCTCCTGCCCCCAATCCCTCCCAGCATCAGAGTTTTTTCCAATGAGTCAACTCTTCCCATGAGGTGGCCAAAGTACTGGAGCTTCAGCTTTAGCATCAGTCTTTCCAATGAACACCCAGGACTGATCTCCTTTAGGATGGACTGGTTGGATCTCCTTGCAGTCCAAGGGACTCTCAAGAGCCTTCTCTAACACCACAGTTCAAAAGCATCAATTCTTCAGTGCTCAGCTTTCTTCACAGTCCAGCTCTCACATCCATACATGACCACTGGAAAAACCATAGCCTTGACTAGATGGACCTTTGTTGGAAAAGTAATGTCTCTGCTTTTGAATATGCTATCTAGGTTGGTCGTGACTTTCCTTCCAAGGAGTAAGTGTCTTTTAATTTCATGGCTGCAATCACCATCTGCAGTGATTTTCAGTTCAGTTCAGTTCAGTCACTCAGTTGTGTCTGACTCCTTGTGATTTCATGAATCGCAGCACGCCAGGCCTCCCTGTTCCTCACCATCTCTTGGAGTTCACTCAGACTCACGTCCATCGAGTCAGTGATGCCATCCAGCCATCTCATCCTCGGTCACCCCTTCTCCTCCTGCGCCCAATCCCTCCCAGCATCAGAGTCTTTTCCAGTGAGTCAACCCTTCTGATGAGGTGGTCAATGTACTGGAGTTTTAGCTTTAGCATCATTCCTTCCAAAGAAATCCCAGGGTTGATCTCCTTCAGAATGGACTGGTTGGATCTCCTTGCAGTCCAAGGGACTCTCAAGAGTCTTCTCCAACACCATAGTTCAAAAGCATCAATTTTTGACGCTCAGCCTTCTTCATAGTCCAACTCTCACATCCATACACGACCACAGGATAAACCATAGCCTTGACTAGATGGACCTTAGTCAGCAAAGCAATGTCTCTGCTTTTGAATATACTATCTAGGTCGGTCATAACTTTTCTTCCAAGGAGTAAGCGTCTTCTAATTTCATGGCTGCAGTCACCATCTGCAGTGATTTTTGAGCTCCAAAAATAAAGTCTGACACTGTTTCCACTGTTTCCCCATCTATTTCCCATGAAGTGATGGGGCCAGATGCCATGATCTTCGTTTCCTGAATGTTGAGCTTTAAGCCAACTTTTTGCTCTCCTCTTTCACTTTTATCAAGAGGCTTCTGAGTTCCTCTTCACTTTCTGCCAGAAGCGTGATGTCATCTGCATATCTGAGGTTATTGATATTTCTCCCAGCAATCTTGATTCCAGCTTGTGTTTCTTCCAGTCCAGTGTTTCTCATGATGTACTCTGCATATAAGTTAAATAGACAGGGTGATAATATACAGCCTTGATATACTCCTTTTCCTATTTAGAACCAGTCTGTTGTTCCATGTCCAGTTCTAACTGTTGCTTCCTGACCGGCATACAGATTTCTCAAGAGGCAGGTTAGGTGGCCTGGTATTCCCATCTCTTTCAGAATTTTCCACAGTTAATTGTGATCCACACAGTCAAAGGCTTTGGCATAGTCAATAAAGCAGAAATATATGTTTTTTGGAGCTCCCTTGCTTTTTCCATGATCCACCCAAAATAAAGTCTGACACTATTTCCACTGTTTCCCCATCTACTCCCCATGAAGTGGTGGAACCAGATGCTATGATCTTAGTTTTCTGAATGTTGAGCTTTAAGCCAACCTTTTCACTCTCCTCTTTTACTTTCATCAAGAGGCTCTTTAGCTCCTCTTCACTTTCTGCCATAGGGGTGGTGTCATCTGCATGTCTGAGTGCTTAGTTGTGTCCAACTCTTTGTGACCCCATGAAGAAGCCCACCAGGCTCCTCTGTCCATTGAATTTTCTAGGCAAGAATACTGGAGTGGATTGCCATTTCCTTCTCCATTTCATATTAGAGTTTGCCATAAACTCCACACTGTGTCTTTCCCTTCCACAAATACCTGAAAACCCATCAGGTCTGCTGTGTTTTCTGGCCCAAGTGGCAAGACCACCTATACCATGATCTGGATTTTAAAAGCTCTGGATGCATCCAAAGCTGGCCACCTTTCCTGTTTTCTGGTTTACGGGTCAGAATAATAGTCCAGGGTGGAATATGCTTTTTCTAGGCCCTCCAAAAACCCTGCCAAACATTCTGCTTTCTTCTTTGAGGTAGGAGGTAGGAGTTGCAATATTTTCTTCTTTATTTTGAGAGGTGGCCCTGGCATGCTCCCAGACCACTGGACCTCCAACATTTTACTGATGTTGCAGACCTCTTAATCTTTGTAGGATTTATCTCTGCCCACCAGAGTGTTATGTTAATTACTAAACCTTCCAGCATTCTTGCTGCTTCTTGATATTTTGGCCCAATTTACTTATCATTGATATGGCAGACCAAATGTGATGACCCAGCAGTGTACCCAGATGACCCAGCTCCCTTTAGACCACTTGATAATATAAAGTGAGAGTTAGCACAGCCTTGAGGCAAGACTGAATATACATGGTTGTGAGAACTGTTTCTGATAGAAATGGAAAGAAACGCATAAACCTGGTCAATGGCTGCATACCATATACTCGAGTCTGTGCTAATCTGCTCCAGCAAAGTTGCATACCTAGTATAGTAGTTATAATCAAGGATTTTGCTTGGTTGAGGCTGTGGTGCTCATGATCATGCTTTGTCACTAAGTTGTGTCTGCTCTGCAACCTCACGGACTGTAATCTTCCAGGCTTCTTTGTCCATAGGGTTTTCCATGCAAGAATGCTGGAGTGGATTGCCATTTTCTCCCAGGGTCTTCCTGACCCAGGGACTGAACCCCCATCTCCTGCACTGGCAGGTGTATTCTTTACCACTGAGCCATCTGGGAAGCCCCTAGTTTACTCTTAATCCTTCAGAATTTAAATGATTAAATGAAGAAATTAGATCTTTAAGGATGACATCAACTTCTGCCAGTTCCCATAGGTTGTAGCATTGTTTTTGATTTGCAATCTCAGTTGGCCAAGCCCATTTTGGAGTTGTACCAGGTACCAAGAACATCTCTTCTGGTTAGAGGACGCACTGTATCGTTTGTGAGCTGCACTTTTGAAAATTTCCTGGTCGCCACATACCCCTGTTCTAATAAGCAGTTATGGATGATACTTCAGTTCTTTAGGTATGTCAGTATAGACACTGGATTCAAGAAATCTTACAAATATTTGGTATTACCCTGTCTGCAGTATATGGTTACCGTAAGCAAATGGCTGTTGGTCCCTTTGAGAGGGACCAGGGAGTCATTACCATGTGTGCCTGCATAGTGTTGCAGGAGCCTTTCTCCTGGGGACACTGTACATTTTTCAGTCAATTAGTTTGGGTCTGACAACTGGCTCAGGTCCAAAAACTGGGCAAGGGATTGCAACTCTACTTACTTTCAGCTTCTCAACTATCTATATTTGATTTTTTTTTGATTGCACAGATTGAGCAGTACCCTTCTTAGTTGCCCATATATCTTGCCCCTGTGGGCACCACATCCTATTAATCACCTCTATAGCTCTCTGTAGGTCAGACCCTACAGGCTGACATTCCAATCTTGCTGCTGTGTTCACTTTAGTGGTTATCTTTTACTACCTGACTTCTATTATTTGGGGGAGGGGGGTCTTATCATCCCGTCTTGTTATCAAGTGGTCTGAAATCTCTTACCAAAAAGCTCTGACCAAAAGGACAGCTACTACTCAGTTTCTCAGTTATGCTGGTGTCTCTCAGGCAGCACGTTTCTTATTGCTTTGGTAACTGAATGTCCTCTGGGCCTTCTAGAAGGCTGTGATCAGCTGGTGGCTTTTCTAGTTAGAGTTTGTGCTCCAGCATTCTAAGTCTTTTGATTCCTCTTCTGTGGCTTGCCAGGACAATTGTGGCATTTCCATCAGACTTAGTAGGTACCATTGTTTTCTCCAAACAAAGGGTCATTCTAGTAGGGTGTTAGCATGATTTATAGGATACTTACCTGAATATGTAATCCTGAGTTGGGCTCTCAAATTAATAAGTTCTTCTTAATCCAAATTTATATACCACCTTTCAGCACACTCAGAATCTATCCCAAATGACCTTTCTTGCCTTCTAAAAGTACCTGCTTTCTAGATCCTGTAGCTCCTTCCAGATAGTCTCTTTTTTTCTTAGCAGGCTGAACTCAACTTCAAGTAGGTTTTGTTGTGACTTAACATTAGATTATGGCTATGTAACCAGGAAGAGAGGTTGTGGAATATTCTGAGGGGATTCACGTTGTTTTGAAAGGCAGAGGCCTCTACAGCATCTTCAAGTATGGAGGAGGGGAAGTGTTAGATCCTACTTGGGAGAAGTGGGTCATTTCTGTGATTCCAGAGAGTCCAGAGAACATGCTAATTCATGGTGTTTGAAGATTTGCCATTTCATATTTTAAGGTCTCACTTCTTCCCAATCAGAGTCCTGTCCTTGACAAAGCAGACTTGCTGTGGCTAAGAATTCAGCCTTTTCTGGACTTCTACTGCTTGTATAGTAAATCCTGATTGTGGTCCTTGGCCTTACCTGTCTTTGGGCTGTGGGAGACAAGTCTCCTTCTATGCTGCAAAGAGGGGCTCTGGCTTTGATAGTTAATTGCTAATTAATCATCCTCAATTTTTATCTTTTTTCTAAAAGCTCTGATTGTTTCTCAGAAATAGCCTAATTCTATTATCTTTATATATACTATTTCTCCCATGTTTCTCCAGCATAGGAGCTATTACACCTTCCAGGCTATCCCCTTCCACTTGGTTATCATTTTAGTTTTCCAATAGTTGAAGTTTTAACAATATCACAGTAACACATATCATAGGCTATTCGTGCTCCTTCTACTACCTGTGAGGAGACCCTCAATGCCAGTGAGCTAGTGGATAAATTCAGTCCCTCTGTGTCATGTGTAAGTCTTCTTTCTTGTATGATGAGACTAGCGTTCATGACAGGAGGAAGCAGGGATGGGCTGCCAGTCTGTGGCAAGGGGTGGGATGCTGGGACCTTCTGCACAGTTGACCTGATGGTAACTATGGAGCACAGACCAGCTATTGGATGTAGGCTGCCACTGAGGGAGGGAGCGTGGCTTTGGATGAGGTGACTCTCTTCATTCAGCTGAAGGCAATGTCTGGAGAGGCACTCAGCTCCAAGCTATTTGCCACCATAGTCCCAGCACATGGATCAGTGAAAGGGCTGTAGTATCTGGGGGTGCATTAGCGCATTCATTACCACCTTTCATTGCACCTGCCGTGTCCTTCTCCACTCTCTACCTTTTACAATCAGGGTGGGCACAAGCATGAAGCAGATGACTCCCTCCTGGGAATTCTCCTGAAAGGTTAAAGATGTACCAGTCCAAGTTGTTTCCTTGTAATGTAAATGCCCTATGTGCTTAGGAACAATTGAATCTGCCAACTGATTTTATATGCTTGACAAATGTGAGGTGCTAAAGAATTATTTGTTGTGTAAATAAATGAACAAATGATTACATGTCTACTCTCTATCTGTGGTCAACTATGCCTTTAACTACAGTAATTAATGAAAAATTGAAATTAGATTCAGAAATCACCCAAATGTAATTATTTGATTTTTGATTCTTCTCTGGATAGAATGGAAACATGGGAAGAGAACTGAATTTGGACTCAGTAGACCTGGGTGCATAGGAGAAGGCAATAGCAACCCACTCCAGCACTCTTGCCTGGAAAATCCCATGGATGGAGGAGCCTGGTAGGCTGCAGTCTATGAGGTCTCTAAGAGTCGGCCACAACTGAGTGGCTTCACTTTCACTTTTCACTTTCACGCACTGGAGAAGGAAATGGCAACCCGCTCTGGTGTTCTTGCCTGGAGAATCCCAGGGATGGGGGAGCCTGGTGGGCTGCCGTCTATGGGGTCACACAGAGTTGGACCCGACTGAAGTGACTTAGCAGCAGCAGGCCTGGGTGCATGCTTTGACAATGTTGTTCAAGACCTTTGGAACTGGGGCAAACCACTTAACCTCCATGAATTTTGGTCCTTTTATTTGTATATTATTGTATATTATTCATATATTTTACTTGCATATTTGTATATACACATCTTTGTTTTATTTGTATATTTGTATATTATTGCATGATAACTGTTCCATCTTCCTCACATGTAATTTTGAGAGCTAAATGGATTGCTAAAGTATTAACAGCTATAAAACATTATGCAGACATGGGGCATGGGGATATTTATTATTATTATCATTATTACTAACATCAGTAGTTCTGTTGCCAGTCATCATAAGAAGCAGGATTGTATCAGGGAACACTGAAATGGCAAAAAGTGGAAGAAGAAGAAGAGCAAGGAGCTTTCCCAAGTAACTAAAAATTATGAATTATAAAAAAAAATCAGTATGCAGATGTCTATTCTTGCAGATGGTTTGGGGGTCATTTGTTGTATCTTAAGCTCTGTACTAGGGATAAAATCATAGAATGACAAAATTCCTGATTATTTGGTTAAATGTATAAAAAGAAAGAGAAGTCACTAAGTCGTGTCTGACTCTGTGACCCCATGGACTGTAGCCAACCAGGCTCCTCCATCCATGGGATTTTCCAGGCAAGAGCACTGGAGTGGGTTGCCATTTCCTTCTCCAGAGAATCTTCCCAAACCTGGGATCAAACCTACGTATAGCTTGTAATGTTTATTTCTGTAATAAACTGGAAATGTATGTAGCATTTTTTTGTATTTTCTTTATCGTTCACTATTTCTGTTTTCCTCAAGTATCATATCTTGAGGCCCACTGTCAGAAGAGTGTTTATCTGGTGTTGATTTTTATCGGTCTCAGTTAATTGTTCAGAAAAGAGTATCCTTTGCTTACGTTACGGTACGTTATTTCTCTAAAGTGCACTATATTAAGGTTATGGATTTAGGTATCACTGAACATAAAATAGATGGGGAAACAGTGGAAACAGTGGCTGACTTTATTTTTGGGGGCTCCAAAATCACTGCAGATGATGACTGCAGCCATGACATTAAAAACACTGAGTCATTGGAAGGAAAGTTATGACCAACCTAGATAGTGTATTCAAAAGCAGAGACATTACTTTGTCAACAAAGGTCTGTCTAGTCAAGGCTATGGTTTTTCCACTGGTCATGTATGGATGTGAGAGTTGGACTATAAAGAAAGCTGAGCACCAAAGAATTGGTGCTTTTGAACTGTGGTGTTGGAGAAGACTCTTGAGTCCCTTGGACTGCAAGGAGATCCAACCAGTCCATCCTAAAGGAGATCAGTCCTGGGTGTTCATTGGAAGGACTGATGTTGAAGCTGAAACTCCAATACTCTGGCCACCTCATGCGAAGAGCTAACTCATTTGAAAAGACCCTGATGCTGGGAAAGATTGAGGGCAGGAGGAGAAAGGGATGACAGAGGATGAGATGTTTGGATGGCATCACCGGCTCAATGGACATGGGTTTGGATAGACTCTGGGAGTTGGTGATGGACAGGGAGGCCTGGCATCCTGTGGTTCATGGGGTTGCAAAGAGTCGGACAGGACTGAGCGACTGAACTGAAGTGAACATAAAACACCTTCACTGGGGAAGAACTGTTTTCTGTCCTCTCACAAGGACCTTATGCCATGCAGTTGCAAGTGACAGTAAAAGTCACTGTTCCAAAATCACTTCTTTGATACTGCAACATAGATGGTCACTGAATGGTCAGTATTCCAAATGCTTTTTATTATCTTGTGAAAGTTCAAATCCAACTTGTTTTAACTGTTAGTTGTGATGGAGCTTCCCTGGTGGCTCAGTTGTAAAGAATTTTCCTGCAGTGCAGGACATCCAGGTTTTATCCCTGGGTTGGGAAGATCCCCAGCAGAAGGAAATGGCAACCTATTCCAGTATGCTTGCCTGGGAAATCTCATAGACAGAGGAGCCTGGTGGACTATAGTCCATGGGGTTGCAAGAGTCAGACATACTTAACTAAACAAGCACCATAAAACTACTGTGTGTGTGTGTGTGTGCGCGTGTGTGCATGTGCGTGTGTGCGCGTGTGTGTGCGCGTGCATGCGTGTGTGCGTGTGCGTGTGCGTGTGTGTGTGTGCGTGTGTATTTCAAATCATTCATTGCCATGCATCTGGATTCCTAAAGGAAAATTTCTAGAGTCACCTTTTCTGTCCTTGCTCATCTTTCCCTGTCTTGTTCTGAAATCAGGTATCAGGACAGAGCCTGTTTAGCTCAGGTTCAAGTAGGCAAGCTCACTTCAACCACAGAAATACATCAGCATCATGTGTATTTTTCTATTTGAATTCCTTTAACCTAAAACATTCCTTGAAATGGGAATACGTTTACCACAGCTTAGGTTCATCACCTACCATAAACACAGACTCCATGATACTAAAAATGGGAATTAAATATTCTTATCCTCAGGATCTCAAAACCTGTATAAATGACTAATAAGTAACTACAAAGGATGGGAGGGTGATGAGTGCTCCAGAAGGAGTTTCAACCAGTTGATGAGTTCATGGTGGAAGGAAATATTAATTTAAACTGCATGGTGTAGTATGGAGACATCAGGAAAACTTCTTAAAGAGGTAGTTTGGGATAAAATCTGAGAGGCATCCTTGATGTTTTTTGCACTTATTGACCCAGTCTCAGAACAATGTTTTGAAATATATGAAATATATATTATATAATAGTATGTTTATTTTATTATATATAAAATAAAGCACAAAGATAAAATCCAATTCAACTGAACCACAACTATTGGAATATCAAAAAGTTGTGAAATCATAAAGAGTATACTTCTTTGTTATGGAATTAATTTTAAAATTCCAGTTGCAAATCTAATAGCTCTTGTAATATCAAAGTAGTGATGAACTCAAGTGATAATTCATGCTATTTGCAGTGACTGTAATGGGATATGGCTATATCTGATTTCTATTTGTGACAAAGTCACATGTACTTCTAATATATCTGTAGTTTGTTGCCTATAGATTCATAATAGAAGGAAAGGCTACCCTTCAGTCAAAAGTTAGTGAAAATCAAGATGCAATTTTTTTTTAATCCAAGTTCACAAATCCCCTTAATTTTACCTTTGGGCCCTGCATATCTGAGGAGTAGATAGATATGGCTAAGACCTTTATGAGTGTGTGTTTCAGTGTGTGTGTGTGTGTGTGTTTGTGTGTGTGTGTAGAATGTGCATTGTGTGGAGCAGAATGAGAAATATGAATGCATGGGAAGAGAAGCAATTGTGAAGGGTTTGACATGCTAGAAAAAGGAATTGTATCAGTGGGGAGCCATCAGTGATGTTTTTGAGCAGAGAACTGACACAAATATATCTTTGTTTTAGGAAAGTAATTTGCAGCATAATGGGAGTTGGGTTACAAGGGCTGGAAGCAGGAAGCCTTTTAGTAGTTTATTGCATTTGGTCAGGAGAAATACATTGAGAGCTTAAAATAATTCAGTAGAAGTGGAAAAGAGACTACCTAAGCCAGGGGCAATGAATGGGCAGATAGAGGGACTTAGTGACTGACTGTACATGGTAGATGATGGAGAAGAGGGGTGAAAGCTGACTAAATGTTCACCTTGTAATGTAGGGAAGATGTCATACAGGGAAGTGGATTGAAACAGAGAATACAGTGAAATGGGTAACTTTGTTGCAAAAGAATTATAAGTTCTCCGGGGGTATGTTGAAACTTTGAGAACTTTGTGGGCTATTCATGTGAAAATCTTCAGTGGAAGTTGGAGATGTGAGTCTAGAACTTGGACAAAAATTCAGGGCTGGAGTTGTAGATTTGGCAATCAAAAGAGAAACAACTGAAATCAAGAGAGTAAAAATAATTGCCAAAAAAGAGCCGGGGTGCTAAAGATGAGATCTTGTGTGACTTCTCAGGCTTTGCAAAATATGTATGCCCCAAGAACTGCTTAGCAATGTTGCACATTTAGTTTTTGTTTCCCTAGTGCCACAGATTGAAAAAAGTGCTTGCTCTGTTTCAGATATTTTACTTCCTCAAAGATCAATAAGACATTGGCCCTCTTTCAAGGAATTAACATTTCTAGTAGGGAAGCCAACCTGCAAACAAACAAATGCAGTTTAGTGCAAATGCTGTATCAGAAGTGTGCACACAGAGGATGTGAGACACGGAGAAGGGAGTGAGTAACTACAGCTGCGGTGATGGACAAGGAAGGCTTCTGAGAAGGTGACATCTGATCTGGGTTTTGAGGAATGAGTAGTAGTTTGCCAAGTGGGAAAGTCATTTTAGGTAGTGGGAATGGGATGTCCAGAAGCTTGGTGTGTTCAAGGAACTGCTTTCCTACCGTTGATTCTTGGGGTCAATCCTCTACTCGTGTCAGGCAACAAGATTTGAATGTTTACAAGACTTGAAGTCCTATCTCTCTGTGACTAGCCCCTCTCTTCATCTTACTCCTCAAGCAAGGATCCTCAGATTCTACCATGACACTCTGCTTTATGCTTAGCCCGTCTCCTCTACTGAAATTTAACTCCACTTTCTCTGGTTTTGTTCTTTTAAAACTGGAGATGATTCAGCAATCATCCTTTGTTTAAAAAAAAAAAGGCTTACAAAGTAGCCAATAAGGGCAAAGTCAAAAGTAATGTCATGTTCATGGAACATAATTCATCCAAAGTCCTCTGTGCCCCAGTCTCTTTTTTTTTTTTTGGTCTGTAGATTATATTCCTAATAATTTGTGTCCTTTCATGGAAATTAAGGCCATATCCGAGCTTATGTTTGCAATTGAAGCATGTCAGCACGGTTCATGATACGCCCCAGCTGGTTAAGCTTAGTTTCATAGTAGAGCCATATTTGTTAAATATGTCGAGCAGTATTTGTTAAATAGTTGAGTAATTTTTAAACATGAAAAATCCCTTCATGAAATCATGAAAATTGTTAATTTTGTTACTTTATATCTTTATAATATTGTATGCAGGCAGAATTTTCTCCACTTCTTTCTTGGGTAGAGTGAGGTTCTACTTGTATCTTCTGGAGCCCTGGCTCATACCTTTTGTTTTTTTAAAAATGCATCTATTTACTTTTGGCCATGTTGGGTCTTTGCTGCTGGGCCTGGGTTTTCTCTCCCTGTGGTGCGTGGGTGCCACTCTCTTGTTCTGTGCAGCCTCCGCATTGGGGTGGCCCCTCTTGTGGCGCACAGGCTCAGAGTGGATGCTCAGAAGCTGTGGGGCATGGGCCTAGCTGCCCCATGGCGTGTGGAAGCTTCCTGGACCAGGGACTGAACCTCTGTCCCTTGCACTGGCAGGCAGATTCTCAACTACTGGACCACTAGGGAAGTCCTGGCTCATACCGTCTGAAGATGACAGAAAAGATTTGAAAAAATAAGCAGATTAGAAAGACTATCAGCCTAACAACAGAGTTCTAATTCAATATATGATCAAACAAACTATCTCTTTTGCATATTTAATTCTGAGCTTGGACTAGGAAAGATTATTTTCCTTCATCTTCTCAGTTACCCTGGAATTTGAAGAGCCACATGTAGCTCCAGTGGGGAGAAAGCTAGTTAGAACCACTGACTGAAATTCTATGTCCAGTGTCAAGGGGAAAGAGCTGGGACACTGTGCAGAGGGATCAGGAATAAATGAAAAGTGAAGACAGAGAGACAACAGAGAGGAGGGGCTCAGTTACTGAATGATAAGGAGATTTGAGGGGGAAAATGAGTTTTTCAACAACTTCCGGACTTCATATATAGGCCTATCTAAAAAAGACACATAATTCATATATATTAGCATGTTCAGGCATTTACCTATTTAGGAAAGACCAATTCACATAAATGCCAATACTCCATGCATAGAAAGTCTACAGGAGTGGAAAAATGTCTGTTCAGGAGCAAAGATTCTGTTGTACTTGGTAGAGTCTTATATGTAAAAGAGGGGGTCTTATACAGATCATGGGATTAGGGGAGGAGGAAACAGCCTTCTGTTATGAATCCTCTTTTAAGAGATGCAGGAATTGTCTAGACATGGACTTCAACTCCTTACTGAGTCCACTTCTTGTTTGAAATTCTAAGGGGATGGTTCCCACACAACTGGAACCAGCTGAAATCTGGTTTAGCCTCTTATGATCTCCTGCCTTGAACTGATTGATTAAATAATTAAATGTTTGCTGAGTTATGCAGCATCTTCTATGTCTCATGTCCTGTGTAGGAGCTGGGGGAATAAGCATGAGAACAAATAGAACCTTCCTTTGAGGAGCTGAGGGGTACTGAACCAGTAAACAATATCTACCCTTCTATTCACTGCAAAAAGAGAAAAAAGGCTATGAAGTCTTTAAGGGATGATGCTTTGCTGGTGGCTTTTTATTAGCATGATGTGTAGCTAAAAAAGTAAATGTTAAAAAAAAATGTATCAATACAAGTCTTCCAGAGACTTACACTTGGTTCATATCTGCTCTCTCCTTCCTTTTATTTTAAACAAGCTTTTATTTGCCTCTTGGATTTATAAGAGGCCCCGTTAGATCCAAGGTTTGTGCTGTTAGGAGTCTGACTTTTCTGGAAGGCAATGACAGACACCAATTTGGCTTGACTCATTTCTTTCCCCCTCTACAGACCCATACTGCTAGAAAGCACTGTGTTTGCCCCCATTCTTTGGCAAGGGTAGCACTGAATGTAACATTGACCATTACTTTTAGGCTCAGAGTGGGGCTCCCTACTTCTAGTTAGTGCTTTTTCTAATCTGCCCTATCCACTGCTATGGTCTTCTTAAAACTTAGATCTGAGATATATCACACGGCATCCCTTGTACTTGGAATCTGAAAAGAAATGATACCAATGAACTCACAAAACAGAAAGGGACTCACAGACTGAAGAGAAAGAGCTTATGGTTGCCAGGGGGAAGGGACAGTCAGGGAGTTTGGGAAGGTCATATACACACGGCTATAGTTAAAATGGGTAACCAACAAGGATTTACTGTATAGCACAGGGAACCCTACTCAGCGTTATGTGACAGCCTGGATGGGAGGGGGATCTGGGGGAGAATGGATACATGTATGTGTATGGCTGAGTCCCTTCACTGTTCACCTGAATCTATCGCCACATTGTTAATTGACTTTACCCTAATACAAAATAAAACATTCAAAAGAAAAAAAAATGTAAAAACAAGCAAACAAATTTAGATCTGACTGGGCAATTCACAAGTCCTGTGGCGGGAACAGTCTGAGTCCTTAGTGTGGCCTCTGCATTAGGCTCCTTACGGTCGATCTTTTCCAGCTGCATCTCCTTGTCCGGCGGCCACTCTGGGTTTTCTGAACACACTGAGCGCTCCCATGAGGGCTTTGTGTTTACTTGGAATAGTCTTATCCTCTTAGGCTGTTAGACATGCCAGCCCATGAACATTTATTCATCCTTCAGGACCTGACTTAAATACTGCAAGTATTTGGGAAGAGCCGTTGTGATTTCCTTTCTTGGTATTAGTAATTTCTTTCTCTAAGCCTTTTGTGTGTGTGTGTTTGTATGTGTGTGTGAGTATGTATGTGTGCTCAGTCCCTTAATCATGTCCAACTCTTTGCGACCCTGATGGACTGTAGCCTGCCAGGCTCCTCTGTCCATGGAATCTTCCAGGCAAGAATACTGGAGTGAGTTGCATTTCCTCCCTCAGGGTATTTTCCTGACCCAGGGATTGAACCCACATCCCTTGGGCTTCCTGCCCTGGCAGGTAGATTCTTTACCACTATGCCACCTGGGCTTCCCTGGTGGCACAGGTGATAAAGAATCTGCTGCAATGGAGGAGATGCAGAGAAATGGGTTCGATCCCTGGGTCAGGAAGATCTCCTGGAGGAGGAAATGACAACCCACTCCAGTAATCTTGCCCAGAAAATCCCAGAGTTGGACACAACTGAGCAACTAAACAATAAGCTTTTATAGCACTTTACTTCTGTCTCCTATAGCATAAAGACTGTAGAAATTAGGCAGCATAAAATGTAGTATTTGGCACAATGAAAGTATTGATTAGATATTAGTCATTAGTTTTATTTACCACACGATGTCTGAGAGAAACATTTCCCTATATGTGTAGGTAATATGTAAAAAACTCCTCCAATAGTCTACCAGCTCTTTAAGAATAAGAAAAGACAATGATTTATTTATTTTAGTGTTTAGAGTCTTAGAACTGTGCCTTGTTAGCTAGGCTAAGTGCAAAAATATTGGTTGAAACACTGACTGAGCAAATCTGTTACTAGAATCTAGAGAAGAAAATACAGACTGGAAAGGCTTTTGACCCGCTTATGTGCCAAGGCATTCTGTGGGATTTGATGGGCTTTACCTTATTCAATCCTTAAAACCACCCTGGGAAACATACACTGATCTCACTTTACACAGGAGGAAACTGAGACTCAGGGAATTTAAATAATGTGCCCTATGTTAACAGCCAGTAAGAAGAGAAACTAGAATTTGAAACTGTTCTATATCTGACACCAGCTCTCAGGCTGTGGTTCCCATGCTTCTCTGACACTCAGTGACATCACATTGTCCCCAAGGAAGCTGAAATGTAGGCACCAAAATGACTTTTAATGAAGATTACTGATACAGTTCAAGTGAAAGTCATTCAGTCGCGTCAGACTCTTTGCAACTCCATGGACTATACAGTCTATAGAATTCTGTAGGCCAAAATACTGGAGTGAGTAGCCTTTCCCTTCTCCAGGGGATCTTCCAATGCAGGGATCTAACCAGATTTCCCACATTGCCGGCGGACTCTCTACAAGCTGAGCCACAGGGAAATCCAACACAGTTCACAGGCAATTAAAAAAAAATTCATTTCAAAGCAAAATTAGATTTTTAGGTTTTCTCAAGACGTCTCAAACCTCTTTGAAACATGCATTTGGAATAGACCATAAAATGTCATTTAAATTGTAAAGTCCCATGGGAACAAATAAAAGTTTTAGATGGTAGTGTGAATGAGCATGTCAGAGGACCCTAGGTGTCTAAAGTCCTTTAATTGCCATCCCAGTGCTAATGTATATACTTTAATTAGACATGTGTAGTATGCTTTGTTTAAAAAAAAAACCAGCTGAACCATATGGATGCTGCCTCATTTTTATCTGAGCCCTTCCAGCAGCTGTAAACCTTAAAGTGATGTTGGAACCCAGCACTTTTCCATCTGCTAAGAAAGGTGAGAACAATAGTCCATGGGGTTGCAGAGTCTGGCATGACTGAGCGACTAACACCCACTGTTCCAGCAGTGAAAGGTTCTGAAAAGTATCAGGATTCAGGACAAATCTGGTTCATGTTGATGATAACTCTCAGTGCATTTTTCTTATTTCTTTGCCCTTCTCATGTCCCTGGCTTTCCTTGGGTTAAATTAATGTCCCAGACTCACTCTTATCAGACCCCCTCTTTTGTTTTTTCCTTTCATCCATTTAGACAACAGAAACTGGCAGTGCTAATCAGACCAACTAGTCACAGACAGGCTTTGTCTGGAAGTAAAAACCACTTTTCTTTCCTTTGCTCTGTCCAACTTTCTCTTCTGGTTGTCTCAATCTCTACATGTCCATAATAAAATAAATTGTGAGATAGATCAACAAATGCATCACCTTGACACTTTGGTGAATGAAGACAGAGATTTGAATAATAGACTTGGCCAAAGTATCATCATAGAGGCGTTCAGTTCTGTTATTTACAAAACAGTTTCTATACCAGAAAACAACTGGAGATACCTCCCTCAAACTGAGTATAATTCTTATAGATGTGGACAAAGGAAGCTATTTTCCTGAGGGATTCATTAAATTTTGATTAGCCTCCAATACATTTGTTCTGAACTACATGGAGGATTTCCCCCAGGCCAGGCTGGGGTTGCCAGCTGTGGCAGAGATGAACGTTTAATTTGTTTCTGATTGGGTTGTCATGGCTGGACATTTGTCATTTGAAAGTTCTTCTTTACTCCTTTTCCCCAAATCTACTTCTAACAAGGGAAATCTTTTAAAAATAAGGTAGATTAAAAATTGATGATGTGAAATATGTACTGGGTTGCTTTCTGTTTTACTTAGTGAAAATCATAATTTTAGGGGCTAGCAATTAAAATTCCTGACTCAGCTACAGAAAAAGCTCAGATCACTCACAAAACACCCCAGTAATCTTGTCCCATGTTCCAGGGAAGATTTACTAGTAGGCCAGTTCAGTGAGGCACATACAAGTTCATTACCTTTATAAAACACTCTACAGGAATTTTACTAGTATCCAAGGCAATGTTGCTAGTGGTTTCCAGCTATACTTTTTACAAAAGAACAAAAAGCAATCTGTCCTGTGTTAACCTTGTGTATGGTCTTTTTGCTTCCTTGATAATCTTCTAAACTCAATCATTTATGCTAAATCCTATAATCATGTGTATTAGCTAGCAACCTGCTCCTACTGTTGGATTTCACTGTCCTTGTGTTAAGAACTGCTTTAAGAATGCATTGTCTAAGCTGGAGTTTCCTCCCTTGCACTTCAGCTTAAAGAACATTTCAGCAAAGATATAGGCACATATTCTGACTTTTGAGTTGCTGGACAGAAGGTCAACTGGAGTTTGCATGACTCAATTTCTCAACAGCAAATTGGGCAGGAGTGATGCAGAATGTTTATTTTAACATTCTCCCTGGCCTTCAGCATGAGTCTTTGGTAATCTCATGTCAGACACTTGCTGAAATATGGCAGTTTTGATACTCATATTATTTTCAGAGATTAGACTTCAAAGAACTTTTAAACCCATGGTTCAGTTTGGAGCTCTTTCTGTGACCATAGCTTCGTGGGGGTTCATCCATGTGCTTTGGAAACTTGAAACGGTCTCTCCCTCATAGTCCTCACTGACCAGGCATCTATCTGCCCTGGTCTTGAGCTCTGAGTTGAGACATCCTCATCTGTGGCACTACTCTTTCAGTTTTCAGGTTAGTTTGGTCTAGTTAGGACAGAGGTACTATATTAAATAGATTTTATTTTGATTTTGTCTGTTTGAAGTGTGTGCTGTGTGATTATCCATATAGAATATGAAAGTGAAAGTGAAGTTGCTCAATCGTGTCCGACTCTTTGCAACCCCATGGACTGTACCCTATCAGGCTCCTCCGTCCATGGGATTTTCCAGGCAAAAATACTGGAGTGGGGTGCCATTTCCTTCTCAAGGAGATCTTCCTGACCCAGGGATTGAACCCAGGTCTCTTGCATTGTAAGCAGACGCTTTACCGTCTGAGCCACCGGGGAAGTCCAATGGCCATATTTGGCTCCATCACCAACATCCACATGCTCACAGGATCCCTGGGTTGGTTTTTACTATGAAGAATGCAGTTTGGTTCCAGACTCACTCTTTGAGAAGAGAGAAGGTTGGCTGAGTTAGCTACAGTGTGATACAATGTGCACATGTGTCAGGAAGAACACCCATGCACACACTGAAGAGAGCACATGAATGGTGAGCCCTTGCATATTTTTGTTTCATGAGAAGTTACTGCTAATGGAAGGAGCATTGTACCTGGAGAAGAAAGTTTCTGGTCCTGGCTTTTCCGCTAGCTAGGTGTGACCTTAGTTAAGTCATTTAATCTTTCTTAAGCTCAGGTAGGATGTCTGTCAATGAGTAAGTTTTACTAGATGATTTCAAAGGTTCCTTTTAGCTCTAAAAAAAGCTTTTGATTCTCATAAAGGGATGTTTTATTTGATTGTGACATTTCATTTGGCACCTTATTCTGCACAGATGTCTTGACTCAGAGTATTTTGGTTCTTGTAGATTTAATATGTGGAATTTATCATTCTATTAATGTTCCTTGGAGTAAAATGCATGTCTGTGTATCTGCCTGCTCTCACATTCACGATATGCATTACATCTTTTAATATACATCGTGAGAAATGCCCGCAGAACTAAATGAAATATTGTTATTGTTGCGTTCATTCTTACCAACTCTGTCAGGCTAGATGAATTAAACAAGGAATGACGTGTGCTACTGAAACTACATTTACCATATACTCAGGTGTCTACATGCTGCATAAATACAGATATTGAAAATACTTTGGGTTTTCTTTACTTAGCGCCAGAAAATTTTCTAACTTGAAAATAAACTGAAAATAAATGGATGATCTGATTTTTTTAAACATGAGTCTGAGCTATTGGTACACACCCATGTCCCTGGGCAGATAGCACAGCTGGGGGCCCCTCAGTGCCTTTTGTCCTACACCTGGTGATGGAGCAGCTGACAAGGGGTGAGGTAGACATGAGAAGCACAGGTTATAAGATTATGAATGGTGGCAGATGATGAACTGAGGATGAGGAAGGCTGTGGGGACTCCTGAGAACAGAAAAGCCAGAGATATTTGATCTCCTGCTCTCTATACCCTTCAGAACACTTTGCTTTCCCCCTTCTTTCTGTCCTTTATTTTCAGCCAACTGTTTGAGCAACTTCTCATCTTACTTCCTCTTTATAAAGACACTCTATTCTAATTTTTGAAATCTCACTTTAGCATGAATATTTTTAGAGTTAAATAGTAACTCCATACCAGAAAGAATTTTACCTTGACATTTTTATATTTGAAGAATATAAGAAAAGACTTAGGAGGCAAGGGCTAGAAAGCAGGACATGGATTTCCATTTTGGGAAATGGTACTTAGAGTTTCCAGGTGGCTCACTGGTGAAGAATCCACTGGCCAATGCAGGAGAAAGAGGAGATGCAGGTTCCATCCCTGGGCTGGGAATATCCCCTGGTGGAGGAAATGGCAACCCACTCTGGTGTTCTTGCCTGGAGAATTTTATGGACAGAGGAGCCTGGCAGGCTACAGTCCCTAGGGTTGCAATGAGTGGGACACAATGGAGCAAGCATTCATGCACGCACATGTGGTTAGAGTTTGCATTAGCAATTCTCATTTTAGGCAATCCCTTAAAAATGACTTAGTGGTGTCAGAATGTATTTTCCTTTGAGTTTTAACTTTCTGAAAATTGTGAAATAATTTATATAAAATAAAGTGTACAAATCTGAAGTCTACAGCTCTGTACACACACACTCACACACACACACACACACACACACACACACACACACACACTCTTTGTTATGACCATTAGATAAAGATTTAGAATATCTTTAACATCCCAGAAGGCTACTTTGTGACCCCTCTCAGTATATAAATTCATCAATTTGTATTTCTTAATCTCTTGCAACATATTTAAAAGAAGGCTTATAGTTGTTTAATTCAGAGATACTGCTTAGAAAAATATATCCCAATAGCTTCATTTTAAGAAGCAAAAGCCAAGCCCTAGAAAACCTGTTTGGATAACATTGTGAGTGTGGGGTACAAGGTGCTCACCATTTCAAGATAATTCCAAGGGAAACTATTGCTGTGACCTACAGGTATCTTTTTACCGCGGGTCATTGCAAGCCACAGTAGAATTCCAGCGGTCTCATTTGCAATCACACTCATCCTCAATAGCCATATTTGTGGCTTCCTGAGTAATGAGGTGATTTATCATGGTATGTCAGCCATAGAGAGTTCAATATAAATGACTTTAGTTTCTTTAAAAAGGTATTTATATCTAAACACTTTCACAATAATCTGACATTGCCCTTTAAAGGTAAGCGCATATTATGTGATTTGCATATGAAGGAAGCAGGCATTACTCTTGCTTGACTGACTGTCAGCTTCAGCCCCTGCACCTGGTAGTCCCCAGGTCTGTCATTGTTTCCATGATAGAGCTCATTTTTCAAGGGTTAATAACATAGACCTTAACATTCACATTGGGTTGAAACTTGGCAACCACTATGAGTATACAGCCTAAGGAGCTGATTTTAAACAAAAATGGTTTAAATTGATTTACCCTTTTCAAATTAGAGTATGTCAAAATAATGGTACTTTGCTTCAGTTCTAATGCTTTACAGTTACTTAATGTAAAAATTTGTAAGCTACTATTCCCAGGTAGTAATTCAGGGGATGCCAGCTATAGGACAAGGTAAATAGAGATTGGTTTCCATTGAGAATTCCAAAAGGAATTTGCAAACTTTGACCATTTTTTTTTTGGTAATATCGCTTTAAAAGCAGAGATGTGATTGTCCTTACCTCTAATAGAAGGAAGCAGCTGTGGAAATAAACACAATTTGAAAAGTGGAAATAAAATATTGGCAATCATGTTTGGTTATATAGCCTTCTGATTTCACGATGGGTTCCTTTCCACTCAGCATCTCTGAATGGTATTTAAACTGGGCTAAGCCCGGGTGAGAGTTGGACTGTGAAGAAGGCTGAGCACTGAAGAGTTGATGCTTTTGAACTGCAGTATTGGAGAAGACTCTTGAGAGTCCCTTGGACTGCAAGGAGATCCAACCAGTCCATTCTGAAGGAGATCAGCCCTGGGATTTCTTTGGAAGGAAAGATGCTAAAGCTGAAAATCCAGTACTTTGGCCACCTCATGGGAAGAGTTGACTCACTGGAAAAGACTCTGATGCTGGGAGGGATTGGGGGCAGGAGGAGAAGGGAACGACCGAGGATGAGATGGCTGGATGGCATCATTGCCTTGATGGACGTGAGTCTGAGTGAACTCCCAGAGTATATGATGGACAGGGAAGCCTGGCATGCTGCGATTCATGGAGTCACAAAGAGTTGGACATGACTGCGTGACTGAACTGAACTGAACTGAAGCACATTGTTCATGGTCTTTCACTTTTCAGTTTGAAAAACTCCACATAGAAAAAGAAGGGAATATTTGCATTTCTACTATAGTACAATTTTTTGCTGCTCTGTTCAAATGTGCATTTCTATTTTATATACATTTATTAAAAATATAAACTCTTCCATTCTCCTTACTGAGCCAACAGAATTTAACTCTTAACACTAATTTTTCTCTTTTTAAAGAGACTTAGATGTGAGCATATTTCTATATTTAATGTATAGCCACATTCTAAAGAAAAATGCTACTGGGCAATTTCTACACTGGAGCCATCTTCTCAATGAGAGAAGAACTGGACTAATGAGGACATCATACTGTCAGTTTTTAACTTTTATCAGTTTTGATTGAGCATGATACCAGACAGAATTTTGGAGTGGGAGTTCTTACATCCATTAGACAGTGAGACTGAGTTATCATGTGTCAAAAGATGCAACTTTATTCTAGTATTGTTCAAAGACGTGGCTGAGGAATAAGAACAGCTGTAAAGTGGTTAGTATTACAGAGTGATCTGTAATAAATTAGATACTGGGATCTAATAATAATATAGTATCTTCCCCAGCATCTATAATAAAAGATGATGGGAAGGGATGAAGGCAGGAGGAGAAGGGGATGACAGAGGATGAGATGCTTGGATGGCATACTGACTCAATGGCCTTGAGTTTGAGCAAGCTCTGGGAGATGGTGAAGGACAGGGAAGCCTGGCGTGCTGCAGTCCATGGGGTTAGAAAGGGTGAGACACTATTGAGTGACTGAACAACAACAGTATTACACAGTGATCTGTAATAAATTAGAGTTGTGAGACTGGAAGAATACAATTTAGATAAAGCCAGGCACAGAGGAAATGACATTAGCCTTGGAGCCACGCATTTTTGGATTCAAATTGTTTTTTTTTACCGTATACTAGGTTATTTGTGCAAACATGAACATGCTAATTATCTTTGCTGATTCTCAGCAAGATGTTAGTGGTTACTGTATTTCAGTGTTCTTTTTGTGTGTAAGAATTAAAAACAATGTATGTAAAGCATTTGGTGCATAGTAGTAGTAGCTCAGTAAATGGTGAGTGTTATTATGATGATGTGTTTGTAAGCATTTAGAAAGTGAACTTATAAGTCATGGAGAGTCTCTTCCAGTTGTATTACCTCCTTTGGAGAGGTCTCAGGGTGCACTTACATTCTCAGTTTTCTTGGTGGTGACTTCTTCAGAAATCTTCACAAGTTTTCTTCATGACCCTCACACTCAGGAAAGGACATGTCACTCAAAATGGGCTGTCCACAGAAGTATGTATGGCATCTATACAGATGGCATCCGGCCAACCGATCAGAAGTTTAAATTCTAGTCATATAGAAAATAAGAGGACTTCCCTGGTGGTGCAGTGGATAGGAATCTGCCTGCTAATGCTGGGGACATGGATTTGATCCTGGGTTTGCGAACCATGGTTTGGGAAGATTCTGTATGTTGCAGAGCAACTAAGCCCATGTGCTGCAACTATTGAAGCCCACTTGCCTAGAGCCTGTGCTCTGCAACAAGGGGAACTACCATAATGAGAAGCCATTATTGGCTGCAAGGAAGAGTAGCCCCTGCTTGCCACAGCTAGAGAAAGTCCACATGTAGCAATGAAGACCCAGTGCAACCAAAAAGTAACTAAATAATAATTTTTTTTTTTTTAAGAAAATAAGGCAGGAGGGTGGTAAAAGCAGAATGATGTACAGAGAAAAGGCAATGAGCATCATGGGTTAGAAAGAAGAGTAGAAAGAAGCCATAAGATGATGACAGTAAGCAAGTCATTTGTGCCCAAAGTGGGAAAGTAGAACTTCTATGAAGAGCTGGGCCACAATAATATAGGCCAATTGAGTCATAAACAAGAGACACATCTTTTGGATGGGAGACTCTATGAGTAGTACTGAAGGATTCTCTGCTCCCTGTGTCTAGAATGATTTCCATTTCTCCTGCAGGCCTGGCTCTATGATGTCTTTATATGAGCCTGTCTCTTACTTCCCCATTTATGTTACAACAAATTCCCTTTAACTGAAGTAATTTTAGTGTGTCATCTGAAAAAGCCCAGTGAATAATGTTGTTTGATCTATAGATCAAGGTAACCTAGGGAAAAAAAACACCTAGATATTTCCTCTAGGGTCCAAGTCATGGATATGTGAAGCAGTGTGGTATTTGGAGAAACTGTGAAAGATTTGGTATTTCTAGACCATAAGATACGATTCATGGAGAAGTGGGAGATGAGCTGGAGAGGTCAGTAAGACAAGCTCATGGAAGCAAAATGCAAAATGTGGAGGAGCTTGGACAATATCTTATGGCTGCAGGAGCCCTTAGAGGGTTTTTAAGAAGGGAAAGCTATGGGTGGATATTTTTAAGCAGATGGTTTTAACTAAAGGGAGACAGACATAGAGACTGTTAAGTAGATTGACTTCTGATCACCAGGGCTTTAAATAAGTGAGCAGCTGCTGCTGCTGCTGCTAAGTCGCTTCAGTCATGTCCGACTTTGTGTGACCCCAGAGACGGCAGCCCACCAGGCTCCCCTGTCCCTGGGATTCTCCAGGCAAGAACACTGGAGTGGATTGCCATTTCCTTCTCCAATGCATGAAAGTGAAAAGTGAAAGTGAAGTCGCTTAGTTGTGTCCGACTCTTCGTGACCCCATGAACTGCAGACCACCAGGCTCCTCCATCCATGGGATTTTCCAGGCAAGGGTACTGGAGTGGGGTACCATCGCCTTCTCCGAAGTGAACAGCTAGAAAAATGGAAAAGAGGCTATGGTGTTCAATACAATTTTAATTGGCTAAGTCTGAAATATCTGATTAATGTAGAAAGTAAAAGGGGCAGTCGATGATGATCCCCAAATTTCTAATCTGAGTGCCTCAAGGGATTGGGGTGATATCATTGTTGAAAGTGAATATAGCTGGAAGAGATGGATTTGGGAGAAAATGAGAAATGCCATTTTGGATACGCAGTTTATGATGTAGACAGGACATCCAAGTAGAGATGCTCAGGAAGCAGTTATATGTATTAAGTGAGGTCTAGGAGGAAGTCAGGGTGGGGGTAGAGAACACTGCCACCTTCATGTGATAGCTGAAGTCTGAAGGGTGGAAGAGATTATGTAAGCACTGAGGAGGAGTAGCACTCAGCTGGTCAAGAAACATCACTGAAAGACGAGGCAGAAGAAGAGGAGCCCTTGTCAAAGGAGAGAAGGGCTAGTCAGGGTGAGATGAAGAAAATCGAGAGAAGATGGTAAAATTAAAGCCAAGGGAGGATAGAGTTTTGCTGAGAATAAAGTAATTCTTCAACATAATTCAATGCAGCAGTGAAACACAGAAATGTGACTATTGAACCCAGGGCAGTTTCAGTAGAAAAGGGTTAAGGAGACGTTATAGTGGAGCTGTGAGTGAAAATGAATGAATACTGCTTTTTGAAAAGTTTTGAAGGAGATATGATGGGTAAAGAGGAGGCTGGGACACAGTTGAGGGAGACTTAGGGACAAGGGAGGTATGGAATCAGGGGAACTTTTTTTTTTTATATGATGGGAACAACTTGACATTGTTTATAGGCTGACGAGGAGACAGTAAGGAGAGAGGATATTAACTGGAGATTAACTTGAGATTTAAGTGAGAGAGCATTCAACTGGTTAATGAAGTCCCAGAAGAGGGAGAGGCATCTTCAAGGAAAACTTGTTTCATTCTCTGAGTCCAGAGCAAAGGGTCAATGTGGGCGGCCATAGACACGCTCATATTAATAGACTGTGGTGGCTACGGTGGAATGGAGAGCTAGAGGATGAGGTCACAACTATGAATTCAGTTTTCCCTGTGAGGGAGGGAGGCAGTGTCAACTGCTGTGAGGGAGATGTGCAGGATTGAGCCCTTGAGGAGACTGGAGGAGTCTGGAATTAGCAGTTACTTTCAGGAGTGGGAGAGGGAGCTGCTTATAAGCAGATAAATTGCTTAACAGAGCTAGAGGGCAGAGAAATTCAGAGACCATGACCATGTGGGATGCCCTTCTGCAAAGTTATGTGAGATTTTTGGGGCAATACTTCGCTAGTATCTTAAATCCACAGTCAAGTTTTTCATGTGTGGTCATTCAAGTACCCATTTTCCTTTTGGCTTCATTCCAAAGGCAATTTTGAAAGAACTGGGAGACCTTCACACTGAGATGCTGATGTTTGGGCTGGGCACTGTGGAGTCATCCTTATCCCTGTCTCATGTATTTTTTGGTTTTCCAATTCACACCATATTCTCCTGTGGAGGACATACGTTTGGTTTTTAAATAAAGCAAATTTGAATTTGGGGGGATATTTTAAAGAATTTATTACCACTTCTTGTGCACCTTTGATTTTCCAAGAACCAAAATCATTACTGCAGGTATTGTCGTTTGTTTCTAGCAGAAAATACATTCCTGCATTAGCTCAGGCACAAACACCTAAACAAGGGGATTTACAGTGGTTAACACTTAGGCCCTGCTGATTTGCTGGCTGCGTCATCCTTATAATCAGCTCCTAAAAAGAGAGAAGTGGTTTTATAGAAAAAAATAACGGTTTATCTGAAGTTTACTCTCAGCTCCAACTGAATGCCATATTGCTTTTGAGTATGAAAATGCTAGCAGAAATCTTTTTTTTTTTTTCAATGTAAACTTTTGCTCTTTTTTGCTGCTCTGACTTCTAGCTGGACCTGTAAAGAAACGTGAAGCTAGCTATAGAGTTTTGTCGTGGGCAGTAATGGCTCTTTTAACAGCAGAGAATAGAAAGATCTCAAAGGGAAGCCTGTTGTTGGGAGACTTGAGCCTGCCCTGGCCAACGGCCAAGTCTGAGTTAGTTTGGATTACTCTTGGATTGGGTAGCATTTAATTCTGAAGGGAAGATTTGAATCAAATTGCTCACCTCTCAAAATTTAACCACCCAGGGGTGATGGTGTTAAATGCCTGATTCTCAGTAATAATCATAATAATACAACATTTACTCTTTTCAAATTTCCTGTCTTTAAGCCTTTGCCTTAAACACGACTCAAAATTTTCACATGTGGCTATTTGGAAATAGAATCCTTGTTTTTGCTGTCATTGTGTAATAACATAATCGAATGCATTATTTTTAGATATGCAGATAGTTTGGCTCAAAAACATTTACCAAATAATTTGCCTCTAGATTTCAATTAGCAGAAGACTTGCCTATATTAGCATTGCAAATGGAGTGGCCAAACTATATTATCAGAGTGTAAGGAATCATCTATGACACAAAGGCCACACCAAAACAGATAAGTGGCCTGTCATATAAACATTTATGAACCAGTGGAATGACAGTCCTCATTTGAAAGCAAACAGTATAAATTTGGCCCATACCACAGTGGGTGTGAAAATTGCAAGGTAAAATAAAACAGATGAGACCATTTAAGTTTGAAATGGAAGAACAGATCACTGGCAACAGCTATTTACTTTCACAGTCACTAAAATAGGGTGTTTTGTTGTGAAAACTATCAATACAGGGTGATGGATACCCTGCTTAAAGTGCCAATATGATGCCATTCTGAACTGCAAAACGATTTCATTACAAGTGTATGGGGAACCTTTAAACATGACATTACGATGCGACTATAATGTAGGATAACAATGGAAAAACAATTTCAGAGTAAGTGTAAGGAGACTATAACCATGCAGTTAGAAGGCCACTGGAATGTGAGATTATAATAGCTCAACATTAAAATGGTGAAAAGGAGATGGTCAATTGCTTTTTTTTTTAAACTGGGAATAACCTAGACAACATTTATACTCATGAATAGTACAACCATGGGATGTATTTTAGGGAGGAGGGAAACTCAGTACAATATATCCAGTTCTTATCCCTATTCTGAAGCATATTCCCACCTTTCTCCCCTTTTCTGAGATTAAATTGGAGACACTTTTGTCTGACCTTATCATTCTCCCTTAACTTTACTGCTTTGAGACTGTTCCCAGTTCATAAACATTCTCTTTCTCACTCTTGTCTAGCCTCTTATCTCGACCTAACTCTATTAACCACCTATGGGGGTAAAATTTGAGTTCCCTGAGGATGGTTTCCTATTGCCCATCTTAACCTCTCTGACCTCTAGTTATCCCAGGACTTCAGCTGAAATCTCATCAGTATTCTTTTTGTTCTAAATGGAATTTTCATTTTCAAGAGTATCTGATAAATTGAAGAAACACTGATAAATTTATAAAATGTTGTTATCTGTTTGAAGGGTAACATATTAAACTTGAACAGTCTAAGAAGCCTAGACTTTGTCCTCAGAAAGACCTGAGTTCATATCCTGGCTCTTAAACTGAGTTGTATGTGAATCCAAAGATTTTTTTCTAAGCCTTACTTTCCTCATCTGCATAGTGGGACTAATATCAGATCTTAATTCCTAGGCTATTTGCAAAATGAAAATGATACCGTGTGTAAAATATCTTTCACAGTACATGGCCTATATAAGCTGTCTGTACAGATGTAGAAGAAGAAAAAGGAATGAGTCAGATCCTAGGGAGTGAAGAAAAGTAGAGAGAAAGGAGTTTCATGACCATGTGAGGGAGAAGGTTTCTTTCTAATTTTACTAATTTACAATTTCTTTTTTTTTTTAGTTAAAAATTTTTTTGGACCTTGCTGCATGACATAGGGGATCTTAATGACATGAGGGATTGAACCCAAACCCTCTGCATTTGAAGTGCAGAGTCTTAACCACTGGACAGCTCTAGAGGTCTCTAAAATTTCTTTTTGAGTCACTTCAGTTTTAATTACAATCTCTTAGTTTCGATTATCTAAGGCACTTGTATTTTCATACCCCTTCCTGCTGTTCTACCTTTTAGGTTGCTGTGTTTGTCCATAATTACCAGCCCACTTAGTGCTGCTGTTTCTAGGCTGGTGGAAAGTCTGTCCTCAGGACACGACTATGGCCACAGCTTGAATTGTCAGTCACTGGGCCTCTTTCCTCTAAGCTTCTAGCTTGCTGGGTGCTACCTTACATAAAGGTATTTCATCTCAGATCGCCTGGGGCTGTTATTTTCTAGCTGTTGAGGTTATGCAAAATATGAAAACATGTATTTTGTCACATCCTTGAGCCAGTTTTAAATCTATTTATCCATCTTACACTTAAAGGCAAATTCACCAATAAGATCAAACATAATTTTGTTAGTATAGGATAAAATCTTTTCTTCCTAGAGTTGTCTTCTGCTAAGGACCTTGATTTTAACTATGACATTAGTTTTAGTCTAAGGCCCTTATGACATTAACAGAATGTTCTCGTGAAGGAGTTACCTGGCTCTAAAAATATGTTCTTGGATGATTCAGATTTAATGGCTTCATTCAGCATACCATTGGCTTATTTCCTTAAAAGTCCTTCCATGAAGATGAGTCATCAAAGGAATAACTCACTAAACTTGAACTCCTTGAGACCAGGGCTCATGATGAACATACATTTATGGTCCTAAGCCTTAGCGGTGCCAGACATTGAAGGTGATTAATGAATGATTTTTGGAATAGAGTTTATATAGACTGCAAACTAAGCCAAATTGTCTGAAGCAGTATTATCTGGGGTGATCTAGAATGCAATGCAACTGCTTTGTACTTAGCTCATAATGAACACATAACTGAACTATAGGAAAGACATGAAGATAAACATTAAGGATATGACATGGAGCTGGAAATGGGAAAGAAACATGTTTGTTATGTGTCTATTGTATGTTAGACTTCATATGCCTTACTTAGTTCACTTACTCTTTAAGATAACCCTAAGATATAAGCATTGCCATCAAAATTTGATAAAGAACAGAAGTCTAAAAGAGGTTGGGAGACTTGTTTGAGGTCACATACATGGAAGTGCTGGGCTTCTCTAGTGGCTTAGTGGTAAAGAATCCGCCTGTCAATGCAGGAGATGTGAGTTCGATCCCTGGGTCGGGAAGAACCCCTGCAGAAGGAAATGGTAACCCACTTCAGTATTCTTCCCTAGAAAATCCCATGGGCAGAGGAGCCTGGTGGGCCCTGTCCTTGGGATCGCAAAATAGTCAGACATGACTTAACAACTAAACAACAGCACAACATGGAAGTGCTAATAATTGTATGTAACTAGTTGTTCGGCTATACATTCTTTGCTATTTTTACTGTATCACATTGCTGCCCTGCTGTGTGAATTTAATTACAATCCAATAGAGGAGAAGAGGCAAGAACACAAAGGACGGACAGCAAGGTAATCTCTGATAAGTATCATATGTGTGGAATGAAGCACACCAAAGGAGAGGATTACTCTGCCATTTATCTTTTTCTTCTTCCATCTGCTCCTTTAGGGATGTTTTTTTCCCAACTGGCTTGCCCTCTCTCTCCAGAAGCAAGAGTCACCATTGACATCATAACTTGCTTAAGCCAATGAGTGTAGCTAATAAGAAACCCTACTCTCTAGGCTACTTTCTGTGTTCCAGATCCCTTCTCGTCTCATTTCTTTCGTAGCCTGGATGATTCTTCTCTCTTCCCCAAGTGTTCAAAGCCTACTTATTTCATCAGGTTCAGGCCAATTCACTTTCTGGGAATACTCCATCATCAGAATTAGTACCACCTTTTCACTTTCCTGCCAGCACATTGGTCATATGTCTCTTTGGTACTTGTTAATTACTGTCAAGTGCAGGGGAGTATCCTGTTGGCAGATCAAAGTGTGTTTTCCTTTGGGATTTGGACATTTCTGAGCATATGGGTCATACTAGTGAGATGGTCTTTCAGGAGTCCATTTATCTAAGAGTTGGGGAAGTCTCAGGAACAAGGGATAAGGCTGGGTAAATAAGAAATCAGAAACATATCCTTTGTGCAAAATAACATTACTTTTGTGGTAGGAGGATAGGTTTCCTTTATGAGTTCAGCATTCCTCCAGCCCTCATCTAGTTGAGCCTGAGGCAGAAAGTGGTGGGATGTAGAAGAAGCTGTAACTAAAATATCTGAAAATGGTTTTCATACAAACTCTCATTGAGATTTTTGGGATAAGAAAGTAGTGTTACTTGGAACTGAGATACAGAGTAACACTGTGTGGACACAGTATTATTCTAATGCCATAATTCAGCAAGTATATTAGAACTACAGAGATCACTGTCTGGCTTTATTTCATCACAGGCTTTAGCAGAGGCTCTTGGTATCTGTAAACTGCTGGAAAAGGGGTTAAGCTCCAAGACAAGAGAACCCCAATTCCACCTGAATAAAATGTACTCTTTATGGGCAAAATAGTATGTCTTCCAAATAGATGCAATATTTCCTTTCAAATGTATGTAAAGACTTTGATGAATACATACACATTTATTAAAAGAATACTAAATTCATAGTAACTTTTATCATTTTATATACTTGTAATGAACAGACACTAAAATGTGCTTATTTTTTTAATAAATGCAAGTGAATATGAAGCTTTTAGTGTTAGACAGGCATTCTTATTTTCACAGATGCTGTCAGGGGTGAAGTTAGTGACATCTTGTGGTGGTAGCTCCCACTAGATGGATTAACTCCATGAAGACTGCTACTGCTAAGTCGCTTCAGTCGTGTCCGACTCTGTGCGACCCCATACACGGCAGCCCACCAGGCTCCTCCATCCATGGGATTCTCCAGGCAAGAGTACTGGAGTGGGGGTGCCATTGCCTTCTCCGTGACTAGTTAAATACTAATCCCTGAAGGAAATGCAATTTTATATTATTTAGACATTACTGGTTGAACAAGAAGTGTCCATGTAGTCTAAGAATTTTCTTCTAGTTCTCATTAGTCCTTTTTGAAGGCTACTACTGGCTAATCCTTATCATTAAATGCACAGACACTGGTACCTGGCATTTAGTAGGTCAATATTGATGAATGAATGAGTGAATGAATAATATTCAGGCTGACAAATGTCTATTATTCTACCACTGCTTCCTGCCATGATTTATAAAATTCCAGGTATAAGTTAGTCTACATGAAAACAACCAAAAAGATAAAAAGAGAGAAGTCTATCAGTTTTTAGTCAACTGGTACATAAATACTATGCTATTTTATGTTTTTTTCCAGTGGTACAGTCATGTGGATCAGCTCATATGTGAACTTGTTCCCACCCAGTGAATCAGCTGAGATGGGAATAATAACTTAATTTTGTGCACATCACTTGTGACTGTCACAATAAAGTGCTGATGTGTGTCAGTTGCAAGAAAAAGATGATCCATGTAATTTGAATTTTTTTTCATGAACCCTAAAATGTGACTTGTAAAGAGTTGTTTTAAAAATGGAAAAAACTCTTTGGTAACTCTTCAAAGGGAGTAAATGATGTGCTTGGGATGATTTTAATCAAATCATTTTCCACAAAGAGGTGTCAGGTTGTATGTGACATGAAGCAGGTCTCCTAGCTGGCTCTCATCCACAGGCCAGAGATTTTGCTCCAAACTCCATGAAGGAGATCAGGACAGTTTCCAAGTTTCACTTTTTCCTTACTTCGGGACTGTCAACCCTCAGAAAATTGAAGCAGGCTCTAATTTATACCATTCAATTTGCACCCATGCCATTGAAGTTCCATGGGAGAGATAACAAGAGGAAGTGGAATCATGAAATTTAAGCAGTCCTAAGTGGTTCAAGCTAAAAGGGAGCTTAGAGATCATCACAGTCCAGCCTGTTCATTTTACTTCTGTAGCCCAAAATGTGAAGTGACTGGTATAAGATCACATGTCTAGTTAGTCCTAAAGTTTTGCCTATAAGCTTTTTCCTGCCTTAAAATCTCTAGTTAGCTGTAGTCTTCATTAAAAAACAAAATCTAAACTCATCTTGGCAACCCACTCCAATACTCTTACCTGGAAAATTCCATGGATGGGGGAGCCTGATTGGCTACAGTCCATGGGGTTGCAAAGAGTCGGACACGACTGAGTGACTTCACTTTCTTTCTTTCTATAGTTCCTTTTGGAGAAGGAAGTGGTGACCCACTCCAAGTGTTCTTGCCTGGAGCATCCCGTGGACAGAGGGGCCTGGTGGACTGTGGTGTATGGGGTTGCAAAGAGTTGGACACGACTGAGCGACTTCACTTTCTTTCTTTCTATAGTTCCTTTTGGAGAAGGAAGTGATGACCCACTCCAAGTGTTCTTGCCTGGAGCATCCCGTGGACAGAGGGCCTGGTGGACTGTGGTGTATGGGGTTGCAAAGAGTTGGACACGACTGAGCAACTTGCACACACACAAACTCATCCAGGTTTTAGCTCCAGTGATGGTTTTATATTTTCTTTCTTTATCCTTTTATTTTCTTCTGAAAAAAAAAGTGAAAATAGTAAATGTCATTTCTGAGTCTGAATTTTCTGAGTGTTGGTCATGTTCAAAAGATAGTAAAATGTGTTCAAAACATGATAAAATCTGGTTATTCAAGAGTACTTTTTTAGAGCATCATGAAACTTATCTGACACTGACTGTAGGAAAAAACAATTCAGAAAGAAAAACTTGTTATATTCCCCACCAGAGGGAGACAGTTTTTTTCCTTTGCCTTTCAAAACCTAAATTCTGATTAGCACAGGTTTGAAGAGTATAATACAAGGTTTACTAGGGCTGATTAATACACAAGGGAAAAAACCAAACTTACAATCTAATTTGTTTACTTTTGTCTTTTAATATAAAATTATTTTCAAGATCTAAGTTCTGTTCTGCCAGCCCAGCAAATGCTACTTAACATGCATGGAACTTTAAGAGCTACTTGTTATTTCAGTGTTGACTTTATCTCTAATTATATTAGTATGGATTCAGATAGGACACTGATAATATAACAACATGGAATACTTTAGCATAATTATTTCCTGTAGTAAGATGTTTACAAGTCAACCTTAAACTAATAGAGATAAGGAGCATGGTGGTGGAGGAGAAGAAAAACTGGTAACAATATGTTGCTTTCTCTTGGCAAGACTGTAGATGTTGGAATAAACTGAATCCAGTTAGTTTTTAATATGCTGCAATGCTTTAAAAATTTCTGAAAAGAAATTCACTTACAGGAGTTGCTGATTTGGGAAAAATGATACATGAGCAATAGCTCCTATCTCTGGCATATCTGTGCTTACAGTTATTAAACATTTTATCAAAAATATAGAAAACTGTCTAGAGATTTATAGTATAAAACCTACTGTACTTTTTAAAAGTCCAATTTCATGCCCAATTTAATAGAGCGTTAGATCTACATGTCCAGTGTAATTACTCGGATGTTTCATTCTTCTCTGTGGTTCTTTTTGGAAACCAGTTCATATCTGACCTTGTGCAAATGTTTTTAAATTACTCTGAAATATTTTACAAATCCAATTAGTGCACGCACAGTCAAATCTTCTCAGCTCACCTCAGCTGACACAGGGCACTGGTGAGGTGGCCTTATTGCTTATTGTGATTCTTATTTACTTTCTCTTTGTCACTTTCAGAAAATGAATACGCACAGCTAAAATATGGAATGATACTCAGAAGCTCACATGCTAACGGAGGCATCAGGTGAAATATTTGTGTGCTTAGGGACATGAGTTTCTCATCATAATACTGTGGAGGTAAATGGATGCTTCGGAAAAGCACAGAGTGTCACTTAAGTTTCACTTGCCTCAGGAATCATTTAATCAGCAAGCACAGTTAATAATTCTGCTTTTCCATTTGTCAAGATCTCAATATTTTTTCAATATGAGGTCTGCTCCAGTGTACTTTACATGACACTTTATAATTAGTGGTACTTGAGAATTTGGCAGTTTAAAAAATTCATACAACATTCTTAGTTACAATTTATAAATGATTTTAAAGTATAATTAACATTCATCTTTACAAGTTATATGCAAACAAATATGCAAATTTAGAAATAAATATGCAAACATATAAAATGTTTCTGAATTAAGTAGTCCTTAACATTTTTAATGAAATCAATATTTTATTCATATTTTACACACAATTTTGAGTACTTACTGATTTGAGGGCTAGAGCATATAGGTTTTTGCATATTGCAAACTCTAGTAGCAACAGGGAGGAAATGAGAATGTGTTCCTTTTTGGTGAAAACTGAAAGGATGATCCAGCAGACAAATCTAAAGATGCTGTCTAGTGGATTATTGATGCAACCAATGGCCATTTTACCCCTTGAACTTTTAACTTTACAAGGAACCTCAACTTCCTTAGATGACACAAACCTGTTTGGATCTCAGAAAGATAAAGTTGAGAACATCAAAAAGCTCCCCCAGCTTCTTGAGTTGGTGGCTAATACAGGCTAATAAACTGAGTTGTGAACTATAATGTACTGCAGTCTAAAAGAAGAAGAATGTCAGGTTCAGTATGAGATGAACAAAGGATTATTGAGAAAATGCAGCTTTGAAGGAGAAGTTACTAACCAAGAAAACAGATTAATTAAGTTTACTTATAATTTTTAAAAAGTCTCTCCAAATGGTTAACTGATTCAAAATCTGCCTGCATGCTAAGTTGCTTCAGTCATGACTGACTCTGTGTGACCCTATGAACTGCAATCTGCCAGGCTCCTCTGTCTAGGGGATTCTCCCGGCAAGAATACTGGAGTGGGTTGATGTGCCCTCCTCCAAGGGATCTTCCTGATCCACATCTTTTGTGTCTCCTGCATTGACAGGAGGTTCTTTACCATTAGTGCCACCTGTAAAAGTGAAAGTCGCTCAGTTGTCCAACTTTTTGCAACCCCATGTACTATATAGTCCACGGAACTCTCCAGGCCAGAATACTGCAGTGGGTGGTAGTTCCCTTCTCCAGGAACTGAACCCAGTTCTCCCACACTGCAGGTGGACTCTTTATCATCTGAGCTACCAAGGAAGCCCTCAAAATCTGCATTCATTCATTTAACAAACATTCATCTTTCAAGGTGGCTCAGATGATAAGAGTGTTTGGCTGAAATGCAGGAGAAACCCGGTTTCGATTCCTGTGTCAGGAAGATCCCCTGGAGAAGAATGGCTACCCACTCCAGTATTCTTGCTTGGGAAATCTCATAGACAAAGGGCCTGGTGGGCTATAGTCCATGCTCATCTTCAGTTCCTCCTCTTCATGAAAAATTTCTCACTACCATGCTCTTTCTTCTCTGAATTCATATTGCATTATGTCAATCAAGCAAAGGTTTTTATGTGCTTATTATGGGCAAAGACTACACCCAGTACAATGGGGGATACAAAGAAGTATGAATTAATCAATTAGCACCATGTGTTTAGCACTACAATGTTCTTCCATTTTAACAGATATGCACGCTTTATTAGTTTTAAATGACAAATTTCTTGAGGTAAAAGAACACCATTTATACAAGAGACCATGAAGATTCATTCTAAGTAGCATCTCTGATGAATTCATGGTTGTTCACTAGAATGCTATGTAAAGAAGGATTCTGAGGTTGTGTCAGTAATAATCCCAACACAGCCATGTTGTTATCTTTGCTCAACTTAGAATCTTTTTTCAGTAGTAGCATTTCTTTCATTAGAGAATGAGAGCTTTATGATCCATTTAATTTCCCTTTTAGTTGCTAGAAACTCAGGGGAATTTTTTGATATAATTTTCTCCCTTTCCTTTATTACTTGATTTTTTCTTTTATTTTGTGGACTGTTGCTGTACTCTAATTTGTTTTAAAGAGCTAGTTGCTTTAAATCTTTTAGAAGGAAACAGATAATTACATATGCTTCTTTCTGTAAATTTTATGGCATCTAGTATAGTTCTCGGGCCCTAAGGAGGCACAGAATACATGTTCTTTGACTGCATGGAGAACACTGAACTTGATGCTGTGGGGGTCTCATATGTTAGATGCACAATGATGCATGAATGAGTGAGTGAACAGATGAATGAGTTCAGAGGGAATTTAAACCATGACAAAGATCATGATGGGGTGTGATTTGCTTAGGGAAGCATGAGACCAGAGATGAATCTTGGCTAATGCCTTTAAGAAAGACATAGACTAAAGACTGAAACAGGAGGAAGTGACCTGGAGGAGAATAAAGGTATAGCAAGAATTTAAAATAACAGAATCCATAATGCGACAATGGGCTTCCCTGGTGGCTTCGGTAAAGGTTCCGCCTGCAATGCGGGAGCTCTGGGTTTGATCCCTGGGCTGGGAAGATCTCCTGGAGGTGGGCGTGACAACCCACTTGAGTATTCTTTCCTGGAGAATCCCCATGGACAGAGGAACCTGGCAGACTACAGTCCATTGTGTTGCAAAAAGTTGGACATGACTGAGTGACTAAGCACAGCACATAATGCAATACTCTAGACTCTTCTATGTGGACCTTCTATTGGCTTGGGTGAAAGATAAGATTTTAGAGAGCAAGAATTAAAAAAAAAAAATCCATACAGATTACCTTAGTTTAGCCTTCTACAAGGTTTATCCAGGGTGTTCTGTTGAGGTTTGTTGATGATGAAGATGATCTGGCTACCTACATTTATTTCAGATTCAAAAAATAAAAGACACAGGATATGATGATTTGAGCTTGCTGATCTAGGATAAAAGAATTCATTTAGATGCATCACAAATTAATCTTCCTTCATAAAATCAGAATAAACAGTTGAAATTCTGTTTTGCTGCAAGCTGCTCCAGAATGTCTGTGGGGACTGGTTTTGTTTATTTGCTGCTATACAACAGTCTTAGGTAAACAACATATAGCTCTATCTATGTGCATCTGGGTAGGCTTCAACATTTTTATTATGCAACCTAAATATGAAAAAGCCTGATCCGCTGCCTTAGCAAAATAGCTAAATCTCATTAAGTATAAAACAAACTCCTACCACCTTCTTGTCAAGTAACGTTGGTCTTTAAAGACTGTCCTGGTAGAATCAGTCACTTCCATATGCCTTTCATTCTTCCCATATTCTAGGGTTTTGTTTCCCAACGTTTTGTTTCTCTGGGCTGAATTTCATCTGAGTTGATTGCCCAATTCACTTTTCATTCAGTCATAATTATTTTTTGAATTGTTTTAAATTCTCAAATGGATTATGACAATTTGAAAATTAACAATGGTGCCTTAATTGCATGGGGCTGTGTGATCCACAAAACCCTGTTGGTTGATGCTCTTCCCTCCACCTGTAATTTTTTTAACCAACTGTGAAAAGGTATAAACACACACATAAAAGCAGAAAATACACAAGGTCATGATTTATAAAAATGCTTGCCTTTCCAATATTTTATAATTCAATCACTGATACCTACAAAATCATTTTAATACTGGAGTTAATAAAAAACATTCAATCAGGTTTTCTTTCTTTCAAACTTAATTTTTTTCTCTTGTGGAAGTAGGAACATATGCAAGCAGGACAATATTTTCTGTACATGTATAGACATTAACATTCAGGAAAATATCATTATTCTTTAGTTATCTGACTTCAGTAGGGCTCTCAATGCAGCCTGGCAATCCTCTTACTTGTCCCTGTTTGTCTTCTTCTAGAATTTTTCATGAGTCATCTGTTCCAAACCTTTGCTCAGTAGCTCAGTCATGTCCAACTCTTTGCAACCCCATGGACTGTAGCCCTCCAGGCTCCTCTGTCCGTGGGATTTTCCAGGCCAAAATACTGGAATGGGTTGACATTTCCTCCTCTAGAGGATCTTCCCAATTCAGGGATCCAATCCATGTCTCCTGCATTGCGGGTGGATTCTTTACTGCTGAGCCACCAGGGAAACCGTGTTCCAAACCTTTAAACTTGTGTCCTTCTTATCCCCCTTACTGTCGGCCTTTAGTCCTGTTTTGTAATTTGCAGACAATATATAACAGTTTCTGAGCAGTTTCATTGGATTTTCCTTGCTTCTACCTTCAGGCTCATCTACAGAAGCACACAGACTTTAACTTATTTCTCTCTCAGTCTTGAAGGGAGAAAGTTTACCTTCATTCTAAGACTAGCCTTTTGCAAGCCTTGGATTCTATCCCCTCTGTCCTCTTCTCTAGACACCAGTCTCTTTCTTTCCCTCTCCTTTGGCTCCCTCTCAGTCTGCAGGCATGAACATGTCTGGCCTTCACCATCTGCTATAACCTTAAACCACCCTCCTGCCCCAACCTACCTTCTTATCTTATCTACTCTTGGCCCTCTGGGTATAGCCAACTCTCTTTTCTACCTGCAACCCCCAGTACCTCATTCACTGTGTATTGGGTGTTAAGACATGTAGACCATACCTATTCTAGCCAATCACCTGGGAGCTCTTGCTACTTATTCATTTTTCTACCTCATTGTCCTTGTTCCCTCTTTCCTTATTCCTAACCCCACTTTTAGAGAACTGTTTCTGGGTCCTCGGCTTTTGGTTTTGTGTGTTTCTGTGGTTGTAACTTTCATGAACATCCCTATTTATCCTAATCTGATCTGGTGGGCCAAAATTTGGCCCTTTCCACCAGGGAAGAGGGTGTCAGATATTTTTCTGAACTATGAAGCACTTTGAAACATTTTTTTGTTATTTCCTCAGCTTCCAGTTGGCTTTCTTTGTGGCTCAGATGGTAAAGCATCTGCCTACAGTGCAGGAGACCTGGGTTTGATTTCTGGATCGGGAAGTTCCCCTGGAGAAAGAAATGGCAACCCACTCCAGTATTCTTGCCTGGAAAATCCCATGGACAAAGGAGCCCAGTAGGCTACATTCCATGGGGTCGCAAAGAGTCAGACACAACTGAGCAAATTTACTTCACTTCATCTTTCAGTCGCCTCTTATCCCATTGAACTACCTGGTCTTGCTGAGGTCACTGATGACTTCCTAATTGCTAGATCCAATGGTCTATTTCAAATTTTCACCGTTTCTCAACTTTTAACATTGTTGACTTTTTTTGACTTTTTGATGCTTTTCCTCCATTGGCTTCCAGACACCAATCAATATACACATCTTTACTGAACACTGATTGCTTTGATATTTGAGGTAAAAAGGAGCAATACATGTTTTCTGCCTCCAAGTATAACAATGTAGGGGAGAAGAAAGACAAATAAGTAGGCAAGTACAAGTCAGGAAATAAAGTCTACGCATAAAAGGCTACTCATTTCTGTGCCCATAGGGCCAAAGAGGACTTGACTTCTTTCTACTGTATGGGGCCATGGGTGAGAGTTCCAGAAAGAAGGATTGTTACACACTAAGGTACAAAGGAGAGTGAACATGAATGTCCAGATAGCTTCAAGAGTTCAGTGTGGTTGGAATAGAGGGTTTAGTGTGTGTATTATGATAAATGGATCTGAAGAGAGCAAGGGTCAGATCTTGGAAGGCTACATGAGCCATTTTAAAGAGTTCAGAAATTATGTAAAGACAGTGAGAAGCTGAAAAGTATTATACAGTGGAGTGACATGATCAAAATCTATTTTAGAAATATTTCCCTGGTTGCTGAGTAGGTGATGAATTGGGTGATGGTAAGAGTGGTGGCTTCCCTGGTGGCTCAGAGGTTAAAGCATCTGCCTGGAATGCGGGAGACCTGGGTTCGATCCCTGGGTCGGGAAGATCCCCTGGAGAAGGAAATGGCAACCCACTCCAGGTCTCTTGCCTGGAGAATCCCATGGAGGGAGGAGCCTGGTAGTCTACAGTCCATGGGGTCGCAAAGAGTCAGACACGACTGAGCGACTTCACACCAAGAGTGGTGGCAGGGAGATTGGTTAAAAGGCTGTGGCAAAAATCTAGGCCTGGTGGTCCTGGCTCAATATGGGGGAAAGGTAATGTGGATAGAAAAATGTGAAAAGAAGTGATGGATTTTAGTGATACTAAGGAGGAATAATGGAAAAGACTTGGTAATTTATTGAACTATCCCCTGTAACTGTCTTCAGTTGCTTGCTATCTTATCATGGTATTCTTACCTATAGAAATTAGAGCATTTCCCACATCTTAGTTTTCTCTTACTTACAGGCTCTATTATTAGGACCCTGTCTGATTAATCTCCATCTCCGTTACTCAGAATAATGCCTTGTGGACAGCAGATAAACAATACGTGCTGGTTGACTGAGTGACTCAACTTCCTTGGATAATGTTGACTGTTAGTATTCAGCATAGTCTCTGCCAGATTATCATCCCCACCCCTGTCACCTGCCCATACGTTATACAACTACAGAGGGCTGCTTCACCTGTTGAAAGTCGAAAACAAAGTTGCAAAACAAACTTTTTGTGTGTTTATACCTTTTATAAATATTTAAAAAATAATTTAATTGGTTTCTTATTTTTGGATGTGCTGGGTCTTTGATGTTGCACAGGCTTTTTCTAGGTGCGGAGAGCAGGGGCTATTCTCTAAGGGCCAGCTTCTCTTTGCAATGATTTCTCTTGTTGAGGAGCACAGGCTGTAGGGCACTTGGGCTTTGAGTAGTTACAGAATGTGGGCTCAGTAGTTGCAGCTCCTAGGTTTTAGAGCACATGCTCAATAGTTGTGGCTCACGGGCTTAGTTTTTCAAAGGATGTGGGATCTTCCCAGATCAAGGATTGAACCTGTCTCCTGCATTGGCAGGCAGATTCTTTACCACTGAGTCACAAGGGGAAGCCCGTAAATATTATTTTTAATAACATAAAGGCAAATGCTTTATTGTCTTTTTATTACCTTTCTATTGCTGCTGTAAAAATTGCCACAAACGCAGAGCCTTAAACAATACAAATGTATCATCTCACAATTTCTATAGATTGGTAGTCAGGCAGGCCTAATGGCGTTCCATGCTCTTGGAAGAGCTTACATGTATACTCTGGGGAGAATCTGCTTTCAAACTCATTTGGGTTGTTGGTCAGGTCAGTTCTTTGTAGCTGGAGGACTGAAAGCTTGGTTTCCCTTTTGGATGTCAGCCAGCAGCTGCTATTGGCAGCTAAAGCCACCTGCATTCTTTTTCACACAGCCCCTTCATCTTCAAACCAGCAATGTCAGCAAGGGTGAGTCAACCCTCCACCCTTTTTAGCGTTCTTGAGATATAATTGACAAAAATTGTAAGATATTTAAAGTGTACAATATGATGATTTGCTATAAATATATATTGTAAAGGGATTTCCCCCTTGAGTTAATTAACACATTTATCACCTCACCTTTTTTTTTTTTTTTTTTTGCGCGGGGAGGGTGAGAACACTTAAGTTCTACTCTTTTAGCAAATTTCAATTATACTGGACTATGTTATCAACTGTAATCAGCATGTTTTGCTTTAGATCATCAGGCTTTATTCATCTTTGGCTGAAAGTATATGCCCAGTCACTTGTCTATTTTCTGTTTCTATGAGTTCTGCTTTTTCTTTTTTTAGATTCCACACCTAAGTGATGCTATGTACTACTTGTTTTTTTCCTGTCTGGCTTATTTCAGTTAGCATAATGGCTGCTAGGCTCATCTATGTTGCTGTAAGTGACAGGATTTTGATCTTTTTTAGAGGCTGAGTAATATTCCATTGTATCTACAACCCACATTCTGTTCCTTTGTCCATCCATCAGTGGACATTGAGGTTGTTCCCATACCTAGTCAAGTCCTTTTCATGCCTTGAATTTCTCTGACTTCCTCTTCTAATCCTGCTGTCAGCTTTTTAGGACTCATGTGATTACAATGGGCCAACCTGAATAATTCAGGATAATCTCCTTATTTTAAATTTGTCATCTTAGTAACCTTAATTACCTCTGCAGAGGCCCTTTTGCTATGTAATAATAACATTCATGGGTGTGATATTTCACCATATTCACAGTCTGGAAATTAGGATAAGACATCTTTGGAACTCCATTTTAGAAATTCTGTCTACAACATCTTAATTTAAATTGGAAAAAATTACATAATAAATAGGAATTACTATAATATCATATTGTGAACTAATAAAGAGTGTTGGGATACTTTTTTTCTGAGTAAGTGTCCCATTTATTTGGGCATCAGAGGATGAGATGGCTGGATGGTACCACCAATTCAAGAAACACAAACTTGGGCAAACTTCGGGAGATGGTGAGGGCCAGGAAGGCCTGGTTTGCTGAGGGCCAGTCCATGGGGTTGCAAAGAGTTGAGCATGACTGGGTGACTGAACAACAACACTATATCTCATTGCCATTTACTGCGAAATTTAGATTTACTTGTTGTTTAACCTACCTACCTAATAGTTTTAAGAAAAAGAAAGAAAGAAATTGAAGTCATTCAGCTGTGTCTAAATCTTTGCAACTCCATGGACTGTAGCCTACCAGGCTCTTCCATCCATGGGATTTTCCAGGCAAGAGTACTGGAATGGGTTGCCATTTCCTTCTCCAGAGTATCTTCCCGACACAGGGATCAAACCTGTGTCTCCCACATTGCAGCCAGATGCTTTACCATCTGAGCCACTGGGGAAACTAGTAGTTTGTTTAAACTATTCTGCAAAATGGGAAAAGGATCAGGTCTTCAGCAGTCAAGGCCAGCTAAAGAATGTCTCTTGCCACCTGGCTTTCTAAGGACTAAGTCACTAGCCACTGCAATCACTAACCTTCAAAACGTCCTGAAAGGAATTCAGGGTGGAGGGCAGGAATGATGTACTTTGTGCTCTGGGAAAACTGGCAGAACCAGCTTTCAGACTGATATTTTCAGGAGAAAACTATATAAACCTAATTTCTTGCATCATCCCATACTTAGAGAAGCACTAAAATTCTTAGTAAGATATAACTGTGTGGATCACAACAAACTGGAAAATTCTTCAAGAGATGGGAATACCAGACCACCTTACTTGCCTCCTGAGAAACCTGTATACAGGTCAAGAAGCAACAGTTAGACCCAGACATGAAACAATGGACTCAGGAAGGAAGTACTTCAAGTATATTGTCACCCTGCTTATTTAACTTATATGTAGAGTACATCATGCCAAATGCTGGGCTGGATGAATCAGAAGCTGGAATCATGACTGCTAGGAGAAATATCAACAACCTCAGGTATGCAGATGATACCACTCTAATGGCTGAAAGTTTAAAGAGCCTCTTGATGAGAGTAAAAGAGGAGACTGAAAAAGTTGGCTTAAGGTTCAACATTCATAAAATTAAGATCATGACTTCTGGTCCCATCACTTCATGGCAAATAGGTGGGGAAACAAAGGAAACAATGACAGACTTTATTTTCTTGATCTCCAAAATCACTTCAGATGGTGCCTACAGCCATGAAATTAAAAGACATTTACTCTTTGGAAGGAAAGCTATAATAGATCTAGACAGTGTATGAAAAAGCAGAGGTATCACTTTGCCAACAAAGGTCCATACAGTTAAAGCTATGATTTTTCCAAAAGCCATGTACGGATGTGAGATTTGGACTATAAAGAAGGCTGGGCACCAAAGAACTGATGCTTTCTAGTTGTTGCACTGGAGAAGACTCTTGAGAGTCCCTTGGACAGCAAGGAGATCAAATCAGTCATTCCTAAAGGAAATCAACCCTGAATATTCATTGGAAAGACTGATGCTGAAGCTGAAGCTCCAATACTTTGGCCACATAAGGGGCAGAGCGGGCTCACTGGAAAAGACTCTGATACTGGGAAAGATTGAGGGCAGGAGGAGAAGGGGTGACAGAGCATGAAATGATTGGATGGTGTCACTGACTCAAAGGACAGGAATCTGAGCAAACTCTGGGAGATAGTGAAGGACAAGGAAGCCTGGCTTACTGCAGTCCGTGGAGTCACAAAGAGTCAGCAAGGACTGAGCAACTGAACAAAGGCAACAAGGTATCTATGCCTTGACTATCACTAACATCCTTTCAAGATGTATGTTCGATTGCACATATCCCCTCTCCAAAATCCCATGTATACAGCCTTCTTCCTTTACTGCTTTAGAGCACTTCCTCAAAGCTACCCAAGAAGCTACCTCCCAGGCTATTGTCTTCAGTAAGTCCCCAAATAAAACTGAAACTTACAGCTCTTACATTGTGCATTTTATATTTTAGTCAACACCAAGATGCCTGGATAGGAATATCTCAGTGTTACAGAAAATCTGATTTTGTGACCGGAAACATTTATAAGGATGATTTTAGCTATGGGTAAACAGAAGGGAGAAGGTGTGAGCCTGATATCATCGAATTAATTAATGATACTGTTATCTTGAGGAGCAGGAGTGACAACTTTTTGGATATTAAAATTTCCTGATAACCACCATATTCAGATATGACTTTTAATTTATTCAATAAGTATTCATGAGCATTCACCAGGTTCTCAGGCACTATCCTATGCACCAGAAATAAGAAGTTATATAAAGTGAAAGTGAAGTTGCTCAGTCATGTCCAGCTCTTTGCGACCCCGTGGACTGTAGCCTACCAGGCTCCTCTGTCCATGGGATTCCCTAGGCAAGAGTACTGGAGTGGGTTGCCATTTCCTTCTCCAGGGAATCTTCCCAACCCAGGGATTGAACCCAGGTCTCCCACGTTGGAGGTAGACCCTTTAACCTCTGAGCCACCAGGGAATTCCTGTTTTCTTAGACCTTCCTCTTGTTGCCCTGTACTTTGGTGAATAAAGGAAGACAGAGGAAAGACAGGATGTCATCATCTCTACTCATATGGACCAAAATGCTCAGAGATGTCCATATCCATTTCCGTTTCTTTCTGAAAAGCAGCCTTGAATTCTGGAGGGCTCAGTGAGACACTCAAAGGACTGATGGCCTTGACTAATTTGACTCAGAAGGAATAGAGCCCCACAGATAGGGCTGGAAAATTATTCTGATTAAACACTGATGAGTTTTTTTTCAGAAGGTTGACATAAAGGAAGGGAGACATTACCAACAATTAGTCTAAGGAGAAAGTTTCAAGGATGACTTTAAAAATTCAACTGGCAAAGCTCCAGTTTGTTGTGTGGCATATTGGGGACATATCTAGTATCAAATAAGCCATTAATAGTTCTTTGCTTTTGTGTTATCACTCTGTTTGGTATAACTGAGGCCCCTGATGAGTTCCCAAACAACATCAAGGCATGAATACAAATTGCCAATCTTGAAAAATCAGTTTGACAATCAAATAAAGCAAATTTCTGACTTTGTGTTTCTTTCACACAATGCAAAGAACACCAATGCCATTGAGCTTGTTTGAGAATAAAGATGAAGAAATTGTCAGTCATTAGGTGTAGCAGTAACAAATGAAAACAGTGCTTGAGAGGCCATTTATTACCAACTTAATTCAGCTTTATTTGTAGATACAAACATGTTATGAGTATTTCTTGGTTTCTTTTTTCCTTCTTATCTTGCTTTTCTTTAAAAAAAAAAAACACAGAAGCACAAAGAAATCTATAATACCTAATGTTAAGGGAACAGAAAACAGTTATATCCATGAAGATACTGTGAAAAAGAAATGGACAAGTTCATATTTCTGGAACCAGGTATCTTTCTGGTGACTGTAAGAAAGAGTAGACATATAAGCAAAAATAGCATGCTTCTTGATGAGTATTTAACCTTGGGTGCGCATTACTTTCACATCTTGTAAGCGTGAATCTGGAGACCAGTTTTCACACAGGAGGAGCAGCTCTGCCACTTTTGCCTTCAATCGCTTATGTGTGAATTTGAGTAAGTTTCTTACCCTCTCTGAATCCTTAATTTTTAAAAAAATTACATGACTTCAGTAATAAACATACTTCCTTGAATTGTTGCACATATAAAATAATGTATTAAATATCTAGTATATTGCATATCGTGCTTGCAAGTAGTAAAGAATCCTCCTGCCAGTGCAGGAGATACAAGAGACATGGGTTTGGTCCTTGGGTCAGGAAGATACCCTGGGCTAGGAAATGGAAACCCACTCCAGTATTCTTGCCTGGGAAATTCCATGTTCACATGAGCCCAGCAGGCTACAGTCCATGGGGTCACCGAGTCAGCCATGACTGAGTGAACGAGCACACACAAAAATATTATGTGGACCATCGTCTGTGTTCAAAGAATGAAACTTATTACTGCTAGTATTATTATTTTTGTACAAAATTGTCCTCCTATTAACTTCTCAAATGCTCCTCTGAAAGCTCAAGACATGTCAGTGCATTTATTAGTAATGTTGATGCACAGATTGAGAAATTGGCAAAAACATGCAACACTGATCCCAAGTCACATGATTGAGAAAGAAAATCCCAGGTGTCCAAATCTCTTGCTATGTGGTTTGCCCATTGAGATCCAGTCTGTCTCCTATGTGATGATGACCTTGAGGGGATTGCCTCAGAGCTCTGAGACTGTTCAGTTTATAGCATGGCATCTGTGAAACTTCCTGATAGAGTTAGCACATGTGTCTTTGTACCAAGCAGAAGAGTCCCTTTACTCACCAGGACTATCGATGTGAGTCCTGGACTCACATGTGGTTCCAGGACTATCCATGCTCAGCAAAGGGCAGAAGAGAGCAGAGAAAAACTACCCTTTGGGGTGAGGCTAATATCTCACAGGAGCAAACACTTCACATCTTCATAGCCCAATTTCTTGGACTCCCAGCCTCCCTTGGTTTGACTTTGTATTGTTAACTCTTTGCTCCCTGAGGCTGTCTGATTCTCCATGCCTTAGAAATCTGAAGTTCTTGGTGTATAACCAGCACAGGTTCTTGGTTCTTGTTTTACAAGATGTGCACACCACAGCCCATTATCTTCTACTTGCTCAAGATCCAGATGTCCAATTTCAGCCTTAAATACTGGGAGCAGACTTTTTAGCTAACTTGCAAATTCAGGTGGAAGGAAAACTAAAAGAACCATGGAGGCTCTTGGATGTTACTTCTCTCAAGGGAATAGAAGGGTATAGGTTGATACTCTTACTAAATCTCTTCTTCATTCTACCATCATTATTAATCGACTGTCAGCTGGTGTTTGACAATTGACCTCTTTGTTATCTTCAGAAAAGACTAAGTATAGTATGGATAATTGAAAACCACATTCAGTTGCATTATTTCAGCTGAAAAATTCAACTTTTTAAAAATATCTTACTGAGCCAATTGCACCAAGTCCTGCTGTAAAATAAACCATACAGCTGTGAGCACGTAGTGTAGCTGTGACACATTCATGGTATTTGACTTTTTGTTTCCTTCAGAAACTGGTAGAACATTTGCAAAACATATCAACTCATGTTTTGTAAAACTTGACAAATTACTGAGAAATCTCTCCTTCTCTCTTACTGTGTACTTGAAACATCCTGAGAAGTTCTGATTACCTTAGTGATGGATCTTACATTCATGTCAAGCATTTTGTTGACATCAGAAGTCACAGATATGTTAGTTGAACCATAAGGATGAATGAGCACCGAAGAATTGATGCCTTCTAATTGTGGTGTTGGAGAAGACTCTTGAGAGTTCTTTGGACTGCAAGCAGATCAAACCAGTCCATCCAAAGGAAATCAACTTTGAATATTTATTGGAAGGACTGATGCTGAAGCTGAACCTCCAAAACTTTGGCCACCTGATATGAAGAGATGACTTATTGGAAAAGAGCCTGAAGCTGGAAAGATTGAGGGCAGGAGGAAAAGGGATTGACAGAGGACGAGATGGTTGGATGGCATCACCAACTCAATAGACATGAATCTGAGCAAACACTAGGAGATAGTGAAGGACAGGGAAGCCTGGGGTGCTGCAGTCCACGGGGTTGCAAAGAGTCAGAAATGACTTAGTGACTCAACAACAAAAACAACAACAAAGGAATTTTACTCTTGGAAAAGCTCCTGGATCAAGACCCAAGACACAAAGAGCAGACAAGAAGCATTCTAAAAGTGCCAGGAAATCAAAGTGTCAGGTAAGTGTCCACTTTGAGAGCAAACACCCTTGGTTACCCTTCAGCTGCAATAAACAGAGTGTAGTCAGCAGTGTGGTCTTTGACATGGGTTTGCAAAATAAGTTGTCAGACTTTTCCTGTTTCTGTATAAAATATCAATGAGAGAAAAAAAAAGGTATGTGGGGGGCTGGTGGTCCCATTATTGGATAATTGTATAATTTCGTACAATAGGGATGGGTCTTCTGATATTCAAGATATGTGTAGTGCCCAGACGCAGCCCTTTGGCAGGGAAATCACCCATCTACTCAGCACTGGCTTAGGCAAAGCCAGTCCTGTGACTTGTGGCCCCATTTTGCAGTAAATAACCATGTAGATTACCATGTATATAGGTACAAGCATTTCTGATGGAAATTTAATTTAGTAAACTATAAAAACTCTCCTTGGGATGTATCTTATAAACTAGGGCATTGAGACTGTCTAAAGCATATTAATTCAATCTCTCTCAATTGGTATTAAAAAAAAAAAAGACTGTTTAAAACCAATGTCCTTTTATTCTTGTCTTAGCATTTAATTTCATTTGCATATGACTAAGACTGTTTCTTCTCAGTAAATCTAATTTGCTAGAGTTTGGCACCCAGCACAGAAAGAATGGCATCCTCTGAGATAGGACTGCCAACTACGGCAAGTAGCACTGCAAATAAATTTGATCTATAGACTTTTCAAACTTCTCAGATGTGATCCCTGACGTCTGGCCTGATGAAGGAAGCCCTGGGGATTGGAAAAACACAAAGCATGCTACTGTACTGACATGCAAAATGTCTCATAATCTGCCTTTATCCTTCATGGCTGTAGTGGTCTGGATAAATTAGACCAAATTGGGCTAAACACTGTTCTTGGCTACACTCACGTAGATGTTTTCAAAAGCTAATAGGAGCTATGTGTGCACATCCAAGGACAAAATTTGGCCCTTTTGTCTTTGGACAAACAATTGTTTTAGTTGAGATGATTATTCCTGACTGTTTTATAAGCAGTATTTTGCCCAGTTTAAATCTCTTTTCACTTTATTCTTCAGAGTCAAGACATTTATGAATATGGAAACATGTAACTCAGGATCTTCAGTTTCCGGAAAAATAAAAGTCTCTCCTATAAAATTTGTGAGTATTGCAAATGAACAGGGAAAGAGGTAAAGAAAGTCATGTTAGTGGTGGCAAAAACAGAAGTAACACTGAGAAAAAGTGTTAACCCTCATTAATGGTAGCAATCTGATTAAAATTTTTATAGCACATTGATCCTTGATGTTTCAAAAGAGAAATGTGTTGTTAATATTTTCAAGGAAAATATAGACTATCAATACATTTATTTATTCAGATGCAAAAACAGAAGTTGAAATTAACCCTTAATGCAACTCTTTCCTTTTCCCTCAGTATCATATTACATAAATCTCACCTTTTCCCCAAAGGCCAAACCTTTTGAAATGGAAGAGAACCAGTCTGATAGAAAAGCTTTTATTTTTGGAAATTGGAATTTCCTACTAGAAAAGTCACACATACAACCAAGGCCTTAAGGTTTCGGAAGGTCTTGCATAAATCAGTGTAAGATATAAATAATATGAAAGACAATCTAGAGTTTTTTGACTCTTTGAGGGACTTACAAGTTAGCTCATTTCTTTTGTGCTTGGAGCAAGTCTCTTTATTTTTATGGTTTCTTAATTCCCTTTTTCTGAAGATGATCAATTTAAGAATGTATCTAGTTATATATAGTAATAGGGGCAAAATTCATAATTACATACATTAGCATGCATTTATCAATAACTGCAAGACAAATATTTTTACTTTTACAAGATTAATAATTTATGCAAGAATAATCTCACTGGCTTCTTTGGGTGGTTGATAATTTGTCTAAAATAGTGTATCTATATATATATATTTTTTACCCTATCTGCCAATGTGATCAGATTCCAGGTCTTTGAGACCCATCATATCTCTGCTTGAAGCATTTTGAATACCATCTCCAAAAACCTGACATTAATAAAACATTAAAGTTCCAACTTAAGCCCATAAAAGTCAAGAAATCCAGAGTTAAGATCGGCCCAGCTATCTTAACTCTGTTCTCCTGCATGTATGCATGGGTGATGGGACAGCAGTGCAGGCTGTTGCTTAAATCAGTCTCTCTGCATAATCTAAAAATGTAATTGAATTAGTGTATAAAGTATTTACATACCCTGCAGTGGAGAGCCCCATGCACTATATTATCCACATCCTCTCTCCAGACCCTCATTTTAACTCCTCACTGCAGTGTTCCTGGGAGGCTTCCTCCAACGTTCAGGCATTGGACTTGCAAATACAATTTCCCTTCTTTTACGAGGCTTCAAGATGAGTGATGCACATTCAGTTTTCCTAGATGCCTTTCAGCTCCTGGCCAGACAGATAAAGTTTAGGTAACAGTCTTCCTTTTGGTTAACATCCTCAGAGTTTGCTAGATATTAGACAATGCTATTCTGTGGGTAGGGATTATGTTATGCTCTAATTGAATTAGATGCAGGACTGTTTGCCATATTATTATGAAAGTTAGGAACATCAAATTGAGTTTAGGAACATATAGTGGTGTAGCATGGTTTTCAGAGCACGGACTTTGGTTTTTGATAGACATGCTCCAACAGGGTACCTATTTTGCCACTTAACTGTCACTTAAACTTTCCAAGCCCCTGTTTTCTCCTCTGTAAAATGGGGATGATAAGAGGCCTGATTTTAAGATTCAGTAAGATTGTGAGGACTTAAAGAGATGATGTATATAAAATGATTGGTATGTAGGAAGCAAAGTGATTGGCTGCTGCAATTACTACTTCTTATTTTGGTAGGAAATAATAACATATTGCTTCAATTCATTCTTAATGGAGAGTGAGACAGTGGTTTCAAACAGAATTTGAATGCTCAGAAATGTTAAAGTAAAATTTAATAATAAGCATAAAATGATGTTCATCTTCAGTCATAATTTAAGAAATGGAGAAGGAAATGGCAACCCACTCCAATGTTCTTGCCTGGAGAATCCCAGGGACGGTAGAGCCTGGTGGGCTGCTGTCTATGGGGTCGCACAGAGTCGGACACGACTGAAGTGACTTAGCAGCAGCAGCAGCAGCATAATGGTATCAGTTTCCAGATATCAAGTCAGATTGCCAAGGATTTTTTTAAGAATAATATCCAGTGTTGAGTATGAGGAAATAGGCTTTCTCCGACATTGCTTTACTGGTATAAACTGGTATATCATTTTAACAGGCAGCCTGAAGATGTTTATAAAAATTTAAAGCATATCTTATTTGACTCAGAAATTCCACTCCTAGAAATACATCTGTGTTTTTAAGAATATTTCTAAAAGTTCTCCAGAAAAATTAGGAAGAAGTTAAATGTTCATCTGGGACTGTTAAAAGATAATGCAATCATACAGTGGAATACTACAAAACCGTTAAAAGTGAATGAATTGTGCATATGTAATAGGTTTGATTAAGGAGTTATATTGATAGATTGCAGGGCAGATGTTTGAAATGTTTCCCTTTTTTACCCTCTAATAACTGTTACTCTATGGAACCTCTCTTTCTGAGCAGGGGGTTCTCTTAGGCACTTCTCACTCTTTTTGCAGAACTTTCAGTCACTGTTTGTTGAGACCCAAGGCTAACTTCACGGGCCTGTGACCTGTGCCGTTGCAAAGCCTGCACTCCAAAGGGCCCTGAACACAGTTTAATCCTCGGCTGTTGCTTTCTTAGAATTTCTAAGAGCCTGTTTTTTCCTTGCTTTTTGTGAGTGAAGTATGTCTGCGTTGTTTGCTGCCCCATCTGCAGACAGCATTCTTGATGTCCTGAACACTGAATTCCAGTGAGCCCAACATATGTGGGAGTAAGTGAGACTCACAGTTAAATACAAAGGAAGGAAGTTCCAACTATAGCTGGGCAAGAGGTTCCCTGACAGCCCCTCAAAGGCCGTGCTTTCTATTCAAGCCAGAACTTGCTCTGAATGCAGAGAGCAGGGAATGGCATTCCAAGAAACACTAATGATCAACATCCCTGTCATATCCTTTCATACTTCTGTTACTTCCGTGTGCTTGCCAGCCACTTATGCTACAACTGGTGATATAGAAGTAAAGGGAAAGAAGAGCAACACATATTGATTTGTCCTTTCAGCCTTTCCTAGCTCCTTGGTAAGCTGAAGGTAGATAATGTTGAACAGGGTGCACATTCAAGAAGGGAAATTAAAATGGTTGAGTTCATTTTCATTGTTCTGATAAGAATGAAATACTTACTCAGGTGTGAGCTACAAAATACAAACTGTGTAATTTTGTTGATTCATATATGAGCTGCTGCTGCTGCTGCTGCTCCTAAGTCGCTTCATTCGTGTCCAACTCTGTGCGACCCTATAGCTGGCAGCCCACCAGACGCCCCCATCCCTGGGATTCTCCAGACAAGAACACTGGAGTGGGTTGCCATTTCTTTCTCCAATGCATGAAAGTGAAAAGTGAAAGAGAAGTTGCTCAGTCATGTCTGACTCTTAGCGATCCCATGGACTGCAGCCCACCAGGCTCCTCCATCCATGGGATTTTCCAGGCAAGAGTACTGGAGTGGGGTGCCATTGCCTTCTCTACATATATGAGCTAAAAGCTTTATATTTGTATTTAAAACTGATATAGTGAAAATATATGTACGAGTGATAATATTCATGATAGTAATGTGAGTTTTTAATTTTTCTTAGAACAGTTGTATAGAGTAAAACCCAAATACCATGACAGGTTGAAGGAGAGATTGCAGAAGAGCAAACGCAATTTTATATTTTAGTATAATACCATTATTTTTTTAAAAAAATACTTTTTAAAGAAGGAGCCTGATATTTTCACTTTGAACTGAGCCTCATAAGTTAGGCCCTGATTCCAATGGTGAAAGAAGCAAGTGTATTGGGGCATCTGTTACTTTTGCTGATCAGCTTTCATTGGCTCTTTTGGCAACAGTCTCTCATTTTCTGGAACCCTCTTCCCGCTGACACGCACACAGTTCATGTGTTTAGGAAACAACTGATTTCATAGGTGGTTTCAGAGATACATGTGAGACTCAAGCTTGCTCAATCAGAATATTTCATCTTCTTGGTCATATTAAGTGGTTTAGAGATGAACATTTGAATCATGTTGACCCATACAAAACATAGGACTTGTGTAAGAGAAAGCAGGAGGAAATGATCTGCTTTTTGTTGCTAGAATTTACCTTGAGGTCAGGTGAACCTGGAGCTACTGGTAGGCAGCATCTGGAGTTAGAGAGTTAATACTAACATGGAGAATAGCAAGGGTGAGGGCTGGTTAGAAACCAAGTCCTGGTGATAACATCTGAGTCCCTGGATCAAGCTCTGCCTGAAACTAGCTGGAGTTTTTAAACCTGTGAGAATTTTTATGCTCAAGTTAGCATTAATTTGATATTGTCACTTACAACAGAGTTCTGACATAGCATGTACAAATTGCTTTCATTAATGTCTGTGTTTCTGAACAGATATCTCTAAAGATAAACACGAAACTGATATCCCAGTCAGGGAAGATTATGATAAGGTCTTTCATTTATAATTTTGTACTGTTCTCTAAGGTAAAGATCTTGTAAAACAGGTATTAATTTACTTTAAAATCAGAAAAAGCCATGAAAATGTTTCCGTCTTGGGAAAAAAAGTCAGTGATGGTTTATGTTAATGTAATAATTTCTCATACTGACAATAAAGCAGATGTCTTTTAGTAGATCTTACATGGATTATTCAGTTACAGGAGCTGGTATTCCCAAGTCAGCTTCTCTACAGAAAGACATGGTCATGCAGGGCAGCCACAGAGTCATTGCACAAGCCTTTAACCAGAAATTTCTCTGGTTGGTGCCACATAATTATACTGCAGAAAACAGCAAATAGAAGATTATTGAGGTTGGCCTTAAGTTAAGTCGCTTGCTCAGTCGTGTTTGACTCTTTACGACCCCATGGACTGTAGCCCACCAGGCTTTTCCATCCATGGGATTTTCCAGGCAATAATACTGGAGTGGGTTGCCTTTGGCCTTAGTAACTACTTAAAAGTGGATGTTTAATTCTCAAGTAGGCAATCTTTTGTCTTACTATGTTCTAACCTGCTTAAGTGAATAGAAGGAGAAACTTTGGATTTGTTTTTTCAGTCACTAAGTTATGTCCATCTCTGAGACCCCATGAATTATAGCACACAGGCTTCCCTGTCCTTTACTATTTCCCAAAGTTTGCTCAGATTTATGTCCATTGAGTTAGTGATGGTATCTAACCATCTCTTCCTCTGCCACCCCCTCTCCTCTTGCCTTCAGGTTTTCCCAGCATCAGGGTCTTTTCCAGTAAGCTGGCTCTTCACATCAGATGGACAAAGTATTGGAGCTTTAGCTTCAACATCAGTCTTTCCAATGAATATTCAGGGTTGATTTCCTTTGGGATTGACTGGTTTGATCTCCTTGCAGTCCAAAGGACTCTCAAGTATCTTCTCTAGTACCACAGTCTGAAAGTGTAAGTGTCTGTGTCTGAAGGTGCTCCGCTTTCTTTATGGTCCAACTCTCATATCCACACATGACTACTGGAATAAACCATAGCTTCACTAGATGGACCTTTGTGGGCAAAGTGATGTCTCTGCTTTTTAATATGCTGTCTATGTTTGTCATAGCTTGTTATAGGTTTGCTGTAGCTTGGATTTGAGGCAGTATCAAAGTGGGGCATTGAAAAGGCAGAAAGTAGCAAAGTCAAGTAGCTAAGGAAGGTTAGGGCCATCTCATGGAGAGCATTCAAAGAAGCCAATAGAACATATTTTCACCATCCAGGGTCTTGCTAGATGGAAGTGCTGCACCACTTTTAAGACACCCAGCAGTGGTGTTTTATGAGCATCAATGTCTGAGGGCTCTGGTAGATTCCAGAAAGGCTGAGTGCAGGATCCTGTTTTCTCAGCATTCTGCCCAGAGGTGTGGTCGGTCAGCCTGGCTGGAGGCTGTTCTCCAGCACAGCAGCCCACACAGTTGCTAATCCTACTGCTGATGATCTCAGCCCCTCTTCCCTTCCCTGTGGAGATATCCCTCTTCATTCCAAACCAGAACACACACAGACATCTTCCCCTACAGCTGAACCTAGGGAAATTTGTTTCCAGTGTTCTCGAAATAAAGATTTGAACAGTTCCTTTCTGTCTAACTTGGCTCTCTTATGTACATGTAGGAAAGCAAAATTGTTATCATTCATTTGTATTCAATAATTCAGATGGTGTCTTGGAAACTATCTTTGATGGGGTAAATATCTAAGGACATGGTGGGTGGGGGTAGGAAGAGGAATCAGGAGGAAAAGGAGTGAGGGGCTGGGCCCCTGGAGGCCGACCCTGGCTACTGTGTCATTTCACTAGTGTGGATTTTAGGGATCAGTGTGGGTTGTCGCAGTGCTTAGAGGGGGCAAATATTACATAGTCATTTGCTAAACACTCTTTAATGTAATATGAAAAGTGAAAAAGTGAAAGTGAATTTGCTCTGTCGTGTCTGACTGACTCTTTGTGACCACAGAGACTGCAGCCCACCAGGCTCCTCCGGCCGTGGGATTTTCCAGGCAAGAGTACTGGAGTGGGTTGCCATTTCCTTCTCCAGGGGATCTTTCCAACCCAGGGATCGACCCAGGGTATCCCGTACTGTAGGCAGACGCTTTTACTGTCTGAGCCACCAGGGAAGTAATATGAGCACCAGGTAAAATGTTCAAATGGAACAAAAGAGAATGCAGAGAAAAGTAATTCTCCCTGTCACCGTCACCCCTCCTCTTCCGTCCCCAGCAGCCACCACAACTGGCTTGTGCGTTCTTGTGGGCAGCTGTCCCCATTTAAGCATGCTTGTCTTCTTCTTCCTCTTGGCTTGACCTTGACTTGAATCTGTTAAGTCAGGGCCTAAATTTCAATTTGACGTTGACACTCAGCTCTTTACTTTCTCATTCTCTGCTGAAGCAAAGCAATGAATAAAGAAACATGCAAGAGCTTGCAAGCTCTCACTATGAGTACATGATTAACTCCTGTACCTGTTTTTCACACCTTTTGTTGTACAAACTGAGCAGGTGACTGGTGCGTTCTCTCTTTCCACAGCATGCAATATTTCCAATTCACTGCAAAACAAAGTTCAAACTGCTAAAAAAGCTAGTTTTTAATTACCTTGAGATACAAGCTGCAAGGAGGCAGCCTGACAGGCCTCACTGGCATGCTCAGTGAGCTGTGCAGACTTGTGGCTAGATATGACCGGTCATTCATGTATACAGTGTGATCAGATGCTATCATAATCGTCATTATTACAGGATCATAAAACTTCAGAGTAACAGAAAAAGCAAGCACCTTTGTTTGAAAGGTCAGTCAAAAAACAAACAAACAAACAAAAAGCAAACCCCACAACAGACTGAGCTCATCAATAAAAAAGGGGGAAAAGAAAGATGAGAATTTATAAGGAATTTTTCTGAAAATCAGGTGAGCAAAGACTTTTATAAAAATGTTCAACTTAAATGAGGAAGTGGGCAAATGAGGTCCTGGTAAATTACTCTGCACTGAATTAAACATTGACATAAATAATCACAGTGATTTTCTAATGTCTGTGATTAGCTCTGGTTAGCTACATAAATTGACTTTCTCAGAGAACTCTGTGTATTTGACTAATTTTCAAGATTGATGTTTTATAAATTTAAGCAATGGATGAGTATAATTGCAAGGTGACTAAAGAAATGAGTTGTCTACATGAAGCAATAGTGATTCATTTCCTTAAAAAAAAGTCTCTGTGTGTGCGTGTACACTCTGCATGCCTTGCCCACAGATCATCACAGAGTGCTCTTTCAAGAGGATCTTTTTCTTGCTCTAGTGTCAGATCTTAAAATAAGATTTAAGGGCTGGGAAGTCTGATTGAGTGAGGCCGAGATGTGATTTCTAGTAATACTGCTCACCAGAGCATGAAGAACAGAAAATGCTATTTCTGTGTGTTGGAGGTGAGACAATTTTGGACAGACATATTTTAATTCAGCCTTTTCTTTTGAAATCAAATATATGCTGGGGCTACCGTGAGATGTGTGGTTGCTTATTATAGTTAATAGATTGTTTATCCTCTCTGTCCTTGAGATAATCCTAAGTATGTGCATAAAACTGTGATCAGGTTGCCCATAAAAACCAGTCAGACTAGAGGTGTCCACAAGGTGGTGGACATTCCCTAGAGCAGATGGGAAAGATAATGTTTAATCAAGAGTTGGAGGATAAGGTGGTACAACACAAGCCAAGAGAAAGGGATAATTTCATTTTGGGTGAACCTCTGTAACATTTCTCTTACCCGAAAACAGATTGGAACAATCCCAGAGCCATGCCTTCTGGCTACTGTCTCCCCACAGCTGACACTATAGACCTTGTCAACCCTGGACTCTGCCTACGTCACTGCCTGATCTGTGAACAAGTCAAATGGTTGTTTCTCAGGTTTATGAAGATGTATGAAGTGAGTCATTCACAAATGAATATACATGTGAGGAAATGACAGAATTCTGCTAAACATGTTTATATTTGAACAACTGATACATCTGAGCATGAAGCTTATAGAAATGACAGTTAAAAAGATAACTGTCACAGTGTTTACTGATGAGATTTCTATTTATCTTAATGTTTAGAAGTTAAATGAAAAGATGGATTGTGGATTACAGCCTAAGCCTTTTTGAACCTGAAGCTGATGTAACAACTTGTGACAAATGAAGGGAGCAGGAGGGTGGAGCCAACTAGCTGAGAGTCCTCTGTAGAGGTAAGGCGGTGAGGCCATTGACAGCCGAAGTACAACCTCATTTATCTCTCACTGCGTTCACTGAGACAGCTGAGTGCTGGGTGGAGAGGTGGATGGAGTCCCTGTTTGTGGCCTGCTGGGCTGGGTTGGGGTGTTCACTCAGAAGCTGCCACAGCTTCAAGTCGCAGCCGTGGGGCTGGGAGAACATCACTGCTCCTCCTTCATCGTTTGCTCTAGGCCCTGGGCTGTGCTCTTTGCTCTTTTGCTTAGCTGACTGCAAACGCTGAGAAGCACTTTTGGTTTAGCTTCTTGCAGGCTCCACTCTGATAGCCTGGAGGAAGTTGCCAAACAAATGTAACCTCTTCTGTCCGCCTGTCTCTTTACCTGTGTTTGCTGGCTGTTTGGCAGTGCACTTACACACTGTAAATGTGCTCTGGGAGGTGTTAGACTGAATTGGGGACTATTTCAAACCGTGCTTTAAATAATAGAATTGAAATGTGCTGCTGAAATGGCCTGGGTTGGAAACTTTCAAGTGAAAAGTTAGATCTTGGTTTTTCTTAAAGATTGAAATGGAGCCCTGGGGTATGTGGTTTTCAGGCTATCTCTATTTGTTAATTTTGGAAATGGACTTTTCACAGTTTTACTTCTCTTTTGTCTTAAGCCTTTGGTTTTACCTCTAAATGCAACTGATAGAAAACTTGACATTGTGTTTTTCACTTTGATTCTAGTTAATTGGCCCAGGCGAAGCAACAATGGATACAGCCATTAGTAACCATAAATAAATATATTTGTTTTATGATATAATCAGTGTTCCTTGATATAATAACAAACATAAAAGGGCAGGGTACTGGACAAAGGCTTCTGCAGATTGTCAGATAATTCACAAACCCAGATCTCAATTAACTGGCTTAGTAAGAAAAAGATCAAGCTTCTTCCTTTTTTTAATATCTTAAATGGATTTTCTTTAAAGCAAAGAAATATAACTTTTAGAGAAGGATAAGCACACACATTCCCTGAAAGGTTATTCAGATCTTTCTGTAAGGTCTCAGAGAGTTTGTTCTAGTTAAAGAAATGTCTCACCAGAAGACACCATGGCTTGTGATCTTACACAAAAGAGGCCAAGCTTTAGAGTGAAGATACAGAAAAAATAGAATAATCCTAATTAATCTTATAGCAATAGATATCTTGGTTGTTATAGAACAATGGTTATCATTGTGCGTTTCTGGTATTGACGTGACTGAGTACTAGCAGTGCTGTTTTTAGTAATTTTCTTCAGATTGATTCAGAATGAAGGGTCCATATACTGAGGCTCAGAGGGCAGCCCACAAAGAGGACCTGGTGACACATTTTTCTCTTAAAGAAAATTAGAGATTCCAAGGGAACATTTCATATAAAGATGGGCTCGATAGAAATGGTATGGACCTAACTGAAGCAGAAGAGATTAAGAAGAGGTGGCAAGCATACACAGAAGAACTGTACAAAAAAGATCTTAATGACCCAGATAATCACAATGGTGTGATCACTCACCTAGAGCCAGAATCCTGGAATGTGAAGTCAAGTGGGCCTTAGAAAGCATCACTATGAACAAAGCTAGTGGATGTGATGGAATTCCAGTTGAGCTATTTCAAATCCTAAAAGATGATGCTGTGAAAGTGCTGCACTTAATATGCCAGCAAATTGGGAAAACTCAGCAGTGGCCACAGGACTGGAAAAGGTCAGTTTTCATTCCAATCCCAAAGAAAGGCAATGCCAAAGAATGTTCAAACTACCGCACAATTGCACTCATCTCACACGCTAGTAAAGTAATGCTCAAAATTCTCCAAGCCAGGCTTCAGCAATACATAAACTGTGAACTTCCAGATGTTCCAGCTGGTTTTAGAAATGGCAGAGGAACCAGAGATCAAATTGCCAACATCTGCTGGATCATGGAAAAAGCAAGAGAGTTCCAGAAAAACATCTATTTCTGCTTTATTGACTATGCCAAAGCTTTTGACTGTGTGGATCACAATAAACTGTAGAAAATTCTGAAAGAGATGGGAATACCAGACCACCTGACCTGCTTCTTGAGAAATTTGTATGCAGGTCAGGAAGCAACAGTTAGAACTGGACATGGAACAACAGATTGGTTTCAAATAGGAAAAGGAGTGCGTCAAGGCTGTATATTGTCACTTTGCTATTTTAATTTAAATACAGAGTACATCATGAGAAACACTGGGCTGGAAGAAGCACAAGATGGAATCAAGACTGCTGGGAGAAATATCAATAACCTCAGATATGCAGATGACACCACCCTTATGGCAGAAAATGAAGAGGAACTAAAGAGCCTCTTGATGAAAGTGAAAGAGGAGAGTGAAAAAGTTGGCTTAAAGCTCAACATTCAGAAAACGAAGATCATGGCATCTGGCCCCATCACTTCATGGGAAATAGATGGGGAAACAGTGAAAACAGTGTCAGACTTTATTTTTGCAGCTCCAAAATCACTGCAGATGGTGACTGCAGCCATGAAATTAAAAGACGCTTACTCCTTGGAAGAAAAGTTAAGACCAACCTAGATAGCATATTGAAAAGTAGAGACATTACTTTGCCGACTAAGGTCCGTCTGGTCAAGGCTATGGTTTTTCCTGTGGTCATGTATGGATGTGAGAGCTGGACTGTGAAGAAAGCTGAGCACCGAAGAATTGATGCTTTTGAACTGTGGTGTCAAAGACTCTTGAGAGTCCCTTGGACTGCAAGGAGATCCCAGCAGTCCATACTGAAGGAGATCAGCCTTAGTATTTCTTTGGAAGGAATGATGCTGAAGCTGAAACTCCAGTACTTTGGCCACCTCATGCGAAAAGTTGACTCACTGGGAAAGACTCTGATGCTGGGAGGGATTGGGAGCAGGAGGAGAAGGGGACAACAGAGGATGAGATGGCTGGATGGCATCACTGCCTCGATGGACATGAGACTGAGTGAGCTCCAGGAGTTGGTGATGGACAGGAGGCCTGGCGTGCTGTGATTCATGGGGTCACAAAGAGTCAGTCATGACTGAGCAGCTGAACTGAACTGAAAGTTAACAAGAGTTGCTTCATTTTGTTCAAGGTACGGAGGAAGTTGTGGTCTTAGTGGACTTGCACCTGAATCTGGGAATTGTTATATATTCTTATTCCACATGAAGCAAGGACAACTCTTCTGTGAGCTGAGTGGTAAGCATTCCTTTTATATACTTGATCAGCTGTGGAATAACTGCTCTAATCCAATCTTCCATGATGGAGCCAAGGACTTAGGAAAAGTTTCCATCAAATGGTATGAAGGCAAAGCTGTACAGCTCTACATACCAAGGTAGATGCTGTGCATTTCATGCACCCTGTTATAACCTGAGCTTTAAAGCTCAGCATTCAGAAAACAAAGATCATGGCATCCAGTCCCGTCACTTCATGGGAAATAGATGGGGAAACAGTGGAAACAGTGGCAGACTTTATTTTTGGGGCTCCAAAATCACTGCAGATGGTGACTGCAGCCATGAAATTAAAAGACGCTTACTCCTTGGAAGAAAAGTTATGACCAACCTAGATAGTATATTCAAAAGCAGAGACATTACTTTGCAAACAAAGGTCCATCTAGTCAAGGCTATGGTTTTTCCAGTGGTCATGTATGGATGTGAGTTGGACTGTGAAGAAAGCTGAGCGCTGAAGAATCGACGCTTTTGAACTGTGGTGTTGGTGAAGATTCTTGAGAGTCCTTGGACTGCAAAGAGATCCAACCATTCTGAAGGAGATCAGCCCTGGGATTTCTTTGGAAGGAATGATGCTAAAGCTGAAGCTCTAGTACTTTGGCCACCTCATGTGAAGAGTTGACTCATTGGTAAAGACTCTGATGCTGGGAGGGATTGGGGGCAGGAGGAGAAGGGGGAGAACAGAGGATGAGACAGCTGGATGGCATCACAGACTTGATGGACGTGAATCTGAGTGAACTCTGGAAGTTGGTGATGGACACAGAGGCCTGGCGTGCTGCGATTCATGGGGTCACAGAGTTGGACACGACTGAGTGACTGAACTGAACTAAACTTTTAAACTGTCATCTTCCTCCCTTTTTTTTTTTTTTTGATAGTTTAAACCAAACACTATTGTCCAGTTTAATTTCCCAGCACCTGGTGTGATAGGCTTTACAATACCAGCACTGAGTATCAGCACTAGTCATCGTAGTGATGGTACTCAGTCATGTCTGACTCTTTCTGACCCGTGGACTTTAACCCATCAGGCTCCTCAGTCCAAGGGATTTTCCAGGCAAGAATAATGGATTGGGTTCCCATTTCCTCTTCCAAGGGATCTTCTCTACCCAGGGATCAAGCTCATGTCTCCTGCACTGGCAGGCAGATTCTTTACCACTGTACCACCTGGGCCTCAGATCAGCGTCTCTGAAAAGATTTTTTTTTTCTCATATAGTCCAGCTTCCATTAGCCCAGGGTAAGAATTCCTTCTACAGTGATATGATCATCCTGTATAGCCTCTTATTGAATGGTCTCAGTGACAGGGTACTCAGCAAGTTCTTTCTAGTATTTTTTGTTTCAGTGGCTCTCAGTGCAGTTCAGTTCAGTCGCTCAGTCATGTCTGACTCTTTGTGACCCCATGAATCGCAGCATGCCAGGCCTCCCTGTCCATCATCAACTCCCAGAATTCACTCAGACTCACGTCCATTGAGTCAGTGATGCCATCCAGCCATCTCATCCTCTATTGTCCCTTTCTCCTCCTGCCCCCAGTCCTTCCCAGCATCAGAGTCTTTTCCAATGAGTCAACTCTTCGCATGAGGTGGCCAAAGTACTGGAGTTTCAGCTTCAGCATCATTTTTTCCAAAGAAATCCCAGGGCTGATCCCTTTCAGAATGGACTGGTTGGATCTCCTTGCAGGCCAAGGGACTCTCAAGAGTCTTCTCCAACACCACAGTTCAAAAGCATCAATTCTTCAGCACTCAGCTTTCTTCACAGTCCAACTCTCACATCCATACATGACCACAGGAAAAACCATAGCCTTGACTAGACGGACCTTAGTCAGCAAAGTAATGTCTGTGCTTTTGAATATGCTATCTAGGTTGGTCATAACTTTTCTTCCAAGGAGTAAGCGTCTTTTAATTTCATGGCTGCAATCACCATCTGCCAAGTCAAGTGATGTGGGTTTGACTGGGTTGGGAAGCTCCCTTGCCGGAGGCAATGGCAACACACTCCAGTATTCTTGCCTGGAGAATTCCATGCACAGAGGAGCCTGGCAGCCTACAGTCCATGGGATCCCAAAGTGTTGGATGTGACTGAGAACACATTTCAGATTCAGCAAACACATCATACTGCTTGCTCTGATGCTGATGTTGTACGTGGGCTTACAAGCTCTTGGTCCACATAGACTACTGTAAGACTGTCTCATTCATTATTTCATTTAAAACACTCAAGAAGGCTAAGAGATAGACACTGTTTTGTCCAGATTTTAGATCAGAAAACAGAGAGGGATATGATATTTAAAATAGTGGAAATCCAGATGTGCTCTAATTGTGTTTGCAATTTTTAAAAATAGGGATCCTAGCTCCTGGTTTCCCACCATTTTCTAATTTTGTACCTGAGATTTTGCTCCTGATGTAGAAAACTATAGCTTATTATTATGAAATCATATCTGGTTAATTTTTGCCTACACTTCTAGCCTGTTGAGTCCTTCTGGATTCTTAATATGGTTATTTATCATTTTAGCTATTTCTTTCAGTTTGTGTACTTGTTACTAATATGCTAAGCATATTCTTTCATGTAATTTATTGATGAGAAATGCTGGTAGTCAAAGATGGAAAACTGTGTCATCTGTGAGAAACCTTGCTCCAGGATGACATCCATCCACTCATCAATGTTTCTTGGGTACATTTGTTCAACTATTCTATCATGTAGTCCACATTTTTCCATTTTGACCATAAAGATAACATGAAAAGCTCTGCAAATTAAGATGTAGTTTGTTTTAAATCAAATGTTTTTCTACATGAGTTGAATTGTCTCCCATATAGTAAGCATCAACAATTAGCTTTTAATTTGCTATTCCAGAGGCTATGGTTTGGTTCGTACTTTAGTTTAATGTATGGACAAATGAAAAAGCTTTATGTGCACATGTAAGTTTTATCATCTATTTCTCCCTCATGGTATTTTCCCCCTCTTTTCTGCTTCCAAATATTTCCATGTACTACCTGTTTAAAATATGGGGGAAGTGTGTATTTAAAAGAAAATGAAAGATGATGCAAAATAATATATTTTCCCAACAGAAACATTCTTTAATGCATACATGCAAAACTTTAACACCTGATTTAAAAATGTATGAAGAAACTCTTGTCATGTGGAGGATGTTACTTAGGAGCTGAATTACAGGATTTGCCTGTCTTTCTTTTTCTCTTGCCTTGGGCAATCTAGTCTAATTACAAAACTTGCCTTTCATTCTGTTTAGTGTTTCTCAGCTATGCATGAAAAAAAGTTAATAAAAAAATAAAATGAAAAACCATGATGGCTAATCGAAGTCCCATAGATTTCTCTGCTGTTGGCTAGCTTGTCTTAGGGAATGAACTCCAAAATGCTACCTTTAATGCATCATTAGGTGTACTGTGACTATTGGTCTCTTCTTGTTTTCAGGAAAGAGAAAAGATTCCTTTAATTTTAGGATTTGTTTCAAAATTAGAAAATGAAAAGGAAAACATGGCTTTTCCTATCTTCATTTGTCCCATCTTCATTTATACCTTATCTGTAATTGTTGGGAGATTTGTAGCCATAAAAGACACTAGACCAACAATGTCAAAGATGGGTAATGTTTCTGATTAGAGCAGATAGAGAAAAGCAATTTACACCTCTTGTTCTCTAGTGTGTTTTGTAAGAAAGAAAAATGCCTCTTTTTCCTTCTACCTATCTTAGGTTCATTGGTTGGGGTCCTGTAAATTAGACTGACAAGACAGATTAGTAAGAGAAAAATGTACAGGTTCATTAGTATGTTACTGTTTGTTTAGTTGCTTAGTCATGTCTGACTCCTTTGTGACCCATGGACTGTAGCTTGCCAGGCTCCTCTGTTGATGGGATTTCCTAGGCAAGCATTCTGGAGTGGGTTGCCATTTCCTTCTCCAGGGGATCTTCCTGACCCAGGGACTGAACCCATGTCTCCTGCATTGGCAGGCGGATTCTTTACCACTGAGTCACCAGGGAAGGCCTAAATTGGCATGTAGATCATGCATTCACATAGAACAGTGATAAGTAACTCAAAAGGGTGGCAAGTACATGGGCTTATACAGCATGTTAATAAAAGAACAAGACATTTTTAGAGAAGTGATAACATATGGTTAGAAGGGCTTTGAGTTTCTAGGGTGGCAAATTGAATTAATAGAAGATAAGGCTAGTTAGTGAAGTTTGTTCTGTGGATTCCTCTGATGCTTTTTCTGGGCTGACAAGGGTTCTTCGGTCAAGTCTGTTCTTCCTGTTAGAGAGGGGAGAGGGGACACTAACCAATTTACATTAGGTTTTAGGCAAGCAGGGGCAGGCAGAGAACTCTTCTAATATCTGTTTCTTCTAAATTGCTTTCTGCTCAAAATGGCTCTCATGCCACAGAGATATATTTTGGGGTGACATGTTCTGCTAGGCTTCATTTTCGAAGGACACTGGATTAAAAGGATGATGACTCTTGGCTGGCCCCTCTCTGGCTCTCTCGTCTAGAGCACAGCCCTAAATGTCTACCACTAGAACCAGTGCTTGTGCAGGTTTCCCCTCAAGGGCTACGATGTCATTTCAATTCATTTCAAATACTCTCCGTGACAAAACTACTGCAAACCGAAAACAATCTGATAAAGTTAGTGCCTTGAATAAGTATCCTTACTTAAACTTGTCATAGACCAGTCTTTGTTGTTTGGGAAGCAAAAGAAAAGGTATAGGAGAGGGGTGGGAGATTGCTGAGAATATTTGAGAGTCTTGTTACTGTTTTCTTTTTAATTATTATTTTTTATTTGGAGTATAATTGCTTTACAATGTTTTGTTAGTTTCTACTGTACAACTACACGAATCAACTATTTGTATTCATATATCCTGCCCCCGTCCCTCTAGATCATCACGGAACAGCAAGCCGAGCTCCCTGTGCTACACAGCAGCTACCAACTAGTTATCTATTTTGCACATAGTGGTGTATATATGCCAATGCTCCTCTCTCAATTTGTCCTCTCTCCTTCCTCTGCTGTGTCCACAAGTCTGTTTTCTATGTTTGTATCTCTCTTTCTGTCCTGCAAATAGGTTCTCCGTTTTTCTTATCTGATACTGTTTTGAAGGGTTGGTGGCAGTGGCAGTGGGTTGATGATGGACAAAAACAGCATGTTATAATGCAAGTTTGTGGTATTTTTAACTGAGCTTGTCACACAAAAGATTTTTGGATGGTGTGTATCCACTGATCCTATGGCCTCAATAACCCTGCAATTCTGTTATTTGAAGTGAGTGCTGTTGAGAAGCAACATATGCTTCTTCCCCTCCATGCAGAGAAATGAAATTTGGAAAGATTCACTGAAAGAGAAAACAGTTTCCTATGGCAGTTTATCTCCAAGAATGAACAATTTCCTGGGATCATGATAATGGTTGCTAAAACCTCACTGAGAAAGACAATTCCAACGCCCAAATTTGGGCTTAGATCATGTTGCAGCTGGCTCAGTAGAGTGGCAAGGGACCATCAGTCTGCTTTGGAGAGAAGTATCATACTTGGGAATCTTGTGGATGTGGCCTCCCTCTACTGATATTGGATACGATGAGAGTCCTAGGGTCTTTCAGAGGGAGTATACCATTCACATGCAGCACTGTGTAACTCTCATGAATTTTTTTCTTTTTCTTTTTTAATGCTATTTAAACTTCCTTTCATTACAACCTGCATAAAATGGAAAATATGTTAGAGTCTGTTGAGGAGGTTTGTGAATGCTTTATAAATAACAACAATGTGACCAAAGTCATGTGTGTTTAGGTTTTTTGTAAACATTGAAGTCCAGTTGTGAATACTTCAAGACATTAAAGCCCTTCTGTTTTAATTTCCTGGCTGAGACAACTTTGGTATTCCAAGATTTAGCCAGCCACGGATTCAACAACTGAGAACCAGTTTTCTAAAAATTCTAGCTTTGATTTGATTATTTCAAGAAGTAGCAATAATCAGAAATATCAGGCCTTAGAGAAGAACCGACGGCACAGAGTATAGTGTGGAGCTGTTGCACATGACACAAGTGGGTGAATCTGTGAATTCAGAATTAGTGAGCTGCCCAGGACTCCAGTAAGTTCTCTTGCTTTATTATTGTAAATTTTTGGACATATGAAATTAGGATCATGCTATGTTACAAATCAACAGTTAAGTATTTGAAAAGATCACTGCCTCAGGAAGTCAGGAGACCTGAGTCTTAGTCCCAGGAAATAATTATTAATTCTAATCTTCATTTTTGAGCAATTATTACCTTACTACATGTGGGACATCTTTTCTAGCCTATACAATAATTTAGTCTGGAAGATATTATACCATGTTCAATTTGAAGAAAGAATTGCAGAGAGATTAAATGACTTCCCAAGGTCACTAAGTTAGTAAAGATAGAGTTAAAATTCAGACTCAAGAGTGTCCCCTGAGGCTGTGTCTCTGCTGAATGCTCCATATTCTTTCCTTTGTCTGAAAGCTCCATGTTCTTTCCTTGCATCTTTGTCTTTCCTTCAGCTGTTTCTTTTTGTAATGAACACCCTTCTTGCTCATCCCAGTCTGTGTGACTTTCTTTTTGAAAGCTCATTCTTTAGGCCCGACTGCAGTCTAGTATTTTTAGGAAGACCTTCAGGGACATTCCCATCCATTGGTCTCTGCAGAGTGTAGCCTCTCGGCCCTTCCTGCCATGCTGCTCACTTGGTACCTGCTCGTATTTCTCGCGCAGTCCTCGCGGCTTTTGTTATCTCCCATCTACTGTGAATCACATGTCAGTGTGATGCTTCTCCCTCTCTTCTCTGTCTCTCATTTATAAATTTGGAAGATACTGGGAAACAAAGCACAGGAAAAATACCAGGTATTCTACTACCTCAAATTAGCAAAATTTACCATTTAAAAGTATTGGCTTCAAATACTCTTCTGTAAATAGAGAAATAGCACGTGACCAATCAAATTGATGTTTACATTATACATTTTCCAATCCTATTCACCTCCTCCCTCTCCAGAGGTAACCACTAATCTGAATTGGGTACCTAATCTCTAAGTCTAGATTTTTATTTTTTGTTACATGTTCTTATATTTGTGAACAATATATAATGTCGTTTTGTAATATTTTGGTAAGAGAACATAGTGTAATTACCACATGAATGTGTGCTTGGTCGTGTCTGATTCTTTGCGACCCCATGAACTGGAGCCCGCAGGTCTCCTCTGTCTATGGGATTCCAGGCAAGAATACTGAAGTGGGTTGCCATTTTCTCCTCCAGGGGATAGTCTTGACCCAGAGATCAAATCCACATCTCCTGTGCTCCTGCGCTGGCAGGCAGATTCTTTTACCACTGAGCCACCTGGGAAGCCCAATGAATGCATATGTCTTTTGAAAATCTGTGTTTTTAACTCAATATTTTTAAAAATTGTCACATTAACACATTTAAATCTAGTTTATTCATTTAAATTGTAGCATTCCATTTAATAATCCTAAATATCTTATTTATCTAGTCCTTTTTTTACAGACACTAGCGTTCTGATGATTAAGTTACAAAAGTTAGAAAACTTTTTAGTGAATTAGTTTTTCCTTTCCTATTAGACTAAGTTCTCTGACTAAACAACCGTGGATTATGCTTCTTAGTGTTTAGCACTGTAACTACAATTCAATAGACATTCAAATGAATGAATTTACATGAAAATATCTGAGTTAACAGAAGATATTCAACTTTGAGAAGTACTTAGAAATGAGTTTAAAGGTACTTGGCAAGTTAATGCTGACTTACACGACTGGACAGCAAAAATTCTCTATCCACTTCTTACTAGGTCATCTCTGTGATGATCTTGAAGAAATCTAATTACCCTTGAATATTTGACCTTTAAAGTGTCAACATAAGCATTTTGTCAGCCTGGCTTTATGGAGATATGGCAACTGTGCTTGACAGAGATAATAATTTTCTTTAGAAATGTTAAAGGTCATGGTCTCCTTCTTCAGTCTTGTATCTTCTCCTCTGACCCATTTGCTTTCTGAATGTTGTCTAGATGGATCACATCCAATAACTGGGAGAGAGGTGTGAGGTCGGGAAGTAGGGATTGTTGTAAAGAAGGAATGAATTTGTGTCTGTGATATCTTAGAACAGTGTCTGCCACATCATTAGGCTTAAATAGCTGTTACAGCAGAAAGATGAGGTAGTTATTCTATAGGCTTTATCTTAAGTCACTCAGCATGGGTACAGAAATCTTCATGTTTCTTCAGTCTAAGATTATAATTTATTCTGAGGACTCTGATTGGTTACAGTCAAGGGCCTCCACAAGAGGAAGACGTGAACTTCAGAGACCTTGTATCCATCAGGGGCATCAAATGATCAAGAAGAGGCAGCAGGATTGAGCATTGATTGCATAATTAGAATGAAACTGTATTAGGCTTATTATTTCATGTGTAGCTTCCCAAGATGTTGGTTGTAACCTGATTGCTATAGGAACAGTCTTACCTATTCATTCGACCAGTGATCTATTGATTTATCATGCATTTAATAAGTTCTTGAAATACATCAATGAACAAACAGAAAAAGATTCCTACTTTTCTGTGGTCTGCATTCTAGCATGGCAAGACAGAAAATAAGCACAAATATATTAGGTAAATTATATATAACATTGGAAGATGATAACTGCAGTGGAAAAAGAAAAGATAGATCCAGGGAAGGGGGATCAGGAATGCTTGATCAAGTAGTATAGTCAAGGGAGGATTCATTGAACAGGTGAGAACTGAGCAAAGACTTAAAGGAGGTAAGGGAACTGACTATGCATACCTGCAGGCAGAAGAAGAACCAGCACCAAGCCTATACCTGTCATGCCTGAGGTAAGACGGCCTGTGTGGACGGGCATGGAGTGAGGAAGGGAGAAGGTTGTAGGAGATGAATTCAGAGGAGTGATGGGGAGCCAGACCATTTTAGGCCTGTCAGCCATTGTGAAAACTTTAGTGATCTAATGAAGAGCTTGAGTTAGTATTCTAAAAGGCCACTCTGACTTCCCTATTGAGAACAGATTTTAAGTGGCAAGGACAGAATCAGGGAGAGCTGTTAGAAAGTTACTGCAGTTCCAGGTCAGAGATGGCCATAGAGACAAGAAGTAGTTTAATTCGGACATATTTTTATTCTACAGCTAATATCCTAGAGTAACAGTCCCCAACCTTTTTGGCACCAGGGACTGGTTTTGTGGAAGGTACTTTTTCCACAAACTGGGGAGGAAGTGATGGTTTGGGGATGATTCAAACCCACTGCATTTATTGTGCACTTTATTTCCGTTATTATTACGTCAGCTCCACCTCAGATCATCAGGCTTTAAATCCCAAGGCTGGAGACCCCGGTCCTAGAGGAATAGAAGTAGGGTGTGAGAGAAATAAAGAGGCCAAGAGTGCCCCAAAGACTTAAAACAAAACAAAACAAAACAAAACAAAAACCAGAGGTAGCTTCTAAAAGCTGAAATGGTTGGATTAGGTTTGGATAAGAACATTAGAGATTTTTTTTTCTTAGAGGTCTAGTGGCCATCTGGAGATACAAGCTTTGAGTTCAGGAAACAGGTCTTGGCTGAAGATACAAATTTATTCTTCTTTTTGGCATATAGATGGAATTCAGAGCTATGAGATTGTCTTAAGATGATCAGAGCAGTGAGTGCTCCAAGAAAAGAGGACCAATAACTCAATGTTTGAGAGGCTCAACATTAGGGGGTCTGGTGAAGGAAAAAAAACACAAAAAACCAAATCTGACAGGCTGATCAGTGATTTAAGAGGAGAAATGGGTGAGTTGTGGATGCCCTGTGGAGAAAGTGTTAAACAGTGTGATAAAATAAATCAGTGCTAATGATTGGCCAAGTAAGATGAGGAGTAACAGTTTACTGAGATTTAACTCTGTGAAGCTCATTTGCTGAGCTTGATGAGAGCAGTCTGTGGGAGTGAAAGCCCGCTTGGAGTGGGTAAAGGGAGTACACTGGAGACAGCGAGTAGACTGGTGCTCAAAACTAGTGGTGGTTTTACATGGAATTTGATACCTTTCCTCTTAAGTACCCCTCTGTTGGCCCAATAATGTGCCCAAATTCTAACTTTGGTTAGAATTTCCTCACTTCCCTTTAGGAGTAGCTCTGTATTCAACCACTGAAAATGTAAATATGTGGAAATCGGTATCTCAGAATTATTAAACATTGTGGTATGCACCTGTCTGTTTGCACTGGATTCCTGCAGTGACAATGAAATTGTAGAATTTCAGAACTGGAACGGATCTTAGATGTAGCGTAGTCCAACCCTGTTAACAAAGGTTTTAATATATATAGGGGAAGTGACTTGCTCAAGGTCCCATAATTCGCAGATGACAGAGCTGAGGCTAGAATGAATCCAGGGCTTCTGTTCTAGTGCCTTTTCAATTGCATGATATTTTCTCTTGGATTTGATTCAACATGAATGCAGGACAAGAAAATACTAGAGGAGATACTATGTAAATGCCTGTTAAGTGAAAGAAAGAAAGAGTGACTAATAGACGAACAAAGACAACACAATGTTTGAAATGTATGGGAAAACCTGCTGAGAATGCAACAGGCTGATGATTGGAGATTTGCTCTCAGGTGCAAGAGGGGAAAGTCAGGGTGAGAAACTATGAAAACTGAAGGAGAAATAAATGAGAATTGCAGATTGCATTGTGAGTAGTTTTTAATTTGAAAGCATCAGTGATGTTTAAAAATTGTTTTAAAAGTAAGTGCAAACTGTTAGTGAAGGTTAATGGAAGGGACTGAAGGGAGAAGCTTTTTGCTAATGAGAGCTGGAATGATGACTTTTTTAATATTCTTGCTGACAACTACTGAGTTGGTGGCAGTAGGTTTACAATTCCCTGAAAATAACCAGATATAAGAGGGTTCAACTTGCTGGAACTCTTATTATATGCTTGAGTGACTCTTGGAACAAAAGAAAGCTGTGTATGATTGTTTAGCAAAGTATAGGATAAACAAAGCATATGTTTTCTAACATCTACTGACTATGTAATCTGATAGTCTTGTTATATTGGTCTCTGCTCATTTTAAGGTTATGTGAGAAAGATGACTTTAGTGGTTCAGTACATAAATAAATGATGTTAAGACTCCACTTTAACTTATGTCCCTCCATTTTCCATATGTATTTGCTGTTTTTCTTTCAGGAAGGAAAATGCACATTACTTCTTCTCCTGGAAACCCTCCATGTCCTTTTAAAATGCTTTCCCTTTCTCTTTTGAAAGATCTCCCTCACACTGTATAAATAGAAATGTCCCTGAAATTCATTTGATTTCATGGATGGTAGCGTACTCATTTCAAATATCTTTGGGAGAACCAGATAAAACAGCTACACTAGCCTGCATTGCCTGATTTAGTGCTAGGGACTGTGGAGAACTGGATGGCTGGGCGAAATCGTAATGGGAAACTCAGGTTAGTTTTCACTTTAAGTTCAGCACCTTGAATCCAGTGGAGTTGAGGGTAGTCAAAAGTTATTACTATCTGATTTGACTGTTCACAGTTCCAAGTGAAATAAGTGAGTTGTGCTTCTGTTTTGCTGGTAGTAAGGAAAATGTTTCTATCACCTTGGTGCTAAATGGCAGTTCTTGAGCAGTGTCAGCAGAGAACTGGCTGGAAAAGGTGACTTGTTCTTTCTTTTCTGCAGCCATTACTTTGTCAGGGAGAAGGCATATTGGTGAAGCAGTTGGGGCAATCTTACACTTCTGTTTATCAGGCTGCATCTATCCTTGGGAGAAAAAGAAGCCATCCATTTCCAAAGCTGTCAATCTGGTAACCCCAGCCACCACTAACAGCCACTTCAATTTATTTCTTTGCTTTTTTTACACTTTGCAGAGAGTTTATTGTAAAGGTATATTAACCAGTAAGACGTCTTTACGATAAATTGCATTCCACTTTTTGGGAAGAGATGGCAACTTTTGTAAAGGTGCCAAGGCTTTTAAAAATTATTATTTATTTATTTGGCTACTTCGGATCTTTGCTGCTGTGCATGAGCTTTCCCTAATTGCAGTATATGAGGTCCTCGTTGCGGTGGTTTCTCTGGAGCGTGGGCTCTGGAGCGTGGGTTCAGTAGTTGTGGCGCATAGGCTTAGTTGCGCTGCGGCATCTTCCTAGACCAGGCAGATTCTCCATCACCGGACACTGGGGAAGTCTGCCAGGGGTGTTTTAAGTAGGAGAAAAAAGTAGTGTTAACACTGAGTGAAGTATCATTGTCTGGATCTCCATCGTTCTTTTTATTTCTATTCGTATAAAGTTTTCATCTCGTATTTACTCTTCTTCTGACCAGCTTCCTTCCTTTCATATCTAAATTTGTTTCTACTTATTTGCTCTTTATTTGCTTTGGAAAAATATTTACCTATTAATTTGGCTGCTTTGGGTCTTAGTTGCAGCAGGCACAGTTTTTGTTGCATCATGCGAATCTTTCATTGCAGTGAGCAGACTCTCTAGTTGTGGTGTTGGGCTCAGTGGTTGTGGCACTAAGGCTTAGCTGCTTTCATTGTGTATGCTTTTGATTTCCCTGATCGGGGATCCAACCTATGTTCCTTGCCTTGCAAAGTGGATTCTTAACCACTGGACCACCTGGAAAGTCCCTTGTTTTACTTAAACATTTTTTGTTTTGTTTCTGCTCCCCTGATTTTTCCCACCTACAAAGAAGTAGCAGACATTCATATAATAATATTGGATCTTTCCCTCTGTGTTCCATCACAAGCCGGGTGGGCTAGCATTCCCAGTGCAAGGATGTAACCCTTGATCTTACTAGCTAGGATTAGTTGATTTCCCATGGTTTCAAGCTGTTTACATAGAGTTCCAAGGGAAACTGAGTAGGGCCAATTTCCCTTGGCAACCAACCTTAAGCTTGAGGCCAAGAGGAAAATGACAACGTTTAGTCCTTTTTTCTCTGCAAACACAGAAATCATTCACATTAAGTCTTATAACTTAAGTTTAAGTAAGCCCTTGACAATGATTCTAGGCACAGACGATATTCTGAGGTCTGACTGAGCCATATCTCCAGCCTAGAGTACTACTAGTGTAGGAAATTCATGGATGAGAACCACTGAGAAAGTATGACTATTCCTTAAGAACTATGGATAATGTGGTCAATAACCAATTTCTCCCTTTGCCAAGTGGAATAACGTAAAATTATAAAAATAAGGTCTGTGTGCTTTGGCGAACACTTTTGAGTCTGCTACTTTAAAAATGATGGATAAATTTTTAAATGGCACAAATATATTTAGGTGACTTTAACAGTTGAATGCTGAGCAGTAATTATATATCAAACTTGGAATCACCAAATAGAAATACAGTCTTGTTTCTTGTTTGTGTAGTCAGGTTTACTTGAAAATTTAAAAGCATTTTACAAATGATTGGGAAATGGCTACATGTTTTACATAAGAGAACCCTAAAATGGGCCATATTCAGACTTACTTAGCTTGATTTATTTTATTTATCTAAATCTTTATTTAGATTTTATTTTGATTCTTAGAAAAGTTCTGAAGAATTTTGTTTCTGCTATTAATTATTGCTTTCTTGTGTCACTGAATACACTTACTAAACTTAGAAACTAAGGGCCACATAACATGGTTGTGACATTGAAATCCATTCACTGTTTTATCCCTTGGGACTCCAAAGCACCATCTGGCAGAGATTAGTTTCTTTAATGCCCCCTGAATGAGTCTCAACCCTAGGATTAATGCCCCTGCATGGAAAGTTTTTAAACTTTGCTTCAACACTGACATCTTCTGGGCTGTAGGCTTCCATTTAATATTTGCTTTCTCTAGTTGCTCCAAAAATTGTATCCCCTATATTAATATTTGCAGTCATTAAGTTTCTTATTTCAAGGACTATTGCCCCTAGCCCAGCTTAACCTACTTTTTTTTTTTTTAATGAGTAATTACAGCATTTCATTACCTTTTCATTTTCATAATCTTCATTACCCCTACCATAGTTTGGTCTCAGGTCAAACAACAGGGAGGGAACACAGCCCTGACAATTAACAGAAAATTGAATTAAAGAGTTACTGAGCATGGCCCCACTCATCAGAACAAGACCCAGTTTTCCCCACAGTCAGTTTCTCCCATCAGGAAGCTTCCATAAGCGTCTTATCCTTAGCCATCAGAGGTTCAGACAAAATGAAAACCACAATCACAGAAAACTAATCAAACTGATCACATGGACCATAGCCTTGACTAACTCAATGAAACTATGAGCCATGCCGTGTAGGACCACCCAAAATGGACAGGTCATAGTGGAGAGTTCTGACAAAATGTGGCTCACTGGAGAAGGGAATGGCAACCCACTTCAGAATATTTGACTTGAGAAACCTATGAACAGTATGAAAAGGCAAAAAGATAGGACACTGAAAGATGAACTCCCCAGGTCGATAACTGCCCAATATGCTACTCGAGAAGAGTGGAAAAATGATTCCAGAAAGAATGAAGAGACGGAGCCAAAGGGAAAACCATGCCCAGTTGTGGATGTGACTGATGATAAAAGTAAAGTCCAAAGCTATAAAGAACAATATTGCATAGGAACCTGGAATGTTAGGTCCATGAATCAAGGAAAATTGGAAGTGGTCAAACAGGAGATGGTAAGAGTGAACATCGACAATTTAGGAATCAGTAACTAAAATGGACTGGAATGGGAGAATTTAATTCAGATGACCATTATATCTGCTATTGTGGGCAGGAATCCCTTAGAAGAAATGGAGTAGCCATCAAGGTCAACAAAAAGTCTGAAATGCAGTACTTGGATACAATCTCAAAAACAACAGAATGATCTCTGTTCATTTTCAAGGCAAACTGTTCAATATTATGGTAATCCAAGTCTATGCCTCAACCAATAATGCTGAAGAAGCTGAAGTTGAACTGTTCTGTGAAGATCTATAAGACCTTCTAGAACTAGCATGCCAAAATAATGTCTTTTTCATTATAGGGGACTGGAATGCAAAAGTAGGAAGTCAAGACACACCTGGAATAACAGGCAAATTTGGCCTTGGAGTACAAAATGAAGTGGGGCAAGGCTAACAGCATTTTTCCAAGAGAATGCACTGCTCATAGCAAACATTCTCTTCCAACAACACAAGAGAAGACTACACATGGACAGCACCAGATGGTCAACACCGAAATCAAACTGATTATATTCTATGCAGCCAAAGATGGAGAAGCTCCATTCAATCAGCAAACACAAGACAGGGAGCTGACTGTGGCTCAGATCATGAACTCCTTACTGCCAAATTCAGACTTAAATTGAAGAGAGTACAGGAAACCAGTAGATCATTCAGGTATGACCTAAATCGAATCCCTTACGATCATACAGTGGAAGTGACAAATAGATTCAAGGGATTAAATCTGATAGATAGAGTGCCTGAAGAACTATGGATGGAGGTTTGTGACATTGTACAGGAGAGAGGGATCAAGACTATCCCCAAGAAAAAGAAATGCAAAAAGGCAAAATGGTTGTCTGAGGAAGACTTACAAATAGCTGAGGAAAGAAGAGAAGTGAAAGTCAAAGGAGGAAAGGAAAGATATACCCATTTGAGTGCAGAGTTCCAAAGAATAGCAAAAAGACAAGAAAGACTTCATCAGTGATCAATGCAAAGAAACAGAGGAAAACAATAGAATGGGAAATACTAGAGATCGCTTCAAGAAAATTAGAGATACTAAGGGATATTTAAGAGTATCTCTTAATACTATATAGATAATATGTGGCTCAGAGGCTAAAGCATCTGCCTGCAATGCAGGAGACCTGGGTTCGATCCCTGGGTCAGGATGATTCCCTGGAGAAGGAAATGGCAACCCACTCCAGTATTTTGCCTGGAGAATCCCATGGACAGAGGAGCCTGGTGGGCTACAGTCCATGGGGTCGCAAAGAGTCATGCACGACTGAGAGACTTCACTTCACTTTCACTTAATACTATATATAGTATCTCTTATATACTAAGAGATACTAAGGGTATTTCATGCAAAGATGGCCACAATAAAGGACAAAAACGGTATGGACCTAACAGAAGCAGAGGATATTAAGAAGAGATGATGACAATATACAGAAGAACTATACAAAAAGATCTTCATGACCCAGATAACCATGATGGTGTGATCACTCACCTAGAGCCAGACATCCTGGAATGTGAAGCCAAGTGGGCTTTAAGAAGCATCACTAGGAACAAAGTTAGTAGAGGTGATGGAATTCCAGTTGAGCTATTTCAAATTTGAAAAGATGATGCTATGAAAGTGCTGCACTCAATATGCCAGCAAATTTGGAAAACTGAGCAGTGGCCACAGGACTGGAAAAAGTCAGTTTTCATTCCAATCTCAAAGAAAGACGATGCCAAAGAATGTTCAAACTACTGCACAATTTCACTCATCTCACACTCTAGCAAAGTAATGCTCAAAATTCTTCAAGCCAGGCTTCAACAGTTTGTGAACCAAGAACTTACAGATGTTCCAGCTGGATTTAGAAAAGGCAACCAGAGATGAAATTGTCAACATCCGTTGGATAATCAAAAAAGCAAAAGCATTCCAGAGAGACATCTACTTTTGTTTTATTGACTATGCCAAAGCCTTTGACTGTGTGGATCACAACAAACTGTGGAAAATTCTTTAAGATATGGGAATACCAGACCACCTGACCTGCCTCTTAAGAAATGCAGGTCAAGAAACAGCAGTTAGAACCACACATGGAACCATGGACTGGTTTCAAATCAGGAAAGGAGTACATCAGGGCTGTGAATTATCACCCTATTTATTTAACTTCTATGCAGAGTACATCGTGTGAAATGCCAGGCTGGATGAACCACAAACTGGTATCAAGATTGCAGGGAGAAACATCAATAACCTCAGATATGCAGATGATAGCATCCTTATGGCAGAAAACAAAGAGGAACCGAAGAGCCTCTTGATGAAAGTGAAAAAGCTGGCTTAAAACTCAACATTCAAACAAGAAAGGTTATGGTATCTGGTCCCATCACTTCATGGCAAATGGATGGGGAAACAATGGAAACAGTTACAGACTATTTTCTTGGGCTCCAAAATCACTGCAGATGGTGATTGCAGCCATAAAATTAAAAGATGCTTACTCCTTGGAAGAAAACTATGACCAACCTAGATAGCTTATTCAAAAGCAGAGACATTACTTTGCCGACTAAGGTCCATCTAGTCAAAGCTATGATTTTTCCTGTAGCCATGTATGGCTATGAGAGTTGGACTATAAAGAAAAGTGAGTGCTGAAGAATTGATGCTTTTGAACTGTGGTGTTGGAGAAGACTCTTGAGAGTCCCTTGGACTGCAAGGAGATCCAACCAGTAAATCCTAAAGGAAATCAGTTCTGAATATTAATTGGAAGGACTGATGCTGAAGCTGAAACTCCCATACTTTGGCCACATGATGTGAACTGCCTCATTGGAAAAGACCTTGATGCTTGGAAAGGTTGAAGGCAGGAGGATAAAGGGACGACAGAGGATGAAATGGTTGGATGAAATGCATTACTGACTCAATGGACATGAGTTTTGAGCAAGCTCCAGGAGTTGGTGATTGAAGAGAAGCCTGGTGTGCTGCAGCCCATGGGGTTGCAAAGAGTTGTACACAATTGAGTGACTGAACTGAACTGAACTGGACTATGTTGTACTTAGTTGCTTCAGTCGTGTCTGACTCTCTGTCACTCCATGGATTGCAGTTTGCCAAGCTCCTCTGTCCATGGGGATTCTCGAGGCAAGAATTTGGAGTGAGTCACCATGCTCTCCTCCAGGGGATCTTCCCAACCCAGTGATCCAACCCAGGTCTCCCGCATTGTAGGCAGATTCCCCACCAGTTGAGCCACCAGGGAAGTCCAACCATTAAATAAAATCACACATATCCTTACACTTGTACTGAATAGTCTATGTCCTCTATGATAAAAACAAAACAAAAACTCTCAGATGCCAAAATGGTATCATGAAATATTTGTCAGACACTCTACTTCATACTCAGCCTACCATAGTTCTGATTGCATGTTTATTTGTTCAGAGAACATTTAGTAAATCAGGGAATAAACTGGCCATCATTTTTCAAAGCAAATCTCAGCTTAGAAACATAACTAGGTGCCAAAATACCTTTCTTCTAAATTTCTCCTAATTTTCCTGTAAATGTGACTCTTTTTTCTTTCCCCATCCTTTTTTGAACCATGATGTTAATTTTTGACCTATTATTGTGAGTTGAATAAGAATTCCAATAAGAAGAATTCAGCATGAGAAGAATGTATTCAACATCTTTTATTCATTTAATGCAATATTTGATGCACTGGATTTTAAAAACTTCAGTGAATAAATGCAAATTCTATCTAAAAAAAAATCAAGAAATCAAAGACCATTTTCAGTGTTTCTACAATGATTTAAGAATTTTAAAAATGCTCATAATAACTTGGTTTGGCTTCCCTGGTAGCACTAGTGGCAAAGAACCTGCCCCCTAATGCAGAAGATGGAAAGTGCTGCGGGTTTGATCCCTAGATTGGGAAGATCCCTTTGAGGAAGGCTTGGCAACCCACTCAAGTATTCCTGCATGGAGAATCCCCTGGACAGAAGAACCTGGCAAGCTATAGTCCATAGTGTCACAAAGAGTTGGGCATGTCTGAACATCCTGTCCCATCACTCCACGGGAAATAGATGGAGAAACAGCGGAAACAGTGTCAGACTTTATTTTGGGGGCTCCAAAATCACTGCAGATGGTGACTGCAGCCATGAAATTAGAAGACACTTACTCCTTGGAAGAAAAGTTATGACCAACCTAGATAGCTTATTCAAAAGCAGAGACATCACTTTGCAGACTAAGGTCCATCTAATCAAGGCTATGGTTTTTCTTGTGGTCATGTATGGATGTGAGAGTTGGACTGTGAAGAAGGCTGAGTGCTGAAAAACTGATGCTTTTGAACTGTGGTGTTGGAGAAGACTCTTGAGAGTCCCTTAGACTGCAAGGAGATCCAACCAGTCCATTCTGAAGGAGATCAGCCCTGGGATTTCTTTGGAAGAAATGATGCTAAAGCTGAAACTCCAGTATTTTGGCCACCTCATGAGAAGAGTTGACCCACTGGAAAAGACTCTGATGCTGGGAGGGACTGGGGGCAGGAGGAGAAGGGGATGACAGAGGATGAGATGGCTGGATGGCATCACTGACTCGATGGATGCGAGTCTGAGTGAATTCCTGGAGATGGTGATGGACAGAGAGGCCTGGTGTGCTGCGATTCATGGGGTTGCAAAGAGTCGGACATGACTGAGCGACTGAACTGAACTGAACTGAAGCGATTTCACACACACACACACACACACACACACACACACACACACACACACACGCACACTAACTTGGTTAGTAGTGCTGAAGTGAGAAAGCAGTAGAGGAAAAGTTCTGAAAGTAACTTTAGTTTGGTGCAAGGAATACAGGCTTTAGAAGGTTTTGGGAGAAAGTGAATCATGTTTGGATATCTGTGGTATCAAAGCACTATATTAGGTATTTTACATCAGTGTATCAACCCTCTGATGAAGATGGAATTAATCCTATTTAGTAAAAATTAAACTGAAGCTTGTAGAGGTTAAATTGTTCATCCAGGGTCACACAGCTAATAAGTAGCAGGATTGAAATTTAAACTTAAGTCTGATTCCAATTGTTGTTGTTTAGTTGCTAAGTCCTGTCTGACTCTTTTGCAACCCCATGGACTGTAACTTGCCAGGCTCCTCCATCCATGGGATTTCCTAGGCAAAAATATTGGTGTGGGTTACCATTTTCTTCTCCAGGGGATCTTCCTGACCCAGGGATCAAACCAATGTCTCCTGCATTGCAGATGGATTCTTTACCACTGAGCTACCTGGGAAGCCCTTGATTCCAATACCCATGCTTATTTTACTGTATTTAATTATACAGTATATTTTCTGTATATAGTCAGAACTATATAATAATTTGCATGGGAATCAGCTAGACAAGGTTTACTCCGACCTTCCAAACCCACTTATACCTGTTTAGCCTGATGAATTTCTACATATATGGATACTGAGTTAAGAAGAATAGCTTTTAATAATGGATATTTAATATTCTGTGTACTTTACCCATCCTGGAGACTGAAATGGCAATCTTGTATTCTTGCCTGGGAAATCTCACAGACAGAGGAGCCCAGCAGGCTACAGCCTATAGGGTTGCAAAGAGTGAGACGCAACTGATGTGACAGACCATACATGCACACCTTACCAGAGGAAGCTCCTAAAAATTTGGCCAGACTCAGAAAATTGCAGAAATTATACATTAGAATAATTCCCAATGGTCTCACCAAGAGCTAAAAACAAAATAAATGTCATATACAGTTCTACCTTTTCCTGTATTGACTCTGCCTGAAGCTCTCTTCCTCTGATTTCTGCCACCCAAAGTCATAATGTGTTATGTAAGTGATAGGGAGGTCTGTGAGTGACCACCATAGAGAATCTTTTTTTCTTCCATGAATGGCTGTGAACTCACAATGAGGTCATCATTAGTCAATAAAGTCAGTTAGCCAAAAGTTAGTTTGGGTTTTCCTGTAAGATGTAATGGAAAAACCTGAACAACCTTTTGGCCAGTCCAATGCATAGGCACCACACTTTACCAAGATCATGGAACAGTATAAATTAAGCTTGCTGCAAACTTTGGAGAAATCAAGTTAAGGTTACAGTACTATGTTGGGAGCACTAGATAATCTGTTTGGGCTTGGCTAATGTTTGCTCACTTCCTGACTTTATATTTAATCTGAAAAATTCTTGAGAACGAAGTTCTTAGCAGCTCCTTCTATAGGATTCTTCTCTGTGAAGTCTGCTGCTGCTGCTGCTAAGTCGCTTCAGTCGTGTCCGACTCTGTGCGACCCCAGAGACGGCAGCCCACCAGGCTCCCCTGCCCCTGAGATTCTCCAGGCAAGAACAATGGAGTGGGTTGCCATTTCCTTCTCCAATGCATGAAAATGAAAAGTGAAAGTGAAGTTGCTCAGTCGTGTCCAACTCTTTGCGACCCCATGGACTGCAGCCTACCAGGCTCCTCCGTCCATGGGATTTTCCAGGCAAGAGTACTGGAGTGGGGTGCCATTGCCTTCTTCATCTGTGAAGTCTAGGGAAGTAAAAAGAATACCACTTCTGTGATTCTGGATACTTGAGATACCTGGATGAGATTTTGATTTAGTCAAAATGTCAGTCTGTTTTGAGGTTCCATTTTTGTTTAGGATTTTAATCAGTTTTATGCAAAAACATGTGCCATCATGAACTTGGTTCTGAGATGTCCTACAGGACGTGGTAAGAAATACACTTTTTTCTGTTTTCCTGTTGGCCTTCAGTTTCTTGTTTGCAAACAGAGGGATTTACACCACTAAGTAGTTCTTAACCTTTTAAGGCCAGAAGCTCTTTTTAGAAACTGATGGAATCTATGGATACTCTTCTCAGAAAAATGTGCATACCTGCCATTTCAAGGGGTTGATATGCCACCTAAAAGTTTCTTGGCAGCCCCAAAACCCCTGGTTGGAGAATCCCTGTATTAAATGATCTCTTGGTTTCTCACTTAAATATTCTATTAGTTCACATTTTTCTGTGATGATTTGAGTGATTGTCATATTGCTAGTAAAAATAGGGTATGAACTACTTCAGTAGATTTAACTTTTGTAGCTATAAATGACAAAATGCCATCTGAGAGTTCTCCCCCTCCCTCCCTTGTTAAAGTCTTTCTGAACCCTGTCTGTTCTTTAGAATCACTTGGGAGTTTTTAAAAATTTCAGTGCCTGGCCACTCCCTAAATCACTTAAATCAGAATCTCTGGGGGTGAATTCCAGATATCAGTTTATTTAAGTTCTTCAGGTGGTTTCTTTGTGCAGCTAAGGTAAAAGTCAGTGCTGTGGTAGGACTAAAACATCTTCAGAAGTTTCAAGTAACAGGAATATCAACCACCCACTGATAATGAAAGAACATTCCATTCTTTCTCTGCTTTCAAGGGTTTAGTATTGAACACTGTATTTCTAGCTCAGAATAAAGGTTTGAAAACTCTTATGTGTAATCATGCCTCCCAATGCGTTGTCCTCTTTGGTAAGCTGGCCAAGTGTTACTAATACTGAATGGCTTTCCTTGTACTGTTTATAGATGTGGGAAGAGCTCTATTAGTACATTTTCTGTTCTGCCACAAGCACACGTTAGAAAAAAGCTGTTTTCAACATAAGAACAATTACCATTGTGATATTCCAAACTGTCTGCAAATTGTTTTATTATAAACTCACTGTTGGTCCCTATTTAACTGGGAAATCATTTGCTCTAAATTTATCTAATTCTCTCTGCGTGGCATTGACATTTGCTGGCACTGCCAGACTTGCTTCACTTATGAGAAAAAATTCCATGGAGAACAGGCAGTGCTCTCATGTAACTGATTAATAATCTCTAGAGGATCTTTGAAGCCTACTCACATGTTAACTCTTCCTGCTCTCTTGCTAATTTTGGTTTTTCATTGAACTAAAAAACACAAACAATGGTTTTCATGAAATGTAGCAGTAAAATCTTTCTTCATCAGACCAGTTCTCCGCAAAAAGAATGCTCACTGCCAAAGCTTGTAGATGAGAAATGAGATGTGTAATGAAATGTTGTTTGTTTTCAAGAGTTTTACAAGTCAATTTGGGTTACTTCATCAGCCAAATTTTATTTCTGTACTAGGCAACTGTTACATGTTTCCAATTTGGAAAAAAAATGCCCATCTTTGCTTTCCATAGTATCTGCACTATATTCAAACCACTCTTCAATTTAATGCAGACAAAGACTTTCCAAGTCACCTGGTCTGTTTAAGTAATAGGAGTCCATTTAGAATGAACAGAGTCAACCTGCATTATAGTGACTTCTCCCTTTATGGATTTTGCAGTTTTCCTACAAGATGTTGGTGTTTGAGGATGTTATTTTGAACACTACCTGAAAACCTATGAAATAGAATATTCAGCGGCCATTTGGTAGCCTGAAAGGCCCTCTCTTAGTTGTAACTATATGCTCACTACTACTTTTTAGGATGAGGATATACTTCAGGAAGATATCTTGCTTTACATTCTTTTGTTATTTTCCTTATAAATGCTATTCAAACATAGAGCTAAGGGAAAAGTCAGATATGAATTCTGAGTCATTAAGGGGGACAATCTGAATGTAAATTTCATGGCACCATTGAAAACTGTAGATCTTGATCATGACTCTTGCTAACACAAATATTGCCCCTGAGAAAAGGACACCCATTAATAATTACTATTCTAAGCACACAGAAGTACCTGAGAAATCTTTGCTTTAGCCATGGTATATTTAACTACAAAGGGTGATGGCATACATATGTATGTGTAATTATTTCCTACATATGATGCATTTAAAAACTGGCTAAAATTTATGTTGTCTAGTCTTGATAGGAACTAAGAATAATTAAACAATTAAAACAAAAGGCAAACTAGTTTAATACTAGTGACTTGCCAGAGGGCTCACTTTTGAATAGATATCATTCACCAGAAAACAAAACACTGGCTATTGTTTGGGCTTTGGTTCCAGCACAGTGCCTAGTAGGCTCTTAATATTAGAAATGGACAGAATAAAATGAATGAATAAAAGTATCTGGAATGTTTATTTGAACATGTGAACCAAATTTTGAATAGATGATCATATGTGCTTTCTTTAAAATCTGTAAAATTTATATCAAACCTCATACTTTATTAAAAGTTTTCATGATTAAATTATTGCCCCATCTACTCATTCTGCTTTTAATATTGCCTTTGCATGTAGCTATGGCAACCTCTTTGGTATCTATACCTCAGGTCCTTATCTCTCTTTCCAAAATGGTCACTTCCTTCTGCATCATTCATAACGGAAATCATCCGAAGGCTCAGGCAGTCTTGGGATGGAATTATATTTTCAATGTCCTTTCTGTTATAGGCTGAGTTGCATACCTCTGAAATCCATATGTTGAAATCCTAACCTCTGGTACCTCAGTATGTGGCTGTATTTGGAGCCAGGGTCTTAAAAGAGATGTGTGCTGTATGGATATGCTAAGTAGCTTCAGTCATATCTGACTCTTTGTGATGCTATGGACTGTAGCCCACCAGGCTCCTCTGTCCGTGGGATTCTCCAGGCAAGAATATTGGAGTGGGTTGTGTGGCCCTCTTCCAGGGCATCTTCCTGACCCAGGGATCAAACCCTCGACTCTTATATCTCCTACATTGGCAGGTGGTTTCTTTACCACTCGCGCCACCTGGGAAGCCCATCTTTAGGCTCAAATGATTAGGTTCAAATGAGATCCATCCTAAAGGAAATCAGTTCTGAATATTCATTGAAAGGACTGAAGCTGAAGCTGAAACTCCAATACTTTGGCCACCTAATGCGAAGAACTGACTCATTGGAAAAGACCATGATGCTGGGAAAGATTGAAGGTGGGTGGAGAAGTGGACAACAGAGGATGAGATGGTTGGATGGCATCACTGACTCAGTGGACATGAGTTTGATTTAGCTCTGGGAGTTGCTGATGGACAGGGAAGCCTGGCATGCTGCAGTCCATGGGGTTGAAAAGAGTTGGACAAAACTGAGGGACTGAACTGAACTGAGATAATTAGGAATGGACCCAGATCCAATACGACTAGCATCCTTAAAGGAAGAGGAAATTCAGACATGGGCACACACTGATGGAAGACCATGTGAAAACACAGGTCAAAAACTGGACACCTACAAGCTAAGGCGAGAGGTCTCAGAAGAAACCAACCCTTGATCTCGTACTTGCAGCCTCCGGAATTGTGAGAAAATAATTTTATGCCATTTAAGTTATCCAGCTTGTGGTATTTTGTTATGGCAACCTTAGCAAGCTAATACAACTCCCTTAATTTTCTAAATTCCTTTCAAATATCATTAGCCCTGGAAAGTTTGAGCTACATCCTAAGCTTCACATTATATGCAAAGCTTCAAGTTTGTTTGCTTCCTCTGCACCTCTTAGACCACATAAATCTGACCATGTGATTTTTTCCAGACTACCTCCTTCTGTTATTAACAGCTGTATATTTCCTAGTTTTTGCAACATATCAAATAGGAGATCTTTCAGAAAACTTCTATAAATCAAAATGCTATTTATCCTAGTTTTAGCTGTATCCTCTGAAGATTTTCCACCTGTTGCATGTACCCATAGTACCATTTAAAATGCAACTTGGAGAGAAAACACCAATAAATCTAGATTGATTCATGCTGTGAATATGCATCAGTTCAGTTCAGTTCAGTCACTCAGTCGTGTCCGACTCTTTGAGACCCCATGAATCGCAGCACACCAGGCCTCCTTGTCCATCACCAACTCTTGGAGTTCACTCAAACTCACATCCATCAAGTTGATGATGCCATCCAGCCATCTCATCCTCTGTCGTCCCCTTTTCCTCCTGCCCCCAATCCCTCCCAGCATCAGAGTCTTTTCTAATGAGTTAACTCTTCACATGAGCAGGCCAAAGTACTGGAGTTTCAGCTTTAGCATCATTCCTTTTAAAGAACACCCAGGGTTGATCTCCTTCAGAATGAACTGGTTGGATCTCCTTGCAGTCCAAGGGACTCTCAAGAGTCTTCTCCAACACCACAGTTCTAAAGCATCAATTCTTCAGTGCTCAAATTTCTTCACAGTTCAATGCTCACATCCATACATGACCAATGGAAAAACTAGACGGACCTTTGTTGGCAAAGTAATGTCTCTGCTTTTGAATATGCTATCTAGGTTGGTCATAACTTTCCTTCCAAGGAGTAAGCATCTTTTAATTTCATGGCTGCAGTCACCATCTGCAGTGATTTTGGAGCCCCCAAAATAAAGTCTGACACTGTTTCCACTGTTTCCCCATCTATTTCCCAAGAAGTGATGGGACCAGATGCCATGATCTTCATGTTCTGAATGTTGAGCTTTAAGCCAACTTTTTCACTCTCCACTTTCACTTTCATCAAGAAGCTCTTTAGTTCTTCTTCACTTTCTGCCATAAGGATGAAATATCTTTCTGCATATCTGTGGTTATTGATATTTCTCCCAGCAATCTTGATTCCAGCTTGTGCTTCCTCCAGCCCATTGTTTCTTATGATGTACTCTGCATAGAAGTTAAATAAGCAGAGTGACAATATACAGCCTTGACGTACTCCTTTTCCTATTTGGAACCAGTCTGTTCATTATTTTTTTTTCTGCCTTATCAGCTTACCCATTCTGACACTCCATAGCAATGCAGAAATACTCAGATACTGAAACAGGAATGATTGGAACTTTGTATTTGGCATGAGATCCAATGTCCACTGAGATTCAATTTTAGGGTGTGAGAAATCAGGTTCAACTTAGTGGAGTAGCAGCCGTCCAAATGCTAGAAAGAGCTGAGGAAGCCCAGAGAAGCCTCTTTGTTTTCCAAATTGCTCCTCAACTCACAGTCAGGACTAGAAAGACTTTGTGGAGAATCTATGTTTTATGTCAAGAAAATTTTCAATCATTAAAAACTTTAAAAGGAAACAAATTTTGCTTAGAGGAGCTGAACAGTATTTGTCCTAAGATGGTAGTGTGATGAAAGTGACTTTGTTTAAGGTTATCTTTAGTTTGACAAATTTGAAAAACAAAGGAAACAATCTTTTTCTTTGGATAATGTTAGCAGCTACTTGAGATCATTCCCTAATTAAAGATGAAAAGCAGTAGGTCTCTGGGAATTCGGATGATAAACTTGGATGTAATGTGCCAGCAAGTTTAAAGGGGAAAATATGATGATGGGCATGTCATGCTCTGTGCATTGAGTAAGTTCTAAAGGCTTCACGTGAGGGCAATGTGCACTCTGCACCATACAATTATACTTAATGAGAAATCATACTTTAATGTACAATTGTGAATGACATGATTACTCAGATAGTCTTGGAATCTGCAATTTATCATGTTTCTACAGAAAGAATATGCATGTACAGATATATTCCTTGTCATCCCATTCATCATAAATCTCTGTTAATAGGCACTTCTGATGTATTGATAATGAAAGGATGACTAGTGTTTCTAATCCTGACACCAAGGCATGACAAACTTCTTAAATGTTTTTGAATCTTCACAGAGAATAAACTGTATTTCTCATGATCCAAATTTATTTTAATCATAGTATAATTCTCTGGAAAGTGGTAATTTGTGTGTGGTATGATATATATGTTCAACACATCAAAAGAAAAATTAGAGACTTTGGAATCAAACCCCTTGATTTATGTCACAGTTCTTCATTTGCTAGCCCTGTGATTCCAGAAGGGTTATGTAATATCACTTATTCTTGGTCTTTGTATCTGAAAAATGGCTAAACAATACCTGCCTTACAGTGAGGTGAGGACTAAATGATATAAAAATACATTGGACCATGCTTTCTATTCACAGTTGTTTGAAAATGTTTAATTCCAGTCTCCCTGGTACAATACATTAATCAAAACACCCTATCTGCTGACCATGTCAGATAAAGAATTACCATGTATGTAAACAGATTTAAGGGCTTGGAGAAAAGATAATAATGAGAATAGTAGGAGAGTGTGTTCCTGGTGGGTGGGGCTGCCTTTTACCTAGGCTTGTTTTCAGGGTGCTGGCTGCTGTGGCTTTAATTTGCAGGCTATTTTCTTTAGGATAATGAATTTTTATTTAAATTTGGTGAATTTCCTTTGAGCTCCTTTTAAGTCATCTGAACACAGGAAACACTTTTTCATGCTTTTAGAGTTTTTCTGATTGACTTTGTTCTCCAAAAAGGGCTGATTTTAATATTCTAAGTGATAGAAAGTGCCTTGACATGATTGAAGCAATTTAATTAGTAAATCCGGAAATTATAAAGGATTGGAAATCACACCCTCCATGCTTTTAATAAAACAGAATAGTGAAACTTCTGATAGGTGCATACCATTTAGTTGAAAGAATTCTGTACCACCACATATGGAGAGAAATGAAGAAACTGAGATAACTTTGCAAGAGCCCTACTAAGGGAATCACATGAATAGACAATTATATGATCAGTATACTTCATGGATCAACACTTCTGAGGCCATCATAATTTAAATAAAATAGATGTTGAGTATTTGATGATGCAAAGTAATTAAAACAACACATGGACATTCAACGTTTTAACAAGAAAATAGGACTAGAGTAATTGTGAAGTAGTCTAAGTTGACCTCAGAGTATCTTAATACTGGGGTAAGTAATGTACAAAGGATCATTAAATGTTGTAGCTAATAGGGCTTTTAATGTCAGACTGTCCATGTCATAATAGTGTGTGAATTATTTCTAGTCAGTTTACTATGAGTACTCTGCTCTAGTGTGTCATCACTAAACAGGGAACATTGCTATAACTGCTAGGCATAAACATAACAACATGTTCGACTGTAAAACTATCTACAGTATATAAATACTGATGCTGTACTCAAAAGCACCATCATTTTTTATTGCTTTGGTAATAGAGTGTTCCAGAGAGACATGTATATGGATGATTAGTGATTGGTGGATTTTGTGCTGGTACCTTCAAATGTTTAAGAGCAATCTTGATCACTAGCAGTTGGAGGAATCGAAGAGCAGCTGATTCTTCTTTAGAAAACAAATTATAGGGTCAACCTCTGATAATGTTTTATATTAAATCATAGATAGCAATAAGAATATTAAGTACATTTCAAACATAGTAGATAAAATCAGGGTAGTATTATAGGAATTATAATGTAAGTTATACTCATGATAGTTTACAAAAAATTTTGTTATTGGATAATCTACATATTTTTTCAGTGTTATTTTAAATGGTACTTTAAGTTAATAATGAGCTATAGTTGTTAATAACATTTTTGAAAATGTAACTGTGGCTGATTTCTAGGTAAGCTGAAGAGAAATCTGCCAATCTGGCTTTGTTTTCACATATGAAACAACACTTGGAAGCTAAAAAGTTTAACCAGAGGAAATTAAGCATATGAATGGGGTTGACAATCAGAAGAAAATCATACTGATGAGGATACGATGGATTAGGTCATCCACCGTGGTATTTCCATAGTTTCATCTTTTGCACTAAATTGACTTTGCAAAATGTGAGTATTTGGGGATGGAGGATCTTTCAGAGAAAGTCTGAAATGGGTGGATCAGTTCTAAGAGTTGAGTAAGGCTTATGAGTCACAATCCAACTCACTAGAATGTGGTGAGGTTAAGTAGACCTTTATGATATGCCTGCAGATAATCTTTTTTTTTAATATCTTTTTTAAAAATTTTTATTTTTTTAATTACAATACTGTATTTGTTTTGCCATACATTGACACGAATCAGCCATAGGTGAACGCAATCTCCCAATTCCGAAGCCCCCTCCCACCTCCCACCCCACATCCTCTACTTGAATCATCTTGTGCATCAGCCCCATGCATCCTGCATCCTACATTGAACATAGATTGGTGCTTCGTTTCTTACAGGAAAATATACATGTTTCATTGCCATTCTCCCAAACCATCCCACCCTTTCCCTCTCCCTCAGAGTCCAAAAGTCCACTCTATACCTCTGTGTCTCTTTGTTGTCTCACAATATAGGGTCATCATTACTGTCTTCTAAATTCCATATATATGTGTCAGTATACTGTATTGGTGTTTTTCTTTCTGGCTTACTTCACTCTGTATAATCGGTTCCAATTTCATCCATCTCATTAGAACTGAATCAAATGTATTCTTTTTAAGGGCTGAGTAGTATTCCATAGTGTATATGTACCACAGCTTTCTTATCCATTCATCTGCTGATGGACATCTAGGTTGCTTCCATGTCCTGGCTATTATAAACAGCGCTGCAATGAACATTGGGGTTCATGTGTCTCTTTCAATTCTGGTTTCCTCGGTGTGTATGCCCAGCAGTGGGGTTGCTTCTGTTGTATGCTGATGAGGGCTGGTACCTGATTTACTCATTCAAAGGGTCATTTTTAGTGTCATCTGAGCAGAAAATTCCATCACTTTTGTTCAGAGGTGCCACATTTTCTACCCAGTCTCATAATATATGAAAATTATGACCCCATTACATTATTACTAATATTGGAAGAAGGCAACTTTTGTCCTGTTACCAATGTTTCAAGCTTTGATATCTTTCTGGTAATTGCTAAAAATCTCAGTTGTTGTCAAGACATACAGGCCAACTACTTTGACTGTTCTTTGTAGGTAGTGAAGTTTTCCAAAACTGGCAAAATAAAATGTGTCATTTTCCCAAATTTCATAAAGAATATTGATTTGGGGGCGCAGAGTAGCAAATAATGCAGAAATCTTTTAAGCATATTGAGTATAAGGCCACTATAGAGCCTACCTCTAAATCACTGTATAAATTTTGGGAAACTCACATTGAGAATAAAGGGTTACAATCTGTGCATACCATTATTAGAATCTTTGCTGTGAAATTAAATTCGCTTTAACATATAGCTATAATTCCATTAATAAAGATTTGGGATGGCACATATGGTTTGCCTAGAGCTGATTGTTTCATTTCTTTCTTTCTTTATTTTTTTAAAGTTTGCAATGAGCCCTAAAGCCCTAATTTGCTTCAGCTGCTGTAAATTGGTTTTCAGTAATTTTCACATCTTCTTCAACTTGCATTGACATCTGTAAATATAAGGGAACATATTAAATCCTTAGTCATATTTGTGGAGCTCACGATCTGCTAGGAAGTTTGTGTCAAAGATATTTCTGGCATTATGCAACAGAAAACAAGATCCAAGGGGGAATAAACATTGTCCATTTAGGAAGAGATCAGTTTCAGAGAAACAGGTTTCTATTTTATGCACTACAGTGCAATTATGAGACATACGATGTTCCATGAAATGTCTTTATGTTGTTTTCTAGAGGCCTGAGGGCACTAAAATGACATGTAGGAAAAGAGAAGAGCATAGCCTCTTTGTGAGAACTCAGGGGCAGAGTTAACTCTAAGCAAAGCTATGAAGTAAGATAATATTTACTCTTGGCACTCTCTGACTTCTTTTTAGTGCCCCATTTCTCTTTCTAAGTGTTCTCTTTTCTGCTTTCAGCTCCAATCAGTTGAGGGCCACTAAGATTAGCTGAAAATGGTTTACATTGCCTTTTGGAGGGGCATGTGCAATATGGTTAAAGAGTTTTGATGACCAAAAGTCTTCAAATAGTAAAAGAATGAATTTCTAATGGTGGAATTTCAAACTTTATGCTGAACACATAGGCAGAGAGGGAGAGAACTGTCAGATGAAATCACATGCAATGGGCCCTACCCATGAGGAACCCAGCACACATGCTGTAGAATAGGCACAGCTACCGAGGGAATCAGAGTCTGCTTTTTCTGGGCTGCTTGCGGTGGATCTCGGGTGGGGTGACTAGGTACTTTAATCACACAATTTCTGAAAGCCTGGCCATCTTGGTCTACCTGGATTAACTCTAAGGGCCATTTAAGACCCATAGACCCCATGGAGGTTGGTTAGCCCTGCATCACAGGCTGACTTCTCTCTCTACCCCCATGTGCTTTTGACCAGTCCCTTCACTGTCTGGCACTCCTTAGTAAACATCCTGCACACTAAACTCTGTCTCCAACTAGGCTTCCTGGAAAACTAAGCTGCCATGGACAAGATATAGACCTTTCTACTCAGAAATTCTATTGTTTTCTCAAAGTCTGAGGTGGTGGCTGACAATAGGAGCACTCAGCATGGGGCAAGGAATGCTGCGAAGACAGGCTTCCAGCAGCTCAGATAAAGGGCTCAGGAGAAAAAGTGAGGATGCTGTGCAGTCCATTTAGAAAGCCAGTGAACGTGCTCTGGAGCCAGACTTATTAGATTAAAAACTGGCTCTGTCACTCATCTGGTTACTGGGTGAGTTATTTAAATTCTCAGCACCTCGATTTCCTCATTAGTACAGTGGACATAATAATGATGATGATCTGAGGTTTGAATTAATTAAAAGGGATTTATAATGGTCCCTGGCATAGAGGAAGTGCTAAATAAAAGTCTGCCAATATTCAACATTGTTATTTCTTTCTAACGATTCAAACTAGGAAAAGTTCTACAGGAGAAGGGCAATTCCTAGGGGATAGTTGAGACTCCTGGGCTTTTTTTTTTTTTCTTGTTGCTACAAATAAATCTCTCACAAATTACTATTTAAATCAATAGATGTTGAAGACACCTTATGAGGATACAGTGCTGATAACCCTGATGCTTTGCTCAACAGCTACTTCTAGTTATTGATAGTGCTTTTGTGTTGACTTAACCACAAATCTGGGCTACAGCAAGGAAAATCAATTAATGAAAATGCTGTATTTTACTTCTGGTTCTCTAAGGCGCATTTCAAAAGATTCAGGAGACTTGTGAATGCACGTTGTTTTCTTTCTTTCTTTTTTTTTAAAGCTGAAGTCCATTTTTTAATCAGAGTTCCTCAAATTTTACCCAGTGTCCTTTTTGCACTCTAGAGTCCCATCCATTATACTGCATGCATTTAGTCATTGTGTCTCCTTAGGTTCCTCTTGACTGTGACTGTCTCTCAGACTTTCCTTATTTTTGATGACCTTGACAGTTTTGAGGAGTGCTGGTCAGGTATTTTGTAGATTGTCCCTTAACTGGGATTTGTCTAATGGTGTTCTCATGATTAGACTGAAGTTATGGGTTTTTAGGAAGAAGACCACAGAAGTAAAGTGCCATTCTCAACACATCATTTCTCAGGGCATTGTCTCAAAAGGGCATACTATTAGCACAACGTATCATTCTTTATATTGACCTTGATACCTGACCTGGCAGAAGCAGTGCTTGTCAGATTTCTCCCTTGTCAAGTTCTCTTTGGTCCACTTCCCATACTCACTCTTTAGAAGGCAGAAGTGAGGAGATGCGCTTCGTCTCCTTGCAGAGAAAATACCCACGGAGACTAGAAACCTTCTCCATGGAGACGTGTAGCTTCTCCCCCTTTATCCATTGATTCAGGCATTTATTTATATTGCTACAGACTCATGGGTATCTGTTCTATATACTGGATTACAATCCAATGCTACTTTGTTTTTCTGCTTAAATTTGTTTTCATCTTTGACTTTTGATTTATTCTTATTTTATTTATTTTTAAAATTTATTGTAATTGGAGGCTAATTACAATATTGTGGTGGCTTTTGCCATACATTCACATGAACCAGCCATGGGTGTACATGTGTTCCCCATCCTGAACCCCCCTCTCACCTCCCTCCCCATCCCATTCTTCAAGGTCATCCCAGTGCACCAGCTCTGAGCACTCTGTCTCATGCATCAAACTTGGACGAGCGATCTATTTCACATATGGTAATATATATGTTTAAATGCTATCCTCTCAAATCATTCCACCCTCGCCTTCTCTCACAGAGTCCAAAAGTCTGTTCTTTACATCTGTGTCTCTTTTGCTGTCTCGCATACAGGGTCATCGTTACCATCTTTATAAATTCCATATATATATATGTTAATATACTGTATTGGTGTTTTTCTTTCTGACTTACTTTGCTCTGTATAATAGGTTCCAGTTTCATCCACCTCTTTAGAACTGATTCAAATGCATTCTTTTTAATAGCTGAGTAATTCTCCACTGTGTATATGTACCACAGCTTTCTTTCTTTTTTTTTAAGTTTTATTTTATTTTACTTTACAATATTGTATTGGTTTGGCCATACATTGGCATGAACTCACCACAAGTGTACATGAGTTCCCAATCCTGAACACCCCTCCCATCTCCCACCCCACACCATCTCTCTAGATCGTCCCCGTGCACCAGCCCCAAGCATCCTGCATCCTGCATCGAACATAGACTGACGATTCATTTCTTACATGATAGTATACACGTTTCAGTGCCATTCCCCCACATCATCCCACCCTCTCCCTCTCCCCCAGAGTCCAAAAGTCAGTTCTATACATCTGTGTCTCCCCTGCTGTCCCGCATACAGGGTTATCATTACTGTCTTCTAAATTCCATATATATGTGTCAGTATACGGTACTGGTGTTTTTCTTTCTGACTTATTTCACTCTGTATAATCGGCTCCGTTTCATCCATCTCATTAGAACTGAATCAAATGTATTCTTTTTAATGGCTGAGTAATACTCCATTGTGTATATGTACCACAGCTTTCTTATCCATTCATCTGCTGATGGACATCTAGGTTGCTTCCATGTCCTGGCTATTATAAACAGGGCTGCAATGAACATCAGGGCACATATGTCTCTTTCAATTCTGGTTTCCTCGGTGTGTATGCCCAGCAGTGGGATTCCTGGGTCATAAGGCAGTTCTATTTGCAATTTTTAAAGAAATCTCCACACTGTTCTCCATAGTGGCTGTACTAGTTTGCATTCCCACCAACAGTAAAAGAGGGTTCCCTTTACTCCACACCCTCTCCAGCATTTATTGCTTGCAGACTTTTGGATCACAGCCATTCTGACTGGTGTGAAATGGTACCTCATTGTGGTCTTGATTTGCATTTCTCTGATAATGAGTGATGTTGAGCATCTTTTCATGTGTTTGTTAGCCATCCGTATGTCTTCTTTGGAGAAATGTCTATTTAGTTCTTTGGCCCATTTTTTGATTGGGTCATTTATTTTTCTGGAATTGAGATGCATAAGTTGCTTGTATATTTTTGAGATTAGTTGTTTGTCTGTTGCTTCATTTGCTATTATTTTCTCCCATTCAGAAGGCTGTCTTTTCACCTTGCTTATAGTTTCCTTTGTAGTGCAGAAGCTTTTAATTTTAATTAGATCCCATTTGTTTATTTTGCTTTTATTTCAAGTATTCTGGGAGGTGGATCATAGAGGATCTTGCTGTGATTTATGTCAGAGAGTGTTTTGCCTATGTTCTCCTCTAGGAATTTGATAGTTTCTGGTCTTACGTTTAGATCTTTAATCCATTTTGAGTTTATTTTTGTGAGTGTACCACAACTTTCTTATCCATTTGTCTGCCGATGGACATCTAGGTTGCTTCCATGTCCTGGCTATTGCAAACAGTGCTGAAATAAGCACTGGGGTACACGTATCTCTTTCAGTTCTGGTTTCCTTGGTATGTATGCCCAGCAGTGGCCTTGCTGGGTCATATAGCAGTTCTATTTCCAGTTTTTTAAAGTATCTCCACACTGTTCTCCATAGTGGCTGTACTAGGATGCATTCCCATGAACAGTATAAGAGGGTTCCTTTTTCTCTGCACCCTCTCCAGCATTAATTGTTTGTAGACTTTTTGATAGTAGCTATTCTGGCTGGCATGAGATGGTACCTTATTGTGGTTTTGATTTGTATTTCTCTGATAATGAGTGATGTTGAGCATCTTCTCATGTGTTTGTTAGCCATCTGTATGTCTTCTTTGGAGAAATGTCTGTTTAGTTCTTTGGCCCAGTTTTTGATTGGGTCCCTTATTTTTCTGGAATTGAGCTGCAGGAGCAGCTTGTATATTTTTGAGATTAATTATTTGTCAGTTGCTTCATTTGCTATTATTTTCTCCCATTCTGAAGGCTGTCTTTTCACCTTGCTTATAGTTTCTTTCATTGTGCAAAAGCTTTTAAGTTTAATTAGGTCCCATTTGTTTATTTTTGCTTTTATTTCTATTACTCTGGGTCATAGATGATCCTGCTATGATTTACATCAGAGAGTGTTTTGTCTATGTTTTCCTCTAGGAGATTTATAGTTTCTGGTCTTACATTTATATCTTTAATCCATTTTGAGTTTATTTTTGTGTATGGTGTTAGAAAGTGTGCTAGTTTCATTCGTTTACAAGTGGCTGACCAGTTTTCCCAGCACCACTTGTTAAAGAGATTGTCTTATCTCCATTGTATATTCTTGCTTCCTTTGTCAAAGATAAGATATCCATAGGTGCATGAATTTATCTTTGGGCTTTCTATTTTGTTCCATTGATCTATGCTTCTGTCTTTGTGCCAGTACCATACTGTCTTGATGACTGTTGCTTTGTAGTATAGCTTGAAGTCAGGCAGGTTGATTCCTCCAGTTCCATTCTTCTTTCTCAAGATTGCTTTGGCTATTAGAGGATTTGTATTTCCATACAAATTGTGAAATTATTTGTTCTAGTTCTCTGAAAAATACTGTTGGTAGCTTGATAGGGATTGCACTGAATCTATAGATGTTTTATTAGTATACTCATTTTCATTATATTGACTCTTCCAATCCTTGAACATCGTATATTTCTCCATCTATTTGTGTCATCTTTGATTTCTTTCATAAATAAAAAATATAAAGTATTTTATAGTTTTCCATATATAGGTCTTTCATTTCTTTGGGTAGATTTATTCCTTAGTATTTTATTCTTTTTGTTGTAATGGTAAATGGAATTGCTTCCTTAATTTCTCTGTTTTCTCATTGTTAGTGTAGAGGAATGCAAGGGATTTCTGTGTGTTAATTTCATATCTTGCAACTTTACCATATTCATTGCTTAGCTCTAGTAATTTTCAGGTGGAGTCTTTAGGGTTTTCTATGTAGAGGATCATGTCATCTGCAAACAGTGGGAGTTTTACTTCTTTTCTGATCTGGATTCCTTTTTTCTTTTTCTTTTCTGATTGCTGTGGCTAAAACTTCCAAAACTATGTTGAATAGTAGTGGTGAGAATGGGCATCCTTGTCTTGTTCCTGAGTTTAGGGAAATGCTTTCAATTTTTTGTCATTGAGGATAATGTTTGCTGTGGGTTTATCATATATGGCTTTTATTATGTTGAGATAGTTCCTTCTATGCCTGCTTTCTGGAGAGTTTTTATCATAAATGGATGTTGAATTTTGTCAAAGGCTTTCTCTGCATCTATTGAGATAATCATATGGTTTTTATCTTTCAATTTGTTAATGTGGTGTATCACATGGATTGATTTGCAAATATTGAAGAATTCTTGCATCCCTGGGATAAAGCCCACCTGGTCATGATGTATGATCTTTTTAATATGTTGTTGGATTCTGTTTGCTAGAATTTTGTTAAGGATTTTTGCATCTATGTTCATCGGTGATATTGGCCTGTAGTTTTCTTTGTGTGTGACCTCTTTGTCTGGCTTTGGTATTAGGGTGATGGTGACCTCATAGAGTGAGTTTGGAAGTTTACCTTCCTCTGCGATTTTCTGGAAGAGTTTGAGTTGGATAGGTGTTAGCTCTTTAAATTTTTGGTAGAATTCACCTGTGAAGCCATCTGGTCCTGGGCTTTTGTTTGTTGAAAGATTTCTGATTACAGTTTCGATTTCTGTGCTTGCAATAGGTCTGTTAAGATTTTCTATTTCTTCCTGGTTTAGTTTTGGAAAGTTATGGTTTTCTACGAATTTGTCCATTTCTTCCAAGTTGTCCATTTTATTGGCATATAGTTGCTGATAGTAGTCTCTTATGATCCTTTGTATTTCTGTGTTATCTGTTGTGATTTCTCCATTTTCATTTCTAATTTTGTTGATTTGATTCTTCTTCCTTTGTTTCTTGATGAGTCTGGCTAATGGTTTGTCTATTTTATTTATCTTCTCAAAGAACCAGCTTTTAGCTTAGTTGATTTTGGCTATGGTCTACTTTGTTTCTTTTGCATTTATATCTGCCCTAATTTTATGATTTCTTTCCTCCTACTAACCTTGGGGTGCTTCATTTCTTCTTTTTCTAATTGCTTTAGGTGTAGAGTTAGCTTATTTATTTGATTTCTCTCCTATTTCTTGAGGTAGGCTTGTTTTGCTATGAACCTTCCCCTTAGCACTGCTTTTACTGAATCCCATAGATTTTGGGTTGTTATGTTTACATTTTCATTCATTTCCTTTTCATTTTGATTTATTTGCATATTTTGATTTCTTTTTTGATTTCTTCTGATTTGTTGGTTACTCAGAAGTATGTTGTTTAGCCTCCGTATGTTTGTATTCTTAATAGTTTCTTTCATGTAGTTGACATCTAATCTTACCTCACTGTGATCAGAAAAGATGCTTGAGATGATTTCAATTTTTTTGAGTTTACCAAGGCTAGATTTGTGGCCCAGGATGTGATCTATCCTGGAGAAGTTTCTGTGAGCACTTGAGAAAAAGCTGAAATTCATTGTTTTAGGGTGAAATGTCCTATAGATATCAGTTAAGTCTAACTGGTCTATTGCAGCATTTAAAGTTTGTGTTCCCTTGCTAATTTTCTGTTTAGTTGATCTGTCCATAGGTGTGAGTGGGGTATTAAAGTCTCCCACTATTATTGCATTATTGTTAATTTCCCCTTTCATACTTGTCAACATTTGCCTTACATATTGCTGTGCTATGTTGGGTGCATGTATATGTATAATTGTTATATCTTCTTGGATTAATCCTTTGATCATTATGTAGTGTCCTTCTTTGCCTGTTTTCACAGCCTTAAAGTCTATTTTATCTGATATGAGTATTGCTACTCCTGTGTTCTTTGGTCTCCATTTGCTTTAAATATCTTTTTTCAAGCCTTTCACTTTCAGTCTGTATGTATCCCTAGGTTTGAGGTGGATCTCCTGTAGACAGCATCTATAAGGGTCTTGTTTATGTATCCATTCAGCCTGTCTTTGTCTTTTGGTTGGGGCCCATTCAACCCATTTACATTTAAGGTAATTATTGATAAGTATGATCCCATTGCCATTTACATTGTTGTTTGGGGTTCGAGTTTATAAACGTTTTCTGTGTTTCCTGTCCAGAGAAGATCCTTTAGCATTTGTTGGAGAGCTGGTTTGGTGGTGCTGAATTCTCTCAGCTTTTGCTTGTCTGTAAAGCTTTTGTTTTCTCCTTCATATTTGAATGAGATCCTTGCTGGGTACAGTAATCTGGGCTGTAGGTTTTTCTCTGTCATCACTTTAAGTGTGTCCTGCCATTCCCTCCTGGCCTGAAGAGTTTCTGTTGAAAGGTCAGCTGCTATCCGTATGGGGATCCCCTTGTGTGTTATTTGTTGTTTTTCCCTTGCAGCTTTTAATATTTGTTCTTTGTGTTTGATCTTCATTAATTTGATTGACATGTTTCTCCTTGGGTTTATCCTGGTTAGGACTCTCTGGGTTTCTTGGACTTGAGTGGCTATTTCCTTCCCCATTTAAGGGAAGTTTTCAACTGTTATCTCCTCAAGTATTTTCTCATGGCCTTTCTTTTTGTCTTCTTCTGGGACTCCTATGATTCGAATGTTGGGGTGTTTAACATTTTCCCAGAGGTCTCTGAGGTTGTCCTCATTTCTTTTAATTCTTTTTTCTTTTTCCTCTTTTCCTCTCCGCTTCATTTATTTCCAACATTCTGTGTTCCACCTCACTTATCCTGTCTTCTGCCTCAGTTATTTTACTGTTGGTTCCCTCCAGAGTGCTTTTGATCTCAGTTATTACATTATTCATTATTGATTGACTCATTTCTATTTCTTCTAGATCCTTGTGAAACTTTTCTTGCATCTTCTCAATCCTTGTCTCCAGATTATATATCTGTAACTCCATTTTGTTTTCAAGATTTGGGGTCATTTTTACTATCATCATCTGAATTATTTTTCAGGTAGACTCTCTATCTCCTCCTCTTATGTTTGGTTTGGTGGGCTTTTATCATGTTCCTTTACCTACTGAATATTTCTCTTCCTTTTCTTCTTATTTAGGTTGCTGTGTTTTGGGGTGGTCTTTCTATATGCTGGAAGTTTGTGGTTCCTCTTTATTGTGGAGATTCCTCCCTGTGGGTGGGGTTGGACGAGTGGCTTTTCAAGGTTTCCTAGTTAGGGAAGCTTGTGTTAGTGTTCTAGTAGGTGGAGCTGGATCTCTTCTCTTTGGAGTGCATTAAAGTGTCCAGTAGTGAATTTTGAGTTGTCTGAGGGTTTGGTGTGACTTTTGGCTGCCTGTATTTTTGTGCTCAGGGTTATGTTCCTGTGTTGTTGGAGAATTAGCTTGGTATGTCTTGTTCTGAAACTTGTTGGCTCTTGGGTGGAGCTTGATTTCAGTGTATGTATGGAGGCTTTTGAATGAGCTCTTGTTGATTAATGTTCCCTGGTCAGGAATTTTCTGATGTTCTCAAGTTTCGAATTTAAGCCTCCTGCCTCTGTCTTTCAGTCTTATTCTTACAGTAGCCTCAAGACTTCTCTATCCTTATAGCACTGATGATAAAACATCTAGGTTAATGGTGAAAAGATTCTCCACAGTGGGGGACACCCAGAGAGGTTCACAGAATTACATGGAGAAGAGAAGAGGGGGGAGGAGGGAGATAGTGGTGACCAGGAGGAGAAGAGGGGGAAATCAAGGGGGGGGGCAACCGGGCGGGGAGGCACCCGATGCGCCCCGCAGGGGGGAAAAGCGGGGGGGGGAGAGGGGGGGGGGAAGGGAGAGGAGGGGGGGGGGGGAGAAGGGGTGAGGGGAAGGGGGAGCAATCTAGCCAGTATTTAATTCCCTATTTGCTCTCCACAGTCTGAAACACTCAGAGAGGTTCACAGAGTTCCATAGAGAAGAGAAGAGGGAGGAAGGAGATAGACGTAACCAGGGAGAGAGGTGAGTGAAGTCGCTCAGCCGTGTTCAACTCTTTGTAACTCCATGGACTGTTAGCTACCAGCCTCCTCAGGCGACAGTACGTGTTTTTCAGGCAAGAGTAATAGAGTGGGTTGCCATTTCCTTCTGCAGGGGATCTTCCCAACCCAGGGATCGAATCTGGGTCTCCCACATTGCAGGCAGATGCTTTACCATATGAGCCACAAGGGGAGAGGAGGAGGAGTCAAAAGGAGAGAGACCAATCTAGCTTGTGATCAGTTCCCTAAGTGTTCTCCACAGCCCAGAACTCCCAAAGAGGTTCACAGTGTTAAGTAGGGAAGAGATGGAGGAGGGAGGAGAAGGAGGTGACCTGGGGGAGAAAAAGGAGAGTCAAAAGGGGAAAGACCAATCAAGCCAGAAATCACACTCCTAAGTAAAAATGGGTACTGAAGATTGAATTCTTAAAGGTACAAAATTGATAACAAATACCAAAAAGCAAAGATTAAAAATCTAGAGAAGTTAGACTCTCAAAAATACAATATTAAAAAAGGAAATCACAAAAGTTATTAAAAATATATATGAAATTTGCTGCAAAAGTACGGTCTTTTTTTTTTTACAAGATAATAGTAGGTTTTAAAAATGAAAATTAAAGGGATAATAAAGAACTTATAAAAAATTAAAAATGATAATAGTAAAATATAACTAGGAATTTCTCTGGAGCTGTTGAAGGTAGTGTGGGGTCAGTTCAGTTTCAGATAGTTCCTTGTTCCAGCTTATATAGGTCCCTTCTAATGCAAGGAGATCCAACCAGTCTATTCTGAAGGAGATCAGCCCTGGGTGTTCTTTGGAAGGAATGATGCTAAAGCTGAAACTCCAGTACTCTGGCAACCTCATGCGAAGAGTTGACTCATTGGAAAAGACTCTGATGCTGGGAGGGATTGGGGGCAGGAGGAAAAGGGGACGACAGAGGATGAGATGGCTGGATGCCATCACCGACTCGATGGATGTGAGTCTGAGTGAACTCCGGGAGTTGGTGATGGACAGGGAGGCCTGGCGTGCTGCGATTCATGGAGTCACAAAGAGTCGGACACAACTGAATGACTAAACTGAACTGAACTGAATGTAGCCAGTGCTAACTACAGGGCTTTAATCTGTTGCACCTGTCACTTCCAAAGCGGTTCCCTCTTTGTTTATATTGGCTTCCTCTGTTTGCGAGTCTCTTCAGTATCTAACTTCCACCCTGACACAAGGGGGCAAAGGTGATTATTTATTTAGGCTCACTTGTTCAGTTGTGCTGTGGAAAGGGAGGAACACTGCAAGCAAATATCACTGGCGTGTGTGGGAAGTGCTCACAGTGTCTGGACCACTCGGGGTTTGCCCCTGCTCATGGCATGTGTGCTTTCCCGGATTACATTGCTCAGGCTAACAGGTTGCTTTGCAGGGGAACTGTCTAAGGTGGGCCATGGGTTGTATGCACTTCCCAGGTCTGAGCCACTCAGGTTCAGGTTCTTGGGTACTCCACAAAAGCAGACTTGGTTGGGCCTGTGTTTTGTGCCCTTCCCAGGTCTAAGCAACTGAGGCGACCAGGTGCTTGGTAAGCACACACTCCCCAGGTGGGGCGGTGCATCTTATCACCTCCCCCATTCCAGCCGCTCGGTTTCCTGGGTGCGCAGCAGGAACGCCAACTCAGGTGTGCCATGTGTCTCCTCTGGGCAGCTGATCTCTGGCTGCGACCCTCCTGGTGGATGTCAACCATCCAGGATCCCAGGAAGACTTGGTTAGTAACCAGGAGCCTGCTCGCAGTTTGGTAGAGGCTGCCGTCTCTGGGGCTGTTTGCCCCTTGCCTTCTGGCTCTGGCTGTCGCCCATCTGCCTCCCTGCCTCTAGCAGGGAATGGGCTGGTCTGCTGCTGGCTCACTCTCCTCTGGTATTCTCTGTCCTTTGTTCTGTGAATGGGCTTGGCAGTGCCTTAGGTTAGAGCTTTTCCCAGGAAAGTTCTCTCTCTCTCTGTCTCTTTCCCCCTTTTTTTTTTTTTTTTTCTCTGTCTATCCCGCAGTTTGGGTTGCTAGCTCACATTAGCTCCCTCAGATTACCCTCAGGGCATTCAGGCCTGGTCCTTACCCTAAACAATGCAGCCCGCGCCTCCCTGTTCAGCCCCTACTTGCTGGTGGCAGATGCCAGCATATGGGCTACTTTTTGCTGGGATTTGCAGTTAGGCTAATCTGTGGGTTTTATTAATTTATTTTTTCCTCTCGGTTTTGTTGCCCTCTGAGATTCCAAAACTCCCCATAGACCCACCAGTGAGAGGGTTTCCTGGTGTTTGGAAACTTCTCTTTATAACTCTCTCCCTGGGATGGGTCTTCATCCCTAACTCTTTTGTCTCTCTTTTTATCTTTTATATTTTGCGCTACCTGCTTTTGAAGACAATGGGCTGCCTTTCTGGGTGCTTGGTGTCCTCAGCCAGTGTTTAGAAGTTGTTTTGTGATATTTGCTCAGAGTTCAAATGAACTTTCAATGAATTTGTTGGGGGAGAAAGTGGTCTCTCAGTCCTATTCCTCTGCCATCTTACTTACATATTTTAGATCTGACTTTCGATTTTGAAATACAGACATTTAAGTGAAAATGAGATGATTTATTTTTCTATACAGCTTATGGACCTCAAAAAAAAAAAAAAAAAAAAACCAGGGAGAAGGTAATGCTTGATAGTACATTTTCATTTTATCTCTTAACATTTTTTTCTTATAAAAATTTTTTATTGGAGTATAGTTGATTTACAGTGTTGTGTTAGAGCATTTTTAGATAAAGAAGATGGCTTCTTTTAATTAGTAAGATTTCTTACTGAATTAGAATCTATTTGTTTTTTTCTCTCCTATGACTCCAAGATTTTGCCTATTTGATTTGAATTGTATTTGAATGTATCTCCTTATTGCCAAATTGAGACTTAAATTGAAGAAAGTGGGGAAAACCACTAGATCATTCAGGTATGACCTAAATCAAATCCCTTATGATTATACAGAGGAAGTGAGAACTAGATTTAAGGAACTAGATTTGATAGACAGAGTGCCTGATGAACTATGGATGGAAGTTCATGACACTGTACAGAAGACAGGGATCAAGACCATCCTCAAAAAAAGAAATGCAAAAAGGCAAAATGGCTGTCTGAGGGCGTGCAGCGATTCATGGGGTCACAAAGAGTCGGACACGACTGAGTGACTGAACTGAACTGAACTGAGGAGGCCTTACAAATAGGTGTGAAAAGAAGAGAAGCAAAAGCAAAGGAGAAAAGGAAAAATATAATCATCTGAATGCAGAGTTCCAAAGAAGAGCAAGGAGAGATAAGAAAGCCTTCCTCAGCAATCAATGCAAAGAAATAGAGGAAAACAATAGAATGGGAAAGACTAGAGATCTCTTCAAGAAAATTAGTGATACCAAGGGAACATTTCATGCAAAGATGGGCTCAATAAAGGACAGAAATGGTATGGACCTAATAGAAGCAGATGATATTAAGAAGCTAGCTTAAAGCTTAACATTCAGAAAACTAATATCATGGCATCTTGTCCCATCACTTCATGGCAAATAGATGGGGAAACAGTGTCAGACTTTATTTTGGGGGCTCCAAAATCACTGCAGGTGGTGACTGCAGACATGAAATTAAAAGACGTTTACTCCTTGGAAGGAAAGTTATGACCAACCTAGACAGCATATTAAAAAGCAAAGACATTACTTTGTCAACAAATGTCCATCTAGTCAAGGCTATGGTTTTTCTAGTAGTCATGCATGGATGTGAGAGTTGGACTCTAATGAAAGCTGAGTGCCAAAGAATTGATGCTTTTGAACTGTGGTGTTGGAGAAGACTCCTGAGAGTCCCTTGGCCTGCAAGGAGATCCAAACAGTCCATCCTAAAGATCAGTCTGAGTGTGCATTGGAAGGACTGATGTTGAAGCTGAAACTCCAATACTTTGGCCACCTGATGCAAAGAGCTGACTCATTGGAAAAGACCCTGATGCTGGGAAAGATTGAGGGCAGGAGGAGAAGGGGACAAGATGGAAGAAGATGAGATTGAATGAGGTTGAATGGCATCACCGACTCAATGGACATGGATTTGGGTGAACTCCGGGAGTTGGTGATGGACAGGGAGGCCTGGCATGCTGCAGTTCATGGGGTTGCAAAAAGTTGGACACGACTGAGCAACTGAACTGAACTGAACTGTAGCTTTGTTCATGTATGAATATTTTTATTATTTAGAAAATTAAGTAGCTTAGGCTTTAGTAAATATTAGGATAATGATTATGAAGTAGTATGATTGAGTCAGTTATCACCTGGGGTTGACTCAAAGTTAAATTTTAAGAGGTATGCTTGTGAATTGAGTGGGCTGTAGTCCATGAGGTCGCTAAGAGTCGGACACAACTGAGCAACTTCACTTTCACTTTTCACTTTCATGCATTGGAGAAGAAAATGGCAACCCACTCCAGTGTTCTTGCCTGGAGAATCCCAGGGATGGGGGAGCCTGGTGGGCTGCCATCTATGGGGTCGCACAGAGTCGGACGACTGAGGTGACTTAGCAGCAGCAGTACAATTAACAGGTTTATCCTGCTACTTTAGAAGGTGTGTTATGAGCACTTAGTTCTAGTTACATCACTACAACAATTCTGACACTGTCTATAGTTTTGAACTTTTTTGTACTGATAATGCAGAGAATGTGCATATTTATAAATGACCCAGGTGGACACATTGCCACTTTATCAATATCAGTTTTTACTGCAAATCTCCAAGATTTGTGGAGTACCTTTCAATGTTGGTTTTTGCTAAAATGTTTTGAACATGGCACATGTATATTTCTGAGTATTTAAAGTTAAACTATATATTCATAGGCTTTTGAAATCAAATATGCGTATCTGCTTCCACAGGGGAGATAAAACAAAACTCAGTTTTGGCACTGTAGATAAATATGGTCTGCTGGAATTTTTGGAAGTTATCCATAATTCTGAGTGGCTATTGAGTTACTCACAGGACTTCAGTGCCCCAAACATCAAATATAATTATAATAATAACATTTATTTATTTTGAGTATCTAAAATGTGCTAGGCACTATTGAGGGACTGTGCAAACAAAATCTCTGCAATAATCCTGTAAAATCAGCATGATTGTTACATCCATCTCATATCTGAAGATAATTGTCACTCAGAGACAGTAAGCTTTATATGTTTTCTTTGAACATACCAGACTTGTTCCAACTCAGGACCTTTGTCCTGTTCTTTTTGCTTTGAATAAATTGCCCCATCCTTTCCTTTGTGTGACTTGCCTTCATGTCATTGGACCTTAGCTGGGGCACTGTCTGCTCCTGAGGTCTTCCCTAATACATGTTATCCCACTCCAAGCATCACTCTGCTCACTCCTTATAGACTTAACATTATCTGATATTATTTTGTTCCTTTTTATGGTTATTTCTTTCTCCCTACCTAGTTAATTTAACCTTTATGAAATAGGGACTTGGCCCATTACCACTATAATCTGCAGCCCAGAGTAGCTGTACAAAATGTATTTGTTGACTGAATTAATAGATAAATCCTATAGAGCTAATGAAGGGTAGAGCTGAGATTTGAACTCAAGTTTGACTTTGCTCTCTGTCATTTTGTTTGCCAGCTGGGTCTAGTGGTTAATATCTGGATAAATATCAAATAGCCCATCCTGAGCCATGATATTTGACCAGAAACACATTTCCAGTTGTGGCAAATAATTAATTCTACTGAAAAGAAAAGAGCTCTTGTACCAAAGATTCTGTAATATTATGCTTCTCTTTGCTAGTGAGAATGTAACTCTAGTTAGCAGTCAATTGTCATAATAATGCTAAATATTTGTTACATTTTTACAAACTTACCATATAATTCAGAGATGCTAAGTACTTCAAAAAGTGATTCTTTGTTAGATTAATTTGAGTAGTTATGGATATATAAAAGTAGGGGAAAACCCTACTTTATATATATATTTAATGTTTCACAATCTAAAGTTTTCACAAATTTGGGTAATCTTCTTCAGCAGCTAGGTGGAATTAAATGAGGTTTCCGTAAATTTCTAAATTCTTTCTTCTCACCAACATATGTGTACAAATGTCTCTTTGGGGAAATGTAAGCCATCATGATTTTAGGAAACTAGGCCATGGTTGAGACTTTTGAAGGAAAACAAAGTGTCAAAGTAACAGCTGACAGTATAACTAAGATATCAATCATTGTCCAGGCTGTTTTATTGGCATAATTGGCAATGATTTATAGAATGATGGCAGGAGTCCAACTGGGCATGTGTATCCTTAATACAATTATAGCTCTCTGCCATGAAATCTTAGTTGAGAAGACATAATTAGGCTGAGGAAGAAGTTTTAGAGATACCTATTTAAATTCGCTAATAAACAACAACAGAATATTTTCCATGAGTCTATTTTGTCTAATAGTGTAAAAGTTTGTGATATATTTTAATGAAATCCTGAAGCTAATTACACTCAATGTTAATAAGTCAGAAAATATATAAGTGCTTACATAACACCTAGTGTTTTGCATGTTTCTAGTATGGTATTACTTTATTAATGAATATTGCTGTATAAAAAGTTGTGTACAGGAAATAGTTATGTCTGTTGTGTGCCAAAGTCATGGGAAGGGGCTTAAGGGACAGCAAGTGTGCAATTGGCCAACTGATAGATTTGATTCATTGAAAAGGAGTGATGTGAGGTTTATCTACTGTGCTTCATCTTGTAACTTACTTATTAAATTCATTCAGGAAGGATGGCTTTAGTGACTTTTCTGGAAACTAACTAGTGAATTGTGAGAGATAATTAACAGAACTTCCTGTTTCTTCTCTTGGAACAGATGGATATTTTTGAAATGCAGCAGAACACTGAGCTCAGTCTGAGGATATGCATAGCTGAGTTGCCTCTATTTGTATAATGAGGTGCTACTTGCTTGTATTCCAGAGGTCTGCAGCCTTTCATCTGTGGGGTCATACAACTGGTTTCCACAGAACTAAGCAGCTAAATACAACAGCCAACAGTAGTTTCAGAACTAGACTTTTAAGGATACTGCTCCCAAACATTTTTTTTTGTTTCTACCTGATAAGGCACATCTTGTCTACCTTATTATCTCAGCTATATCGGTACCAGCATTTAAAAGGGCCTCGCTCTCTGGGTAGAGCTTATTGAAAGGACAGGTATGGAGCAAAGGTTCATTGGTGAAGTGCTGAGGAGCTAGAATATAGAATTAGTGAAATAGTGAGAAGACAGGGAGCGAGATATAGTGGAGAGACCATGAATAAAAATGTTCTTATTGATTGAATATTCAGATGAGAACTGCTGCCTGTGCCAAGTCACGGTTTTGGCAAACGTAGGTGACTATGGCAGAAAGCAGAGGCCTTTAACATTCCTACATGTTTCTGATATATTTTTATACCCAAATGGCCAATGTAGGTATAATTTTATTACCTACTCTTGAAAGTATGTTGCATGATTATATATTTGCTCTTCACAAGAGGAGAATTTTACTATGAAACTAATTGAGCTTGGCCGTTTACTTGTAAGGACAAGTTCTTCCAAGGAGGACATCTAAGAATCTGTATTTATAATTTTATATTCTGTTTTCTTAAAGAGTTTTCCTCCCTCCTTCAAATGAGTGAACTCTTCACACAACCGAATCTGCTCATGTTTGTGAGAAGGAAGTAGAAAGGACTTTTTGGCTTTTAGAAGACAAATTACATTTATATGGGTTTTTTTAAATTTTTTTTTTAAATTGGAGGAAAATTGCTTTACAATATTGTGTTGGTTGTGCCATCTACCAATATGAATCAGTCATAACTGTGTGTATACCCCAGCCCTCTGAGCCTCCTTCCCCCCTCACATCCCATTCCTCTAGGTCATCACAGAGCACCAGACTGGGTTCTCTGTGTTATATAGCAGCTTCACACTAGTTACCTGTTTCACACATGTAGTGTAAATTATATATATGTCAATGCTACTTTCTCAATTTTCCCTGCCCTCTCCTTCTCTCACTGGATCCACACATCTGTTCTCTATGTCTGTATCTCCACTCTTTCCCTGCAAATAGGTTCATCTGTACCACTTACTAGATTCCATGCTGCTGCTGCTAAGTCAGCACTTCAGTCGTGTCTGACTCTGTGTGACCTCATAGACAGCCCACCAGGCTCCCCCATCCTTGGGATTCTCCAGGCAAGAACACTGGAGTGGGTTGCCATTTCCTTCTCCAATGCATGAAAGTGAAAAGTGAAAGTGAAGTCACTCAGTCGTGTTCGACTTTTGTGACCCCATGGACTTGAGCCTACCAGGCTCCTCCGTCCATGGGATTTTCCAGGCAAGAGTACTGGAGTGGGGTGCCATTGCCTTCTCTGAGATTCCGTATATATGCATTAATATATGATATTTATTTTTATCTTTCTGAAATATTATATTTTAATAGAAGGACTATCAGTTGACTTAAGCCACTGCCTTTCATGTAACTTGATTACAAATGAGAATCCCAGAGAAGCGGATGGAGAAATGTAAAAAGAACCATGGAGCTACCATGAGATTTGGTGCCCACTGGGCTTCACCATCATTGAATAATAACAGAGAAAAACGTGTAACTTTAGACTGTAAGCCCCTTGATGGCAAGTTGAATAAATGTTCAATTTGATTTTGGAGAGAATGCTGAGCAGGGATCAATATTTAAAATAAGCCATAGCTTTAGATAACCCAGGTCCATAATTCACAAAAAGAGAAGCAAAGCTTAAATTGCTTCAAGCAAAGTGATGTATTTTCTGACATGTCAGTATAATAAAGAGTAGGAATACACATTTGGGGTAAAACACACGTAGAGTCAGATGTTTTCCTTCCTTAAAAAGACTTGAGTAGTATATTTATCAGGGGCAGTGACCGAGAGTGCCAGGCAGTGATGGTGCAGGAGGGCTGAGAGGAGCTACTCCACGTTCAAAGTCAGGAGAAGCGACCTCCTCAAGGTAAAGGAGCAGCGGCTGCACTTGCTGGAGCAGCTGTGAAGAGATACCCCACATCCAAGGTAAGAGAAATCCAAGTAAGATGGTAGGTGTTGCCAGACGGCATCAGAGGGCAGACACACTGAAACCATAATCACAGAAAACTAGCCAGTCAGATCACACGGACCACAGCCTTGCCTAACTCAGTGAAACTAAGCCATGCCCTGTGGGGCCACCCAAGACAGATGGGTCATGGTGGAGCGGTCTGACAGAATGTGGTCCACTGGAGAAGGGGATGGCAAACCACTTCAGTATTCTTGCCTTGAGAACCCCATGAACAGTATGAAAAGGCAAAATGATAGGACACTGAAAGAGAAACTCCCCAGGTCAGTAGGTGCCTAATATGCTACTGGAGATCAGTGGAGAAATAACTCCAGAAAGAATGAAGGGATGGAGCCAAAGCAAAAACAATATCCAGTTGTGGATGTGACTGGTGATAGAAGTAAAGTCAATGCTGTAAAGAGCAATATAACACAGGAACCTGGAATGTCAGGTCCATGAATCAAGGCAAATTGGAAGTGATCAAACAGGAGATGGCAAGAATGAACGCTGACATTCTAGGAATCAGCTAACTAAAATGGACTGGAATGGGTGAATGTAACTCCGATGACCATTATATCTACTACTGTGGGCAGGAATCCCTTAGAAGAAATAAATAGCCATCACGGTCAACAAGAGAGTCCAAAATGCAGTACTTGGATGCAATCTCAAAAATGACAGAATGATCTCTGATCGTTTCCAAGGAAAATCATTCAATATCATGTTAACCCAAGACTATGCCCCAACCAGTAACACTGAAGAAGCTGAAGTTAAACAGTTCTATGAATACCTACAAGGCCTTTTAGAACTAAGACCCTAAAAGATGTCCTTTTCATTATAGGGGACTGCAATGCAAAAGTCAGAAGTCAAGACACACCTGGAGTAACAGGCAAACTTGGTCTCGGAATACAGAATGAAATAGGGCAAAGGCTAACAGAATTTTGCCAAGAGAATGCACTGGTCATTGCAAACACCTTCTTCCAACAAAACAAGAGAAGGCTCTACACATGGACATCACCAGACAGTCAACACCAAAATCAGACTGATTATATTTTTTGCAGCCAAAGATGGAGAAGCTCTGTACAGTCAACAAAAATAAGACCAGGAGCTGACTGTGGCTCTGATCATGAACTCCTTATTACCAAATTCAGACTTAAATTGAAGAAAGTAGGGAAAACCGCTAGACCATACATGTATGACCTAAATCAAATCCCTTATGATTATACAGTGGAAGTGAGAAATACATTTAAGGGACTAGATCTGATAGACTGAGTGCCTGTATGGACAGAGGTTTGTGACATTGTAAAGGAGACAGGGACCAAGACCATCCCCATGGAAAAGAAATGCAAAAAGCTAAATGGCTGCCTGAGGATGCCTTACAGATAGCTGTGAAAAGAAGGGAAGCAAAAAGCAAAGGAGAAAAGGAAAGATATAAGTGAATGCAGACTTCCAAAGAATAGCAAGGAGAGATAAGAAAGCCTTCTTCAGTAATCAACACAAAGAAATAGAGGAAAACAACAGAATGAGGAAGACTAGAAATCTCTTCAAGAAGATTAGAGATACCAAGGGAACATGTCATGCAAAGATGGGCTCGATAAAGGACAGAAATGTTATTGACCTAACAGGACCAGAAGATATTAACAAGAGGTGGCAAGAATACACAGAAGAACTGTACAAAAAGATCTTCATGACCAAGATAATTATGATGGTGTGATCACTCACCTAGAGCCAGACATCCTGGAATGTGAAGTCAAATGGGCCTTAGGAAGCATCACTAGGAACAAAGCTAGTGGAGGTGATGGAATTCCAGTTGAGCTGTTTCAAATGCTGAAAGATGATGCTGTGAAAGTGCTGCACTCTTTATGCCAGCAAATTCGGAAAACTTAGCAGTGGCCACAGGACTGGAAAAGGTCAGTTTTCATTCCAATCCCAAAGAAAGGCAATGCCAAAGAATGCTCAAACTACCGCACAATTGCACTCATCTCACACGCTAGTAAAGTAATGCTCAAAATTCTCCAAGCCAGGCTTCTGCAGTACATGAACCATGAACTTCCAGATGTTCCAGGTGGTTTTACAAAGGGAGAAGAACCAGAGATGAAATTGCCAACATCTGCTGGATTATCAAAAAAGCAAAAGAGTTCCAGAAAAATATCTATTTCTGTTTATTGACTATGCCAAAGCCTTTGACTGTGTGGATCACAATAAACTGTGGAAAATTCTGAAAGAGATAGGAATATCAGACCACCTAACATGCCTTTTGAGAAATCTGTATGCAGGCCAGGAAGCAACAGTTAGAACTGGACGTGGAACAACAGACTGGTTCCAAATAGGAAAAGGAGTACGTCAAGGCTGTATATTGTCACTCTGCTTATTTAACTTCTATGCAGAGTACATCATGAGAAATGCTGGGCTGGATGAAACACAAGCTGGAATCAAGATTGCCAGGAGAAATATCAATAACCTCAGATATGCAGGTGACACCACCCTTATGGCAGAAAGTGAAGAGGAACTCAAAAGCCTCTTGATGAAAGTGAAAGAAGAGAGTGAAAAAGTTGGCTTAAAGCTCAACATTCAGAAAACTAAGATCATGGCATCTAGTCCCATCACTTTATGGGAAATAGATGGGGAAACAGTGGAAACAGTATCAGACATTATTTCTTTGGGCTCCAAAATCACTGCAGATGGTAATTGCAGCCATGAAATTAAAAGATGCTTACTCCTTGGTAGAAAAGTTATGACTAACCTAGATAGCATATTCAAAAGCAGAGACATTACTTTGTCAACAAAGGTCCATCTAGTCAAGGCTATGGTTTTTCCATATGTATGGTTGTGAGAGTTGGACTGTGAAGAAAGCTGAGCACCAAAGAATTGTTGCTTTTGAACTGTGGTGTTGGAGAAGACTCATGAGAGTCCCTTGGACTGCCAGGAGATCCAACCAGTCCATTCTAAAGGAGACCAGTCCTGGGTGTTCATTGCAAGGACTGATGCTGATGCTGAAACTCCAATACTTGGGCACCTAATGGGAAAAGCTGACCTATTGGAAAGACCCTGATGCTGGGAGAGGTTGGGGGCAGGAGAAGAAGGGGACAATAGAGGATGAGGTGGCTAGATGGCATCACCGACTCAAATGACATGAGTTTGGGTAAATTCCGGGAGTTGGTGATGGACATGAAGGCCTGGTATGATGCTATTCATGGGGTCATAGAGAGTCAGACCGGAGAAGGTAATGGCACCCCACTCCAGTACTCTTACCTGGAAAATCCTATGGATGGAGGAGCCTGGTAGGCTGCAGTCCATGGGGTCGCAAGAGTTGGACACAACTGAGCAACTTCACTTTCATTTTTCACTTTCCTGCATTGGAGAAGGAAATGGCAACCCACTCCAGTGTTTTTGCCTGAAGAATCCCAGGGATGGTGGAGCCTGGTTGGCTGCCATCTCTGGGTCGCACAGAGTCGGACACGACTGAAGTGACTTAGCAACAGCAGCAGAGAGTCAGACACGACTGAGTGATTGAACTGAACTGACTGAATATATTTATTAAAGTCCAAATGCTTACTATGTTATTCTGTAACTTAACATTTCAGTTTTTTCCTCTACACCCAGTGCTCCTGCTATATGTGTTCTCTTGTCATCAGAATACGCAGCAGCCCCAAATATTTTGACTTATTTTCACACTGATTCCTGAGGTTGGATTCCTCTACTCTGTACCTGCCAGGTATGGTATCTTGCACACAGTAGACCTGTACTGAAAGTTTGCCATATTATTACTTCCTCTGTAGGAAAAAATTGGAACTTGCTTGAAAACAGTGTGAAGGACTTGCACCCATATTGAGCATAGTTCTTGCTGCTGGTTTCAGGAGAAAGTCCATCTTCTTTGATATAGTGCACTGAAAATATTTTTGAGCCTGGCCTCTGCTTTCTGCTTCATTTTTATTGCCTGCCATCTTTCTTTGTGTTTCACAACTAGTCCTGATCATTGGCGTTCACACATATTGTTTTAAACACATAAAATGTTCCTCTTATCCTATTTATGTCAACTTCCTTCTGCTGGCTAATTTGTGCTGGTCCTTTGAGTTTCGGCTCAGGAGCCACCTTCCCAAGAACTCATCTCTCACTTAAACTTCCATCCTTTACTATGGGATTCACTATTCCTTTTATACTATTTTATAGCCTGTTATGGTTACTCTTGATGAAAGTGAAAGAGGAGAGTGAAAAAGTTGGCTTAAAGCTCAACATTCCGAACACAAAGATCATGGCATCTGGTCCCATCACTTCATGGGAAATAGATGGGGAAACAGTGGAAACAGTGTCAGATTTTATTTTGGAGGGCTCCAAAATCACTGCAGATGGTGACTGCAGCCATGAAATTAAAAGACGCTTATTCCTTGGAAGAAAAGCTATGACCAATCTAGATAGCATATTGAAAAACAGAGACATTACTTTGCCAACAAAGGTCCGTCTAGTCAAGGCTATGGTTTTTCCAGTAGTCATGTATGGATGTGCGAGCTGGACTGTGAAGAAGGCTGAGTGCCGAAGAACTGATGCTTTTGAACTGTGGTGTTAGAGAAGACTCTTGAGAGTCCCTTGGACTGCAAGGAAATCCAACCAGTCCATTCTGAAGGAGATCAGCCCTGCGATTTCTTTGGGAGGAATGATGCTAAAGCTGAAACTCCAGTACTTTGGCCACCTCATGCAAAGAGTTGACTCATTGGAGAAGACTCTGATGCTGGGAGGGATTGGGGGCAGGAGAAGAAGGGGACGACTGAGGATGAGATGGCTGGATGGCATCACCAACTCGATGGACGTGAGTCTGAGTAAACTCTGGGAGTTGGTGATGGACAGGAGAGGCCTGGCGTGCTGCGATTTATGGGGTCGCAAAGAGTCGGACACGACTGAGTGACTGAACTGAACTGTTGGTTACTCCACAATACCATTATCATATGTTTTGGAAATTTGCAACTCAGTTATTTGTATCAAATGGCAACCCTCTCCAGTATTCTTGCCTGGAAAATGTCATGGCCAGAGCAGCCTGGTTGGCTACAGTTCATGGGGTCACGAAGAGTCAGACACAGCTTAGTGACTAAACAACAACAACTAATCCCTTCATTAGACCTAATAACCCCTCAAGAGGAAACAATGAGCATGTTAACTGTGGTGTGAAAGTATTAGTTGCTTAGTCGTGTTCAGCTCTCTGCGACCCCATGAACTGTAGCCAACCAGGTTTCTCTGTCCATGGAATTCTCCAAGCAAGAATACTGGAGTAGATTGCCATCCCCTTCTCCAAGGGGTCTTCCTGACCCAGAGGTTGAACCCAGGATACCCGCATTGCATGCAGATATTTTACCATCTGAGCCACCAGGGTATCCCTGTTTACTGTGGTATCTATGGGAAAAATACAGTGCTCAGCACAAATATTTATTGATTAAATATATTTCAGCCATCTATAAACAGTTATTAAAGTTATAGATATAAGAAATATGTTTTGCTTATATATCCTTAAGTTCATTAGAAGCCCACTAAAGGGTAGAAATGTTACTGTAGCACTTATACTGCCAAGAGTATAAGTTAGATGTCAAGGAAATTCTCATACAAAGTGTAGGCACTCATTCTTTCCATCTCTCCTGAAGAAGAAAAAATCTGTCTCCTGCTGTTACAATTCTTATAGTAATACATTAATATCACAGTGGGTAACACATCTAAAAGGAATCAGAAATGTTCCAAGGACACGAAAAATCTTTACTGAAAATCATTTAAGCTTTTCTACAGAGAAGCTTTTAAGATATCACCTAAATTTGAAAAAATGTTTTAAAAGCAATATGAGTTCAAAGGCTACATTCTACATGGAAATGAAAAATAACAGAAGAAGAATAGCACTCTATTCATTGCTTTATTTTTTAAGAAAAGAAAACCTGAGTATATTTTGCCTTTCATATCCTATTTTACAATGATAAAATACTTAAATACTTAAACTTGTGTTTTGGCATTACTTAAGTTGTCCAACATATTCTTGTATTTAAAAATAGCATTGCTGAGGAATTGGTGCAGCTGGTTTATTTCAATTCTGTCACCCAAGGTAAACTTTAAGTGGTCTAGCAAGATGGCAGACTGAACACAAAGATCTGAAAAGAAAATATCGGAAGCCCAAGGAATAAGACAAAAGAGAGGGACGTCATTTGTGAGTGCTGTGTTTCAACAACTTGTGGAAGTTGGAAGAACAGAAACCTGTTGATGGTTCTTGTTTTGTTTTGTTTTTTTTTTTTTAATTGAGAAAATGTAATTCTGGGCCACTGAAGCAGGGACTGCAACAATGAGAAGAACTGACTTGCCAGGAAAAACTCTGTGGGAACTTCAACTGAGTTGACAGATACAGTGGATCCATCCAGACGTTTAACCTTAACTGATAGATGTCCCAGAAAGAACACAGGAAAGGATATGATCAAAACAATAGAAGAAAAATATCCAGAGTGGAATAGAAAGACATACGTTTTTCTTACTGGAAAAATCCCACCCAGTGTTAAGATAAATAAGTGCAAGAAGACCTCCATATCTAAATTCAGCATCATGAAACTTCAGATCCAAAATGAACAGTATGTCTGAGAGGCCTCAAGAGAGAAAAAAAAGGTTAAAAAAGGGAGCAAGAATCAGGCCAATAATTGGCAATCCCAAATGTATGGGATCTTGAAGACAATAGGGCAAAACAAAGCCTTTAAAATTCTGTGAAAAAGTTATCATCAATCCAAGTATGAAGTGAAAAGCAGACCTTTTCCAGCCTATAAACACTTGGGACATCTATTTGCAGGCATTCTTGTTTAGAAAATTGTTTTATGGCACACTCTGGAACACTGAGGGTAAAATCCATGGAAGAGAAAAATGAGACACAACATAAACTAGGAGTTTAGCCAGGAGTCCAAGTAAAAGACAACACAACAGGACATTTATCCTAAAAGCTTCTGAATACCCCTTTAAGCATGACTCAAAGTAGAAGAAAGAAACAGATTCCACAGATTAGGCAGAATGTGTTAAAAGCTGATGTATGAATGACAGGTTGAAGAAGTTATATTTCTTCTTTTTAAAGAAAGCAGAAAAGAGAATTAGAAAAGGAGAAAAACTGTACAGGGATGTCACAATCCAAATAGAAAGCAAAATAAAAAGTAGCATCATTTTGAGCAATTATTGTCGAGATAGAAAACATAATGCATTTGACTTAGATGCTTAGAATATTTTTTTAAGTTTCCAGGGTTTATAACACTGGAGCCTGTATCACGTAAGATTTGGCTACATGTAACATGTATCTCTGGGGCTTCCCTGGTAGCTTACTGGTAAATAATCCACCTGCAGTGCAGCAGACATGGTTCAATCCCTGGTCTGGAAAGATCTCCTGGAAAAGGAAATGGCAACCCACACCAGTATTCTTGCCTGGAAAATCCCATGGAGAGGGGAGCCTGGTAGTCTACAGTCCATGGCGTTGCAAAGAGTCAGACCCAACTTAGTGATTAGACAACAACAGTATCTCCAAATAACAGAGGCTACTAAGGTCTGTCTAGTCAAGGGTGAGTTTTTCCTGTGGTCATGTATGGATGTGAGAGTTGGACTGTGAAGAAGGTTGAGTGCCGAAGAATTGATGCTTTTGAACTGTGGTATTGGAGAAGACTCTTGAGAGTCCCTTGGACTGCAAGGAGATCCAACCAGTCCTTTCTGAAGGAGATCAACCCTGGGATTTCTTTGGGAAAAATGCTAAAGCTGAAACTCCAGTACTTTGGCCACCTCATGCGAAGAGTTGACTCATTGGAAAAGACTCTGATGCTGGGAGGGATTGGGAGCAGGAGGAGAAGGGGATGACCGAGGATGAGATGGCTGGATGGCATCACCAACTCGATGGATGTGAGTCTGAGTGAACTCCAGGAGTTGATGATGGACAAGGAGGCCTGGCGTGCTGCGATTTATGGGGTCGCAAAGAGTCGGACACAACTGAGCAACTGTCCGACTATGACGCCATGGACTGCAGCAAGCTAGGCTTCCCTGTCTATCACTAACTCCCAGAGCCTACTCAAACTCATGTCCATCGTGTTGGTGATGTCATATGACCATCTCATCCTCTGTCATCCCCTTCTCCTCCCATCTTCAATCTTTCCCAGCCTCAGGGTCTTTTCCAGTGAGTCAGCTCTTTGCATCAAGTGGCCAAAGTATTTGGAATTTCAGCTTCAACATCAGTCCTTCCAATAAATATTCAGGACTGATCTCCTTCAGAATGGACTGGTTGGATCTGCTTGCAGTCCAAGAGATTCTCAAGAGTCTTCTCCAACACCACAGTTCAAAAGCATCAATTCTTCAATGCTCAGCTTTCTTTATCGTCCAACTCTCACATCCATACATGACCATTGGAAAAACCATAGCCTTGGCTAGATGGAAATTTGTTGGTAAAGTAATGTCTTTGCTTTTCAACACACTGTCCAGGCTGCTCATAGCCTTTCTTCCAAGAAGCAAGCATCTTAATTTCAGGGCTGCAGTCACCATCTTCAGTGATTTTGGAGCCCCCCACTGTTTCCATTGTTTCCCCATCTGTTGACATGAAGTGATGGGACCAGATGCCATGATCTTAGTTTTCTGAATGTTGAATTTTAAGCCAACTTTTTCATTCTCCTCTTTCACTTTCATCAAGAGGCTCTTTAGTTCTTCTTTGCTTTCTTCAGTAAGAGTGGTGTCATATGCAATCTGAGGTTATTGATATTTCTCCCAGCAATCTTGATTCCAGCTTGTGCTTCATCCATCCTGGCATTTCGCATGATATACTCTGAATATAAGTTTAATAAGCAGGGTGACAATATACAACCTTGACGTACTCCATTCCTAATTTGGAACCAGCCTGTTGTTCCATGTCCAGTTCTAACTGTTGCTTCCTGACCTGCATACAGATTTCTCAGAAGGCAGGTCAGGTGGTCTGATATTCCCATCTCTTGAAGAATTTTCCACAGTTTGTTGTGATCCACACAGTCAAAGGCTTTGGCATAGTCAATAAAGCAGAAGTAGATGTTTCTCTGGAATTCTCTTGCTTTTTCAATGATCCAACTGATGCTGGCAATTTGATCTCTGGTTCCTCTGCCTTTTCTAAATCCAGCTTGAACATCTGGAAGTTCATGGTTCACAGAATACATGCCTAACTGCAACTGTGGGAAAAGAGAACTTTTCTGCGAAAAGCTCTAACCTAACAACCTAATCTGTAGCCTGGGCCTCTCAAAGAACGAAGGATTGGGTGAATACCAAAGGAGAGCTGGTAGGCTTCCTACCGGCCCCTCCTTACTCAGAGGCAGAGAGGCAGGCTTGCAACAGCCAGAGCTGGAAGGCAAGGGGCTGCTGTAATCTCAACCCCAGAGACAGCATCTTCCACCAAACTGTGAGCAGGCTCCTAGCTGCCAACCATGTCTTCCTGAGATCCTGGATGGTTGACATCCACCAGTAGGGTCACAGCCTGAGATTAGTTCTCCAGAGGAGACATATGGCACACCTGAGATGGTGCTCCCATGGTGCACCCAGGAAAGTGAGTGGCTGGGACCTGGGAGGTGATTAAGACATATGGCCCACCTGGGACAGTGCACTCGCCAATCTCCTGGTCACCTGAGCTTCTCAGACCTAGGAAGGGCACAAGATGGACGCCCAACCCACAGAGACTGAACCAGAACTGTGTCTGAGTGTCTCCTGTGGAGGTATGGGTCAGCAAGGGCAGGGGCTCTGGGTCCAGCAGACCTGGGTATGGCATAAGCCTCTTGGAGGAGGTTGCCATTAACCCTTCCATAGAACCGCCAGAGCTTACACAGGACCGGGGAAGCAGACTCTTGGAGGGCACAAACAAAACCTTGTGTGCACCAGGACCCAGGAGAAAGGAGAAGTGACTGCACAAGAAACTGACCCAGACATGGCCATGAGTGACCAGGAGTCTCCAGTGGAGGTGCGAGTCCACAGTGGCCTGCTGCAGTGTTGGGGGAACTGAGTGCAGCAACGTGTACATGGGACCTTTTGAAGGAAGGGACCTCATCTTCATTACCTCCATCTTAGTTTTGTCTCAGGTCAATCAACACGGAGGGAACACAGCCTTGCCCATCAACAGAAAAATTGGATTAAAGATTTACTGAATATGGCCCCACCCATCAGACCAAGACCCAGTTTCCCCCTCAGTCAGTCTCTCCCATCAGGAAGCTTCCATAAGTCTCATCATTATCCATCAGAGGGCAGACAGAATGAAAACCATCACAGAAAACTAACCAAACTGATCACAGCCTTGTCTAGTGCAATGAAACTACAAGTCATGCTATGTAGGGTCATCCAAGACAGACAGGTCATGGTGGAGAGTTCTGACAAAATGTGGTCCACTGGAGAAGGGAATGCAAACCACTTCAGTATTCTCGCCTTGAGAACTCCATGAATAGTATGAAAAGGCAAAAAGGTATGACACTGAAAGATGAACTCCCTAAGTCAGTAGCTACCCAGTATGCTACTGGAGAAGAGTGGAGAAATAACTCCAGAAAGAATGAAGGGTTTGAGCCAAAGCAAAAACAACACCCAGTTGTGGATGTGGTTGGTGATGGAAGTAAAGTCTGATGCTGTGAAGAGCAATATTGCATAGGAAACTGGAATGTTAGGTCCATGAATCAAGGCAGATTGGAAGTAGTCAGGCAGGAGATGGCAAGAGTGAACATCGACATTTTAGGAATCAGTGAACTAAAATGGACGGGAATGGGTGAATTTAATTCAGATGACCATTATATCTACTACTGTAGGCAAGTATCCCTTAGAAGAAATGGAGTAGCCATCATAGTCAACCAAAGAATCTGAAATGCAGTACTTGGATGCAGTCTCAAAAATGAAAGAATGATCTGTGTTTGTTTCCAAGGCAAACCACGTAATATCAGAGTAATGCAAGTCTATGCCCCAACGAGTACTGCTGAAGAGGCTTGGGATAGATTTATTTTCTCCCACATGAAAGAAGGAACTTCAGGGCTGATATAGTGGCTTTGAGATCATCAAGGAACCTAGCATCTTCCCTCTTTAACTCTGTCAGCTTCTACCTATGGCTTTCATATAATGATGAAAAGGAGGATTAAAAGAGGATGCTTCGGAAATTGGAGCTAGGATGCATGGGTTAGGGCAGCAATTATTTTTATTGTCAATTTTGGGTATATGTATTTACCATATACAAGTATTATTATGATTAAACATAATACAAAGGATGAAAGAAATTTTAAAGAAAAAGATTCATTTCACATTCCTTTAGTTCAAATGTCACTTTCTCAAATAAATCATGTTGATCATCTTTCTAAAATGCCACAATTACTCTTCTCACCCACAAGAAACTCTCTAGTTCATTTGTTTTAATTTTTCATTAGCAGTTACCATTATCTGCAATCTTGATATTTATTTGTTTATGTGTAAAGTGATACATCCTTTAACTAAATGTAAGTTCTGTAAGCCAAAGGACATTTAAAAACTTATTTATTTATTCATTTTGTATTGAAATATAGCTGATTTACAGTATTTTAGGTGTACAGCCAAGTGACTCAGATATACATACATATTCTTTTTCACATTCCTTTCCATTGTAAATTATTACAAGGTATCAAATACAGCTCCCTATGCTATACAGTTCAGTTGCTCAGTCACATCCAGTTCTTTGCAACCCCATGGACTGCAGCACACTAGGCTTCCCTGTCCATCACCAACTCCCGGAGCTTGCTCAAACTCATGCATGTCCATCGAGCTGGTGATGCCATCCAACCATCTCATCATCTGTCATCTTTTCCTCCTGCCTTCAATCTTTCCAAGCATCAGGGTCTTTTCCAATGAGTCAGTTCTTTGCATCAGGTGGCCAAAGTATTGGAGTTTCAGCTTCACCATCAGTCTTTCCAATGAAAATTCAGGGCTGATTTGCTTTAGGATTGACTAATTTGATCTCCTTTCTGTCCAAGGGACTCTCAAGAGTCTTCTCCAACATCACAGTTCAAAACCATCAATTTTTTGACACTGAGCTTTCTTTATGGGTCCTTGCTTCTTTATTTTATGTATTGCAGTGTGTCTAGTAAACATAAATTCCCAGTTTATCCTTTCACCCTTTTCTCTCTCTGGAAAATCTCGTGGTTGGAGAGAATATTGGAATGGAACTGCATGACTGAGTACATAAAATGACTTGTTGTCTCACATATCCAGAGAGCTGTGCTCTTATTTGCTTACTGCACTTGGAAGAGACATTTAAGAGTAGTATACTGGCATATTAGACCCCATGTAATTTTTATCCTTTTCTTACATCGCTCAACTAGGAGCACATCAAGTAGAACTGAGGCTTTATAAAAGGACATGAAAAGTGCTAAAACTTAGAAACATTTAACCATTTTTATAAACTTTGTGTTTCTCTAAAATACTCACAGAGGCTTTATCTTATACCTATATTTATTCCCAGGGATATCAAATGAAGTTAATGTACATGTCTTTGATTTTAATTTTCTTAGCACATTTTTTTTTTTTTTTAGCAATGGAAATAGATGGTTACCTTCTAAACTCTGCCACAGACTTGTAGTTATGTCATGCTAATCATAATCCCCAATCATTTGGTCATACATTTGTGGATATCTATTTCATAAATCATAATTATAGTATTAACTACTTATTAAGTATTGCTTAAGGATTCTTCTGACTTCTAGGGTAAATCAGGATTAATTTTTTTCACTTCACAGTTTAAAAACAAAAATCTTTAACCATCCCAATTAAATATGGTTTATTAAAAATGCCACAAAGGCTTTATCCAATGACATCAAACCTATTCTAATAGGCTCTCATATTTACATTTTATTTTATTTTTAATTTATTTATTGTTGGAGTATAGTTGCTCCACCATGTCATGTTGGTTTCTGCTGTACAACACTGAATCAGCTATCAGTATACCTATATCCTCTCCCTCTTGAACTTCCCTCCCGCCCATTCACCTCATACCTCTAGGTTAAAACAGAGCACTGAGCTGAGGTCCCTGTGCTCCTCAGCAGCTTCCCACTGGCTGCCTATTTTACACATGGTAGGAGAAGGCAGTGGCACCCCACTCCAGTGCTCTTGCCTGGAAACTCCCATGGACGGAGGAGCCTGGTGGGCTGCGGTCCACGGGGTCGCTAAGAGTCGGACACGACTGAGCGACTTCACTTTCACTTTTCACTTCATGCCCTGGAGAAGGAAATGGCAACCCACTCCAGTGTTCTTGCCTGGAGAGTCCCAGGGACGGGGAGCCTGGTGGGCTGCCCTCTCTGGGAGTCGCGCAGAGTCGGACACGACTGAAGCGACTCCGCAGCAGCAGCAGCAGCAGCGAATATATGGCAATGCTGCTCTCTCAGTTCGTCCTCCCCTCTCCTCTCGTGGTGTCCAAAAGTTTGCTCTCTCTGTCTGTACCTCCGTCCTGTACTGCAAATAGGTTCATCAGTACCATTTTTCTAGATTCCGTATATATGTGTTCAGTTCAGTTCAGTCGCTCAGTCGTGTCTGACTCTTCGCGACCCCATGAATTGCGGCTCGCCAGGCCTCTCTGTCCATCCCCAACTCCCTGAGTTCACTCAGACTCACGTCCATCGAGTCAGTTTCTTGTTTTTTCCCTATGTGATGACTCACTAAAGACTCAGTAGTACCACTTTCCTGGGGTTTCATGTCAGAACATTGTGTACGTGGAAAAACAGTTTGAATCTACAAATAGGACTCATTCTAGACCTTGAATCAAATCTCTGAATTCTTGGGTCTTTCTTAATCTGATCAATGCATGCGTACTAAAACATTTGCAATCCCCCTTTTTTTTTTTGCCAACATTGGTTGACTCTCAGAGATTTAATATGATTCAGTGTAATAGAAGTAGAGTCCGAGAACCATCGTAATCAAATTTGTCCCTAGGTCATCCTAGTCTCACATGTCAGTTAGCTCCAGCTGGTATCTGTTCAGGTATCATGATTAACAGTTTCAGCAAGAAAGAAGTGGTAGAACTTGTTATGGCCTAAAAATGACACTTAATTTTCCAGTTTTTGTAAGAAAAAACAAGAATGAAATATATTCATTTGATGGGTAGGGTGAAAAAGAAATCTAATGGTGTGACCAACTATCAGATCCTTGAACTGACAAACATCATTTTTGACTGTTGTGCTGAAAAAAACAGTAATTTAAGGAATATCAAAGGGAAACTTTCCAAGGCCTCTTTGGTCTTTCTTTAGGTTAAAAAATATTTTAAAATCTGATTCAATTGATGACATTCTGCTTGAATGTCTAGAGTGTGACAGAAATACTGCTGTGTGAATTCTTCCAAATTCACCTGCATTGCTGATATGTCTGCATGTAGACTTGACACCAGCTTACATGAAATATGAATGTTCTGTCACATTATTTAACTAAACTCAAGAGGAAAAGCACCTGAGGAATCAGTATTTTTGGTCAGCCTTTCCTAAGTTTTGGTCATAAAGAAAATCTTTCAAGATTCTCAGTGAGTTATTATATACCTTCTAACTCCATGAAGACTTGTAAGATGAAGAGCAGAAAACAGTCTCTCTTGTTGAACAAGAGGACAGTATGACCAGATCTATTTCTGGGAGCAGCAAGAAAAATAAGTTGACCCTGAGAGAGATTTGAGCAAGGGGGTCAGTGTAGTAAATTATATTTTACAAAGATGAATCCAACAATATCTTCCCACCCAGATTTCTTCTATGACTGTGCCACTCTCCCATCAAGAGGTGAAATCTATGCACTTTTCCTAGAAACTGGATGGGTTTTGGTGACTGTCTGGACCACCTGAGTTCAACGAAATGCCACTCTACGAGTTTTAAGGATAGCATATGAAAATGTCACACACTTCCTCCATGAGACTCTTGCTCTTGGAATCCAGACATCATGGTGTGGAGAAGTCCAGGAAACCCATGGAGAGGCCTCGCAAGGAGAGGGACTGAGGATTATGGCCCACAGTCCTGGCATAACTTCAGCCAACAGCTAGCACTAACTTGCTAGCCTGTGAGCTGTGCAAGCAGATGATGCAGCCGCAGGTGAGCTGTTGCAGCTGATGCCTCATGTAGCAGCAAGGAGCCATCCTCACTGAAGTCCTGACCAAATGACAGTTCATGAGCAGAATAGATGACTACTATTGCTTTAAGTCACTGTGTTTTAGAGTGATTTGTTACATAGCACTAGATAACTAAAACAGCTCATTTTATTCAGGCCTTAATTGAGGCACAGACATCACTATAAAAGGAGGAAACTGTTTATCCTCTTCAATACATTTCCCCCTTTGCTTTCTTTCCCTGGTCTAAGCCATCACAGTTCCCTTTGCCTTTCCTTCTATCACTTACTTATTTTTCATTGTTTTGATTACTCTTCTCTAACTCCCTCTCAGGTTTTAAGACCCCAAGCTAGACACATTATGTTAATAAAGGCTTGATTAAAGCTGAGAGTAATTAGAGGATTAAGTATAATTCCTACATTCTATTATCTTATTTATAGAACTTGATGGCAGACTCTAAATTTTAACAGCAAGTGCTGAATTTAGGACTTAAACTGACATTGAGTTCCTGCCAACTTCAACAGACGTTAACATTTTTTATTTAGATTAAATAATGCCAGCACCCAGAAAGTATAGAGAAGACTACAACAAACACCCACCCATCTCTCCTGTTAACTCTTAAACTTTTACCATTTTTTTGCTATAGATTTAAAAACTACAATATTAAATAGTAGCTATAATTGACTAGCCCTTCCAATACTGTTCCATACCCCAAAAACATTATTAATGTCCTAAATTTGTTGTTCATTATTCCCATGGATGTCTTATCATGCATGTATCTATCAATAAGTAGTATATGATATGTTTTGTTTTAAACTTTATATACATGGAATTCTTACTTATATTTATGAATTTTATATATATATGCTGAGAGGCTTAGTTGTGTCTGATTCTTCACAACTGTAGCCTGCCAGGCTCCTCTGTCCATGAGATTTTTCAGCAAGAACACTGGACTGGGTACCATTTCCACCTCCAGGGGATCTTCCCAACCCATGGATTGAGCTGGAGACTCCTATGTCTCCTTCACTGCAGGCAGATTATCTGCTGAGCCATCATGGAAGCTGTATGTGTGTGTGCATGTGTGTGTGTGTGTGTGTGTGTGTGTGTGTGTGTGTGTGTGTGTATATAAAATTATAGCTTTTATATGATATTTTATTGTTGCTGTTGTTCAGTTGCTCAGTTGTATCTGACTTTTTGCAACCCCATGGGCTGCAGCACGTCAGGCTTCCCTGTCCTTCACCATTTCCCAGAGCTTATGCAAACTCATGTCCATGGAGTCAATGATGCCAACCAACCATCTCATCCTCTGTCACCTGTTCTCCTCCTACCTTCTATCCTTCCCAGCATCAGGGTCTTTTCCGATGAGTTGGCTCTTTGCATCAGGTGGCCAAAGTATTGGAGCTTCAGCTTCAGAATCAGTCCTTCCAATGAGTATTCAGGGTTGATTTCCTTTAGGATTGACTGGTTTGATCCCCTTGCTGTCCAAAGGACTCTCAAGAGTCTTTTCCAACACAGTAGTATAAAAGCATCAATTATTTGATGCTCAGCTTTCTTTATGGTTCAGTTCTCACATCCATACATGACTACTGGCAAAACCATAGCTTTTACTAGATGAACCTTTGTTAGCAAAATAATGTCTCTGCTTTTTAATACGTTGTTTAGGTTTGTCATAGCTTTTCTTACAAGGAGCAAGCATCTTTTAATTTTATGGTTGTAGTCACCATCCACAGTGATCTTGGAGCCCAAGAAAATAAAGTCTTTTACTATTTCCATTGTTTGCTCATCTATATGCCATGAAGTGATGCCACGATCTTAGCTTTTGAATGTTGAGTTTTAAGCCAACTTTTTCACTCTCCTCGTTCACTTTCGTTAAGTGGCTCTTTAGTTCCTCTTTGCTTTCTGCCATAAGGGTGGTGTCATCTACATATCTGACGTTATTGTGGCTATTAAATTAGTTAATATTACTAGTTAAAAATATAAGGAAAGTAGCTAGAACTATCCCTGGCCTAGAGTAAAAATCAATGTGTTAACTAGTCAAATTACTTTCATCTAACTACTTTGCTGGACTCTAGCTATTATTGGTTTCATTAGTTTGTCTGCAGGTTATTTTGAATATACTCTACAGATGATCGTGGTATGGAAAAGGCAATTTTGTTTTTTCTTTTCTAGTTTTTAATATATTTTATTTTACTTGCTTACCAAATTATTGTAAGACTTCAAAATATTATTGAACAAAAGCAGTGATAGGAGAATGGTGGGCATCTTGTTTGTTTGCGATTTGAATGGGAATTATCCTATAATTTTATCATTTAATATGATGATTAGGTCTATGATGGTCTACGATGGTGTCATTTCTCAGGTTAAGAATCGAGTCTAATTTTAAAAGTATTTTAAAATTAAATTTGAATGGGTTTTAAATACTTTTCCCCGTGCATTTCTTAAGATAATTGTGATTTTTCCTCCAGTATCAGGCCCCAAAGATAGCCATTTGTACCAGTTGAAAGTTTAGGCTGTGGGTTAGGAGGTGAGTGGAAACTAGCTTGGAATCAGAATAGGTTGAGAACAAAGGAAGAAGCACAAACTACTTTTGAATGTCTCTTTGCCTTTATTGTTTTGCAAATGAAAAGTATGTGGATGTGAAGGACTAGCTTAAAGTTGGGAATAAGGATAATAACATGATCACTAATAGTTAACAATAACATTCCTCAACCAAATCCTTCCAACACTATAGAAATAAAAGGACATACATTTTCTTTTGTAGCTTATAAATTAACATTTATTTTGTGAGCTTATATGAAGTACCAACATAGAAAAAAAAAGCTGAAATAATGAAGAGAAAATATATGTGCCACAACAATGTGACATGGGAGACAGTGTAAGTCCAACTTCATGCCTAGTCACAAAATCCTACTAAACAGCTTGTTGGAATGCAGTCTGTAATATGTTATAGATTCTCCAAGGGATCAACCTATCCCCTTGTTGTTCAGGCTTTGTTTGAGTCCTTAAAGACTGGTCATTTTCTCATCCCCTTTTTTCTTATAATCAAATAATTTTTATTGTCATTTGAATGTCCCTGGCACTGGGATGGATCATCTTTTGGGGATATGGACAAGGTAGAAACCTGCCTCAAACCCATATAAAACATTCTGAAACCTGCTTTTGATGAATGTTTGAAAAGGCTTTGGAGCTGATCCTCTCTTTAGATGACAGCTAGGTCCTGGCCTGAACCTTTGTGCTCATCTTGTGTTTATACCATCTATGAGGAACCTCTTGTGTACACCTTTCAAGCTGCTTCTTGACGCTAAATCTTCAGAGTGAGAAAGGCAAAGGGGAAGCTAGCAGCTCGCGGTAACTGGATTCCTTTCAGAATTTCTCGGAAGTGAGGAGAACAGTGTTGCTCACTTCTTATGAGCTATTAGTCTTAGTTGTTGGCAGCAAGTTACTCCTGACTGAAAGCTGTAAGAGCAAAAACAAAAAGGCAGTTTGGGCGTGTTTCTGGTTAGGTTTGAGTCCTGCTTCAGTACATTCTATTGAAAAAAAAGAGAGAGATTTCCACCTGCTCAACAGTTTGTTTTTTTCAAGTTCTTAAAATTCCCTGAAAAAGTAATGCTCAATAAAAGTCATAAATTATAGTGGTGCTTTTTTCCTTCTGTCCCTCCCTCCCTTCTTTTCTCAGCTTGTTCTTTTGTCTTCTTCTTTCCCACCAACACATATTTATTGAGTGTCCATTGTATATGCCAGAGACAGATGATATTGTGTCTAGTATATAAAAGGTACATAATAAGTTATTACTGTCCCTCACGAGATTAGCGCAAGTTTATCACAGGCAATGAGCATCTTACTAAGGGGAGCCTTCATCTTGATGCTTTTTTTCTGGTTAGAAGGTGATCTTTGTGATAGCACAGTTCATTGGTTGGAAAAATGAGAAGGTTGACAATAATAATAACAAGGACTTGAATTGAAATTCAATTTCTTGTGACATTCCATAGGGTTGGTGAAATAGAATCTGTTCAAACACCTTGATTCAAGCTTTGGGCTGATGAGGAAATGTGGCAATAATTGATGTGAAGACTGTGTGAAAGGTTAATGGGTTACTATTTAAATAACATATGTAAAGAGGTTTTTTTTTTTTTTCCAGTTTTGAGAACTGCTTGTTCTAAGTTCGCACAGCAATTCCGTTTTATAACGGGCAGACTGCCTTCCTTAGCAGCACACTGTCGCTCCTGAACAAGCCTGGAGCTAAAAATTTTAAGTGCTGTCACCCAAAATTGCTAAACAGAAGTTACTCTTTAATTTGTCTGTCACTCTTTCTGTCACTCCCCTTGCACTTTATCGTGAGGCATTGGTTCAACTGTCATATCCTAAGTTCCTTTACGATAAAAAAGAGAGGGCCCATTTTATCCTTGTGATGGCCGGAGAGGTCACCTACAGCTGCCCAGGGCTATTTTGACCTAAAACTCTGGGAGTGAATCCTGCTGATAAAGTGCAAGTAACAAATCCTGACAATTTTTTAAAGATGAATGAACCTGTACCTAAAAACTATCAATAAGTAGCAAAGATTGGAATATCGAGAAGCAAAGGATGGAGGTAGATTTAAAAACTGGTCACCTTTTTATTATGTCTGTACTTTAAGCCATAGTGCTGTGCTCCGCCATGCTTCACAGAGGCAGGTAAGAATCTGCATTCGACTTTCGTAACAGAAGATTTAAAGAATTTGCACAAATCGCAGGGTAGGAGGGAACTATTAAATAGCCGTTTACTCGACGTGATTTTCACCTATTAGGTGCAGTTGTCTTCCTTATCCGTGGCTTCATTTTCCACAGTTTCATTTTCCTGTGGCCAATCATGGTCCCAAAATATTAAATTAAAAATTCCAAAAATAAACAGTTCATAAATTTTACATTGCACACTCTTCTGAGTAATGTAAAAATCTTACGTCCTCTTTTTCCCTTCTGGGACTGGGGACATCAATTATCTCTTTGTCTAGCACATCCACTGGGTGTCCTGAAATATATCCCTTGAAGATAAAGGGTACTATTGTATAGATAACTGGGGGAATATGTTTGGAGGGGTATACTTTACTCTATTCACCAGTCTTTTTCCATCATGGAACTTCTGGGAGCCATGTATTGTTGTAACTGGGGATTCTGTTTGGGCTCTACCTTTTAGGTGGAATGCTCAGTGAGGTGCACCTAAAGGGTGCTATGTGTTCCAGAAGCAAAGGAGAAGATGCAGTGTTAATGCTCTGTGTCACTCAGTCAAGAGTGTGTAATAGGATTCCATGGAGAGTCAAAAAGTAAATTTCGATTCAATACCTCCACTCTTCCTTCTCCACCTGGAAGAATCGGGAATCCATTCAGATGACTGTAGGAAATCCTTGGTGGGAAAGGGGTAAAGGAAGTGGATCTTCTATGCTCCAGCACTGTGACATCATCTCTTTCTGCTCTCAGATGGTGCGCCTAGGCCTGGGAGGAGGCTGTGACACACCACCACTTGCGATGTGGCCTTTGCCACGCGTCCATGCCAGCTCCTTGACCCTTGTCAAAGTGGAGACAGACCTCCCTCTCACTGTGTCAGCCTTGGTTTTAGGCAGTGCAGCAGCTTGTGTGCTGTTACTTGCAGAGGCTTTAATAATGCAGGGTTTTGTCCTTTGTATATACTCTTCGTTCCAGGTTCTTATAGCTGTAGTTTTGGCTTTGGACCCAGGGGAAAGAGTGGGGTGCAGGTTGAGGACCATCCTGCTGCTCTTCACATGCTGTTGTAGAAACCATCCTCTGCTCGAGCTCGTGCCCTAAGGCTGGAACCTAGCTTGACCCCTGCCTGACTCTTCATCTGCACTCTTGCTTTCCACTGAGCTCACAGCCTACATTTCGGGGGAGGAGGGAACTATGAGGCTTATCTCCAATTCCAATGCCCATCAGCTAGAGCCCCAGACAGGTTTGATTTTAGCTTTTTAAATGAACAATTTGATTTATAAAGCAAACTTATTCAAGAAAATAATATCAGGAAGAGTCCAGGGATATACAAACATTTTAAGTGCTCTATGATTTTACTTTTTATTTTCTTAGCATGTGAGTTAATTTTTAGAAAAGTGAATAGAGTGAGATTTTCTGGGTGTTTATCAACAGTTACAGAATACATACTGGCCTCTGTGAAAGTTATTTTCTGGGCAACTCTGTGGGCGTTGGCTCTGCTAATTTTCTGTTGATCTTCTTGTGTAAGAATGTTCTATAACAGCAGATGATTCCTGCAGCTCAGCTTATTTTTGCCTCCTGATGCAGGGCCCAAGCCATCCTTCACCCCTATTCCCACATGAGGAGCTACTATTTTCAGAATGCCTTTATTTCTCTCCTCCTTTAATTTTAAAGTTCATTTTGGAAACTTGTGCTTATAGCTTGAAAACTTTACTGATGAGAGGCTGTGCTCTAATATATAATTAATGAGTCAGAACTCTGTGTCCAAGATGCTTTGAAAGCGCCAACAAAATGTTTTAATTTATATAATAGAGTCTTCATTTTGTTCTTAAACCTTTTGGACTTGTATGGTTCATTTATCAAAATCATTTGGTATGATTTTGAAAGTTCTTACATGGGCAATGTGCAGTGTGGGTTTAATAGATAACATTAATAAACTCACACTTAATAACAACACTAAAAGCCATTTCCATCTGGATTTACTGGCAATAGAAAGAGACATTACAGAACTTTGGGAATTTGATCAAGGCGCCAAATACTAATCTTAGATTACAAAATTGTGGAATCTAATTACTTGAGAAAACAAAGCAATCAAGGATAGGCTTTTCATAAAAGCTTTGGACTGGGGTTAATAATTAATGTGTTAAATGTACTTTGTAATAAACTATATTATAATGGATTACTTTTGATAGCAAAATTGGCAATGGTAACCCACATTGGCTTCACTGACTCAGTCTTTCGATTTTGCTTGCTAGATTTATTGGGTTAAACTACAGTGAACCTATTACAAACCTATCTTAACTTGTTTAGAAATAACAATCTTGATGGAGACTGCAAAAATTATATGAAAATTAACAAACGTACAAAACCAAATAAGACAGTCTTTAAGAGAGAAAGCAGGATTATCTACTTTTAAGGTAAATAAGCTGCATTCAGAAAGGAAAAGCATTTCAAAGGAACCAATTAATGTTTTTCATTCAAGAAAATATTGAAGTTAGTGCTATATGGTTATTATATGTGGGTAATAAAGATAAAATATTCAGCGAGTTAGGTGACCTAAAAATAGCCAAATGTTTTAGAAACATGTAGCAATAAATTATGACTTACATCAACTTTGAAGTCAGAAATTAGAAGTAGACATAAAAATTAAACTTTCAGGAGATTGAGACAACAACCTCTTTTGTGATTTTTGAATCTAGAACTCTCAGCATTTCTTCAGAAATTGAATATAAATTCCACTAGAATCCCTCAGAACACATGGAGAATGACAAACCAGATAAAATATCTCTTAGAAAACTGAACTTTATCTCCTCAATCTTTGCCTCAACCTTAAGGAAATTGCATTTATTTCTATTTTTATAGGGTACTTTATTTTCAGAGAGGTATATTTAAGGGTCATTGGAGTTAAGGTACAGGGTCACTGCAAAAATCTGTAATTCATCCCTTGTTTAGAGAGTCCCTTAATCCAAAGTAACAGCAGTATCACACACATGTAGAATTTTACAGGTTGCAAAGGGTGTTTTCTTTTTTTCAATATTGTAATGCTGTTCACTATTAGAAAAGCTTATATTAAACAATACTATTTTTTATGAGTATATGTACACAGATTAAAAATGAAAAAAATGCACCACTGACTGATACACTGGTGACTTCTGTGAAAAGAATCAAGACTGTGGTATTTATCAAAGGAGACTTTAGCCTACAAAGCACTTTCACAGAACTATTTCACTTATCCTCAAAGCAACCTTGTGAACACTTGCACACTGCAGCTTGTATAGGGGTTTCCTACACTCATCTCACAATTAGTTGTGAATCCATTATATTTCAACTGCTTAGGATATATCAGTGAACAGAATCTCTAACCTAATGAATAGATGAGTAGGGAATATGGACAATAAATAAACAGATGTTCAGTTCAGTTCAGTTCAGTTCAGTTCAGTTGCTCAGTCGTGTCTGACTCTTTGTGACCCCATGAATCGCAGCACGCCAGGCCTCCCTGTCCATCACCAACTCCCGGAGCTCACTCAGACTCACGTCCATCGAGTCCGTGATGCCATCCAGCCATCTCATCCTCTGTCGTCCCCTTCTCCTCCTGCCCCCAGTCCCTCCCAGCATCAGGGTCTTTTCCAATGAGTCAACTCTTCCCATGAGATGGCCAAAGTACTGGAGTTTCAGTTTCAGCATCATTCCCTCCAAAGAAATTTCAGGGCTGATCTCCTTCAGAATGGACTGGTTGGATCTCCTTGCAGTCCAAGGAACCCTCAAGAGTCTTCTCCAATACCACAGTTCAAAAGCATCAATTCTTCGGCCCTCAGCTTTCTTCACAGTCCAACTCTCACACCCATACATGACCATTGGAAAAACCATAGCCTTGACTAGACAGAAAAATAGCTAAATTATGTGGCTGATTCATGTCAATGTATGGCAAAACCAATACAGTATTGTAATGTAGAATAAAGCATTAAAATAAAATAAAGTTGGACACCAAAAAAAATAATAATAAAAAAATAAAAAATAAAAGATGTTAGAAGGTGATAAATGTTATGGAAAAAGAAACAAAAGAGACGTTTTGAACGCAACCGAGGGATTATTCATGGGGATAGCTGGGTGAAGAGCCTTCCATGATGAAAGGTCAGTCAGTGCAAAGACCCCAAGGCAGGAGCCAGGCTGGTCATTTGAGGAAATTGAAGGTGATTAGCGCTAAGAGTCGGACACAACTGAGTGACTTCACTTTCACTTTTCCCTTTCATGTATTGGAGAAGGAAATGGCAACCCACTCCCAGTGTTCTTGCCTGGAGAGTCCCAGGGACGGGGGAGCCTGGTGGGCTGCCCTCTCTGGGTTCGTGCAGAGTCAGACACGACTGAAGGAGCTTAGCAGCAGCAGCAGTGCTCAGTGGACATGAGTTTGGGTAAACCCCAGGAGTTGTGATGGACAGGGAGGCCTGGTGTGCTGCAGTTCATGGGGTTGCAAATAGTCGGACCCGACTGAGCAACTGAACTGAACTGACTGAGCATGGGTTGGAGCAGAGTGAAGAGATAAAATCAGACAGATAACACAGATTGTTGTAAGGTCTTTGGTTCCTTCTTGAAGGAAAATGGGGAAACCATTGCAACATTTCAACTGACGAGTGAGACCATCTCACTTGGATTTTAAAAGGTCCACCTGTTGTGTTGAGATAGACTGTAAAGAGTGAGTGTATTCAAGAGCCCAGGCATCAGGTGAAAGAAGTGATCCAGGTGAGGCAGCCCAGGCCAGGGAATGCACAGTGCAACAGTGAGAAGTGGACAAAATTTGAACATAGCTTGAAGCAAATACTGACAGCATTTTCTGAGAGACTGGATGAAGATCAGAGAGGAAGATGTGTGGAGAAGGACCCCAAGGTTCCTTGGTTCGGGCACCTGGAAGAATGGAGTTGTCATTCACTGAAATGGAGCAAAGCTGGCCAGGTGGAACAAGTTTGGGGGAAGTTAAGGAATTCTGAGGTGGACATGGGGCCTTTGATATGCTTAAAACCTATTTAGGTCAACTGGAAGATCTCCTGGAGGAGGAAATGGCCACCCACTGCAGTATTCTTGCCTGGGAAGTCCCATGGACAGAGGAGTCTGGGGAGCCACAGACCACAGGTTGCAAAGAGTAGGACACAACAGAGCACACACACACACATCAAAGTAGAACATTTGAAGTATGTATCTTGAGTTTGGGAGAGAAGTCTGGATTGGGTATGTGCATTAGGGAATGGTCAGTATGCTGACAATATTTAAAGCCCTGGGATGGATGAGACTAAAGCGATGAGAGTGGAGGGAGCTGGGAGGACTGCGATGCCACGAGCATCAAACATACACCTGGAGAACTACTCGTGTAATTGCCATTGTGCACAAGTGCCCGAAAGAGAGCTTCATGGGGTTCTGAGGCATAAGCTGGTCTGGGCAAGCTTCCTGCAGAAAGTGGCACTTTCAAAAGGACCTGAAGGATGAGTCAAATGGAATTAGCCCGAAAAAAAAGAAGGAGTTTGGGAGAAGAGAGCAGGGTAGAGTGATAGCCTAAGCAAGTGACCTACGGAAGGATGGGGCCTGGTGTGCTTGCAAAACACAGCAGGAGAGAGTGTGGCAAGAGCTTTGTGCCAGGGGCAGGTATTGTGAAATGAGATTGAAGGGAAGGGTTGGAGCCAGACTGAGCAAGGGGCTACCAGCCTTCTGAAGATTTTGAATTTAAGAGCAATGAGAAGCCATTTAAAATGCTAAGAAAAAAAGTATTAAACAACATATCAGAAGCCTTTAGCTGGAAAGAAGTTAATAATGAGTGTTTCAAGGGCAGTGTAATAGAAGTTTCTGCTTAAAATGTATATGCATGGGAGAAAACAAGCTGAATGGAAAATTTGCAAACCAAAACAAGGTAGGACTGTAATATTTAATACTGCCACTATTTTACTTTAAAAAGCATAAAAGAAATACAAAAACATAAAAAGAAACACAAAAGACCAAGGAGGAATAATAGAAACCAGGTATGGTGTGCCTGGTGGTGTGACCCTCAGACTGAGAGTTGCAAAAACCTTTTTAAATTGGAAAGAATAGAAGCAGGCGTGTAAAATAATGAATGATATGGAAAAGACTGGGTAGCTGGTTGTGTTTGTCCTGTGTTTTACTGTTAGAACAGGTCATGGTTAATGAGTGGTGACAAGCTGTTTTCTATCTACCCATAGAATCCTAAAAGGAAAAAAAAAACCTCCACTGAGAATTAAGGAGAGGTAGGCAGAAAAAAATTTTGACATTAGAATACATTACAATGACTTTGTGGGGTTGCCTTTTCTGAAAGTCTTTAGAAGCTGGACAGACTTAAAGTTGGCAACATTTAAACAGAAGTGAATAAGGACAGTGAATCTTAGTGTGTTATGCCAACTGGACTTGTTAATTGTAATTGGCCCAAAGTAGAAAACCATTCCAGAGGGCTGGGAGCAATGAGTGTCAGCGTAGTTAGCACTGAAGAGAGGTATATGTGAGCTGTGGAAGTTTACAGTATTTTGTAGAAAACATTACCTGGGCCCAAGGGGTAGCTGTAAAAACAACAGGGTATCACTGACAGAGTTCTGCTAGCTCGCCTCACACAGTATGATTTAAATCTGTGAGGAAGATTCTCATGTTTGGGTAGGTAAACAGAAGGGGAAGGACATGATTCTTCTAGGCTGCTTGTGTGTGTGTATGTGTGTGTGTGTGTGTGTGTGAATATAATGGACAGCTAATCCTGAATCAAGGGGAATATCTGAAAAACCTTTTTAGAAATCAAGATTTCTTGACAACTAGATACTAAATCATCTTATAGAAATGTCTTAAAGAAAAATCACATTAACTTGTTCATCCATTCCTTCAAAAACTGGTAGTTGAGCCCCTTCTTGGTACAAGGAGCAGTGCTAAATTCTTGATTGGTCCCGTGAAAGTAACATGGCAGATAGGCAGGTAGAAGTAGTGGGTTGGGCAGGTCCAGCAGAACCATCTGAAGTCAGGGGTTCCGGAGAAGTTTCTCTGGGGAGGTTACATTTGACCTAAGACCTGAGAATGAAAGCTTACAGTCTGAGGTCATCACCAGTCACATGTCCTGTGTTAGGTCAAGTGGCTGCAATTTAATTCTTTTCTTTTCAAAAATCTTAAACCTTTATGTCAGGTTATGACAACTTTTTAGAAAGCCTAACCTTCGTGCCACTAAAGTTATAGATTCTACTTACTTATAGGCATAATATTTTATTGACATCAATTTGCAACAATTTTAATGCAACATAAGTTTTTATACCTACACCACTAAAATTCCTAGTACAGGCTTAATAGGAAAAGAATCATTTGTGAAATAAAATGTTCACGAACAATTTGCACATTCAACTGTAGGGGGAGTGAATATTCATAATAGGAAAAATTCCACTGTATAAAAGGAATATAGTAGTTATGAGGGACTTGGAAACTCAGAAATATCATCAAAAGATAAATATTGGTATATTGTCAAGACTGCATATTATTCTGTATTATTAAATCATAAAAATCTCAACTTTTCCTGCAATCAGGTTTTGATTGCTCAACATTTTCATGCCATTTAACTAGAACACATTTTTCTAGATACAAATGGATATATTCATTTCCATAAAAGTGATATCTTTTTACAGTATATTTAATTCAGATCCAGTTTCTATTTCCACTGAAATAATTGCTTATAATACATAGACTCGATTTTATATGACTAATTAGAACAGTGTATGGGAAAAAATAGGTTTGCAGGTAATATTGAAATTAAATATGTTAATCTGTACCTCTGTGTGCACATTTTATATGAGCTTTAATTTGCCAAATAAATTATAGTCCTATGTTTATAAGGTGCCCTTGAAAGAGTGTCCTATTTTTGAGCACTAATACCATGGGGAAACAAATATACAAAGCTCTTAGCTATAGGCTACACTCGCATAAATTAAAGCAAGAGCAGTTGATTGGTAAGTAGAGCTATGGTATCTTTAGCTTTCTAAACACTCTGAATTGTTAACACAATTTTTTAAGTGTGGTTATTACTAATATTAAGACAATAAATAATACTTAGTTTCAATATTGCACCCTTCTGCCAGGGCATAAATTCATTTTGAATGCTGTGTTGAATTAATGTATAATAAACGTACTGCAGTTTGCTACCAGGAATTCTCGATGAAATGCAGGAAGTCAGTTCTTTGCTTATGTATCAGTACTGCCAGTCTTGCTCTGTTTAATTTTAGCTATTTATAAAATTGCTCTACTGACAGTCCTCTTTATTTTAATGTGATTGTTCTAAGGTTAACCAGCAATGGTGTAGTGTGTTTCCTGAAACTGGTTAAAAGTACTGATGTAGGGATATGGGTCTTTAACAAAAATCTCTTTCACCACTAGACACAGTCAGGGATATCCAAATGCCTAACTGGGTGAATTGTGGAGTTCCCTGTGGGACAGGGGCCTGCAAAGTCACTGTATAAAGCAGGAACTGTTGAGCATCTCAGAAGAGAGGTGAATCACAAAGGACTTGTAAAAACAATGCTGCTGATGGAAGTAGACACTAATAGCTGTTTCAGCAATTGCCACCTACTTAGCTGACATTAGTGATGACTGCATTTAAAATGTTATTTTCTATTATTTATCTAATATTTTATTTTCTGGAGTGGATAGTCATTTCCTTCTCCAGTGAATCTTCCTGATCCCAGGGGTTGAACCCAGGTCTCTCACACTGCAGGCAGATTCTTTACCATCTGAGCCACCAGGGAAAAAATGTGATTTATTATTGTCTAATAGATTGGTTCTTTTTTGATATTTATTTAAATAGCAACTCAGAACTTTTTATTAAAAGAAACTCTGGGTCTTGAATCCTGGTGAAGGAGTACAGTGAATTCCCCAATAGCACTCAGATTTGCAACTAAAAGAAGTAGTAATAGCAAGGAAGTATTAAAAAGGAAAAAGCTGGTATCAGTCAGCTTGGGCTGCTAAAACAAAATATCATAATCTGAGTGGCTTAAACAACATAAATGTATTTTCTCACAGTTCTAAAAGCTGGAAGTCCAAGATTAGGGTGCCTGCATAATCAGGTTCTGATGAGAACTTTCTTTCTGGTGTGTAGACGGCTATTATCTCATGCCCTCACTAGGAGAGCCTGAATGCGCTCTGTGATCTCTTCTTACAAGGACACTAACTAACACTATCAGTGTCAGCTCTCCTCCCTAATGACCTCATTTAACCTTGATTATTTCTTATAAAAGCCTTGTCTCCCAATACATCATATTGGGGGTTAGTGTTCCACGTGAATTTGGATTTTGGGGGAGATGTTAATAAATCCAATCTGTTGCATACTCTGAATTATTTAATATGGTTTTAGAATATGGGCTCATGATGATTTTGGAGCCAAAGACCCCTTTGGCAATTTGGTAAAGCCACCCTGCTTATTTAACTTCTATGCAGAGTACACCATGAGAAACGCTGGACTGGAAGAAACACAAGCTGGAATCAAGATTGCCGGGACAATTATCAATCACCTCAGATATGCAGATGACACCACCCTGATGGCAGAAAGTGACGAGGAACTAAAAGGCTCTTGATGAAAGTGAAACAGGAGAGTGAAAAAGTTGGCTTGAAGCTCAACATTCAGAAAACGAAGATCATGGCATCTGGTCCCATCACTTCATGGGAAATAGATGGGGAAACAATGGAAACAGTGTCAGACTTTATTTTTTGGGCTCCAAAATCACTGCAGATGGTGACTGCAGCCATGAAATTAGAAGACGCTTACTCCTTGGAAGAAAAGTTATGACCAACCTAGATAGTATATTCAAAAGCAGAGACATTACTTTGCCAACTAAGATTCGTCTAGTCAAGGCTATGGTTTTTCCAGTAGTCATGTATGGATGTGAGAGTTGGACTGTGAAGAAGGCTGAGTGCCGAAGAATTGATGCTTTTGAGCTGTGGTGTTGGAGAAGACTCTTGAGAGTCCCTTGGAGTACAAGGAGATCCAACCAGTCCAATCTGAAGGAGATCAGCCCTGGGATTTCTTTGGAAGGAATGATGCTGAAGCTGAAACTCCAGTGCTCTGGCCACCTCATGGGAAGAGTTGACTCATTGGAGAAGACTAATGCTGGGAGGGGTTGGGGGCAGGAGAAGGGGACGACAGAGGATGAGATGGCTGGATGAGGGGCTGGAGATTTTTAAAAATGTAGGTCAGAATCAGAGCATATCTAGTGGTGGCCTTCATCATATCCTTTAGAGGCATATACACACAGCCTTTTCATTTAGAAAATGGGTTTTGGAGTTTTTCTGCCTGGGTTTGAATCTGTGCTCCCTCATGTACTTGTTGTGTGATCTTGGCCAAGATTCTTAACCACCTTGTCCCTCAGATTCTTCGTTAGTAAGATGTGATAACAAACAGTATCTACCTCAAAATTTATTGTAGAAATGTGGGGAGATAAGGGTGGTGTCTGCCTGCAATGTGGGAGACCTGGGTTTGATCCCTGGGTTGGGAAGATCTCCTGGAGAAGGAAACGGCAATGCACTCCAGTACTGTTGCCTGGAAAATCCCACGGATGGAGGAGCCTGGTAGGCTACAGTCCATGGGATCGCAAAGAGTCGGACATGACTGAGCGACTTCACTTTCACTTTCAATCTATCTAAAATACATAGAATAGTCCCTCATACATGTTAAGTATTTAAAGTGCATGCTGCATGCTAAGTCGCTTCAGCCATGTCTGACTCTTAGCGACCCTGGACTGTAGCCCACCAGGCTCCTCTGTCCATAGGATTCTCCAGACAAGAATATTGGAGTGGGTTGCTGTGCCCTCCTTCAGGGGATCTTCCCGACACAGGGATCAAACCCATGTCTCTTCTGTCTCCCTAAATTGGCAGGCAGGTTCTTTACCAGGAGCACCACCTGGGAAGCCCAATCATAATGGTAGCTATTATGACTGTCATTTAGTTTTTCCTTAGGATATGACAATTATTTCATTGAATTTGCTGCTACAGCTTGTCCTGGGTTACTGTCTACAGTTAATACTTGCTAACCCCAATGCCATCTACCACACTGTCCAAGCTCTGATGCTTTGACTTCAAAGTGAACTGTCTTTGCAAGTCTTATATCAATATGATCTGGTCCATTTCATAAAGTTCTGTCTAATATCCCAGTTAAGACTCAGTTTTTTACGTTTAGTTTTAAAGGAAGCAGAGATGGGGCTCATATCTTTGTTGAAATTCTGCAAAATGCAATTTGAAGTTAGATTGACCTTCAAGCTGACAAAGTAAAATAAACAGTTTTATAAATGAAAATTGCTAATCTGAAATAGATCACAGCTAAGAACTTCATTTTTATTCATTCTCTTCATACAAGGTTGATATCTTACAATTGAACATCTAATATTGTGCTTCATTGTGGGGCTCAGCGAGGATGCAGTTAGAGGAAATTAAGGACACAATGAGCTGGCAGAAACCAGAGAATATATCTGTAGTCCCTTATTCGAGAGTTATTGTATTTAAATGTAGGTATGCCTAATTAAAAAATAGTTACTTAAATTTTGCAGTTGGATTCTTTTTCTTTTGAATAGTTACTACAATTTTACTGTTGGCTTCCTAGAAATCAACTTAAACTGACAGTTCTGTTTTTATATATGGCAGAGTGTCACATACTCAGGAAAATAGCAGAAAGGTGCATAAGATTAGTTGCTTCAAATGCATATCTCTCAAAGAGTACTCTGTAGCAACTTCAATTATTTTAGGAAAAGAACATCTATTAATTAAGAGCCCAAATATTTACCAGAGAAAATATAGTCAAAGAAAAAAATATAATTTAGAGCATGGGAAATAAATCACGGGATCTAAACATCTCCACACACTTGCCTGGCAGCTAAGTCTAGTACCTTTGAACATAGGAAATACTTTAAGAGTCATCTAAAGGGCTTGTTGTGAGTTGCTGGACAATCTGGGAAACTAGCCCTTGTTCTGGTTCTGAATCTCAACTTCAAGGAAGGCTGTGGACCAGGCTATGTTAATGGGAAAAAGTAACAGTGATTAACATTGTGTTCATGATTGACTGTATCAAGCTGCATAGTCACATTATATGTAGTATAACACCAAGACTGATAGTCTAGAAGAGGTGAACCCTGTGCATTTCCAGAGCAACCTCTGTCTCTATGCCAATCCTTACATTGACACACACGCACACACACCCACCCCACGTGCTTCTGTTCAAGGCTGAGCTTGTTGGAGGGCAGTTGAACTTTCTAAAGTTCTGATGAAACCCTCTCTCCCTCCTGTGTTATCATCTTACTTCTGGATTTTGAGGTCCAGAAGCTTGCAGCTTGAGCTGTCTTGGGAATCACTGTTCTCTCTTTGTTCTAATTTTCTTCTATGTATTTTCAAAAAGTAACTCTTCTTGTTTTACCCAAATAGTGCCCCAGTCTATTTGGGTAAATATTTCTATCTAGCTGAACATATCAACATACACGTCAGTTCACTTCAGTCACTCAGTCATGTCCGACTCTTTGTGACCCCATGAACCGCAGCATGCCCTTGACTAACAAAAATTTATAGATTTGAATTATACACAATCTGGAGGCAAAACATGTTGTGCTCAATAATGTACCATCTAAATTTAGAACTGTTAAAAAGTGTACCTAAATAAATTAAATCCAAAAATTCATGGTAGTTGAAAAAATGGGGGCTATTATAGAAATGGTGTCTAACATAGAGATATTTGATAACTAAATAGTTACTGACCTAAATTCATATATAAAAGTCCTACCTTCTTATATATTCCTAGTTTTCTTGGAACTCTGGGTTCCTGTGATGTGGTGTTATTTCCTTTCACTTTTTGGGTTAACTTTCCAAAGGGAGACAACCAAAATATCATCATTGATTTAAATCTCTCTGGAGACACCAAATACCAATGATCATCTCTTCTCTCTGATTCTCCTCTGCAGAAATTCACTGTCCAGATGTTTCAGAAGCCAGATGGCCTATGAATCCTCTATCACTCAAAAAGGAAGAAAATTTGCATGAAAGTGAAACTTTGAAAAGAAAAAATAAATAATTTAGTGTTGGCATTGTAATGGCAACATACAGGACTGAAGGAAAAGCTTCTTTTTCAAAAGCAGCAACTTAATAAAATGCATGGTATAGGCTCTATCAGCTAGCCAGATTTTCAGCCTTGCCTCTTCTTTCCATCACCATTAAGAGGCTTGCAGAGATCCACACTGTTTAAAGGGCAGACAGCATGGAAGAACTATCATGTACAATTTAAAGTAGCAGCTAAAATTGGAATGGTCACAAGAAAGCCTGTTTCTTTGCAATTAAATTGACAAGCTGTCTATGATTACCCTAGGGAACTTGGCAGCTGAGTGATAAAAAGACTGCAGAGTGTTGAAAGGTCTAACTCAACTTACTAGGTGGACAAAGACCACATCTGTTTAATATACTGATTGGAAGAGTTGTGGAATGTACTTGGCTAAATTAGCTGAGGAGGGATACTAGAGATACTTTTCCCTAAGACCCTCTACTCAAAATCCATTTTAGAATTTATCCACAAATGTTTGGAAGCATTCATTGGAAAATAGTTAACACAATGCCTGATGCTTATTTAGCATGAAACTATCATGACAAAATGCTAGAGGAACTGAGCATTAATTCAGAAAGTAATAATTAAAACAAAACCTTTCCATCAAATGTTTGTGAAATTTATATATACTTGAGATAAAAACTGAGTGACCTAAGAGATTTATAGTGATAGCAACAACCTAAGTGTTAAAAGAATATGGATGATTTAATGCAAAATATTAGACAAGGATTACACAGTATTTTCATTGTTGGGATTCCTTGAGTTGGGCAAGCTGAAACTTAGATAATAAAGGAGAAAACAATAACCATATTTTGGGTGGTAGGAATCTGTGAAGTCTAACACACCTATCGAGCAATGTCTTCATTTTAGTTAATGCATTCCTTAAAAGGGAAAATGTACATAACATGTGAAGGCTTCTTCTGAAATGTTTAAAGGCTATTAGTAAAATTCTATACTAAATAAGGGCTTCCCAGGTGGCTCAGAGGGTAAAGAATCCACTTGCAATGCAGAAAATGAGAGTTCAATCCCCAGGTCAGAAAGATCCCGTGGAGGAGGAAATGGCAACCCACTCTAGTATTCTTGCCTGGAGGATCTCATGAACAGAGTAACCTGGTGGACGCAGAACAGAGGGTTGCAGAGTCAGACACAAATGAAGCAACTGAGCACATGTGCCCACTAAATAAATAAATGATGACTATATCTACTCATGTATCTATTCTTTCTGAAGGCTGAAGAAAGTTCATTTCAGCAAACCTGCAAAATGTGTGACTATTTCCAAAGTAGGGTTATGCTAAAGGGGATTTCTGAAGCAGAAGTGCACTGTATACTACCTTGGCATTCATTTCAAAACCAGAGATTTTCTAACGAGCTGGTTGACATTGGTTGGTCTTTGTTTGATACTTCAACAAAATTATTTAAAGATTTAAATCTTTCAAATGCTCAGTGGCCTCAACATTAGATAAAGATTCCCCAATAGTATGTTTGGATTAATGAAATGATAATATACCTTATATTAGTTTGACCCATTACATTTTACAGTGATTTTTGCAACCAAAATCACTTTTTGTCTTCCCCATCACAACTCTGCAGAGTGGAGTTGGTTGCCCCCATTTTAAAGATGAAGGAAGGGAAGCTCAGAAGGGTTAAATGAATAACTTGCTGAAGGTCACATCGTAATTGGCAGTGCTGTGTCTGTACTGCAATCAAAGGAATACTAAGAGCAGGGTTTGATGTGGAGCATTGCAAGAGACGTTTGAAAAGTTCATTTGTAAAACCTGTCAGCACATTTGTGTAAACTGAACACTCAAACTTCCTTTTGGGATAACTGGATGAGATGATACATGTCGGCTGATGCCTTCAACCAGACACCTAAGAATCTGCATCTAATTATTGAGGGAAAAATATGTGTACTTTTCCTTTCATAATGTTAAAGATTATACACTTATATACTCATTCAGTTCAGTTCAGTCACTCAGTCCTGTCCGACTCTTTGCGACCCCCATGAATCGCAGCACGCCAGGCCTCCCTGTCTATCACCAACTCCCGGAGTTCACTCAGATTCACATCCATCTAGTCAGTGATGCCATCCAGCCATCTCATCCTCTGTCGTCCCCTTCTCCTCCTGCCCCCAATCCCTCCCAGCATCAGAGTCTTTTCCAATGAGTCAACTCTTCGCCTGAGGTGGCCAAAGCACTGGAGTTTCAGCTTTAGTATCAGTTCTTCCAAAGAAATCCCAGGGCTGATCTCCTTCAGAATGGACTGGTTGGATCTCCTTGTACTCCAAGGGACTCTCAAGACTCTTCTCCAGCACCACAGTTCAAAAGCATCAGTTCTTCGGCCCTCAGCCTTCTTCACAGTCCAACTCTCACATCCATACATGACTGTAGGAAAAACCATAGCCTTGACTAGACGGACCTTAGTTGGCAAAGTAATGTCTCTGCTTTTGAATATACTATCTAGGTTGGTCATAACTTTTCTTCCAAGGAGTAAGTGTCTTCTAATTTCATGGCTGCAGTCACCATCTGCAGTGATTTTGGAGCCCAAAAAATAAAGTCTGACACTGTTTCCACTGTTTCCCCATCTATTTCCCATGAAGTGATGGGACCAGATGCTATGATCTTTGTTTTCTGAATGTTGAGCTTCAAGCCAACTTTTTCACTCTCCTCTTTCACTTTCATCAAGAGGCTTTTTAGTTTTCTTCACTTTCTGCCATCAGGGTGGTGTCATCTGCATATCTGAGGTGATTGATATTTCTCCCGGCAACCTTGATCCAGCCTGTGTTTCTCAGTCCAGCGTTTCTCATGATGTACTCTGCATAGAAGTTAAATAAGCAGGGTGACAATCTACAACCTTGACGGACTCCTTTTCCTATTTGGAACCAGTCAGTTGTTCCATGTCCATTTCTAACTGTTGCTTCCTGACCTGCATACAGATTTCTCAAGAGGCAGGTTAGGTGGTCTGGTATTCCCATCACTTTCAGAATTTTCCACAGTTTATAGTGATCCACACAGTGAAAGGCTTTGGCATAGTCGATTAAGCAGAAATACATATTTTTCTGGAACTCTCTTGCTTTTTCGATGATCCAGCAGATGTTGGCAATTTGATCTCTGGTTCCTCTGCCTTTTTAAAAACCATTTTAAACATCAGGGAGTTCATGGTTCATGGACTGCTGAAGCCTGGCTTGGAGAATTTTGAGCATTACTTTACTAACATGTGAGATGAGTGCAATTGTGCAGTAGCTTGAGCATTCTTTGGCATTGCCTTTCTTTGGGATTGGAATGAAAACTGACCTTTTCCAGTCCTGTGGCCACTGCTGAGTTTTCCAACTTTGCTGGCATATTGAGTGCAGCACTTTCACAGCATCATCTTTCAGGATTTGGAAGAGCTCCACTGGAATTCCATCACCTCCACTAGCTTTGTTCGTAGTTATGCTTTCTAAGGCCCACTTGACTTCACATTCCAAGATGTCTGGCTCTAGATGAGTGATCACATCATCATGATTATCTGGGTCATGAAGATCTTTTTGTACAGTTCTTCTGTGTATTCTTGCCACCTCTTAATATCTTCTGCTTCTGTTAGGTCTAGACCATTTCTGTCCTTTATTGAGCCCATCTTTGCATGAAGTGTTCCCTTGGTAGCTCTAATTTTTTTGAAGAGATCTCTAGTCTTTCCCATTCTGTTGTTTTCTTCTATTTCTTTGCATTGATCGCTGAAGAAGGCCTTCTTATTTCTTCTTGCTATTCTTTGGAACTCTGCATTCAGATTCTTATATCTTTCCTTTTCTCCTTTGCTTTCACCTCTCTTCTTTTCACAGCTATTCGTAAGGCTCCCCCAGACAGCCATTTTGCTTTTTTGCATTTCTTTTCCATGGAGATGGTCTTGATCTCTGTCTCCTGTACAATGTCACGAACCTCATTCCATAGTTCATCAGGCACTCTATCTATCAGATCTAGGCCCTTAAATCTATTTCTCACTTCCACTGTATAATCATAAGGGATTTGACTTAGGTCATACCTGAATGGTCTAGCGATTTTCCCTACTTTCTTCAATGTGAGTCTGAATTTGGTAATAAGGAGTTCATGATCTGAGCCACAGTCAGCTCCTGGTCTTGTTTTTGTTGACTGTATAGAGCTTCTCCCATCTTTGGCTGCAAAGAATATAATCAATCTGATTTCGGTGTTGACCATCTGGTGATGTTCATGTGTAGAGTCTTCTCTTGTGTTGTCGGAAGAAGAGGGTGTTTGTTATGACCAGTGCATTTTCTTGGCAAAACTCTATTAGTCTTTGCTGTGCTTCATTCCGTATTCCAAGGCCAAATTTGCCTGTTACTCCAGGTGTTTCTTGACTTCCCTACTTTAGCATTCCAGTCGCCTATAATGAAAAGAGCGTCTTTTTGGGGTGTTAGTTCTAAAAGGTCTTGTAGGTCTTCATGAAACTGCTCAACTTCAGTTTCTTCAGCGTTACTGGTTGGGGCATAGACTTGGATAACTGTGATATTGAATGGTTTGCCTTGGAGACGAACATATACTCATTACTTGCTTCTGCTAAGAAAATGTGCATGTAGTAAGAGGGCTGCTATAACATTGCCTTTTTTCAAAAGACCCCACTGTACAATGCCTGGCATAAAAGTAGGGTGGGATAAATGATTTTTACACAAACTATGATTTTGAAAGATAGCAGCCAAATCTTGCTTCAAAATAATAGTTTTAGATTCATCAACTCTTGTTTATCCATAGAAATAGGGACTAGGAATAGCATGGATAATTGAAATCCACAAACACAAGCTTTATTTTACAAATAGCTTCAACCTCCTCTCTCAGCAAACCTCTAACTATCGCCAACAACATAGCTAATGGCATAATTAGGCTGCCTGAGTTGAGGTTTGCCACTGTCCCCCAACTCTGAACTGCTGCTCAGGTTGAGGCATTGCTGAGAGGATAAAGAGTTTACAGAAAATAGGTAACAGGATAAATAAAACTGAGTTGATTGGAATAAGACATCTTTCTGTTTTATTTTGGTAACTGTGATATGTGCATGTTGGTGCTTTTCATGACAAGGATATCCATGATAAAAGCATATTATTCATCCTAGTCTTCCTTTTATATAACTGATTCCTAAGCCCAATCAGATACTTTCGTACTTGTCTTGTGTATTAAAACATTACTTTACGTTACTCATGCATTTATGATAAGCTCACAAATAAACTTCCAGCAGCAAGGATGAAAAACCCTTTATAAATATAGCATAGTGTGGGATTAAGATTCAGCATAGAGTATAGTATCTTTATAGTAATATTGGGTGTCTTGACAGCCTTTAAAAATGGTCAGGCCACTTGATAACTTTACAGATATGCTAACTCTTTACTCAGAAGTATGGGGATGCCACATCTCATAGGGAGGTATGAACATTATTTGATATCTTTATTTTATAACAGTGCTATGTGGTATATCAGCACAGAGGAGTTGTATGATTAGTGTTGTGGGCAACCAACACCTTCTAGAATTGCAAACCCTAATGAAGCAGCACTGGTTCTCTTTTCAGCATCAAGTTTTCCTGTTTAACTTACCAAGATAATTTGGATTTTCTTGGGACAGCTATGTGTTCAGTTAACCGGATTCTTTTCCAGCTAAAGCCATGTGACCTAGACCCACTTCTATCTAATGACATGTAAACAGAACTCTACTGGGTGAGGCTTTTGGCAAACTTTTTTCTATAAAAGAAGGCCAAACTCAACTGGTTCATATCTTTTACTCTTCCCCCATCTTTTTTTTTTTTTTCTTGGAATAGACATCTTGGGGTAAAACACTTCTGTTTTATTTACCATAAGATGGTAAAGGGGCCATCTTGTGACCACAACAACAACACAAAAATAAAAAACATGCTAAGGATGATAGACAGGAAAGAGAGGAAACTGAGTCTCTTGTGGAATTGTAGGGCTGCTGAACTAGTCCTGCCTGGTCTCCCAGTAAGTGAAAAGCAAAGGACTATTCCTGTTCCAAACAGGTGAAAGCAATAGAGTCTGATACAGCAGTTTTGTTATAGTTTCTGAGAATACAGATTCCCAGTGCTCTGCTTTGGCAGTCACTCTTACATTCTTTTCATATCCCCTGAAGTCATGATACACTGTAGTCAAAGTTTCTTCTGGCTGTTGGTCATACATTTGTTGGCTAACCCTCTCAGGCTACAATAATATTTATAATGCCATATATAAAGTCCAAGAACTTCTACTAGTTCCTAATTGTCTAATAATTCTTACATTTGGTTTCTTAGACCAATTTCTTAATGGTGTCTCAAGTCACCATAAAATGTATAATTTAATATCCAGAGTGAAACATGTATATATTCGGGTATACATATGCTGCTGCTGCTGCTGCTGCTAAGTCGCTTCAGTCGTGTCCAACTCTGTGTGACCCCATAGATGGCAGCCCACCAGGCTCCCTCGTCCCTGGGATTCTCCAGGCAAGAACACTGGAGTGGGTTGCCATTTCCTTCTCCAATGCATGAAAGTGAAAAGTGAATGTGAAGTCGCTCAGTTGTGTCTGACTCTTAGCGACCTCATGGACTGCAGCCCACCAGGCCCCTCCATCCATGGGATTTTCCAGGCAAGTGTACTGGAGTGGGGTGCCATAGCCTTCTCTGCAGGTATACACACACATATATTAAAAACAGGTCTTATATATATAGCACTCTAACAAATCAATGTCATACAGTTCAGTGCTGAACAAAGTATGCCTGGGATTCTTTTTTCAAACTTAAGCCCTCTGAAAAAATGTGTTCATGAGATCATGTAGAATAAACTGTGATTGCCAATAGCCCATTAGAATTATGAATAAGTGACCTTCCTGATACCTATTGGAGATGGGGAATATTACAAGGTGATGTCTGTGGTTGGAAAGAAACCATCATGAAGTTAACCAGCAGATCATGAATTAAGCTATCAAATAATTTCTCCCATTTTTTTTTAACTTCTTAAGAAAACATCCCAGAGTTCTGAAACTGGGCTAAGGGCTTATAGTGCTTATTACACTGTTGTTGTTGTGCAATCATGTCCGGCTCCATGATCGTATGGCGTGTAGCCTGCCATGCTCCTTCATCCATTGGATTCTCCAGGCAAGAATACTGGAGTGGGTTGCCATGCCCGCCTCCAGGGGATTTCCTGACCCAGGGATGGAACCCACGTCTCCGGCATTCGCGGGCAGATTCCTTATCCCTAGCGCCACCTGGGAAGCCCTGCAAGTGCATTATCTGTGTACATGTAGCATCCCCCTGGTGGCAGGTTGGTCGGCTGGGATCATAGATATTCACCTGCTTCCTCAGCATTGTCATGTGGTGGGTGCTCAGCACATACTGGTTGAATCAAATATAGTGAGGAAGGAAGAGTGTCAATAAGGAATTTTGAATTGCATGCTTTTTTCTTCTAATTCCTTTTATTATGGCTTTGTGGCTTCCAGAGAGAAGGGGAGAGTGAGTAGAAATAGGGCAGATGCAGGGGTTTTGACGCTTGTTTTTAGGGGATTGTAAATCCTAGAAAATCTTGGTCAAACCAGGAAAGATAAATAACTTATGCTTTTTACCTTTGTAGGAATGTAAATGGCAAAGCTATCCTTAAAAAAATTTAATAACCAGGGAGGGAAGATCCCTAATTGTTTAAAATAACTATATAATCATAAACAATGCTTTACATGCCTTATGGATCTCCTACTTAAATACTGCCTTTTTAGTCCATATGCTAACTTTATATAATTTCTATTTTCATAAAATGTTCTGTTTTTGTAAGGAAATTTTAATTGAATGTGGGAAACAAAGACATCATTATTCATTAGAGATGAATTATTTGTGAGGAAATGATAACTCACGATTGTGTGCATGTTGTCTATGAACAGACAGTAAACATCACAGGGTATGAATATTTTCATTTGTCAGATTAGCAGCAATTTCTGTCTATTGCTCTGTGTAGGGGGAGCTGGCATCTCCGACAATAACCTTTGACGTTTCTAAGAATTAGACACTGGCTTATATTTTATGTGGTCATCAGTTAACCAGGGTAACCAGGCAAACAGTACTGTGTGGGTACATTTTCTGCCCGTACAGAACTCAGATTCCTGGCCTCTTAAGGATGAACGGCTCTCGAAGGAGATGAAGTGCCATAAAGTATCCCAGAACCCAGGGTTTCAGACACACAGCTGCACAGTTTACCTGCTTAGAGCATTAGCCTCTTGCTAATTGGTTAGTCTTATTTATTTTTTTAGGACAGGAAAAAAAATTTTTTGGCTGTAAAATCTTACCTGCTTTCTCATCTCTTCAATGTGAGCCAGGAGTAATTAGAATAAAGTATGACTGGTCATTGTACTTTCCATACTGATGAACTGAAATAAATTTTGTTTTTTATTACTTTGAGTGGCCCAGACATTCCTAAAATGTGGATGTTTTCAAGTGACAAGAGACATTTCTTGTACAAGAGCTAATGAATTGAAGAACCCTGTAAAATACATTTTTAATTTATACATCAGGGTAATGTGAAACAGGAAAAAGCAAAGAATTCTCAGGGCATCTTTTCAGAACCCCACCTAACTGAGCAAATCCAAATCATAAGAAAGAGAAGTGTCATCACTGGAGGGTGCACCCACAGGGATCAGAAAGTCTGAATTTTCTGTGCCGGGCATGGAGCTGTTGGGTGACCCTGGACAGTGTGCTTCTTCATCTAAGGATTGGTGGGCTTTAGGACACTCTCCATGTCTGAGCAGACACAGTACCCTTGATGTGGGTCAAGCCCTGGGATTCCTATCGTGTTCCTTGGATGACACCTTGACTGTCACTGTCTGGCCATTTCTGTGTCTCTGGCCTCTTTACTAGTTTATTCTCATGAGCTGGTATGTCAGCCTTTCTTCCTCAGAAGCATCACAGAAAGAATCTTTTGGATACCAATACACATATCCTCTCCATCTGCCTGTCTACAAACATCCCATGGACTTTTCCTTTCTTCTCTTGTTCTAACTTTGGTCCCATGTTTTATACATCATATAAACCACTTACTTTCTCGCCACAGTCCTTATTTTTTCCACAACCTCTGCCCTTCGCATAGCTTCCCTGTTACCACGTGGCTCCTGGTTCTTTGAGAACTCATTTTATCATCTGGATTTATTGTTTGAACCCTTCCACATCCCGTGAATTCTGTCACTGCATTCCCTTGGTTTCCCTGTGGTTCCTGAAACATTGCCTTGGAGTCCTTTCCCAGTCTGTTTCCCTAGTCTGTACAAGAGGTTAGGGGTGGAGAGCGATCACTGGCCTGGGAGTGGGGAAACCTGGAGTATGGAGGGTGAGACCAGAGGAGAGTGGGCAGTACTTAATTCTGTCTCCATTTCTTACCAAGTAAAGTGAGGAGGTTGGCTCACAATTCCATGATATTAGGATTTCTTTGTACTTAGAGAAATTAGGGGAAATTACAATGTGATTATTGCACCAGAAAAATTAACTGCCACTGTATGAGCTATTCATTTAGCAAAAACAAGGTAATCACAGGTTTACCTGACACTGTGAAAGATGGGATTTGGGCCTCTGGGTGGCATACTGGCTTTTTCTGAAGCAGAAGCAAGCTAGTGGTTTATTAGATTGGATTAAAACTGGTCCAGTTAAATAGTCAACTGCACTTTACAAATGAAGTAAACATGAGCTCCTCTCTACTTTTCCCAACTGGATTTTAAAGATACGTTAGATGTCTAGGATCGAAGTTTCCATTCTGTAATAATGGAAAATAATCACGGCTTTTATTTTAAACAAAGGCCATTGCAGAGGTGGATCCAGGATGTGAACAAAAATAACGCATTATTACATAGCTGACATGGTACATTTGAGGTATAACACACTGCACACTCTATAAACAAATGAAAAGCCCGAGTCAGTTCTGTTAGGCCCGAGCTATGATCGATTGCAAACGGAGAGTTGTAAAATAAGTAACAGTCTGGAACGATGGTGTATCAACAGTTTTTGTTTTCCTGAGACAACTTTATCCTAGAAATCTGGAAAAGTGCGGCGCCGTGATTGGGAGAGGATCCTGTGATTTTCGAAGTATTTTCAGTTTCATCGTCTAGGGTTTGTACTCAGCAAAGTTGCTTTCACAAACTCCCACACAACATGTATTTGAGTACTACAGCTCTCAGAGATTTTATTAGCCCCTTGTATTGGCCCTGAGGAAAAAAAGCACACGAAAATGTAAGTCGCAAACTGGAAACTGTTATTTTGATTCTTCAAAAACAAAACAAAACCCACAAAATCTGAAAATGCTCAGCTTACCTTTGTGGGTTGCTTTCTCTTCTCTTTTCTTCAAGGGAAGGGAATTGGTGGGGTGGGAAGCTTTTTTTTTCTTTTTCTCTCCTGATCTCTTCTGAATACTCGTTTTAAAGTAAACTCGTTTTAATAAACTCCCTCTTTCAAGGCCCGTTCTTTTTCGTGCGTGATGGGGAGCTGGGTGGAACAGGGCCCGCGCACCTCACAGCGCCATTCCTGGTTTCTTCGAAAGTGGCTGCCCTCACGGGCCCAGCGGGCACCTCTCATCTTCTCTCCTAATTAGAAATTCCCAACTGCCGGGACCTCCAGCCCCATTCGAGGGCGGGGTACACAGCGCGCCGGCCTTGGAGGAGCCCACCACCGTCCCACCCGGCTAGTTAACTGTTTCCCAGTTCATTCTGCACTGGGAGAGGGAACGGGGGCGGCGGAGGCTTCAGCGCCTCCGGGGCCTCCCCTACCGAGGCGCAGGCGGGAAGCTCCCGGAGCGGAGGTGCGAGGGGACCGCGGGGCAAGGCAGCCATCACCCCGCACGGAGCCGCGACAAAGGCAGCGGCGCAGCGGCCGAGGCGTGAAGCCCGGGCGGCGGGCGGGCGGCGGGCGGGCGGCGGAGGCGCGCCCCGGTGAGCCGCTCCCGGGGCGGCCCCGCGGCAGCTGCGGCTCGAGGCGCGCGGGCGGCGCGGGGAGCGGGCGGGACGCGCCCAGAGACACGCGGAGAAAGGGGCAGCGCCGCCGCCTGCTGCCGGTCTCGGTGCGGTTAATCACGCGCTCCCCTCTCGCTGCTGATTTGCAAGAGCAGATTAATCAGAGCGCGCGGCTTGATGAAATTTGCTGTTATTGTGCCCATTTTTAGCAACATCTTTTATTATCTTCATTATTCATTTACAGGGGACCGGCATCAATTATGCAAATGAGTTCACAGACTTTGCAGATTACTTCATTTGCCGCTATTGTTTGTGGAAATTTAATTATTAAATATTATTAAGCTTGCGTTTTCTTCAATTTTCCAAGGCTTAGTTTCATTTGATTTTTCCTCCAGCTGCTCTTCTTTCCTTTCAGTGCCAAAACAGCTCCTCATCAAAGCGGCTCTGGCATGTGAAGACCAAATAAAATCTCCTCAATTTAATAATTTTGATGTTAGTCCCTTGTTCTCAGCTGCTTGCTCAAAGCAATGCAGAGAGGAACGCAGAGCACATTCAATTTAATGAGCAGAAATTGAATTCAAGTTTGTTCGAATTGACTTCAATTAAGCAGAGTCTTAATGATAAATTAATCTCTTTTCTTTATTCCCTAGAATTTGTTTTTCAAAGTAGGAAATTGGACTACATTGAAAGACCAAATAAAGAATACCAATTTTAACTAGATCATGGAACTGATAGCAAAATTTAATTCTTTATAGCAACGTACTTGGACAAATAGCATTCTTTCTATGGCATGTATTATAATTTATATTCATTGTTACCACTTACACTTCCATGGCATGGATAAAATGGCAGTTGAATTAAATATGTGCTTGTAATAGACTTCAGAGTTTTAATCTTTATTAAGAAACTCTAATTGAATGCATAATTAGCTTTTCAGGCTTTAGGAAATTCAGTTTAATATCTATGTGAACTGAAAACATTGATCAGAATTTTAAAGCAATTTTTATGAATGTGTTTTTGAGGAGAAATTATCAGGCTGTCTATAAAATGGCATTTTAAATTGAATAACAAGAATCTGAGGCAAGGAATTAGGTTCATCCTGTGTTGTTGTATAGAGGGAGCCAGGGCTTCCATGGAACCAGGGCCAGCACTGGTAATTCTAAGTTCCTTTTATTAAAACTTCTAATGTTCCTCCAGGCCACGAAATCCATTATTCCTGTCCAGATTTGCTGAAAATCAAACTCGAAGCTACTTGGGGATTTTAATGAGGGCGTCCATATTGATTGTATGGTTATAGTGCTTCGGTTTGCTGCCACTGTCAAAAATGTACCTGACATTTTTTTCACCTGAATCATGGATCATCTTTTCTGGAACATGCAGAGTGTAATTCTCCATGCTCCACTTTGCAGAGAACTCTATCTACATATGCCAAATGTTATTATTGCAGTTCCTTCAGGAGTGACCTTAGACGAGAGGATGTTTGTTCCAAAGAACTTCAAGCTGTTCACTGTGGTGTATTCATAGTCACAAATTTAAAATACATCAGTGTGAGAAAATACATTTAGGCTGTGTACTGTCTCACAGAGTGCATGGGTCTGCTTCCCCTTGCTTCCTGCTCTTTCCACAGATGCATTTATTACTCTTACCCTCTCAGATGTGGTGCGTGCCAACTTGACTTGTTCGTGAATTTTAAAATGAATTGCCTGTGATGGAGATTATCTTCTTTGTGTGACAGTACAGCATTGGCATTTCTAGCACTTTTCAGAGTCTACCTGCTGTATGTTAGAATTAAAGTTTTATACAATAATAGAATTTTAAAACTGACAGGGAGCTTAAAAATCAACTGGTCCAGCTCCTATGTTTTATAGGTGAGGAATCAGGTCCATAAATGTTATGTAATTTTCCTAAGTCTACAGAGGCAGAGTCAGGACTAAAACTTGCAAGGGTACTAACTTCTTCAAGGAATCTGTTTTTTTTTCACTCTTCAAGACTACTTCCAAGTTGGGTAGTGACATCTTTGAGTAAGTGGAAACTAGTTTAAAAAGACAGGAATTAATTTAATGTCTTGCTCAGACTGGGAAATATATTGATTAAAGTGCATAAAAGCACACATACACTCGGTGAGCCTATTTATCTGGAACTTAGACAGTTGGGAAGCCTAAATAATGGGATTGCTTTGTGCTCTTCTTTAGTGAGAAAGGAACAAATGAAAAGTTAATAAGCTGGTATTAGGAATTTTCTAAACAAAAACCCAGGGAACTTTATAGTGCTATTGGCTCTGTGCATATCAAGTCCTATATTCTACAGTGGAGGTTGACAACATTTTAAATGAGTATTTCCAGCATTAAAAAATTCCACCCTCCTTTAAACTGTATCCCAAACCTCCTTCATTTCCTTGCAATCTTTCATTTGTTCAGTCTTAATGAGCTGTGAGTCCTGAGCAATTTGCTAGACGTTGAAAATATGAAGACTGATAAGGCTGTAAGGAGGTTACAGTCTAGCTACGGGAAAAACATAGAAAGGAACCAATAATTATCATATGAAATAGTAAGTGTCCTAAAGCACCTAGAGTGCCAGGGATGTGTGGAGGAGGGGCATCTAAAGTGGACTGGGAGGCCTGGAAAGGCTTCTCTCTGCGTATTTATTTGAGCCCTCCTCCCAGGGCAGTACTGAGGTGAAGCTGATTGTGGTATGGGGTGGGGTAGGGTGGTGTGGGTGCAAGTTAGCTTTTACCAGGTAGAAGAAAAAGCATGTGGGATGCCAAGACAGCATGAGATGAAATGAAAGCTGTGCTCGGGAGCGCCGTAGATTGAACTACAAAGCCAGGGGTCAGACCAGTAAGTGCTTTTTGTATTAAATTAAGCATAAGTCTTCCCTGGTGGCTCAGTCGGTAAAGAATCTGCCTGCCAAATGCAGGAGATGCAAGAGACTCTGGTTTGATCTCTGGGTTGGGAAGATACCCTGGAGAAAGAAATGACAACCCATTCCAGTATTCTTGCCTGGGAAATCCCATGGACAGAGGAGCATAGCGAGCTACAGTAAATGGGGTTGCGAGAGTCTGACACATCTTTGCGACTAAACCACCACGAAGGAAGGTCATTTCTTCATTTGTCTCAGGCATGGGTGGGAGAGGAGGGGGTATTGGAGACACTTATTTAAGCAGCTTCCTTGAGAGGACAAATACATATTCCTGGATCGTGGCAATCTTATCCTCATCCCTAACTAATATCTATGTTAGCAGTGATCAGCTGTACCATAAAACAAGTTAGGTATGTCCCAGGTGGCTCAGTGGTGAAGAATCTACCTGCCAAGCAGGAGACTCTGATTTGATCCTGGGTTGGGGAGATCCCCTGGAGAAGGAAATGGCAACCCACTCCCGTATTCTTGCCTGGGAACTCCCATGGGCAGAGGAGTCTGGTGGGCGGCAGTCCATGAGGTTGCAAAAGAGTCAGACATGACTTAATGACTAAACCACCACCACAACAAAAGCAAGTTAGAGGAATAGAGACAGGAAATGGGAGGAGGAAAGCAGAAAAATAGAATGGAGACGTTGATGAGGGCGGAAAGGAGGTACCTGAAAGGAACTATTCACAGCTAGTCTAGGACCCAGCTAGGTCTCTTCTAAAATGCCATGAAAATAATCCACAAACCTTCTGTCCATGAATAATGACTAGAATCTTATAACACTACCCTGGTCACACTGTATAATGAGAATTTGTAAAAATTGTAATGTTTGTAATGACTTTCTAAGAACTCAAGACTCCAATGAAATCAAGACAGATTTATAAACTTTTATTTAGTCTTGTTAGAATATTGCCCAAATTTTGAGAATCAGTCTCTTTCTTATGGTGAATAGGAATAGAGTTAACCAAAATACAACATTTCCCCACCATGCTAAACAATTTACCTTACTAAATCACTTTTTATTTTGCAGACCTAAAAATTGAATTTTCAATGTTCAGTTCAGTTCAGTTCAGTCGCTCAGTCGTGTCTGACTCTTTGCGACTCCATGAATTGCAGCATGCCAGGCCTCCCTGTCCATCACCTACTCCTGGAGTTCACTCAGACTCATGTCCATTGAGTCAGTGAGGCCATCCAGCCATCTCATCCTCTGTCGTCCCCTTCTCCTCCTGCCCCCCAATCCCTCCCATCATCAGAGTCTTTTCCAATGAGTCACCTCTTCACATGAGGTGGCCAAAGTACTGGAGTTTCAGCTTTAGCATCATTCCTTCCAATGAACACCCAAGACTGATCTCCTTTAGAATGGACTGGTTGGATCTCCTTGTAGTCCAAGGGACTCTCAAGAGTCTTCTCCAACACCACAGTTCAAAAGCATCAATTCTTCAGTACTCAGCTTTCTTCACAGTCCAACTCTCACATCCATACATGACCACAGGAAAAACCATAGCCTTGACTAGACGGACCTTAATCGGCAAAGTAATGTCTCTGCTTTTGAATATGCTATCTAGGTTGGTCATAGCTTTCCTTCCAAGAATTAAGCATCTTTTAATTTCATGGCTGCAGTCACCATCTGCAGTGATTTTGGAGCCCCCAAAAATAAAGTCTGACACTTTCAATCTTCAGTGCCAGAAAACTAAGCATACACAAAAGCGGAGCACACACGAAACATAGCATATACAAAAGCACTTTATTTACAAATAAGTGACATTTTCTTCCAAATTAAATAAAAACATCTAGGCAGAATTTCATAATTTCAATGATAACAGTTCATCATGTGTTGAAAAAAAATTGAGAAATGTTTTAAAGTAGTAGGAATCCATGCAAAAGCCATAAGACACGTGGTGTCACTTTATAGTAAAGGTTGTATTTGTTATCTATGGTTGATACAATTCAAAGAGAGGTTTGTTTAAAGATCTGCTCAAACTTCAGTTAAAGATGGGAGGGTGGTAACTTACCTCTATATCTGTTAGTTTAAGCTGAATTAAAACTTCAGCTAAGATCATTCACCACAGCCAAGATATGGAAACAACCTGTGTCCAGCAACAGATGAATGGATAAAGATGTGACTTTGTGTGTGTGTGTGTATACATATATATACCAATGCATGAAAGTGAAAAGTTGAAGTGAAGTCGCTCAGTTGTGTCCGACTCTTAGCGACCCCATGGACTGCGGCCCACCAGGCTCCATCTGTCCATGGGATTTTCCAGGGAAGAGTGTTGGAGTGGGGTGCCATTGCCTTCTCCATATATATATACACACACACACACACATATTTTAGCTTTAAAAAATAAAGGAATCTTGCTTTTGCAATAACATGGATGTACCTTAAAGGCATTATGCTAAGTGAAATAAGCAAAGACAAACACTGCATAGTCACTTACACATAGGATCTAAAAAAGTCAAACTCACAGAAACATAGAGTAGAAAAGTAGTTGCTAGGGGCTGAGAGGGTGGGGGAAATAGGGAGAGGTTGGTAAAGGGTTCAAACTTTCAGCTATAAGATGAATAACATCTGAGGATATAAAGTAAAACATGATGACTGTAGCAGTTAACACTGTATTATATAATTGAAATTTGCTAAGAGACAGAATTAAATGTTCTCAATTCTCCCAAATATAAGTGTGATGTGACGGATCCTTTCACAGTGTAAATGTATATCAAGTCACCGTGATTATGCTTTAAGTATCTTACAATATTATTCGTCAATTATATCTCAATAAAGCTGAACAAAAATACTGGCTAAGAAAATTTCTGTCTAAGGGTGAGTATAAGATTATACTTCCTCTACATAACCAGTTAATTGGGTATAACTTTAGAACTGTAACCTAACTAGGTTATTTTTGCCCAAGCCAAGCAAGCCGAAAACACTGACATGCTGAAATTTGCAGCCGACAGGGGATAGTCACAAGGCAGTCAAGCAAGGGGAAGAGAGAACCATTCTCGAATCTGCCTCCTCAAGAAAGGGGCTGAGGTCTTTTGCGACAGTGAATAAGGAAGCTGAGTGGTCCAGGGTGTGGGGAGCATCGGGAGGGTGGGGAAAAGTGTTTGGAAAAAGTGTGGTAACTGTCATCCTGCAGGTGTGACTAGATTATGGGCATCTTCTGAGTGTGGAGTTTTTGGCCTTCTTACCTCAAAAGATCACTCCCTGGACACATGGGCATGCCCAGTTGAAGGGTTGGGGGCAGGGAGGTCTCAATGCGACTCTGCTGACTCTCTGCTCAGCTCAAATCTGGTGGCACCGACTGTTAGGTCCCAGAAAGTAACTGGAGTTTGCATTCTGTTGTTCAGGCCACATGCCAGATTGTAGGACAAGTAAGTCCTAACACAACCTTAATTAGTGAAGGCAGCTGACACTGATTTAACCTATGGTTTCAGAGCCCCAACTACTAGAGGTTATTTTGGAATCATTGATGAGAGAATATGTCTTTTCTACCTCTCTCCTCAGTAAGTTAGCTCTTATCTTCTTCAGTTCAGTCGCTCAGTTGTGTCTGACTCTTTGCGACCCCATGAATCGCAGCTCATCAGGCCTCCCTGTCCATCACCAACTCCCCGGAGTTCACTCAGACTCATGTCCATTGAGTCCGTGATGCCATCCAGCCATCTCATCGTCTGTCGTCCCCTTCTCCTCCTGCCCCCAATCCTTCCCAGCATCAGAGTCTTTTCCAATGAGTCAACTCTTCGCATGAGGTGCCCGAATTACTGGAGTTTCATCTTTAGCATCAGTCCTTCCAAAGAAATCCCAGGGCTGACCTTCAGAATGGACTGGTTGGATCTCCTAGGCTTGCCCAAACACATTTTCTGTCTTATTTACCAGCTTTATAGCCCCGAATCCACCCATCACGTTCTGGTTCTTGTCTTTCAGTCTCTCATGGGTTCCCCATGACAAATTGTGTTTCCTGAGCTGCCCGTCCGTCTGAAGCAGCAGCGGTGCTACTTCAGATTCAGTGCCTCTCTTTTTTTCCGTGGTTGTCATACTGCTTTACCATTTATTCATGTATTGAGAATAACATAGGTTTTGTAAACCCAACGTACTTTACCGTATTTTGGTGTTCCACTTAATTTGATACGACTGACATTTATTGAACTCCTGAGTATAAGGTGTTGCATGGAGGGTCTGAGAGCCTCAAAGGTGAACAGGATGGTTACTCTGCCCTGTAGCAGTGCAAAAGTGAGTGGTCAAAGTAACCAAGGAGTAAAGAATTGTCAACAATGTACTGTGTAACAGAGATGGCGTCAGGGGCCTGAGGCAAGAGGGGGAAGGATCACCTGAGTAGGAAGGAAACTTAACTGAATGTTCAAGTCAGAGCTAGAGTTTGTTAAGGTAGAGAAGGTGGCAGTGAACTAGAGTGGGTCTCACCAGATAACTGAGTTAGAACCTGCCACATACTTGCTGAACCAAGTGTTTCAATCACCTCCCGGAAACTCAACGTTCAAGAATGATAATATCCACCTTGCAGAGCAGGTGGCCATATATACCTGACAGAGTACCACCAACAAACTGCACATCTGAACTTTTTGCCCAGAGTTCTTTAGATTGGTGAGAGAAAGAATTTGGCCTCTGGTAACTGCTTTCTCTGCCATTTTTTTCTTCAGTGTGCCTGGAAGAAAGGTCAGGTCTCAGGGTGAGGTCTACAGGGAGGGTGGGGCTGGGGAACAGAGGCAAGCAGATGTTCCTGCACCAGATCTAGGGGGTGTGTGTGTGTGTGTGTGTGTGTGTGTGTGTACAGATTTGTTTCTGACCGTTTATTTCTTTCTGCTCTGGTTTCCTCACAAAGAAAAGGAATACATTTGGGAGAAAAAAGTAGAAAAACCTTTCTCCTTTCTTTATAATCCTTCTACCAACCTATTGTTTGTATGCCTAAACTTCCTGGCAAGTGTTAGGTACTCAATAAATTTATGATGAGTAAATGTTAAAAAAAAAAAAGCTGCGAAACAAGACAAATGAGATAAAAGGGATCTAATTTGAAGAGTTCCTTAGAGCTTTGGCTTTTTTGAGGATAAGGATTGTATGTTCCATTTCTCATCTCCTTCCTCTCCCCATTTTGGGTGAGTGATTTTCAAGTAAAGAGACATATCATATAAAAATCAAAAGCATCTTAACTTGGCTTTCTTTTGGGCAGAGAAAGAGTGATATAAAAATGTTAACTTTGACGGATTAAAAACGTAACAACAGGGAACCAAAATGTGCCTACAATGAACCTTCAGACAATATTGTGACATGTCACTGGGGTGAGTAATGACATGTGGAAAGAAAAAAAAACATGGAAAATCCAAGCAAGAAAGATGGGGATACAGAGGCAGAGGGAGTAGGGAGAGAGAAAAATAAACTGGAAAAATGAACATAGAATGGAAGAAAGAAGGAAAAAGAATGGAAGAGGTGGATAGAAAAGATCATGAAAGAAAAAGGAGACAAAACTTAGAATCTGCCATATAGGACATATTTTTTTTTTTCCATACTGAGGGATTTATTTCTGCAGTAAGTTTCATAGCATTGTCACCTCATCATATTTCCTCAGAATTCTCATAAGCCACTGTTTATAGCTGTTTAACTGCTACTTACCTTTGGATTTTCGAGGGCTTGATTCATAATGGGATAGATAATCATAGTAGCCCATCCCAGGGAAATAATGTGTCTCTTGGCATATTATTTCTGACACATATTTGGGCCCTGAGAAAGGATTTCCATGTTCCTACATTGAGAAGTTGGAAGGTTTTTTTGAGATTGCCTCCTCTCAAGAGTAGACTTTGACTCTACCCCCTCCCCCCGCCCAGCTTATTACCATTCTATCTTATAACTAGGTAAGCATCATTTTCTCTAAGTCAGATGCACTTTTGAAAAGATAAATCTTGTTTAGCATTGTATTTCCTTCTGGGAAAAGCTGTTCTTAAGTCACAGGAAGGCAGCATAGCCACCAGCTGAGAACACTCTATAAATGAGAGCCAAGGGCAAGGGGACTTGGCAGGAAAGGTATTCATTGGAAGTTACCAAGTTTTTCCTATTCAGAAAGTATTATTCTGTTAAATTAGTGGATAAACTAAAGCTGAATTGAGAAAAGAAGATAATACTGAAAAAGTAATAGTCTGAACTTCGTGTTTTATGGCAGTTTTGTGAAGTTTTAGGAACCATCTTGCAATGAGAAGAACTGTGGCTTTAATGCAGCTTTGAAATGTAGGATAAAACCCGAAAGATTTTTTGTTTGTTCTTCTGCTTGTTTCTGTTTCCATGAGTAGCTGTCTGCTTTGGGAACATTCTCCCATTAAAGCTTGCTGTGCTGTTTTAGTTTGGTTTTTGAATATCGATAACCAAAGAAGTTTACTGTCCTTTAGTGGAAAACAAACACACACCTTGTGTTTATTTCTTAGGTGAGGGGAGGAGGGCAGCCAATATACAGTTTTTAAGTCTGTGTTTTAAAAAGTCACCCTTCTTGTTTAGCATTGTCCTTCATAATACAAATTGTAAATAAGGCAGCATGCCAGTGCATAAAAGTAATTTCAATTAAAATTCCCAGGGCTTTTCAGGGGCGACACAGGAGTCAGTCTTAACACATTGTCCTTGAGTCTGGGCACAGCTTACCTGGAAAGCTTTAAACAGGGCAAGTAATTTTGGTGTCACCTCTCTTGTCCCTCCTGTCTCCCCCACACCCCCAAGCCATACACAAGGCAATGACTGTCCTTTCACAAAAATGGAGGTTGGGTGATTGCTTGTCTGGAAAAGCTGGTAATGGACTATTAAATAGTGGTTTGTGAAATCACTGCATAATACAGTGTTTACTTGTTTCTGAGAAAGTACTTCTGTTTACCCAGTTCTGGATAAAAAGCAGATCATTTAACAAGGTCCCAGAGTAAACTGTGTCCTGACAGATATTCCCTTGTGTCTTCTGGTCCAGGTCTCTCCATATTTTGTTGTTCTGCAAAGGAGGCAGGGGATGTAGGGACATACAGTGGGAATCACAGCCAGTGGGCTGGTCTGGATGGTGGACTAACTGGTACTAAAGGTTGGAATAGCCTGTCCTAAGGGACCCTTTGCTCTCGCCCCTAAGTACCTCCCCCAGCACTTTGCCATGGTGTTTAAAAATCACACAACTATGCTCTCCTTTTCATTAAGGCTGCTGGTAAAATTGGGAGTTGCTTTGGAGGAGTGACATTAAGCTGATGTCTCTTATTAACATTTTAGATCAAATAATACTACTTACCTTTAGTAAGTGTTTATTTACGAGCCAGGCACTATGCCAGAGATTTTATCCTTATGGTTTACCTTCACAAGAGTGCTATGAAACCAATACTGTTATGAGCTTCAGGTATGATGAGGAGGAGGCTAAGGCACATGGGGTTAAATTATTTGCCAAAGTCTCAGTTCACAAGCATAAGAGCTAGATTTCAATTTAGATTCTTTGATTCCTGAACTTGCGTGTTCTTCCTATGTGGTGTTGACAGCAAATGGGGTTCATAATAAAGGGGGTACAGGACAATTAAACTTTGATGTAGTGAGTTGGGGAGGGTGTTGTCCAGCAGATAAGGGAGTATGCATGAGGGGAAGACTAAGCAGAGAGAAGGTGAATATTTTGTGCTCATAATGACAACTTGGGGCTTGGAAGGCAAGGGCCATGGAAATGATCATGAAAAAGGGGAGGAGTGAAGGGGGCAGAACATTGATTTCATCGATTTGCTTGTGATTGACCTGATGGAATCATTTTCTCAGATGTCTCCCTGATCCTGAAATTAAAGGACTTCTGCCCTTCCTATCTGTCATTAAACGGTTTACAAGTAATTTTGTGGCCCTCACAGGCATTTTAATTCCCTTTTGCCGCTGAGGAACCTGAGTGGCTGGGAACTGGTGATGAACCCAAGATTAGAACTCACAGTTGTTTGTTCTGAGCCCAGGGCTCTCCAACACACCCTGGGCAGCCTCTCATGTGTTGGGCTGTATCACCCTGCAGGCCGCTCTTCTGTCCTCTCACAACAAGCCCTTTCATTTTGATCTGCTCTTGTTTCCACTTCTTTCATTTCTACTAGATGGTACAAATTATACTCACTACTCCAACTTCATCTGATATTTGGGTTCTGTTAATTCATTGTTATGTGGAGAATGCTTTCAGTAAAACACAACAAGCTGCAGAAAATATAATTCTCCCTTAATGTATATTTACTAAGTGTATTTATTATTCATCAGGATGTGCATTTTAAAATGTGAGTCTAGATTCCCTCACTTTTAATCCCAAACAAGTGCTAAAAGATTTATTTTTATAATAATCCCAGAATGAAAGCTAAGTAAGCCTCCCTAAACACAGCTTGCCAAGTGGTGGATGTTAGCTCTGTATCCACACTAGATGCTTGCTTGTTGTCTCTTAGTGTTTCTAGTGGGGATGTACAGAAATGTTTGAGCACACCAGGGCTGGTGAATGGTTGCAATTTGTTGGCACTGACTCTATGGAAGGAGTACTGCAAAGGAAAATGTTTAAGTCCCATTTCTTTGCAAGAAATAGATATAATAGGAGAAATTAAGGCAGATGGATGAAGAAAAGGGAATATGTGGTCCAAGAGAGGGAAAAAATGCACAATAATAAATTTAAAAGTATTTTATTCTTTTCGTTGCAATGGTAAATGGAATTGTTTCCTTAACTTCTTTTTCTACTTTCTCATTATTAGTGTATAGGAATGCAAGGGATTTCTGAGTGTTGATTTTATATCCTGCAACTTTACTATATTCATTGATTAGCTCTAGTAGTTTTCTGGTCGAGTCTTTAGGATTTTCTATGTAGAGGATCATGTCATCTGCAAACAGTGAGAGTTTTACTTCTTCTTTTCCAATTTGGATTCCTTGTATTTCTTTTTCTGCTCTGATTGCTGTGGCCAAAACTTCCAGTACGATGTTGAAGAGTAGTGGTGAAAGTGGACACCCTTGTCTTGTTCCTGACTTTAGGGGAAATGGTTTCAATTTTTCGCCATTGAGGATAATGTTAGCTGTGGGTTTGTCATATATAGCTTTTATTATGTTGAGGTATGTCCCTTCTATTCCTGCTTTCTGGAGAGTTTTTATCATAAATGGATGCTGAATTTTGTCAAAGGCTTTTTCTGCATCTATTGAGATAATCATATGATTTTTATTTCTCAGTTTGTTAATGTGGTGAATTACATTGATTGACTTGTGGATATTGAAGAATCCTTGCATCCCTGGGATAAAGCCCACTTGGTCATGGTGTATGATCTTTTTAATGTGTTGCTGGATTCTGATTGCTAGGATTTTGTTGAGGATTTTTGCATCTATGTTCATCAGTGATATCGGCCTGGAGTTTTCTTTTTTGTGGTTTCTTTGTCAGGTTTTGGTATTAGGGTGATGGTGGCCTCATAGAATGAGTTTGGAAGTTTACCTTCCTCTGCAATTTTCTGGAATAGCTTCAGTAAGATAGGTGTTAGCTCTTCTCGAAATTTTTGGTAGAATTCAGCTGTGAAGCCGTCTGGACCTGGGCTTTTGTTTGCTGCAAGATTTCTGATTACAGTTTCAATTTCCGTGCTTGTGATGGGTCTGTTAAGATTTTCTATTTCTTCCTGGTTCAGTTTTGGAAAATTGTACTTTTTAAGAATTTGTCCATTTCTTCCAAGTTGTCCATTTTATTGGCATATAATTGCTGATAGTAGTCTCTTATGATTCTTTGTATTTCTGAGTTGTCTGTCATGATCTCTCCATTTTCATTTCTAATTTTGTTGATTTGCTTTTTTTCTCTTTGTTTCTTGATGAGTCTGGCTAATGGTTTGTCAATTTTATTTATCCTTTCAAAGAACCAGCTTTTTGCTTTGTTGATTTTTGCTATGATCTCTTTTGTTTCTTTTGCATTTATTTCTGCCCTAATTTTTAGGATTTCTTTCCTTCTACTAACTCTGGGGTTCTCTATTTCTTCCTTTTCTAGTTGCTTTAGGTGTAGAGTTAGGTTATTTATTTGACTTTTTCTTGTTTCTTGAGGTATGCCTGTATTGCTATGAACTTTCCTCTTAGGACTGCTTTTATAGTGTCCCAAAGGTTCTGTGTAGTTGTGTTTTCATTTTCATTCGTTTCGATGCATATTTTGATTTCTTTTTGATTTCTTCTGTGATTTGTTGATTATTCAGTAGGGTGTTGTTCAGCCTCCAAATGTTGGAATTTTTAATAGTTTTTCTCCTATAATTGAGATCTAACCTTAGTGCATTATGGTCAGAGAAGATGCTTGGAATAATTTCGATTTTTTTGAATTTATCAAGGTTAGATTTATGACCCAGAATGTGATCTATCCTGGAAAACGTTCCGTGTGCACTTGAGTAAAAGGTGAAATTCATTGTTTTGGGGTGAAATGTCCTATAGATATCAGTTAGGTCTAACTGGTCAATTTTATCATTTAACGTTTGCGTTTCTTTGTTAATTTTCTGCTTAGTTGATCTGTCTATAGGTGTGAGTGGGGTACTTCAAGGTACTATTAACTTGCAAACGTTTGATTAGTTATATGAAGAATTAAACATGAATGCATTCAGCATCCCAGAAAGAAAATTTTCAACTTTCTCATGTTGCAAAAAAAAGAGACTCTAGGGTGCAAGTGCCAGTGTGAGGGTCATACAGTGGAGGATTCTTAGTCAAAGACCAGTTTCCATGATAATACTACTGTGTGTGATAGCCAGCCCTCTCTATCTATTTGAAGGGCCTTCTCTCATTCGTGATCTTTGTTGCAATTCAAAGTGGCATCTCTTTTACACATTCTCCAAGTTCCTAGGGGCTTCTCAGGTGGTGCAGCAGTAAAAAAATCCGCCTCCCAATGCAGGAGATGGGAATTCAATTCCTGCTCTTGCAGTGGGGGAAGATTCCCCTGGAGTAGGAAATGGCAACTCCATTACTGTTGCCTGGAAAATTACATGGACAGAGACGCCTGAAGGACGATAGTTCATAAGGTTGCAAATACAAAGAGTTGGACACCACTGAGCAGGTGTGCGTGCACATGCGAGTCCCCAGAAGGTAGACGTTTTCTGGTTATCAGTTTGAGAATCTTTTATTTGTAAAGACTAGAGAAGAGCTTCATTTTTGCCCAAATAATATTATTTTTTGAGTAGATTTGTAATACTCATAATACATTAAAGCAGTTAATATTGAAATATGAGTGAAAAATAGTTTAGTTTAAAAAATAGTTCAATTTAAAATGTCATTGAACACACGTTTAGAATACTTTTTCTTTGAGTTTGAGCATTCTTACATGCAAAATGCCAGTATGGTTGGTTTTTTTTCAGCTACAGTTATAAACATAGTATGAATGAAAGGTAATAAGAGAGTGATACTACAGTTTTATTCAGCAATCGTTTTTGCCCTGTATTGGATGGAGTGAATGAAATGAAAGCAGGTGCTGAGCCCTGTGGTTTTGAATATTCTCTCGTATGAGTGGAGACAAAGATGGTGGATAAGGAAATTTGTTGTCTAACAGATAGATGCAGAGTCCTATAAACTCCATTTTGTGATGATAAATTCTTCAGGTAAAATTTTAATGGAGAGAAATAATTTGGGGGCAGCATTTGTGTTGCATTAAAGCTTTATGGTGTGCAGTAATGGGAGAAAAATTGAACATGGTTTCCACTTGCATTTCAAATTTAATCCCACTGTGTGTATAATAGTACACTCATTAGATAATAATTGAGGTTGAAGAGTCAGATTTATCCTAAGAATCACTTTTACCCATGTAATTTAACAATTTGAAAAAAAAATAAACTAAGCAATTTTAAAGGAATAATGGAAAACAGCCACCTTCTGAAATTAAAAGAAAAAAAATGACAGCAAATCCAATCAACTGTTTGTACGGTGGTTACTCTTTGACCCTTGTCCAAAGCATCTCTGTTCAAAGCCACCATTTTGTCTTCTCTGGAAGATTTCCTGTTGACCATGGTCTTCCACGTTAGCTCATCTGACTGAGAACAAAGCCGTCCTTCCTCTTTACTGTGAGATCCTAAGTGACATGACCTCTAAATTCTTGCCATAGACCTTAGCAGTTGATAAATGAATTAAATGGAAATAATTGGGTATATTTTGCTGAACTTGACACCTGTAATAAATGTCACTGGTGTCATACAAAACAAATTATAAATTATTTTGAAAAGAATTGTTTCAACTATAGAGCAGGCAGTGAAAGAGACAAATGGGAAGGATTTGCAAGACGGCATTTCTATAATGACATCATAGGAGCCAAAAGGACTTGAGTTGCAAATCTATACGTGCCAAGAAGAGCAAAAAACAGAACAGCAGGCCTAGCATTTCTATGATTTTTTTAAACTCTATTTTCTTTGCTTAAAAATATCCTTTCTTAGGTGATTGCAAAAATAAAAGAGTGATGTCGCACAGCGTACCAATCAGCTTTAGAATTAATTTACTTGTGTGAATTTATGTTATCTGTCTATTAAATTTCATGAAACCCAAGTGCAAACCAAAACAACAGTCAGGGACAGGATTATTTAGATGTTAAGATCCTTTGTTTCAAAATAGTGCAGATGTGAAAAAAAACAGTGGTGAGCATGGCATGCTACACCATTTTTAGTAAAATATCCAAATGAGCATTGTATCACTGAAATGTTGTCAAAGGTTATGTTTAGTTCATGAGACAGGCTCAAAACAATGAAGTTTTGCTTTCATATAAATTCTCAAGATAAGAAAAATTTTAAAAAGCAAATTAAGTAGAAAGAAGTAAATGAGACATTATTTCTCCAAAGTTGTTTTATTGCCTGCCAGGAAAATATCTTCAGGAGATGGACTGAAAAGGAAAAGACTTTTGTAGTGAGCATCTGAGCCACAGCAGATTTGTGGGTATTATTGGCTTTTTCAGACATCAAAAGCAAACTGTGTGAAAGATGATGGAGGTGCTCAAACAAGAATGGGGAATGAAAATGAGCAAATAGAAGATCATGCTCAATAAAAACACAAAATGATAATCAGAATAAATGAGACTATCAGTGCACAAGTAGAAGAAAATCAGCTAGGAACATCTGTTCAGGTGAGGCTGAAATTAAGAGAATAATCAGGCTTTGGTCGTGTGCATTTGGAAAAAGTCTATGAAAGATATGATGAGTAGAATTTCATCTTTTGCCCATGTGGAATGATCATATACTATCTCTGTACTTTCACTAAAATTGAGTTTGTGGTTATGCATGTTATACCTTCTAAGAAACATAGGTTTGCATCAAAAATGCAATTCATTGCAGATTAAGAAAATTGTAATGGTACAATGAAAATTTCTCAGAGAAATATGTAAAGATACCGTAGTTATGAAAAATATTTCTAAGTGAGCCTCCAAATGAATGAAATCTCAATAGTATCAGATCACAAAGATTTTTTGAGAAATGAAATGCATAAAATATGTAGAATGTTAGAATTAAATACCTTGCTTTCTGGTTCTGGAAAAAATAGGATGCATGCCTGTCTCCCTATTCCTCCTGTCAAATACTGTTAAGCACTCTTGGAAATTACATATGAAACAAGTGTAAGAAAATTCTGAAAGAAGGACAGAAGGCAGCCCAGTTAACCCTGGGGTCTGAGGAACAGCATGGTGAGGAGATCCCTGGGTTTTATCTTTTCCACATATATCCCAAACTGGAGCTGGAGAAGCCAGGAACCAAGAAATGCCAACATTACAGACCAGAAGAAGTTCAGTAAAAGTCTGATCTCTTTTGCAAAAGTCCCAGGAAACATCTACCTAGTAAGAGGGAAAACTCTAGAAAATAAGGTCCCTGCTCTATCCAAACACCATGGGAAAAACTGTGGTCTTCCTTCCACCACCGCCAGCAGAAGCTGAGTGGGGAGCCAAGACTCCCACTCTCACATGAAGGGAATGAGGCATTTCGCCCTCTCCTCACTAGGACTGTGCCTGAGAGGCCGAGGGCATCTGAGGCTCGCGCCTTCCTCCAGAGGTCATGAGCCACTGTGCATGAGCTGAGGTGTTAGTGGGTGCCATTGTGGAGCAGTGACAAAGCGCCTTACCTTTTCCCAGCTGGGGTGAAGTTAGGAAGGTGTAGTAGGGAGACTGAACTTCATTCCTCCCTGGAAGAATTGAGGCAGCTCTCCCTCTCCCAGCTGGGCTGTGTCAGCAGAAGCCTGCTAAGACAGATGACTTCTTCCATCCCAAATTCTCAGGACTGAATACCCACAATGTTCAGAATTCAATAAAAAATCACGTGTCTGTCAAAGGCCATGAAAATCTCAGCTGGAATGAGAAAATAGAGTGAACCGAAGCCAGGCAGCCTCAAGGCAGCACGTGCATGTATGTGCACTAGGTGTCTCAGTCGTGTCCGACTCCTTGCGACCCCATGCCTGTAGTCCACCAGGCTCCTCTGTCCGTGGAATTCTCTAGGCAAGAATACTGGCGTGGGTTGGTATGCCTTCCTCCAGGGCATCTTCCCAACCTAGGGGTTGAAACTGCATCCCTTATGTCTCCTGAATTGGCAGGCAGGTTCTTTACCACGAGTGCCACCTGGGAAGCCCACCAAAGTGGCATAGATATTGGAATTATCTAACAAGAGTTTTAAAGCAACCCATCATAAAAATGCCTCCATCAGAAACTGCTAACACACTTGAAGCAAACGATAAAATGAAAGTATTAACAAAGAAATAGAAGCTATTCAAGAGGGAGGGGACACGTGTATTCTTATGGCTGATTTGCCTTATTGTGTGGCAGAAACCAACACAACATGTGAAACAATTATCCCTCAATGAAAAATAAAAAAATAAAGGAGGAGATTCCATAATTCCACCTGACAGGAATCACCACCATGACCATTGCAGCCTATGTCTTTGGTTACATGCTGCTGCTGCTGCTGCTAAGGCATGTCAGTCGTGTCCAACTCTGTGCGACCCCATAGACGGCAGCCCATCAGGCTCTTCTGTCCCTGGGATTCTCCAGGCAAGAACACTGGAGTAGGTTGCCATTTTCTTCTCCAGTGCATGAAAGTGAAAAATGAAAGTGAAGTCACTCAGTCGAGTCACTCTTCACGACACCATGGACTGTAGCCTACCAGGCTCTGCCATCCGTGGGATTGTCCAGGCAAGAGGACTGGAGTGGGGTGCCATTGCCTTCTCCCTTTGGTTATGTATGTCTGTATAATTTGTTGTAATTAACAAAGCACAATAAATCGAATGAGAGCTAATTACAAAAGAGAAAAAGAACAGAAGATATGAACAAGAACCAAATGGAAGTGTTAGAATGGAAAAATACAGTAACCAAAACTAAAAACTTACTGGATAGGCTCAGTGATGTGATACACAGAACAGAGGAAAGAATATGAACTTGAAATTAGAGTAATAGCAATTACCCAACTTGAAATACTGAGAAAATAGATTAAAGAATAATGAACAGAGCTTCAGGGACCTATGAAACTATAACAAAAGATCTGACAGTCATTTGAACCAAATCTCAGAAAGCATGGAGGAGAAGAGCGGGGCTGAGAAAAGTATTCAAAGGAATAATGGCTGAAAGTGAAAGTCGCTCAGTTGTATCTGACTCTTTGTGATACCCATGGACTAGTCCATTGAATTCTCCAGGCCAGAATACTGGAGTGGGTAGCCTTTACCTTCTCCTGGGGGTCTTCCCAGCCCAGGGAAGATTGAACCCTGGTCTCTCGCACTGCAGGTGGATTCTTTACCAGCTGAGCCACAGGGGAAGCCCAATGGTTGGAAAAAACCCTCAAATAAAAATTTTTATAGTTCTATTATATAGGAAGAGGCATTGTGATTGCTCCTACCTGAAGGTTCAGTCTGTCATTTTGGGGGAATATGTAACTTCTCCAAGTCAAATGTGAATAATAGTGTGGTTTTGTACTAGAAGCCTTATGTTGTGAAGAACAAGGAAGGACTAAACAGAACAGTGTTAACAGAGACATCGCAGTTTCAAACTTTGCCTAACTGTTGCAACTGAAAAGTTTGGCTTAATATGATCGCTGCAGGAAATTCTATGTGAAAAAATAATAGCTAGTACACAAGTCTCTGAAAAAAGTCATTTCTAAACTTTCATAGTATGTATACAATAAATATTTGGTGAATGAATACATAAAGAAAAGGATATATAGCCCACTTAGACCTAAGGATTTAATTTCCTTTTTGACAATACAGTTGTGAAAAACAGACTTGCCTAATGCTGAGTACTTATTACTCTTGTGTCTTATATTTAAGGCTATGCATGAATTTTAAGAAAGTTTTTCCTATCCCAAAGCCATAGACATCTTTTATATTTTCCTTTAGTTGAGTATTTTCATTGCATACTTGCCCAGTTTCAGAATAAATCTTAACTGGCAACCTTTGAAAACTTCACATAGACCTTTCAGAGCCCCATGTATGGATTACACCTTTTAGTGACCTTTTCAATCAGGTGGTTTTCTCAAGCCAGTGTGGTGACTAATCATTGCAGCGATGTTAGCTTACATTGTAGGGTGCAGTGTTTTCTAAGCCCTGTGCTGAAAAACACTTAGTTATGTGGGGTATTCATAGATGTTACTTGTTTTAGTCTCTAAGTCATGTCTGACTCTTGCGACCCCATGGACAGTGGCCTGCCAGTCTCCTCTATCCTTGGGATTTCCCAGGCAAGAATCCTGAAGTGGATTGCCGTCTCCTTCTCCAGGGAATCTTTCTGATCCAGGGATTGAACCCACGTCTCCTGCATTAGCAGGCAGATTGTTTACTGTTGCGCCATCAGGGAAGCCCAGATATTATAATAGTATGTTAAATAGCAAGATTAAAAAGTCCAGCCTGTATATTAGTGGAGAAATTCTTACCTTTAATAGAAAAGTTTTAAACTCTTTGACATGCCCCTATTTCAGCATCTCTGAGATACTTTTAAAAAACAGATTTTAAAAAATGTATTTAACAAAACAGAAACAGATTCGAAAGATGTAGAGAACAAACTAGTGGTTACCTGTGGGGAGAAGGCAGTGGGGAGGGACGAGATAGGGGTATGGGATTAAGAGATGCAAACTATTCTGTATAAAATAGGTAAGCAACAAGAAAATATACAGCACAGGGAAAAATAAAGCCGTTATTTTGTAATCATCTTAAATGGAGTATAATCTATAAAATATTCAATCACTATGTTGTATATCTGAAGCTAATATAATACTGTAAATAAATTATACTTCAGTTGAAAAAAGATTTATTTTCTTCACCCCAAAGTGCATCCTCACCTCGAGATTGCTGGGTTGTTGGGTATGTGTGGATGGGAGAATGAGATTGTATGTTGACTCTGATGATGTCCTCCAGATGTCCTCTCCACTGGCCTCCTCAACAGTCTTGAGAATCGCAGGTTTAGTGTGTTAATGTGCCAGTGACTCACCAATGGGAAAATAGTTTCCCAAGTTCCTACGAGCACAGAATCCTACTTTCACATGTTTTATGTGGAGCTAGGGTTGTTGATGATAAACATTTGGGAGATTCTAATCTGGATCTCCTTCAACAGTCAAAAGCTCACATTGAGCTAGGCTATTAGCACAAAATTTGTTATGGAAGAATCAATAGCACTAAAGAGATTGGAAACTGACCTCTTCAGTATTTTCATAGAGTTACAACTCCATGTGTTCTATGGAGAAAAATGATATAAAAGATATAAAGTTTAGTTTAAGTAATATGAAGCTCTAGGTCAACACGAGCCCTATAAAAATTCATAGTTCTCTTCTCAATAATTTAAATCTGTTTTTGAAAGTTCATATTTATATAAAATGGAGAGGAACACTAAAGCTGGCGTAATACTGTCAGCTGTTGGCCATATGGAAAAATTTAAATTGTCATAAAAGCTGGCCAGTTATAAAATGTTTTAGATAGATTTTTTTAAAAATGACATTTTAAGCATTTGAGCAATATGGTCAAAAATACATTCACGAACTGCATTAGCAATTGCTTTGGCTGTAATTTCATATGCTTCTTCCATATGTAATTAAGTGTTCTTTGAACTGACCCTGTGTAACAAATGAAATACATTTTTGATGAGTATAAAGATGTTAAAAGGGAAAATTAAAAAAGTAAATTTCTGAATCTTCATCTGTAGATGTTGATGTGTAGTATTAACTGGATGTATTTCATATTAGCTGTATTTATTGCTTGCTATGTGCAGGGCCCTAAATCAAGCCTTGCAATGTAGGTGGCATTATATACATAAAGGGACAGGATAAGAACATTTTGCCTAAGTCTAATTTTAAACCTAGTTTCAAGCTTTTTTTTTTTGTATTGGTATTTTGCTTTTAAATCAATATCATCAAAATCATTTAACCTCAAAATTAATGTTTTCTCATTGTATAAAATTTGGAAAATATTGAAAAAATGATAACAAAATATTAAAAATGCTTATCACCTATAGTCCACCACCAAGAAATAACCACCATGAATATTGCGAAGTTTTTTCCATTCTTTGTGTGCTTAGTTGCTCAGTCATGTCCGACTCTTTGCGACACCATGGACTGCAGCCTGCTAGGCTCCTCTGTCTATGGGGATGCTTCAACTAAGAATATTGGAGTAGGTTGCCATGCCCCCTCCAAGGGATCTTCCCAACCCAGGAATTGAACCCAGCTCTCCTGCATTGCTGGCAGATTCTTTACCATCTGAACCACAAGGGAAACCCTTTCCATTCTTTAAGAATATGCCCATTATTTTAAAAGGGATCATACTATTTTCTGACTTTTTAAGTTAACAAAATTTCTAGAACTGTTTTTGGTGTTATTGAATACTTTGACAGTTTTTAATTGCTGCATATTATTCCATTCTATAGGTATTCCATAACTTTATTGACTGCTCCATTACTTTTGTTTTTTTATTTTATGTGATTTTTATTGACGTATTAGTTGATTTACAGTATTATCAGGTGTACAACATAGTAATTCAGTATCTTTATAGATTGTAGTCTATTAAAAGTTATTACAAAATAAGGGCTATAATACCCTGTGCTGTGTAATATATCCTTGTTACATATCAAATTTATATATAGTAGTTTATTTCTCTTAATCCTATACCCCAGTCTTGCCTCTTCTTCCTCTCTACACTGATAGCCGCTAGTTTGTTCTCCAGATTTGTGAGCCTGGTTTTCAATATACATTTTGTTTTAATTCTTTAGATTCCTCATATAAGTGATATCATATAGTATTTGTTTTTATCTGACTTATTTCACTAAGCATAATATTCTCTAGGTCCATCTACATCCTGAAATGGCAGAATTTTATTATTTTTATAGTGAGCAATATTCCATTGCATATACATATATATATATGTTTGTGTGTGTGCTAAGTTGCTTCAGTCATGTCTGACTCTTTGTGACGCTATGAACTGTAGCCTGCCAGGCTCCTCTGTCCATGGGATTCTCCAGGCAGGAATACTGGAGTGGGTTGCCATGCCCTCCTCCAGGGGGATCTTCCTGACCCAGGGATCAGTGGAACCTGTGTCTCATGTCTCTTGCATTGGCAAGCAGGTTCTTTACCAATAGCGCCACCTGGGAAGCCTATGTATATATATACCACATCTTTATCCATTTATCTATTGATGAACACTTGAGTTGCTTCCATATCTTTTATTTCTTGGGTTGCTTATTATAAATAGTGCTGCTCTGAATATTGGAGTGCATGTATCTTTTCAAATTAGTGTTTTCATTTTTTTTTCTGAATATATACCCAGGAGTAGAATTGCTGGATTATATGGCAGTTCTTATGTTAGGTTTTTGAGAAATGTTCATACTGTTTTCCCTAGAGACTGCACCAATTTTCATTCTTACCAACAGTGTATAAGTGTTCCCTTTTCTCCACATCTCACCATCATTTGTTATTTGTAGACTCTTTGATGATAGCCATTCTGCCAGGTGTGAGGTGATATCCCATTGCTGTCTTGATTTGCATTTCTCTACTAATTTAGTGATGCTGAACATCTTTTCATGTGCTTGTTATCCATATGTATGTCTTTTTGGGAAAATGTCTGTTTAGGTCTTCTACTCATTTTTTAATTTTTATTTTTGATATTGAGTTATATGAGCTGTCTCTATTTTTGATATTAACCGTATTGATGGTTATATCATTTGCAAGTATTTTCTCCCATCCAATAATTTGTCTTTTCACTTTGTCAGTGGTCATCTTTGCTATACAAAAGTTTTTATATTTAACTAGGTCCCACTTCTTTATTTTGCTTTCAGAAACAGATCCAAAAAAATATTGCTATGACTTATGTCAGAGTGTTCTGCCTATGTTCTTTTCTAGGAGTTTTATGCCTTCAGGTCTTATATTTAGGTCTTTAATAGATTTTGACTATATTTTTGTATATGGTGTGAGAAAATGCTCTAATTTTATTGTTTTACATATAGCTGTACAGTTTTCCATGTATCACTTGTTTTAGAGATTATCTTTTCCCCATGGTGTATTCTTGCCTTCTTTGTCATAAATTAATTGACTAAGTGTGTGGGTTTATTTCTAGGCTCCCTATTCTGTTCCACTGATATGCTTTTGTGCCAGTACCATACTGTTTTGATTACTGTGACTTTGTAGTATAGTCTGAAGTCAGGAAAGGTGGTAACTCTAGCTTGTTCTTAAGATTGTTTTGGCAATTTGGTCTTTTTGTAGTTCCATATGAATTTTAGAAATATTTTCCTCATTCTATGAAGAATGTCATGGGTGTTTTGATAGAAATTGCATTACATCTGTAGATTACAACTCTGTTACTTTTAAATGAATAAGTTATTTCAACTTTTCAGTCTTATAAATAACCCTTTTATCTTTGTCAGTAAACATTTGTGCTATCTCTGATCATTGTCTTCAGATACATTTGTAAAAATAGTTCTGGATGTAAAGCTTATAATGTATATTATACATTGTCATCCAAAAAGCATTAGTTTACATCTGCATAAACTGTAGATGATACTAAAAATGTAGAAAAATGAAAGAAGAGCTAACAAAGGATATTAAATATTTTTAAACTCACAATCGTTCTATGCTACCTCTCTATGCATTTAAATTTCAGGTGTTTACATGAAGCATTTTAGATGCAGTTATAAATTGTCATCAGTTTCATTACTTTATTAACTCACTAGCAAGTTATTTATTTAGTGCATACATAATGACTCCCTGATACATGCCAGACTCCATTTTAGGTGTTGGGGATAAAGTGGTGAATGAGACAAAGGTTCTGCCTCATGGGTAGTATGTTCTAACAGGCTTTGCTAATTTTGAAGAATCATCATCACTGGTAATATAAAACAGTGGATATTTTATATTTTGGTAAATCCTTGCCACATAAATTACTGGTTTTGCTTTAGTTAGTGTCTTGCTGGGCTTCCCTCATAACTCAGTCGGTAAAGAATCTGCCTTCCATGCAGGAGACCCAGGCTTGATTCCTGGGTCAGGAAGAACCCCTGGAGAAGGAAATGGCAACCCACTCCAGTGTTCTTGCCTGGAGAATCCCATGGACAGAGGAGCCTGGCAGGCTACAGTCAATGGAGTTGCAACCACCAGATACAACTTAGTGTCTAAAGAGAAAGAGAGTGTCTTACTAAGCAGAGAGAGTCATAGCCAACATCAAAGATATATGAAGGCATAAAACTAGTATGATAATTAGATTTACTTTGAGCTTATTATTATGAAATGACAACTCATATCAGAAACAAATTTCATATGTGTTTGGTGGCTTCATAACATGAAACTCAGTGTTACTGCTTGTCTAGTTCATTAAGAATGCAAGTTTAGTTAAAAATATACAAAATTAAAAGGAAATTTTAGGCTCTGGCAAAAAGACAACTTTGGGGAATGAAAAGGAAATACACTTAGTGTCTTAGGAAAAAAGAAAGGATTCATGAACTTTATGATCCCCTATGCTACCCTCAGAAAGTCTAAACATTTATTATGAATAACACCCTGGGCATGAGAAGAAATCAGGGTATAAGAATGCCATGGTGTTAGGCTAATGTTGTCTGTCTTACAGCAATATTTCAAATTCTACTTTTGAAATATCTTTGTGACTGAAATCCTAAAGCCAAATGGGACAGCGATGGGGTAAATGTGTTCCATTTTGTCCCAGTAAGGAAAAAAGAAATGGTGAAAGACAGATCTCTCTTATAATTTTCTTGTCATTTTCAAGAAATTACTCACCTTTTAAAACAATGAGAATTAGCGTATTTTAAACAAAGGTATCTAACTTTAAGAAAATGCCCTGATGTGTCAACTACCATAAAATGTAAAACATAGTTCACACTGTTTTCCTACTTTTCTGTACATGTTTGATAAATGCTAGATGGTAAAGTGATGTATTAATTTGGGACTGTGTTTTCTATCCCAATGATTTGGCTTCACTCACCAAACATACTGTACACCAGATTTTAAAAACCACAGGAAAACTGGCACAAATTTTGAGTATTTTGCTTCATAAAATGAGACACTGTATTTACTAAAGTTTAAAAAATGTTTTTTTGATATTGTTTCAATAAATCTCTGGCCTTGAAACAAATGCAAATATAATGTTTAAACTTGAAGCATTTGCTATAAGGAAAATTTGATATGCTTTTCAAATAATCAGGGAGAATATGGAGTTAGAATTCAATTAAAGCCCAGTATGACTTTAAAATTTCCAATGCAAAAACTGTAGTGGTCGTGTTTGGATAGAAAACATTCTTGAAGTGTTTGGTTTATAGATAGCAGTCATGAAAAGATAAGATAAAATTCTGGTGTTACATTTATGTTTTGAAGACATATCTAATCTATAGTGGCATGAGAAATGTAGTAGAGGTACATGTTGCTGAAAATCACCGTAGCATTACACTTAAACACTTAGAAACCAAGGCAGTCAGTATAATTATATATACATAAATGAAATTATATCCATACTTGAGACTTCTTGGATAGAAACACTTTTACCCAGTACTTTAATCAAGTATGTTATCATCTCTGCTCCATTCGATGCATGCAGCACACAAATTTGCTGATATGTGTTTCACTTAATGGATGTAATATGTGTAATGTGCTATTAATGCCTATTAAAAATACATATAATAGTAGGACGGCATTTTAATCAGAAACAGTTGCTATTTCTTGAAATCAGAAAGATCAGGATTACAGTGAGTAGGTTTGTTCTATTTTTTAAAGTGACAGTATTCTTTTCTCTGAATTGAAAGTTACTAACACACTTGTATTCTTATTTTGCATAAATTTGCATGTCAAATTTCCAAAGCTCTAATTTGCAGTAAAAGGATGCAATCTTTTACAACTATATGCATGCCCTGATATTTAGAGAAAGCACACTTAAAAGATTTTAAAGAATTAATTTGATTACCTTTCAGGTGAAGGAGCAAGGGAATAAAGATAGGAAAAGAATAGGGGAGAGCAGGAGTTAAGAACAGCAAAAACATTTATCTGTGTGTGTGTTTCTGTGTAACAGCTTTATTGAGGTATAATTCACATATCATAATTTTCACCCCTTTAAAAGGCTACAATTTAATGGCTTTTAGTTTGTTCACAGAGTTATGTGGCCATCACAACTACCCAATTTTAGAGCATTTTTATCACATACCCATTAGCAGTCACTCCATTCCTTCTTCCTCCCAGATTCTAGCAACTATTAACCTATTTTCTGTCTCTATTAACTTTAACATATTTTCAGGACAATACCCAATTTTTTTCCACTTCATCGCAATTGGATCTAAATTGTTTATGGGTTGTATTTGGTGATTGCATCGATCCTGTATGTATTTTAGAAATTCAGTTTTGAGAAGAATCCCAATTTTCTAATGTTTTGGAACTAAGATAATTTCAAATAAGCATATCAAATCATTAATAACTATATTGAAAAGGGTTAACTGTATTATTTCTTTATTTAATTAAATAGGATGGTGTTCAGTTCAAGGTAGTTGATTTTGCTATTTCCACCCCTGGTTTCAGCTGAATCTAGGAAATAACATTACAGAGAAAAAAAAAGCCCAAATTTTCAAACTTTCCATGGTGTAGATTAAAATGTTAATGAAAATTTGTAGCTGTGATTTTGTCAAGCAATCACAAATTATCATCCCTGGCCTCCCTCTAAGGGCCCAACCCCCCAATCCTTGTAACCATGCTAAAGTTCTGGGGGAAAGGATGATTAGGTTCTCAGAATTTTACTGTCTAAGTGAATCTGACTCTGCTTTCATTCTTTAAACTTATTTTCATAAGAATTAAACAATCTTTTATAACTTCTATTGCTCTGAATCTCCTCAGCGTTTTCTATTTATGCCTGTGACCAACTCAGGGAGAAAGATGTTGATTCTCTATTCTTAGTTGTCTGTATTCTTAAAAACTGCATTTATATTAAAAAAAAAATTTTATTGTAAAGTAAAATGGAAGTATAAGAAATCACACCAAAATATAAAGCCAGTAAGTTGTTTTAAGGTTAAAAACCATTGCAATCACCATCTGGGACAAAAGAAAAAAAAATTGAACTTTTCAGCCATCCTAGTACCTAGCTATGAGTCGGACACGACTGAGCGACTTCACTTTCACTTTTCACTTTCATGCATTGGGGGAAGGAAATTGCAGCCCAGTCCAGTGTCCTTGCCTGGAGAATCCCAGGGACGGGGGAGCCTGGTGGGCTGCCGTCTGTGGGGTCGCACAGAGCTGGACACGACTGAAGCGACTGAGCAGCAGCAGCAGCAGCACCTTGTCAGTCTCTTCCTCCTTTCAAAAGTAACTGAATTCTGACTGCTGCAGTTGTCACTTCTCTGAACTTTTTATGGCTTCATCACTTCCCTAGACACTCTAGTAGTTCAGTCCTACATGTTAGAAATGTGAAATTCTTTTAAGTATCTTTTAATCTACAATTAACGTTTTTATAATTTTGTCATTCTTTTATTTACAACATATGTATCAGCAAACCTGGCATCTGACTTGTAAAGTTGTCCACATTCTGGATTTTCCTGACTATATACTCAAGAAGCAGTTCTGCATGTTCCCCCTTAAAAACATTATTTTTAACTGGAGGATAAGTGCTCTACAATGTTGTGCTGGTTTCTGCTGTACCAATCAGTCATAACATAACTTATAATCTACCCACTCCCTCTTGAGCCTCCCTCCCCACTCTCATCCTTTCTTCGGTATTTCCTGTAAGTTGGCTGCTGGATCCAGAGGCAGCATGTGATTTAGGTTTGATCCTTTGGCAATATTATAGGTAGTAGTACATTTTTTTTTTTAAATCAGGAAGCACATGATATCCAGTTTTTGCTCTTTTTATACTTGTTTTTTACTGCCACTGATGCTTAATACCTAGAAGAATTAAGTCCTTGAAAGTTGTAAAATGGCGATGTTCTAATTCTACCAAATTGTTTTTATTTACTAGTGGTAATACCTTTATAAGGAGATACTTCCTCTCACCTATTATTTTCAATAGTCTATAAATCACAAAGGTAGACAAAATTCAATCTTGGTATTTTCTTTTTATTTGTTCAATTTTCAAGATAATGAATTTATGCCTTGTCATTCTCAGAAGATAATCAAAATTTTTGTTCATAGATACTGTAACTCACGAATTTAAGCATAATTAATGGATTTCAATCCATTGCAATCTTATCCTTGTGTGCATGCTAGTTCGCTTCAGTAGTGTCAGGCTCATTGAGATCCTATGGACTATAGCTTGCCAGGCTCCTCTTGTCCTTGGGATTCTCCAGGCAGGAATACTGGAGTAGGTTGCCATGCCCTTCTGCAAATCTTTTCCTTATCAAAGCTCAGATTTTCCTGTCTTTGAGCCATTGGATTCTCCTTTCAAGTTGTCTTCTAAGTTTATGTACATGTATATATATATACACACACTTACACATATGTATGTATATGTTTATATCTATCTGTTGATAAATATCTTTATATCTTTCTCTCTCCATATCTCACCCTTGCAGTCTTTGACAATTTTATTATCTGGTATATAAAGATGTTCTCGGCCAACCTTATACATTTACTCTTCCTGACCTGAAATTAGCCATTAGTCTAAACAATCTCTTATAGGGAAATGGTACATTGTGGATAGTATGGGTTTTAATGGTGTTCACTGATTCTGGGTTAGTCATTGTTTCTAGACCTTTTCAGTAGACAGATATAGGAAACGTGTGTGCATGTGTCCTTAAATTTTAAATATCTCTTGAACTAAAGATTTTTACTTACACTCTTGGCTTATTTCTATTTCTTCTGCAATGAGAATCTGATTCTTTAGGACATAAGGAAATTGTCAAGTTAGAATACTCCATAATTACTATATATGCCTAATGTTGATTTTTCTAAGTTGATATTCTCAAATATGAGTGCTTGTTCAATATATAGTTTCAAATATTTTTTTAATTTTAGAAAATTTTTGAGTTACAGTTTTAAAAATTTGTTCTATTTCTTTGTTTTGGTTTTATTCTTTAGAGACTTAAATATATACTTGATCTTCTTTGACTATCCTTCATATTTCTCACTCACTCTTGCATCCTTTTAATGTTTATAAATTAAAAGTGTTTCTCTTTTAAAGTGATCCTTTTTAAAAAATCTAAGGCCTTGCATATATCATTTAGTCACAAAAACTCAGCTTTGGGGGTGGACTGGGAATTACTTGGATAGGAATATTTTACTACATATACAGTTCACTAATTTGACATCCTGGAGTGTGAAGGCAAGTGGGCCTTAGTAAACATTGCTATGAACAATGTTGGTGAAGGTGATGGAATTCCAGCTGAGCTATTTCAGATTCTAAAAGATGATGCTGTCAAAGTGCTGCAATCATTATGCCAGCAAATGTGGAAAACTCAGCAGTGGCCATAGGACTGGAAAGGTCAGTTTTCATTACCATCCCAAAGAAAGGCAATACAAAAGAATGTTCATAGAAGTGAAAGTGAAGTCACTCAGTCGTGTCCAGCTCTTTGTGATCCCGTGGACTGTAGCCTACCAGGCTCCTCTGCCCGTGGGATTCTCCAGGCAAGAGTACTGGAGTGGGTTGCTGTTTCCTTCTCCAGGAGAACTTCCCAACCCAGGGATTGAACCTGGGTCTCTTGCATTGCAGGCAGATGCTTTACCATCTGAGCCACCAGGGAAGACTCAAAGAATATTCATATTTCCATACAATTGCACTCATTTCATATGCTAGCAAAGTAATGCTCAAAATTCTCCAAGCTAGGCTTCAGCAGTATGTGGACTGAGAAATTCCAGATGTACAAGCTGGTTTTAGAAAAGGCAGAGGAACCAGAGATCAAATTGCCAGCATCAGTTGGATCATTGAAAAAGCAAGGGAATACCAAAAAAAAAGATCTGTTTCATTGACTACTCTAAAGCCTTTGCCTGTATAGATCATAACAAACTGTGGAATATTCTTAAAGATATGGGGATACCAGACCAAATTTCCTGCTTCCTGAGAAATCTATATGCAGGACAAGAAGTAACAGTTAGAACTGGACATGGAACAACGAACTGGTTCAAAATTGGGAAAGGAGTATGTCAAGGCTGTATATTGTCACCCTGCTTATTTAACTTTTATGCAGAGTATATCATGTGAAATGCTGGGCTGGATGAAGCACAAGCTGGAATCAAAATTACTGGGAGAAATATCAACAACCTCAGATGTGGAGATGACACCACCCTTATGGCAGAAAACAAAGAGTAACTAAAGAGCCTCTTGATGAAGGTGAAAGAGAAGAGTGAAAAAGAAGAGTAAAAAAGCTGACTTAAAACTCAGCATTCAAAAGACAAAGATCATGGCATCCAGTCCCATCACTTCAGGACAAACAGATGGGGAAAAGGTGGAAACAGTGTCAGATTTCATTTTCATGGGCTACAAAATCACTGCAGATGTTGACTACAGCCATGAAATAAAAGACGCTTGCTCCTTGGAAGAATAGCTACGACCAACATTAAAAAGCAGAGACATCACTTTGCCAACAAAAGTCTGTCTAGTCAAAGCTACGGCTTTTCCAATAGTCATGTGCGGACGTGAGAGTTGGACCAGAAAGAGGGCTGAGCACTGAAGAGCTGATGCTTTTGAACTGTGTTACTAGAGAAGACTTTTGAGAGTCCCTTGGACTGAAAGGACATCAAACCAGTCAATCCTAAAAGAAATCAATCCTGAATATTCATTGGCAGGAGTGACGCTGAAGCTGAAGCTCCAATACTTTGTCCACTTGATGTGAAGAGCTGACTCATTGGAAAAGACTCTGATGTGGGGAAGATTGAGGGCAAGAGAAGAAGGGGGCAACAGAGAATAGATGGTTGGATGGTACCACTGACTCAATGTACATGAGTTTGAGCAAACTCAGGGAGATAGTGAAGGATAGGGAAGCCTGGTATGCTGCAGTTCATGGGATCGCAAAGTGTTCGACACAACTTAGTGACTGAACAGCAACAAATTTGACAAATATTTACAAAGAACCCAAAATTCCAGGCAATGTGCTAAGTCAGTTATAAACATGACAGACTGAAAATACACTCTTTCTAAGAAAGGAGACAGACATTGACCAAATAATTAGTGTAATGACTTTTTTTAGCTAAACATATCCCATGAGAATTTATAATAAAGGGATGGATTCATTTTATGTTGCTGCTATAAAAAATTAATACAAACATCATGGCTTAAAACAACACAGCTTTATTGCCTACAATTCTGGAAATCAAAAGTCTAACATAGGTCTCACTGGGCTATCATTAGTGTGTTTAGATGCTCTAGGGAAGGATCTGTTTCTTTGCTTATTCCAGTTTCTAGAGGCTCAGTTCAGTTCAGTTCAGTCGCTCAGTCGTGTGTGACTCTTTGTGACCCCATGAATTGCACCATGCCAGGCCTCCCTGTCCATCACCAACTGCTGGAGTTCACTCAAACTCACATCCATTGAGTCAGTGATGCCCTCCAGCCATCTCATCCTCTGTCGTCCCCTTCTCCTCCTGCACTCAATCCCTCCCAGCATCAGGGTCTTTTCCAATGAGTCAACTCTTCGCATGAGGTGGCCAAAGTACTGCAGTTTCAGCTTTAGCATCAGTTGTTCCAATGAACACCCAGGACCGATCTCCTTTAGGATGGACTGGTTGGACCTCCTTGTAGTCCAAGGGACTCTCAAGAGTCTTCTCCAACACCACAGTTCAAAAGCATCAATTCTTCAGTGCTCAGCTTTCTTCACAGTCCAACTCTCATATCCATACATGACCACTGAAAAAACCATAGCCTTGACTAGATGGACCTTTGTTGGCAAAGTAATATCTCTGTTTTTGAATATGCTATCTAGGTTGGTCATAACCTTTCTTCCAAGGAGTAAGCGTCCAAGGAGTAAGCGTTCTAGAGACTATCTGCATCCTTTTGCTTTTGGATCCCTTTCTACATCTTCCATGCTTGCAGTGGTGGATTGAGTCCTTTTCACATTTACTCTTATCACCTCTTTTGATCCTTTTCCCATATTAAGAATGGTGTTTTACAGTAGACCCATCTAAATAATCTAGGTTACCTTTCCTATCTTCAGGTCAGCTGATTAGCAACATCAGTTCCATCTTCAATCTTAATTCTCCTTTTACCATATAATATAACAAATTCACCAATTTCTAGGGATTAGGACATCGTTGAAGGGGCATTATTCTGCCTATAACATGATCTTAATCTACCTAGAGAAAGAGTGTCAGAGTAAGCTTTCATTTTTATACTGATTGACATTTACATTGAAGCCTGAAGAATAGATGTAAATATGCCAGGTAAAAAGAAGAAAAAACAGGGATATAGATGAGGATGCAGGACAGCAAGTTCAAGACTATTGCAATGGTTCAGATGGTCAATAAGCCTGACTTAGGTAAAAAGGGTGGCAGTAAAATTAGAGAGAAATAGATCTATTCGGGACAGTAACAGTCCCTTTTCGAGCTCTGAACTATGACCGTATCATCTTCCATCAGTCGTGTTTATTTGTTGTTGTCACAACATTTGATTTTCTGTCTTTATTTCCTAAGAATGCCTCTAAAATGTTTCTGTTTTATAGATTCTGAGAACTGACCCTGGAAGAATCAAATAGGATCTTCTCCAATGGAGTTACTGCAGACACTTCTAGATGTAGGCAAGGCACAGATTTTAAAAATCAAATTTTGCTTAATGTATTTATCTGTGCGAGCACAGCTTAACTTCTGATGCTAAAGGATTTAGGAAGGTTTGGCTCTGAGAGTTGAATTCTCCACCTAGTAGTTTGGTTTTCTTTGGTCACTCTGTAACGATGTCTATATGAAGCATTTATATGGCCCCATCTTTATGAAGCCCAATTATTAGCTTATTTGCCAGTTGGTACATCTTGAGTCTAAAACTGTTTAAAAAACAAACACCTGGGACTTACAGAGTGAGATCGTTTTCTAATCAATTGGTATTTTAAAAAGTACTTATTTATTTGACTGTACCAGGTCTCAGTTACAGCGCATGGGATCTTTGACATTCTTTGTGGCATGTGGGATCTTTGTGGCACGTGGTTTCCAGTTCCCTGGCTAGAAATTGAACCCGGGCCCCCTGCGTGGGGAACATGGAGTCTTAGTCAGTGGACCACCAGAGAGTCCCTCCATTGATATTTTGATCGGATATTTCTTAGCATGTTAATTTCTGTATATTTTATTATATTCAAGGTGCTGGTGGTATCATCATTGACTTTCTTCCATATCTTGGCCTGTGTGGAACATTGGTAGGGCCTTTTGCCCTTAGTGTTTATTTATATGAATTTATTTGTTTAAAGAACAGAGATATACAAGATAATTACTGTTGAAAGTGGAGTGGGACAAAGGGAATGGGGATCCTGAGGAAGAGTGCCCACTGTTCTCTCTTAGGAGAAAGGAGTAGCTCAGTTTTCTAGAGAGGATCTGGTATTAGCTCTGAAGGCAGAGGTAGTGCTCTTTGGGGGCCCATATGATAGAATAATGGAGGGACACATCCTGTTCACTTCTGTGAAAGCCTAGAGAGGCTTCAGCGTAGTTAGGAACACAGCCTCACTTCAGCACTTGGCACTGGTAGTTTGGGGTACACTCGGGACAGCGTCCTAGGCAGGGGAACTTGCTTTAAAAAGGATGGTGCTGGTAGTGATACAGGTGAAAAACTGCCTTCACGTGAATTTCTGAGCAATAGAAATCTAGAAGCAGGGGTGGGTTGAGGGAAGAAGAGACGCACGGTAAATACAGGATGTTGTATTTCTGAGAACTTGTGAAAAAACCCCAGGCCTCCGTACGTAGCTTGAGGGAACTGACTGGAGGCTGAGTTCCAGCATTATACAAAGGTAATTGAAATTTGGGTTGTTGCTCTTTGGGTAACCTCATTGCTGCCAGAATTTTGGAGAGGATTGGGAAGATTTTGGATTATAATTCCTATTACAATTCAGAACAAAGTTATCAGCTATTCTACTGAATGAGTCATGGCTAGAGAGAGCTTTGGAGACTAATTTGCACTGTTAGTGTGATGGCTGACACAGCTAAGATGACTTTCATATCTGAGGAGCTGTGTTCTTAAATTCCGAAGTTGTTGGCACAGCCACAGCTTGAGACCTCAGTTGTTTTGGAAAGCAGAAGGGTAGCGATTCTGATCCTCTAAAGAATCTAGACTAAACATGTTATCAAAATAATAGTGCCATGCTCAGGTTACATTTTAAAGCTGAACTAGCCATGCCACACTAACCTAAGGTCTATAGTATAGAAGGTAATAGGAGCTTTTAATTTACACACAACTTCAGAATAGGTGTTCTCATTTTTAAAAATGACTATACTGTTTAAGAATAATAACTTTATTTATAATTACAAATAACTTTTTCCTGTTATGAGAGCTTTTAAAATCTGTCCTTTTAGCAACTTTCAAAGATATAACTCAGTATTATTAATTACTGCTGTCATGCTGTACTTGATTTATTTATTTTATAGCTGGAAGTTCATACCTTGTTTATTTCTTCATTTATTTTTGCTCATCTTCAACCCCTGCCTTTGGTAACCATCAGTGTATTCTTTGGATATATAAGCTTTTTAAAAAATTCCAAATGTAAGTGAGATTATACAGTATTTGTCTTTCTTTATCTGACTGATTCCACTTAGCATAATGCCCTTATGTTCTATCCATGTTGTCACAAGTGACAAGCTGTCATTATTTTTTATGGCTGGATAGTATTTCATTGTATGTATGTACATACCACATCTTCTTTATCCATTCATTCATCCATCAACGAACATTTACGTTGTTTCCATATCTTGGCTTTTAAATAATGCTGCAGTGAACATCACGAGGTGCATATATCTTATCAAATCAGTGTTTCTGTTTTCTTTGGGTAAATACCCAGAATTGGAATTGCTGAATCATATAGTAGTTTTATTTTTAATTTTTTGAGGAACTTTCACACTGATTTCCATGGTGGGTGCACCAATTTACATTCACACTACAGTATACAAGGATTCCCTTTCTTTCCTCCACATCCTTGACGACACTTGTTTTTGGTAATAGCCATTCTAACAGGTGTGAGGTGTTACCACATTGTGGTTTTGATTATGGATGTTGAGCATCTTTTCCTGTATTTGTCTGTCATCTATATTTCTTAGAAAAATGTCTAGTTAGATCTTCTGGTCATTTTTTAAGTTGGGTATTTTTAGTTGGTTATTGAATTGTATTAATATGAATTCTCTACATATTTAGGATATAGCTCCATATCGGATATATGATTTGTAAATATTTTCTCTCATTCAGTAGGTTGACTTTTCATTTTGTTGATAATTTTCGTTTGCCGTGCAGAAATTTTCTGTTTAATGTAGTCCCACTTGTATATTTTTGCTTTTGTTGCCTTTGTTTTTGGAATAAAATTCAAAAAAATCATCGCCAAGACTGATGTCAAGGAATTTACTGCCATGGTTACTTCTTGGAGTTTTGTGGTTTTAGTTCAGGTCTTAGTTCAAGTCTTTAGTCCATTCTGAATTAATTTTTGTGTATGGTGTAAGATAATAGTCTATTTTCCTTCTTTTGCATGTGGTTGTTCAGTTTTCCCAACAGCATTCATTAAAGAGACTGTCCTTTCCTCATTGTATATTCTTGGCTCCTTTGTCATAAATTAGTTGACCATATACATGTGGTTTATTTCTGGGCTTTCTATTCAGTTACATTGATCTCTGTGTTTGTTTTTATGTCCATTCTATGCTATTTGATTGCTGTTGTTACTTTATTTCTAGATGTGGAAACTTAAGCTCAGAAATATTCCAAAAGCTTTCTAAATGCTCCATAACTCTTAAGAAAGAATTCAAACAGGTCTCTGATTTCTTCCATGACTCCCTGTTGCTTACCTTCAAGGTAGTCCAAATAGTGACAGAACAGTGAAGAAAAGCTGTTAACATGAATATCTGTAGCATTCCTTACATGTTTGGTGACATGAAGTTTATTTTTTCTTAGTTTCAGTTATGTTCAGTCAAGTTTTCACATTTATTAAGCTTCATAATCTACTTTCCCTTGTCTGGATCCAATATTATGTGGTGTTATGCATGTATTGTGGGCACTCAGTGATAAAGAATGACCCTGCCAATGCAGAAGAAGCAGGAGATGCAGGTTCCATCCCTGGGTTGGGAAGATCCCCTGGAGAAGGAAATGGCAACCCACTCCAATATTCTTGGCTGGAGAATCCCATGGACAGAGGAATCTGGCAAGCTGCAGTCTATGGGGTTGCAAAGAGTCGGACATGACTGAGCACGCACACATTGTATGAATTGTATTAAAAAACAAATAGAACTTAAAAATCTCTCTCCCTCTTGTCTTTGTCAGAGTTATTTCTTCTCCGTGGTGGAGTTGCTATCTTCATTTCACATTGAAACAAACACTTTTAGCTCAATTGTTGGTAATGGTTTGGAAGTAGTGGTTTCTTTGATCTTCGAATGCATCCATGAGATTACACACTTTTTAATAGAATAGCTACTGAAGTTTTGGACCTTGTTTGTTATAGCAACTAGCGTTATACTAATTTCTATGCCTCTCATCTAATAATGCATTTGATTTTGGTTCTTTTCAGTATAAAAAACAGATGCCTACTAAGGTTGCCTGAAGAAAAGGAAGACTTTTTCTTGTGTGGATTGAAATTGTAAAGGGAAGTCCAGAGGTCTCTTTTCACACATCTCTGCTCCAGTTGAGTGACCGTACTGTTCTTGTTTGACCAACAGTTCACCTCACCTTGTCAGTCAGTCAGTCAGTCAGTTCAGTCGCTCAGTTGTGTCTGACTTTTTGTGATCTCATGTGCAGCAAGCCAGGCCTCCTTGTCCTTCACCAACTCCCAGAGTTTACTCAAACTCATGTCCATTGAGTCAGTGATGCCATCTAACCATCTCATCCTCTGTCATCCCCTTCTCCTCCTGCCTTCAATTTTTCCCAACAACAGGGTCTTTTCAAATGAGTCAGCTCTTCAGAGCAGGTAGCCAAAATACTGGAGTTTCAGCTTTAACATCAGTCCTTCCAATGAACACCCAGGACCGATTTCCTTTAGGATGAACTGGTTTGATCTCCTTGCAGGCCAAGGAATTCTCAAGAGTCTTCTCCAACACCACAGTTTAAAAGCATCAATTCTTCAGCACTCAGCTTTCTTCACAGTTCAACTCTCACATCCATACATGACCACTGGAAAAGCCATAGCCTTGACTAGATGGACCTTTGCTGACAAAGTAATATCTCTGCTTTTTAATATGCTGTCTAGGTTGGTCATAATCTTCCTTCTAAGGCGTAAGCGTCTTTTAATTTCATGGCTGCAAACACAATCTGCAGTGATTTTGGAGTCCCCCAAAATAAAGTCAGCCACTGTGTCCACTGTTTCCCCATCAATTTGCCATGAAGTGATGGGACCAGATGCCATGATCTTCGTTTTCTGAATGTTGAGCTTTAAGCCCACTTTTTCACTCTCCTCTTTCACATTCATCAAGAGGCTCTTTAGTTCTTCGCTTTCTGCCATAAGGGTAGTGTCATCTGCATATCTGAGGTTATTGGTATTTCTCCCGGCAATCTTGATTCCAGCTTGTGCTTCCTCCAGCCCAGCGTTTCTCATGATGTACTCTGCATAGAAGTTAAATAAGCAGGGTGACAATATACAGCCTTGATGTACTCTTTTTCCTATTTGGAACCAGTCTGTTGTTCCATGTCCAGTTTTAACTGTTGCTTCCTGACCTGCATATAGGTTTCTCAAGAGGGAGGTCAGGTGGTCTGGTATGCCCATCTCTTTCAGAATTTTCCACAGTTTATTGTGATCCACACAGTGAAAGGCTTTGGCATAGTCAATAAAGCAGAAATAGATGTTTTTCTGGAACTCTCGCTTTTTTGATGATGCAGTGGATGCTGGCAATTTGATCTCTGGTTCCTCTGCCTTTTCTAAAACCAGCTTGAACATCAGGGAATTCACAGTTCACATAATGCTGAAGCCTGGCTTGGAGAATTTTGAGGATCACTTTGCTAGCATGTGAGATGAGTGCAACTGTGCGGTAGTTTGAGCATTCTTTGGCATTGCCTTTCTTTGGGATTGGAATGAAAACTGACCTTTTCCAGTTCTTGTACTCTATGCCTTTTCTGTTCTCTCACATCTTTAGCTTCTAAATAGCTTTGGCCTGCTACGGCTCTTACCCAGTTCTGTGAATATTTTCACATGCAACTTCATTTCTAACTAACCAATCATGTTTGTTTTTCCAGTTTTGTTGAAAGCAAAATGTCATTTGCTAGGTTTATTTTTCAACTTAACATTGACTATAATTTTATTGTCCAATGTAAATTACAGTGCCAGATTATTAACTGTAAAATCAGGAATTTTTCATCATTATTTATTCCTTTGTGTTCTTATCACGTGTAGTTCTATTTGCATGTTTATATATAACTAAAAGCCTTGCCTAAAGTATCTAAGGAATCAAAAAGTGACTTCCATAATCAGTATTGGGAGGTCCAGATTTTCTTCATAAGTCATATATGATAATGATCGAAAATGATTTCTATGCATTGTCTGGAAAGTTCCATGTATATACATCTTATTTTTATATTCCTTCTGCACCTTTTTTTTGGTCTTTCTGGCCTTTTATTTTTAGCTTAAAATTCTTCTTTGACAGTAAGGCCAGATCTTGCAAAAACACACTGAGATATACACACTGCTATACATAAAGCAAACAACCAATAAGAACCCACTTCATAACACAGGGAACTCCCTCAGTACTCTGTAATGGCCAACATGGGAAAAGAATAAAAAAAAGAGTGGATATATTAATTTGTGGGCTTCCCTGGTGGCTCAGATGATAAAGAATCTGCCTACAATGTGGGAGACCCTAGGTTCAATCCCTAAATCAGGAAGATTCCCTGGAGAAAGGGATAGCTACCCACTCCAGTATTCTTGCCTGGAGAATCCCATGGACAGAGGAGCCTGGCGGTCTTTAGTCCATGAGGTTGTAAAGAGTCGGACACGATTGAGTGACTAAGACTCTCATATTCATATGCATAACTGACCCAATCCACTGCAGACCTGAAAACACAATGCTGTAAATCACATACACTCCAATAAAAAAAAAAAAAAAGAAAAAAGACGGGCAGGTGTTTTCCAGTTCGAGTAAAAACACTGAAGGATTGATATAGTCTTTTTTTTTTTTTTAACTAATTTTTACTGGACTACCGCTGTTTCACAATGCCATGTTAGATTCTGCTGCACAGCAAAGTGAACCAGCCATAAGCACACACAGATCCCCTCTCTTTTGAATTTCCTTCCCATCCAGGTCACCACAGAGCAGCGAGCAGAGCTCCCCATGCTATACTGCAGGCTGTCACCAGCCATCCACTGTACACATAGTAGTGTATGTATGTCAGTTCCAGTCTCCCAGTTTATCCCCCGCTCTCTTCCCCTCCTAGAATCTATACATCTGCTCTCTATGTATGTGTCTCTGTTTCTGCTTTGAGAATAAGTTCATTTGTTTCATTTTTCTAGATTCCACATATAAGTGATATTATATATTTATTTTTATCTTTCTGACTTACTTCACCTTATATAACAGTCTCTAGGTCCACCCATTTCTCTCCAAATTGCACAGTTTCATTCATTTAATATATCTGTCTCACATCCTCTTTATCCATTCTAATGCTGATGGACATTTAGGTTGCTTCTATGTTCTGGCTTTTGTAAATAGTGCTGCAGTGCATATATCTTTATGAGTTATGTTTTTTTCTAAGTATATGTCCAGGAGTGGGATTGCTAAGTCATATGGTAATTCTAGTTTTAGTTTTTCAAATTCCATACTGTTCCCCATAGTGGCTGTATCATTTTACACTCCCACCAATAGTGTGAGGGTTCTTTTCTCTCCACATCCTCTACAGCATTTATTGTTTGTATGTTTTTTTTTTTGATGATGTCCATTATGACCATTGTAAGGTGATACTTCATTGTAGTTTTATTTGCATTTTTCTAGTAATTAGTGATATTGAACATCTTTTCATGCGCTTGTTGGCCATCTATTAAGATGATCATATGGTTTTTATTCTTCAGTTTGTTAATATGGTGTATTGCATTGGTTGATTTGCATATATTGAAGAATCCTTTCATCCCTGGGCTAAATTCCACTTGATCATGGCATATGATCCTTTAATGTGTCATTGGATTCTGTTTGCTAGTATTTTGTTGAGAATTTTTTGCTTCTATGTTCATCAGTGATATTGGCCTATAATTTTCTTTTTTATGATATCTTTATCTGATTTTGGTATTAGGGTGATGATAGCCTCATAGAATGAGCAGGAGAATGTTCCTCTCTACAAGTTTTTGGGAGAGTTAGAGAAATATAGATGTTAGCTTTTCTCTAAATATTTGATAGAATTTGCCTGTGAAGCCATCTGGTCTTGGACTTTTGTTTGCTGGAAATTTTGAATCAGTTTCAATTTCATTACTTGTGATTGGTCTGTTCATATTTTCTGTTTCTTCCTGGTTCAGCCTTGGAAAGTTTTCTACAAATTTTTCTTTCTAAGAATCTGTACACTTCTTCCAGGTTCTTTGAGTAGGCTCAGGGAATTGATGATGGACAGGGAAGCCTGGCGTGCTGAAATTCATGGGGTCACAAAGAGTAGGACACGACTGAGTGACTGAACTGAACTGAACTGAAGAATTTGTTCACTTCTTCCAGGCTGTCTATTTTTTTGGTGTGTGGTTGCTTGTAATAGTCTGTCATGACTACATTTCTGCAGTGTCAGGTGTAACTTCTCTTTTTACATGTTTAATTTTAGCGATTTGGGTTCTCTCTCTTTTTGTCTTGATGAATCTAGCTAAGGGTTTATCAATTTTATTTATCTTCTCAAGGAAGCAACTTTTAGTTTTATTGATCTTTGCTACCATTTTCTTCAATTCCACTTCCTTCATCTTTGCTCTAATCTTTATGATTTATTTCCTTTTACTAACTTTGGGTTTTGATGTTCTTTCTTTAGTTGCTTTAGGTGTGAAGTTAGGTTGTTTATTTGAGATTTTTCTTGTTTCTTAAGGTAGAACTTTATTGCTGTCAATAAATTGCTCTCAGATCCCTCTTAGAACCGCTTCTGCTGCATCCTGTAGTCTTTTAGGTTGTGTTTTCGTTGTCACTTGTTTCTAGGTATTTTTTTTTCTTTTTTTCATTTCTGCAGTTAGCCATTAGTCATTTAGTAGCATATTATTTAGCCCCATGTATTTGTGTTTTTAGAGTATTCTTTCTGTAATTAATTTCTAATCTCATAATGTTATGATCAGAAAAGATGCTTGATGGAATTTCAGTTTTCTTAAATTTACTTGGCTTGATTTGTGATCGAAGATGTGATCTATCCTGGAGAATGTTTTGTGAACACTTGAGAAGAAAGTGTATTCTGCTGTTTTGGGTGGAATGTCCTATAAATATCAATTAAGTGTATCTGGTATAATGTATCATTTAAGGTTTGTTTTTCCTTATTAATTTTCTGTCCGGATGATCTATTGGTGTAAGTAGAGTGTTAAAGTCCCCTACTATTGCCTAGTTTGTTTTTGTTTTTTCAGTCTGTGTTGGAGGCTAGTCCTTGGCTAACCTATGAATATTTTTTAACCCTTGATTAATGCCTTTTGCTAACTTAAAATGAAGATAGCAGGACTTTTAGGACATTTTAGGAGGAGTAAACAACAATAGAGATTGTGGTGGCTCCACTATATACTACAAATAAATAGCAATTTGTAAAAACTTATTATGCCTTATGTTTAAATGTTCTAAAATGGCCATATGGATTCTTTGGAATGTTTTTGTTTTTTGTTCAGTTGCTAAGTCGTGTCTGACTCTTTTGAGACCCCATGGACTATAGTTCACCAGATTCCTCTGTCCTTGGGATTTTCCAGGCAAGAATACTGGAGTGGGGTGTCATTTCCTTCCCCAGGGGATTTTCCTGATCCAGGGATTAAAGCTGCATCTTCTGCATTTCAGGCAGATTCTTTACCCCTGAACTATCAGGGAAGCCCAATTTCTAGTATATGATATTTGGAACTGCTGAAAGAAGACTCTTTTATGATTCAAATAGTATATATTTTAAGTGGAGGTGGCTGTTGGAAATGAGATGTACCAGGTTTGGTCAAGTGTGGAATCTCTGATGTTTAAATATGGTTCACAATTAAATGGACTATGGTTTTAACAGGGTCTGCTGATGGGTTAAATTGAAAAATACTTACCAAGTTATCTCCTATATCTTTATAAAGTTGTTAAGAGTTAGGTGAAGAATGGATTAATAGCAAAGTTACATATTTAAATCATCTAATCAACTAATATTTATTAAGCAACATTATGTTCTGAATAGGAGTTGGGTTGAAGTGATAAATTATAGATAGACCTTGTCTTATGAGTGGTCAGGAGTGAAAAGATAGAAACACATTCTGGACATTTATAATGGTGCAGTATTTTACCTAAAATAGAAATAGTGATATTTAGGAGATATAACAAGAAATAGCTAAGATAGATTGGGTGGTCTAAAATAACTTTTCAGAGCATTTTACTACCAAGTTGATTGGTGAAATGTGAATAGCTTAACCAGATGAATGGGGAGTTGGAGAAGAACATGAATTAGCATGAGTATTTATGTGTATGTACTTTGTATTACTGAGCTCAAGTCTTATGACTGCATTTTCACCTTACCAGTCAACAATTTAAAAAAAGAAGAGTATTATGATGTCTATAAAGATGTCTAAGAAAATCCTAGCTTAAAAAAAGTAAGGTCTGCTATCATAAGTGTTTTTCTTATCTCTAGTGGTAAATGCCATAATTCATATCCCGATATGACTATAAGTGACAAATGTAACTGTGTCTTGTTGACTCTGAGAATATTTTGCATACACTTGAAAAAAATACCCAAAGGACCTCTATATCTTTCACATTTATTTATATTTTCCACTTTTAGTGTTCACTTTCTTTCATGACTATTTTACTGATTTTTAAAAATGATTATGTAGTTTTAATAAAGTTTCCCAAGTACTCTTGAGTTTCAAATGAACTTGAATTCATTTTACTTTTATGGGCTGCTGGTCTTTAATCTCTTATCACAGAATCAGAAATGTACCTGTTACATACTGGTAAATTAGTTATCAATCCCTTGGGCAGTATATTTTAATATCAGTATTATAGGGAAGATGATATAAATCTTGTGTATGGTATTATTAGCTTAGGCAGCTGCTGACTTAAAAAGGCCAGTTTAACAAGTCACCACTGTATTATGTTTAATTAGGTACAGTTTATATAATGAGGTGTTCAGTTCTAATGGAAAGACATGCTGTGAGTTGCACATCTGCAGGAATAACTATTACAATCAGCATTGCAGAGACCCATGGAACTGCAAATTAGACTTACTTATCTAGAAATAAATTACATCCCAATGCCTTCATAAAGCTCATTAATTAATTCCACTGGCATAAAGGTCTTTTTCTTAATTTCATGTTCCATTAGCATAATAAACACAATTTGAGTTACAACAGTATGATCAGTTTAATGGATGCTATTTATTTTAGTTTTTTATTTAAAGTCCCGGTAACGTAGAATTAACATCAATATGCTGCTTGGTCCTTTATTAAAATTCCCATAGGATAACCAACACAGATGTTCAATACAGCATCATATATTTGTTGCATTTTACGACTCTACTAATTGGCCATATGGAAAGGTGTTGCTTGGGTGTAATTTTTTTTTTAAATCTGCTGAATTACATGGATTGTAATAATTACAATTAGTTTATATGTAAAGTTGGATAGGTTAATACATATTGCCTATTGCAGACAAAATAAAAGTAAACAAACTTTTGGTGCCATGTTTCTAGTAAATACAAGTTCATTTAAAAGAAAGTCTCACTTCATGGGAAATAGATGGGGAAACAGTGGAAACAGTGTCAGACTTTATTTTTTTGAGCTCCAAAATCACTGCAGATGGTGACTGCAGCCATGAAATTAGAAGACACTCCTTGGAAGAAAAGTTATGACCAACCTAGATAGCATATTGAAAAGCAGAGACATTACTTTGCCGACTAAGGTCCATCTAGTCAAGGCTATGGTTTTTCCTGTGGTCATGTATGGATGTGAGAGTTGGACTGTGAAGAAGGCTGAGCACTGAAGAATTGATGCTTTTGAACTGTGGTGTTGGAGAAGAGTCTTGAGAGTCCCTTGGACTGCAAGGAGATCCAACCAGTCTATTCTGAAGGAGATTGGTCCTGGGTGTTCTTTGGAAGGAATGATGCTAAAGCTGAAACTCCAGTACTTTGGCCACCTCATGAGAAGAGTTGACCCACTGGAAAAGACTCTGATGCTGGGAGGGATTGGGGGCAGGAGGAGAAGGGGACGACAGAGGATGAGATGGCTGGATGGCATCATGGACTTGATGAATGTGAGTCTGAGTGAACTCTGGGAGTTGGTGATGGACAGGGAGGCCTGGTGTGCTGCGATTCATGGGGTCGCAAAGAGTCGGACACAACTGAACGACTGAACTGAACTGAACAATATTTTAAATACTTGTTAAAATGACAAAAAAGAGTAACTTTGTTTACATTCTGAAATTATATGAGATGGTCTTAGTTTGTGAAATGTGCATTTTTAGATACCTGTAGCCTTTTAAAAACTGATTCTGTATACTTTGTTAGTATGTATGGCATTGACATGTTTATAATGTTTGTACCATGAAATTCTGGGTTAATTGTATCAGTTAATGTCTATTATATAATTATTGTAGTTGCTTTTTTGAGTGATATGAAATAGCAACCCATTCCTGTATTCTTGCCTGGAGAATCCCATTGACAGAGCAGCCTGGCAGGCTACAGTCCATAGGGCCGCAAAGAGTCAGACATGACTGAAGCGACTTAGCAGCAGATATGTAGTGTCTTATTAATGTCCTGTGTTATATCCTGTTACTGAAATAAAATGCTTTGCAGAATACAGGTAAGTTTTCCTGTTGAGTCACAGTATCTTTCCTCCTGCCATATTTTCTTTTTTTTCTTGATGAAGCTTCTCTGCTACAACACAGAATCTATTTTTTTTATTACAAGTTTACTTTTCACTTATTGTCTATTTTCAATAATTAATAATCTTGTATTTATGTATTGGCTACTTTGTGTAAAAAATTATTCCAAAACTTAGATGCTCAAAACAACGATAATTACTTATTATATCTCTTGTTTCCTGTGGGTTTGAAATCTGAGCAGGGCTTAGCTGACGAGTTCTCACTGGGGATTTTGTGTGCAACTGTAGTTGGATGTTGGGCTGTAGTCATCTGAAGGTTTGACTGGAGCCGGAAGATCCACTTTCAAGGTGGCTCACTCACCGGTGCTGCCAGTGGCTACAAGCCGTAGCTGTCGCCACAGGGCTGCTTGTGTATCCTCATAAGATGGCAACTGGCTTCATCCAGAGGGAGAGAATCAAGAGAGTAAGGCAGAAACCAAAATACTTTTCATGGCCTAGCTTTGGAAGTCAAATTCCATTTCTGTCATATTCTGTTGAGCATCTAGGCCAGCCTTCATTCAATGCAAGAGAATAATACCCAGGACATAAACCCTAGGAGGCATGGATCTTGGAGGCTGATTATCACAGTACTCGGTCCAGTCTCTGAGACTTCATATTCTTCCCAAATGCAAAATATGCCTCTCCCTCTTAAGGCTCTAAAAGCACATCTATTACAGCTCTGGCTCAAGCTCTAGGTTTGGGATCTTGTCATCTAACTCAGGTCTAGCTATGAATAAGCTTCCCCAACTAACACTTCTTCAGTATAGTTCTTTATTAAAGACTTTGAACTGAATATATTGTCTAATATATTGTCTGATTCCCCCCAACCAATGTACAATGGCATTCTAGGCAAGAATAACTATTGTAGACTTTCCTATTCCAAAGTGGAAAAAGTAAGATGCACACAGGAATAATTAATCCAAAGTATTCTGGAAGCCAAAGAGGAACATAGTACCAGCCCTTTGATTAAGGCTCAGTTCTACTGCCTGGAAATAACTCCCTTTGACCTCTTGGCTCTGGGTTCCACCTCTTGAACTGCCCTTCTTTTTCAATAAAAAAGGTCTTTAGATGACTAAATTTCTACCAAACAATCACATGAGAAACTGAAAATAATAACTTTCTAGCTGACACCTTTCTTAAATTCATGATCCACAGAAATCACAAGAGACAATAAATGATTATTATGGTACTAAACCATATTTTAGGAAAATTTATCATACAACCGTAATAGCTGATACAGATTTTGGAACCAGAAGTAGGGTGTTGTTAAAAAGAAATAATATATGTGGCAGTTTATTTGAGACTAGATGGGAAATGGAAGTTAGAAAGATCTTGAAGAAATTATTGGTGGAAGCCCTTGAGGAGGTTATTCCTGAGAACTTTAAGAGACTGAGAAACATGTTATACAGTAAGGTGGAGAAAAGGGTATTATTGTTATATATTTATGGAAAGTGCAGCACTATCATTTGTGGTTACATTGAAAATGGAAAATGTATTTAATAAATTGGATGATCTAGCTAAGGACATTTTCAGGCAGAGTATTGAAATTGCCACCCTGCCACTTCTTTTGTTTAGAGTAAAATGAAAGAGGAGCAAGATAAATTCAAAAAAGTTCCATTAAATACGTAGGAGATGAGTTAAAAAAATTGTTTCTCCAGTCCAGACTCTCTAGATAGCAAACAATGCTGAAAATAAGAAAAGGCATCTGGGTAAATATTAAATCCAGGCACTGTTAGGAAGACATAGTTTTGAGGATGAAGGTGAAACTCTTTGTGGAAAAATTCAGAAAATTTTAAGGTACTGCCTTTAATAGAAAAATAGCCCTGTACAGATTTTAAGAGTATTTTTCACAAAGCATTTTTAGTTTTACAATAGTTTCTAAGAATCTTTAGGGTGCTTTTCTATAGCAGCATTATGGGAAACAACATAAATAAGGATTTATTGAAACAAGATTTATGGGTGTGGCTTTTTGCTAGTGAGTATATTTTAATAAGATTTGCAGAAGATCCACAAAATTTTTAAGAGAATTATACTGATGGAACCACTGCCAACTTGGTCTATAAAGGACAGAGACAATTCAAAACAAAAAAGGTCTTTGGAGCCCCTATTAGAAAGAGAGTGAGAAAACTTTGTTACAAAGATTATTAAGCGTCATCCTGAGAGTGATTTTTGTGAATATATATATATTATCTTTGCAATATTTGTGCTGTGATATTCCATATTAGTTGCACCTGCTAATGTCAAATATATAGTTATCAGCTGAACTTATTTTTGATCCCAGATGCTATGTCATCAAAGTTTCATATTACAACTTGCTGCAGAAATAAAATGACAGTACAGAATATATTCACACATTTTTACTGCCTTGAAATCAGTAGTCATACCATCTTTCCTTCTGTTTTCTTTTCTTTTTCTCACTTCATCCTCCCCTTATATGAAATGCAGACTTTCAGTGTTATGTTTGAACTTCTCCTTAATACAATTTAAATTACCTATATTCAATCTTTAGTTGACCTTGTATTTTTCAATCCAGCCCCCAATCACGAGTCACTTTTACTTCTTATCCCAAAATATGTACTACTATGTTACATTATTTTATGGCTTCAGTTCAGTTCAGTTTAGTTCAGTCACTCATTCGTGTCCGACTCTCTGCAACCCCTTGAATTGCGGCAAGCCAGGCCTCCCTGTTCATCACCAATTCCCCAATTCACTAAAACTCACATCAATCGAGTCATTGATGCCATCCAGCCATCTCATCCTCGGTCGTCCCCTTCTCCTCCTGCCCCCAGTCCCTCCCAGCATCAGGATCTTTTCCAATGAGTCAGCTCTTCACAACAGGTGGCCAAAGTGTTGGAGTTTCAGCTTTAGCATCAGTCCTTCCAATGAACACTCAGGACTGATCTCCTTTAGAATGGACTGGTTGGATCCCATTGCAGTCCAAGGGACTCTCAAGAATCTTCTCCAACACCACAGTTCAAAAGCATCAATTCTTCAGCATTCAACTTTCTTCACAGTCCAACTCTCACATCCATACATGACCACTGGAAAAACCATAGCCATGACTAGACAGACCTTTGTTGGCAAAGTAATGTCTCTGCTTTTGAATATGCTATCTAGGTTGGTCATAACTTTCCTTCCAAGAGTAAGCATCTTTTAATTTCATGGCTGCAATCACCATCTGCAGTGATTTTGGAGCCCCCCAAAATAAAGTCTGCCACTGTTTCCACTGTTTCCTCATATATATGCCATGAAGTGATGGGACTGGATGCCATGATTTTAATTTTCTGAATGTTGAGCTTTAAGCAAACTTCTTAATATCATCTGCATCTGTTAGATCCATACCATTTCTGTCCTTTATTGAGCCCATCTTTGCATAAAATGTTCCCTTGGTATCTCTAATTTTCTTGAAGAGATTTCTAGTCTTTCCCATTTTGTTGTTTTCCTCTATTTCTTTGCATTGATTGCTGAGGAAGGCTTTCTTATCTCTTCTTGCTATTCTTTGGAACTCTGCATTCAGATGCTTATATCTCTCCTTTTCTCCTCTGCTTTTCACTTCTCTTCTTTTCACAGTTATTTGTAAGGCCTCCTCAGACAGCCACTTTGCTTTTTTGCATTTCTTTTCCATGGGGATGGTCTTGATCCCTGTCTCCTGTACAATGTCATGAACCTCCGTCCATAGTTCATCAGGCACTCAGTTCTAGTCCCTTAAATCTATTTCTCACTTCCACTGTATAATCATAAGGGATTTGATCTAGGCCATACTTGAATGATCTAGTGGTTTTCCCTATTTTCTTCAATTTAAGTCTGAATTTGGCAATAAGGAGTTCATGATCTGAGCCACAGTCAGCTCCTGGTCTTGTTTTTGTTGACTGTACAGAGCTTCTCCATCTTTGGCTGCAAAGAATATAATCAATCTGATTTCGATGTTGACCATCTGGTGATGTCCATGTGTAGAGTCTTCTCTTGTATTGTTGGAAGAGGGTGTTTGCTATGACCAGTGTGTTCTCTTGGCAAAACACTAAGTCTTTGCCCTGCTTCATTCCTCATTCCAAGGCCAAATTTGCCTGTTTCTCCAGGTGTTTCTTGACTTCCTACTTTTGCATTCGAGTCCCCTATAATGAAAAGGACATCTTTTTGGGTGTTAGTTCTAAAAGGTCTTGTAAGTCTTCATAGAACTGTTCAACTTCAGCTTCTTCAGCATTACTGGTTGGGGCATAGACTTGGATTACTGTGATATTGCATGATTTGCCTTGGAAATGAACAGAGATCATTCTGTTGTTTTTGAGATTGCATCCAAGTACTGCATTTTGGACTCTCTTGTTGACCGTGATGGCTATTCCATTTCTTCTAAGGGATTCCTACCCACAGTAGTAGATATAATGGTCATCTGAGTTAAATTCACCCATTCCAGTCCATTTTAGTTTGCTGATTCCTAGAATGTCGATGTTGACTCTTGCCATCTCCTGTTTGACCACTTCCACTTTGCCTTGATTCATGGACCTAACATTCCAGATTCCTATGCAATTTTGCCCTTTACAGCATTGGACTTTGCTTATATCACCAGTCACATTCACAACTGGATATTGTTTTTGCTTCTGGCTCCATCCCTTCATTCTTTCTGGAGTTATTTCTCCACTGACCTCCAGTAGCATATTGGGCACCTAATGACCTGGGGAGTTCCTCTTTCAGTATACTATCATTTTGCCTTTTCATACTATTCATGGGGTTTTCCAGGCAAGAATACTGAAGTTGTTTGCCATTTCCTTTTCCAGTGGACCAGGTTCTGTCAGCCCTCTCCACCATGATCAGCCCGTCTTGGGTGGCCCCACAGGGCATGGCTTAGTTTCACTGAGTTAGACAAGGCTGTGGTCCATGTGATTAGACTGACTAGTTTTTTGTGATTATGGTTTCAGTGTGTCTGCCCTCTGATGTCCTCTTGCAACACCTACGATCTTACTTGGGTTTCTCTTACCTTGGATTGGGGCATCTCTTCACAGCTGCTCCAGCAGAGCGCAGCCGCTGCTCCTCACCTTGGACGAGGGGCATCTCCTCACGGCCACCCTCCTGACCTTGCACATGGAGTAGCTCCTCTCAGCCCTCCTGTGCCCACTCTTTATGGCGTAGAGGACTGTAATCTACCACAGAATCACATGTACGTATGATACACTGTTAAATTAATAACTAACCTCCAAATCAGTGAGACTTGCTGCTGAAGACTTTCCAAAAATAAAGTGGCCATTTGAGTTTTCCTTAAAAATGGAGTCAACATTCTTACTTTACTTGCTCCTTCCCTTAATCATGAGTCCTTGAATGTGTACACATGACATATGACAGAAATGGTGCTTTTACTGTAGCCCATCTGATTCTTCTTCTTTTCCTTTGGTCTGTTGTACCCTGCAATTGCATGTAGTAGGATTATAAAAATATTTATTATGGGACATGAAGATGGGTAAAAATGAAGTCACTGGAGTTCATGAACATGTCACTTTCCTAGAATTATCAGATGTATTGAATATCTTTTTGCTTCCCAGGTGGCACTAGCGGTAAAGACTACCCCTGTCAGTGCAGGAGACACAGGTTTGATCCCTGGGCCAGAAAGATCCCCTAAGACTTTTTGGTATAGTTCTGTTATCATTGTCACCTACTCTTAGTCTCTTCTGCTTCTGTAAGGTCCTTACCATTTCTCTTCTTTACTGTGTTCATCCTTGCTTGAAATGCACCCTTGATGTCTGCAATTTTGTTGAAGAGATCTCTAGTGTTCGCCATCCTATTGTTTCCTCTATTTCTTTGCACTGGCCACTTAAGAAGCCTATCTTATCTCTCCTTGCTATTTTCTGGAACTCTGCATTCAGAAAAAGCTGGCTTAAAACTCAACATTCAAAAAACTAAGATCATGATGTCTGGTCCCATTATTTCACAGCAAATAGAAGGGGAGAAAGTGGAAGCAGTGACATATTTTATTTTCTTGAGCTTCAAAATCACTGTGGATGGTGACTGAAGTCTTGAAATTAAAAGACACTTTCTCCTTTAAAGGAAAGCTGGCAAACCTAGACAGTGTTTTAAAAAGCAGAGACATCACTTTGCTGACAAAAGGTCCATATAGTCAAAGCTATGGTTTTTCCAGTAGTCATGTATGGATGTGAGAGTAGGACCACAAAGAAGATTGAGTGCTATAGAATTGATGTTTTTGAATCGTGGTCCTGGAGAAGACTCTTGAGAGTCCCTTGGACTGCAAGGAGATCAAACCAGTCAATTCTAAAGGGAATCAGCCCTGAATATTCATTTGAAGGGCTGATGCTGAAGCTCTTGTATTCTGGCCACCTGATGCAAAGAGCCAACTCATTGAAAAAGACCCCTATGTTGTGAAAGACTGAGGGTGGGAGGAGAAGGGGGTGACAGAGGATGAGATGGTTGGATGGCATCACTGATTCAATGGACATACATTTGAGCAAACCCAGGAGATAGTGTAGGACAGGAAAGCGTGCATGCTGCAGTCCATGGGATCACAAAGGGTTGGACACGACTTAATGACTGAGCAATAACAAGGTTCCAGATAATGTGTTAAGTACTTTAAGTGTTTTATCTCATGTATCTCTTGCAATACATGAATGTATTATTAACTTTATGTGTGAAGAAACTGAGTTTTGGAAATCCTGAATGACTACTTTAGGATCATATAACTAAAAAGTAGAAGAGTTGGGATTTGAATCTAGGCCTTCTTTTAAATTCTGTGTACTTTCTGTGTACAGTATATTATAAAATATGACATTCAGTCTTTATTTTAATGAAGTTTTTGTTTTCCTAAAGTTCACTGAACAATTAACTGTATATTATACAAAATGTGTTTTCTGTCACATGGCGTTACTTTCTTCCCAGTACTGTTAGGAGTAAAACAGTCTGTAGCCAGATCTCAATTGCCTCGAGAATTTAAAGTCATTAAGTGGTGCACTTTACTTTGCGGCTTAAACCATTTTCTCCACTGAACCTTTTATCAGAGTAGAATCAATAGAATTGAATTTCACCTCCTTTGATTTTTTTCCAGTAAGGCTCTGGTGAGTATGTTAATGCCCAGGAATGTGGGAAGGAAGAGAAAAAAAATGAAGAACCATGGTGGGTGTTCATGGAGGTAGTCAGTTTGGTGAACTTTTGTTTCCTTGTTATCAAAAATATCCTCATGCTCCTTTTACTATGTTTTGTGTTTCAGAAAAAAAAAAAAAAAAGGAATGTTGCTTACACTTTTAGAAATAAAGATTATTAAATGGCATTTAATCCAGTTTTTGATTTATTCATTCTTAAACATACTATTGCTATATTATTTTGAATATCTATGAAACCTAATTTTTTCTAGGGAAGCAGTTCAAAATTTATTATGCTTTTAGTCATTCAAAATGTTTAAAATGAACTTGCCAAAACAAAATAATGATTTCTAAGTAGATCCTGAAGTTGGCAAAACATGTTCAGTTTGGTTAGTTTGTACTTGATACAATATCTTTTAACTAGAAACTGCTTAAATGAGCAGGAAGAAAATAAGATTTAGCTTTCAGTGCATTGTTCTATAGATTCTGTTTTGAAGGTTGCTTGTTTTTCAGGGTTATCTGTACCCCCAAAATGTGTTTGCTCTTTAAATTTTGTAGGCAATGAAGTGAGAATATGGATAAGTGGAGTTCAAATGATGTTTACAAGTTGGCAGAAACTCCAATATGACAAGAATCACAATTTTCAAATGTCTAAACATTGTAGCTTTCTATATACAAATGTCTGAAGGTTTTTTGTTTTTTCTGTATTGAATGGCCAAGTCAACATTACTATCCAACTTGTATTGTTTTCACTGTATAGTAACTAATGAAGTACTTCCCTGCACCACATGACTACAATGCTGTAAAGCTGGAAGCAAAGTCATAATATGTATAATCATAGGGTCAAAATGAAACAAGGCAATTTCATTATTTACTGCAAATAAACACCATTTAAAACTTTCAAACTCAGTATGCCTTCTGGTTTAGCTAATGCCAAACAATCGTATTGACTTTAGTCAACTCCTCAGGCTGCCGGACTTGATTATATAATTGAATTCTTAGCGTGAATTCTACTCATTCCTGGCGAATGGCTTTGGATAAGTTATGTAAACTCTCTGAGTTTTTGTATCCTTATTTGCAAATTGTGAATAATATTACCAGCCTCATAGAATGGCAAAAAATTGAGATGAGATGATGTAAGTAAAGGGTTTATCGCTCAGACAAGAATAGAGTAGATGAGCTACAAAAATTCTTTTCTGTTCTCCCTTCTTTCAAACTTTATTTATATATCTCATATAGTTTAGGCCAGAAAAAAATTAAGGTGAATAAAAATCTGTAAGTTAGTCTTCATAAAACTTTTGGATAGAACTTTTGGAGGAGAATGTTGATACCACTGGCTAAAGTGAGATGTGGGAATTATCTCTGAGTTTTGTTAATTTAAATTATTCCTTCCATTTCTGTCAATAATTTGGAATTAATTATAATAATTGAATCATACAACTTCATATTAAGTAGCTTAAAAAGTCTTTGTGGCTCCTTATACCAACCAACTTACTCAATTGATTTGATATTAATTCAGAGATTATATCCTCTGTGTAATTCATAAACTATTAAGCAATACAATTTTGAAAGAGAAAAGTCAGTTTCCAGTGTCAGAGCTTCAGCCATGATTTAGCAAATAGTTTCAAAATACTTTATAGGGAACTTTGTGCCACAAAAATAAAGAAAACTTTTAAAGTAAGCCATTGTTCAGCATGTCAGACAAGGTATTAATGTTAGATTTTATTTGTGCCTTACTAGCACATCCATACAGATAAAAGGTTGTTTAAAAATCTTGCAGAAAACTACAGGTGTCACTTTTCCTTTAAAAACTGTATTTTCCCTGTAGTTTATGCCTTTGATCCCTACAAACCCAGGAAAAATAAATCAAAATTTCTTTGCTTTCATTTGCAGTGATATGGTGCACATTACTGATCTCAAGGAAACAATATCCACTGGTTCACTGAAGCCCTGGGCCTCAAGGCACCTATTGGGGAAGGCAGCTTTCTGCGTGTTTATTCTCTATGTTTGTTACTTAGAAAAATAGGTGACTAGAAGATCGAAACAAATCATCAGATGATAATGCACCAGGAAACCAAGCAATAGCATGAATATGTTGATCTACAGGTTTGGTGACCTTTTGTGTTTGTTTAAACAGCTTGTTTTAATTAGTAATGGATATCGCTTACTCTTATGAACATTACTGACAATTGAAAACAGCACCTTATAAGCTTAGAAACTGGAGAAATTTATTGTGAGTGTTTGAGTTCAGTTTCTTTGGGGGGCTGCTTTGTTCTTGTCATAATGCTTGAAGTTAATAGACAACTAAAATGGAATGGCTTCATATGTCATGCACTGAGTGAGGACGACTGACAAAAAGCCATTAGTGTCCAGGGAAGAAAGACAAAGGCAGAAAGTGTATCATTTGCAGATGAGTTCTTGTGATTCCCCAAACTCTTTATTAGCTTGACAGGCAAAAAGCAAGACTATTAATGCAAAGGTCAGATAGTGCAATTTTAGCCAGAATTTTTTGTATTGAAAAGAGAGTAGAAAATTATCTGGAATGCTAGAGTTATGGGATCTAAAAGATGATCCTTTAAGAAAATAAATTCAATGCTTTGATGTTCCAAAGTGGCAATTTTACCTGCTGTACTAAAAGACTATAACTTTCCTTGCCATATAAGGTTAAGCAGTTACTAGGAAGAAAACTTGGATTATGCTTATTTTAGAGGTACTTTAAGACTTCAAAAGTAACTTTTCAGTTTCTTCTTACTCTCAAAGGTGCAATATTCTATAGTAAAGTCTGATAAACCATCATGATCATCAGTCCAGTGCAGCATCGGGGCCACAGTGGCTCTTGTGAAATTATTCTGGTGTGTATAGCAGCGTCATCATCTGTCCTGGATAAAAATATCTGAAAGCAGCTCAGAAAATTACTTTCATTGACTTGGAAAGTCATTTCTGGTTTGAGACACATCTGTTTCTTGTTTTTTTGCTTTGATCATGGAGTATGTTCTAGACAGGTGCTTGGGAGGTGTGGTGGTTGTTGTTTTATTATTTGTTTCCATAGCTAGTGCTTGTTTGGAAACAATGGCAGTTGAAAATCGTGTCTTCTTCCTTAGTAAATTGAGCCATCCTGATCCCTTTTGTACTGGCAACACTGAGATCTGCTCCCCCCTCCCCCCACACCACTTTTTAAAACAAGTTTTGGATTAGTATTTAGAGCTCTCTCTCCTGGCACTCCTTGTGGCTCCGTTTAGTTCAGTCGCTCAGTCATGTCCGACTTTTTGTGATCCCATGGACTGCAGCATGCCAGGCTTCTCTGTCCATCACCAACTCCTGGAGCTAACTCAAACTTGTGGCTCAGCTGGTAAAGAATCTGCCTGCAATGTGGGAGACCTGGGTTGGGACGATACCCTGGAGAAGGGAAAGGCTACCCACTCCAGTGTTCTGGCCTGGAGAATTCCATGGAATTCCATGGGGTCGCAAAGAGTTGGACATGACTGAGTGACTTTCTCTCCTGGCACTCACCATTCTTTGTCATTGAAAAAAAGTGTTAAGAGAGGAAATGCACTGTGACGTGAATACATCATCTAGTCATTAGATGACTGGGTGTGAATTTTAGTTTGACTTGATTATCATTTCCTCTTCCACAGTGATTGAATAGGTATACCTCTGTGTTATTTATGACATAGGAAAAAAAAAAACCAAACCCTAAACAAACTTAAAATAAACAAGCCAAGTAGGAAGCAAACAAAACACTCAACCAGCAGGAACTTAATAAGCACATGGCTACAGTACTGAACAGTGCAGATATAGACCATTCCCATCAGAACAGAAAGTACTAACGGTCAGAACCGAGCTGTGCTGTTGAGAGCGAATGCGCTAGCGGCGCATACACCCCCTTGAGTATGCACGTACATGCTCATACATACATATAAACACAGATTCACACATAGGAAAGTGAAGGAAATTTAATGGATCCAAATACATGAATTGTGACTCTCTACAATGTTTATTCTATGATTGCCTAAATGATACATTGGTTGGATGAAAAGTTATGGAAGTTCATGGAGAAGTGGTGAACATTATCACTAGAAAGTGAGATTAAGGATGGACCAGACATAAGTATAACTACAGGTGCTACTCTTCTTTCTTTATCTCTCCTTAGACTATCTATCTCATTTTGTTTTATAAAAATTTAAAAAAATCCCTCACAGTAAGCACTTGACTATTGATGAGCCTACTGATAAGTGAGAATGAATTTGTCCTTCATCAGTTGAGCAATTCCTGTCTTGGATATTATTCCCCCTTTCCATCAAGGCTGTCCTGGTGGTGGTGTTACCAAATTCCTCCCTTTTTAGTAGAAGAGAAGCAGTGAAAGTGTAGCATATTTTGTCAGTGTATGGATGAAAAGTTGTTCTACATGGTCCTGATATTTTCTACCCTCTTTCCCACCATCACCCTGATTCTTGCTCTTCATGTTATGAATCTGATCTTGCCCTTTGGTTTTGTGGTGGCATACATTGCTTTGCTGAGAGGAATCTATACTGTGTTACTTGTTAATGGGCCACAGAGTCTCTGCTAAGGATGACCTGTACAACTTCCAGAATAAAGATTAGTTTTCTGTTTTGCATTATGGTCTTTAAGGTTTCATCTAACTTAGAAAAATAGGGAAGTAGATGAAAGTGTGTTGTCCAAGTTACATGGACTTCTCAAATAATCTAAGCAATGTAGGGTTTCTTTCCCATTTAAGTTAATCCTCAGTTTTATTTCCAGGAGTTGGAAATTCACAAGGGGAAAAAAAATGGGATGGTTGATTTAGTTCCTTGCCACTCTGCACTGCAGTAATTAGGACTATATAAAACTTTTAGGTGTCTGGATACCTGGCAGTTTTCTCGTGATGTAAAAGCAGTACCTAGTGTTTTACAGGGCCTACATATTATGTAACTGTCAGGGAAACGAGATCCAAACTCTTTCTTCTTAGGTTATTTACTGACTTAGGAGATCTAGCTGTCAGTAAGTGGGTATGAAAATGAATGTCTAGGAATTATAAAACTTTCAAACAGAAGTCACAGTTTGGCTTTTCCTCCAGCTTTTTCCTCTGATTTAAAAGAAAACATCTCTCCTTCAATGAAGCGATGTGAAGAAATCAAAGGGCAGGGTCCTGCACCTCAAAATTTACATCAGAGCTTTCCACAAGGCAAGCTAAAAGCTCATTTATTTTTATTCTTATTTTTTCCTCAGAAAACTGACAAGCCCTTTGGAAGTTCCTGCTGCTTAGAATCCCTATCTAATGGAGGATCTGGGGTCTGATTTCAGTAATTCTTGAAAGGTCTTCAAACTTGTTCTGAGGAGCTAGTAGGCCATTTTGTAATAGAAGAAGCCTCTGGTGTTTCAAATCCTGCCCCTCAATGTGCAAACAATAGAAGAGGAAAAGCTGTATCCTCGCCTGGGCTTGCACTGTGCTAATTACAGGATGTAAGGCCCAGCTGTGGTCACACCAGCTCATCAAGGAGAGATGTGTTAGACCAAGAAAGCAAAAGAAGGATTGAAATGTTTTTCATTTTTATTCCTTGCATATTGTCTGTTAGAGCATTTAGCTCTGCTTAATTATAAACTATTTTCTTCCATTTATAAACGTGTTCTTTTCTTTTGCATTTAATGTTAATGAAGCTGCTTTAGGACTAGAGTGTGACTATGAGGTTGAAGTTCAGCTCAAAGGCTGAGCTAAGATTTCTTTAACATTTCTATATACAACTTAATATCATTTATAAGTTTAATCTGTTTAAAATTGAAGGGTTTTGTCTCCTGTTCCTAATCCTTGATGACCCTCATCTACCCTAAAACAAATAAAATCAACAAAACCAAACCAAGGAGAGCAAACAAGCAAGTTTTATCTTTCCAAAGAAATTCCAATTTTATTTCAACAGGGGAAAACTAATGTAAGTTAAATATATTTTTCTTCCTCTTGATATTTCTTCTGTGCTTGCTTTTCTTGGAAATCCAAGTCCAGATCTGAACAAGCATAACTTTGTTGTAGCTATTTACTTGTTTTCTGTTAATATAAGATATATGAGAAGAAATGAACAGTAAAAAGAAAAACTTGAGTGGCATTAAGAAGTATGTTACTTAATGCAAACATTTTGGACTGATTAGAAATTTACCAGGCTCAAAAATATTGAAAACTTTCTTGAAAATGATTTTGATGCTTTTACTGTTTTCACTTCTCATTTAGAGGGCTTCCCATGTGGCACTAATGGTAGGGAACCTGCTTGCCAGTGCAGGAGACATTAAGAGACACAAGTTCAATCCATGGGTCAGGAAGAACCCCTGGAGAAGGGCATGGCAACCCATTCCAATATCGTTGCCTGGAGACTCCCATGGGCAGAGGAGCCTCGCAGGCTACAGTCCACCGAGTTGCAGAGTTGGACATGACTGAATCAACTTAGCATGCATATTTCTCATTTAGAAATGTAGAAACATTTATAAGATGCAACTTTGCTACAGTGATGCTGTGTAATTGTCTAGGAAACACAATATCAATGTTCTAGACTTTTTGTATCAATAGTGTAGGCTGGGCATTATTGTATATATATTAATAATAAACACTTACTGAAATTGTACTAAATGCTATAAATGGCAAAGTAAAATCTCATTTACTTATGAGGAAGGGGTCATCACCTCATGGTTGTGCCCTGCATAAACTGTAGGAATTATTATTTACATTGGTGGTTATTGTAGATTTGTATAAATACAAGTACAGTTGACTTCTGAGCAACATGGATTTGAACTCTGTGGGTCCACTTACATACAATTTTTTTAATAGTCAATATTATAGCACTACTGAGCTTGCCTAGTGGCTCAGTGGTAAAGAATCCTCAAATGAGGATTTGATCCCTGGATCAGGAAAATCCCCTAGAGAACTAAATGGCTACTCACCCCAGGTTTATTGCCTGAGAAATCACATGGATGAAGGAGCCTGGTGGGCTGCAGTCCATGAGATCACTAAAGAGTCAGACATGACTCAGCTACTAATAACAACAAATCTGAATTCAAAAAGAGAGGAATAACATATAATAGAATTTTATTGTATTTGCAAGACTTCTGAATACTCCTCTAACACGAAACCTCTGAAGATCTACCAGCAGAAGATATATCTGAAGAATATATCCCCCTTTGGCCAAAGTGTTTGTTAATGTTCATTTGTTAGGTCAGTGGTTCTCAACTGGTGGTTAGTATACTATTGGTGGAATCATGGACTTCCTTAGGTAGAATCTAGCATTTACATAACCATTACAGAAATTTGCAATACTACAGCAACATAAATTAAATACAAAATTTGAATTTAGTTTTTAAATGTTTTAAAGCATACTTTTAATATTACTCAGAGTGGGACCAGTGTTTATGAGAAACTGATACACAAAAAATGGGAACATTGAGAAAATGGCTGGAAAGGGGGTTGTTTTATGTCCTATACAGCTCTTTTCCCTATTTGCAAAGCTTTGTTTACTCAGTTGGCCAATTGACAATTTTGAGTTTTATACAAATAAGATTCTAGAGAAACAGACAACCAAGGAAAGAGAGAGGGCTTTGGGTTAAATCAGGTAATAAGCTCTTCCCACTTCATGGGAAATAGATGGAGAAACAGTGGAAACAGTGTCAGATTTATTTTTTGGGCTCCAAAATCACTGCAGATGGTGACTGCAGCCATGAAATTAGAAGACACTTACTCCTTGGAAGAAAAGTTATGACCAACCTAGATAGTATATTCAAAAGCAGAGACATTACTTTGCCGACTAAGGTCCATCTAGTCAAGGCTATGGTTTTTCCTGTAGTCATGTATGGATGTGAGAGTTGGACTGTGAAGAAGGCTGAGGGCCGAAGAATTGATGCTTTTGAACTGTGGTGTTGGAGAAGAGTCTTGAGAGTCCCTTGGACTGCAAGGAGATCCAACCAGTCCATTCTGAAGGAGATCAACCCTGGGATTTCTTTGGAAGGAATGATGCTACAGCTGAAACTGTAGTACTTTGGCCACCTCATGCGAAGAGTTGACTCATTGGAAAAGACTCTGATGCTGGGGGATTGGGGGCAGGAGGAGAATGGGACGACCGAAGGTGAGATGGCTGGATGGCATCATGGACTTGATGAATGTGAGTCTGAGTGAACTCCGAGAGATGGTAATGAACAGGGAGGCTTGGTGTGCTGCGATTCATGGGGTCACAAAGAGTCGGACATGACTGAGTGACTGAACGGAACTGAACTGAAGCTCTTGGGTGTCAGAGAAACAGCTTGAGGTCATTAAACAGACTGTGGGTCGTAGGGAAAACTAGGCTTGCTTCACAAATTTGAAATGTGTCTAATGAAGAAGAAACCTCTCATGTGACAGAGTGCCTGAAGAACTATGGATGGAGGTTCATGACATTGTACAGGAGGCAGTGGTCAACACCATCTCCAAGAAAAATAAATGCAAAAAGACAAAATGGTTATCTGATGAGGCCTTACAAATAGCTGAGAAAAGAAGAGAAGGTAAAGGCAAAGGAGGAAAGGAAAGATATACCATTTGAATGCAGAGTTCCAAAGAATAGCAAGGAGGGAAAAGAAAGCCTTCCTCAGGGATCAATGCAAAGAAATAGAGGAAAACAATAAAATGGGAAATACTAGAGTTCTCTTCAAGAAAATTAGATACCAAGGTTACATTTCATGCAAGGATGAGCACAATAAAGGACAGAAATGGTATGGACCTAACAGAAGCAGAAGATACTAAGAAGAGATGGCAAGAATACACAGAAGAACTATACAAAAACGATCTTCACGACCCAGATAGCCACGGTGGTGTGATCATTCACCTAGAGCCAGACATTGTGGAATGCAAAGTCAAGTGGGCCTTAGGAAGCATCACTGGGAACAAAGCTAGTGGAGGTGATGGAATTCCAGTTGAACTATTTCAAATCCTAAAAGGTGATGCTGTGAAAGTACTGCACTCAATATGCCAGCAAACATGGAAAACTCAGCAGTGGCCATGGGACTGGCAAAGATCTGTTTTCATTTCAATCCCAAACAAAAGCAGTGCCAAAGAATGCTCAAACAACTGCACAATTGCACTCATCTCACATGCTAGCAAAGTAATCCTCAAAATTCTCCAAGCCAGGCTTCAGCAGTACTTGAATCATGAATTTCCAGTTGTTCAAGCTAGTCTTAGAAAAGGCAGAGGTCCAGAGATCAAGCTGTCAACATCGGTTGAATCATTGAAAAAGCAAGAAAGTTCCAGAGAAACATCTACTTTTGCTTTATTGACTATGCTAAAGCCTTTGACTGTGTGGATTACAACAAACTGTGGAAAATTCTTCAAGAGATGGGAATTCCAGACCACGTGGCCTGCCTCCTGAGAAATCTGTGTACGGGTCAAGAAGCAACAGTTAGAACTGGAAAACAGACTGGTTGCAAATATGGAAAGGAATATGTCAAGGCTGTGTATTGTCATCCTGCTTATTTAACTCATATGCAGAGTACATATGAGAAATGCTGGGCTGGAAGAAGCACAAGCTGGAATCAAGATTGCCAGGAGAAATATCAGTAACCTCACATAAGCAGATGACACCACCCTTATGGCAGAAAATGAAGAGGAACTAAGAGCCAAGCTTCTTAGAAGAACTAAGAACTAAGAACAAGAGCTTCTTGATGAAAGTGAAAGAGGAGAGTGAAAAAGCTGGCTTTTTAAAACTCGACATTCATAAAACTAACATCATGGCATCTGGTCCCATCACTTCATGGCAAATAGATGGGGAAACAATGGAAACTGTGACAGACTTTATTTTGGTGGGGCTCCAAAATCACTGCAGATGGTGACTGCAACCATGAAATTAAAAGACACTTGCTCCTTGGAAGAAAAGCTGTGAGCAACCTAGACAGCATATTAAAAAGCAGAGACATTACTTTACCAACAAAAGTCCATTTAGTCAAAACTACGATTTTTCCAGTAGTCACGTATGGTTGTGAGAGTTGGACTATAAAGAAAGCTGAGTGCTGAACAATCAACGCTTTTGAACTGCGGTGTTGGAGAAGACTCTTGAGAGTTCCTTGGACTGCAAGGAGATCCAACCAGTCCATTCTAAAGGAGATCAGTCCTGAATATTCATTTTAAGGACTGATGATGAAGCTGAAACTTCAATACGTTGGCCACCTGATGTGAAGAACTGACTCACTGAAAAAGACTGTGATGCTGGGAAAGATTGAAGACAGGAGGAGAAGGGGACAACAGAGGATGAGATGGTTGGATGGCCTCACCTACGCAATGGACATGAGTTTGAGTAGGCCCTGGGAGTTTGTGATGGACAGGGAGGCCTGGTATGCTGTAGTCCATGAGATTGCAAAGAGCTGGACACAACTGAATGACTGAAATGAACTGAACTGAAGATTAATTCACTATTTCAGTTGTGTGTGTTCCATTTAACAAGAGATTTCCCTGGTGGCTCAGATGGTGGGTCAGGTGGCTCCTGCAGTGCAAGAGGCCTGGGTTCAATTCCTGTGTTGGGAAGAGCCCCTGAAGAAGGAAATTACAACCCACTCCAGTATTTCTGCCTGGGAAATCCCATGGACAGAGGCTACTGACAGCCTACAGTCCATAGTGTCACAGAGTTGAACACGACTGAGTGACAAACACACACACATTCAACAAGAAGGTTAGTAAGTGCTCTGAGTGTTCAAAGAACTGTGCTTCACCCTGTGGCATACATAGATCTGCAACAATAGTCACCTGTATTTGTTTAGTGATCTAAAAATTTATGTTTACTTATCAGACATCTTATCATTTAAAACTTTGTGAGAAGAATCTGTTATGGCTATCCCCATTTAAAGAGCAGAAAACTGAGGCCTAGTGACTTATTTAAGTCTTATTACATAAAAAGAGTCATATATGAGGTTCAAAGTTAAGTCTTTCAACTTTGGAAACCATTACATCAGATTCTCTGCCCTAAATGACCTTTCACTTTAAAGTGACAGAAATATACACAGCCACAAGTGTGGCAAGAGTGTAACTGAAAAATAAAATGTCATAGTAGCACGGTACACCAAAATATTATACCAGTAAACACTAGATTACACTCCCAAATGGGATCACAAGTTCAGATAGTGTGAACTTTATATTTTAGGATCAGTATATTTTTCCTTTTAAAGTCTTGATTCCTGTTTTTTTTTCATATGTTTTCAGAAACTGTAGTATTAATATGTTAGCTCTATATACTTGGGAATTAAGCCTCTTCTTCTTTCTCAGGAACAGAAATAGACAGGATAGACAACTTTCCACTCAACACTTTAAAAAAGCCATCAGTAAATTCTTTTTGACCTTTTCAGTCTTTGTCCATGGATCCTCTCAATAGCATATTAGATTTTTGCCTGTCTGCAGTTCAACAGAAGCTTGGTTGATAGTCTTAAATAGAGAGTCTGTTGAAAAGGCATAATTGATACATGTAAACTCATAAACATAAATGGTCCTCGGGGAACCAGTAACAATAGCTCTTAAGTTTGAGAGAAGATTCTTAGCAGATACTAAGCCTGCTCTGATTAAAATATGTCTTACAAGTTAGCACTGTAGTGGTAAAGATTTAAGCAATTTCATCTCCAAATGGAGGCTAAAATTACTTGAGCTGGTAGAATTCCATAACCCACCTGCTGCCTTTGAAAGACTGAGAACATTTTCTTTTTTTTTTTGCAGATCAACAACATTTTTCTTACAAGTATTTCCTCCTTGACTCTCTGTGATATACATATTTTTGATGCATAACAAGTCAGTATAACTTAGTTACATTTTCAGTTCAGTTCAGTTCAGTCGCTCAGTTGTGTCCGACTCTGTGACACCATGAATTGCAGCACGCCAGGCCTCTCTGTCCATCACCAACTCCTGGAGTTCACTCAGACTCGCATCCATCTACTTCATAAATCAATGAGTTTTCTTAATCAACAGGATGTGTAGGAGAAGAAGGGTAGATTAGAAAATTTGTAGTAATCATACAACACTTGGGTAGCTTTTTATGAATAGTGTTTTATGATTTTCTATCAGAAACCCTTCTCATGTGGATGTTAAATAGTACCTGAGAATGGAAAAGTTAGAAGAAATACCATTGCCTATAACATTTGTTGGAAAAGCAGTCATCATATGACCTGTTGCCTGTCCTAGGATTCCCTGTCAGTGCCCTGGGTCTGGAGCTTTCTCTTATATGGAGGCCAGGTTCCAAGATTTCAAATGACCCTAGATTCTTCTTACTTATTAGGAGAAATATTTTCTTGTCCTGGGTGTGAAGTGAACTTTTATGTTGCTCAAGCATGTGGTCATAGAGCATCTAGCTAGTCCCACTCTCCTCTCTTCTGCAGCATGAGAGGGGTATATGCAGTTTATTGCTCTAAGAAAGCTCTCTGGAGAGACCTTCTGGCCATTGGAGACCGAAGCACACTAGAGATGAGGATATTGTTGTATCTTTTCTCCTTTCTGTGAGTTAAGCATTGTTCCAACCAGTGTCTTGTGAGCTGAGTCCTTCTCAACAACCTTGAACCCATAGGAGATAACAGTGGGCCAAGCTGTATGGGTTCCTACCTTTGGTTGTTGGCGTTGTTATACTCTTTGGCATCCTCTACACAGTGGGAATCTTCACCTGGGATTGGTAGCTGGATCTTCCAGTTCCACAAAAACGAAACCTAATTTTTTTTTTAATTCAGTCTAATATTTTTTGAAATAGTTATGAACACGTGGCAGTAATGCAAAATACACTTGAAAGTGTCCCCTCACAAGTGTGAAACATATTACTGAGAGATTTGAGATTAATCTGACCTATATTAACACCAATTTTAGTATAATTTATACATTTAGATTGTATTTGGGATAGGGATAAAGATGCCTTGTGTATTGTATGATGATTGTCCTATTATACATGATTCTTTTGACCTTTAAGAAATCGTTGTCATCACAATGGTCACCACTTCCTCTTTTAGAAACTCAAATATACACACAGTCACTAACTAGATTCTCCAAAATATATTGTGAATCTGTTCATTTTCTTCCATCTCCACTTCTATGATTCTGGTCTAAGGCACCATTATCTCTCACCTGGATTACTGCAATAGCCCCTGATAATTCCTCTCTATCTCACAGTTGAGTTAGTCTCTTTAAAATATTAATTGAATTTTGTAATCCTCTTGGTCAAAATCCTCCAATGCTTTCCCATCATACTTGGAATATACCCCAAAGTCTTTTCTTTGTTTATAAGGCATATACTCTTATCTTACACAAGTTGTTCTAGAAAATAGCAAAGGAGGAAGAGTTGCCAAAGTTATTTTATGAGGTAAGTAAAACCTGTTACCAACACTTGAGGTTTAAGTTTTGGAAAATATTGTTAAGAAAAAAGACTTATAGGCCAATATCACTCATGGATATAGATGCAAAAATATATGCATATAAAATAATGGCTAATCGAAACTTCCATATGCATGCTGTTGCTTCAGTCATATCTGATTCTTAGCGACCCTATGGACTGTAACCTGGCAAGCTCTTCTGTCCATGGGATTCTCCAGGCAAGAATAGCGGAGTTGGTTGCTGTACATTCCTCAGGGCATCTTCCCAACCCAGGGATTGAATCCACGTCTTTTACCTCTAACCTGCATTGGCAGGCAAGCTCTTTATCACTAATGCCACTTGGGAAGCCCAATTGAATCTTAGATTGTATTAAAACTGATATGTCATGACTGAGTACTTTTTAATCCCAGGAATGATATGATTGTTTCAAAATCAGAAAGTCCATTTATTTAATTCATCACATTGAAAAGCTTTTAGTTTTTAAATAGTATATGACTTCCAAGGCTTTCTATATTTAGTTCAGATGTTTCCTCTGACATAGAGACTTTCTATATCTGCCTGCCTAATTGACATTTCATTTGGATATTCTATAAGCATTCTCAAAATTAGCACATCTAAAACTAAGCTATTATTTATTCCAAAACCTGCTCCTCTCTCATTTTCCCTCACCTTAGTAAATGGTTGCTTCTTTTCTCTATTCCATCCCAAAGCTTACCATTTCTCAGCACCTGCTACTCAAGTCCTAGTTGCCTTCATCTTACCTAGAATATCCTACTGGCTGGTATTCCTATTGTCAATTTTTCTCCCCTATAGTCTATTTTAACAGAATAATTCTGTTAAAACAAGTTAGATCATATCATTCCTAAGCTCAAAACCCTCCAATAACTTTCCTGAATCCTTTAGAGTAAAATCAAGCTATACAATGGCATGGCATCCAGGGACTTCCTGACAATCCAGTGATTAAGACTCCGTGCTTCCAAAAAAGAACAAAACAAAACAATGGTATCTATGACCCCTATAGTCTGTCTTCTTTGCTCTTGGCTTCATTTCCTGCCACTCTTCCTCCTCTCTCTTGGCTCCAGCTCACACTTGACTTTTATGAGCTTGGATTGCTTTGCTGTTCTCCCAGGCACTCAAGTGACAAACTCTCTTCTTTTGGTCTTTATTTAAATGTTACCTTTTAGTGAAACCATCCCTGAATGTTTTATTTGAAATTGCCAGTCTTTCACCTCTTGCCTATGTGCTTGTTCTGTATGCTAATATCTTTTCTTTCTTTCAACATATATTTCAGTTTTGAAATCTTGGTGTGCCTTTTCTAATATTCCTCTTAATGATATCAATATTGAAATAGTTGTGCTCCTTTCTGGGCCTGTGAGTTCATTTTCCCCTGGGAATCCCACCAACGCTGTTAGGCAAACTAAACAGAAGAAGCCCAGACTCTTGTCAAAGTCAGCTGCAAAAATTTTAGTGTGCATGATCTTAAGAATGAGTGTATGTGTGTGTGTGTGTGTGTGTGTGTGTGTGTGTGTGTGTATGTGAAAGAGAGAGAGTGAACGAGTGAGCTTGGGTGAAGAGAGCAGGTACCAGAAAACCATAACCTACTAAACAATTCCTTAGATCAAATCTTCACACTTTGCACCCCAAGGCCCAAGGAGAAGCAGCTGTAGAATGAGACACACATAGATTATAAGTCACCAGGCTCAGGTCCCTGGAGGATAAGGGTGAGATGCTACTTGTCTGCAGTTAGTTAATTCTTCCCTGTTTCTCTCAGCAGCTTTCAAGTTCAGGACTTTGTCTTGTTTTGATTTAACTTCTGAAAACACTTGGACCAGAAGTATGAGTTATACCTGGTATGGGTGCAGTGAGGATGAGAGGAGAAAAGGGGAAAGGGGATTCAAGGGCAGAACCCCCAACAGTGGTATTAAGAGGGTAACAGGCAGGAAAGCCAGGGGTCTCCAAATGGGAGGAAATAGGCTGCAAGTGTCAGACATTTTTTATCTCTCTGTTAAGTGGCAGGAGGAAACAAACTAGTAGTGTGTGTGTGTGTGTGTGTGTGTGTGTGTGTGTGTATATATATATATATATATATATATATATATATCCCTTCTCTATACAAATTTAAAAAGAGGTTTCTCTTAAAATACCATGTTGCCATAATGACACCTGGTTCCACTCTAACTTAACTATTCTCAAACCTTGAGGTAAGCAATGCATTTTTCTTATGGAAATATGGAAATGTTTGTCTTAAGCTATGTTAATGTACTATGCATTTACCCCAAACTCTGTCTTCAAGTCGGTTCACCTAAAGGCTCAGAACTGACTTGACAAACCAGTATGTAATACTCATACATTGTTCTCTTAATCTGTGTTAATGAAACTACATATTTGTATGGGAATCTGCCTTTCTTCAAGATTCATGTCAATCATTTTATGGCCCGGGATGATCACCTGGTGCCAAGATGATCTCAAAATGCATCTTGTGGGTGAGGGGCCTGATGCCATTCTCTGAGTTTTGAGACATTTCCTTCCCTCAATAGGCAGACTGCTAGTAGCTATATAACATCCAACTAAAGACTAGCAGGGAGGTATTCTTTCTGCCCCTTCTGATGTCTATGTCAGAAGCTTTCTCTATCTCCTTTATACTTTAATAAAACTTTATTACACAAAAGCTCTGAGCGATCAAGCCTCGTCTCTGGCCCTGGATTGAATTCTTCTCCTCCAGAGGCCAAGAATCCCAGGTCTTTTCGTGGTTCAGCAACAGCCTTTTGGTATCCTTTCTCTTGGCCTCAGGCCAATGCTTCTACTCCACACACACCAGTTAGTCCAACCGTTTCCTATCAATGCTCAGAGATTTTCTGAGCACTTAGATTATGGGTTTTTCCTACTCTTTTTTGTTTTTTCCTACTTTAAGTGCGGAGGTTTTTTCTTTCTTTTTATTTTTTTTAATAGTAGTATTTTTTTTAATTAAATTTATTTATTTTTTAAATTACAATACTGTATTTGTTTTGCCATACATTGACACGAATCAGCCATAGGTGAACACAATCGCCCAATGCCGAAGCCCCCTCCCACCTCCCACCCCACATCCTCTACCTGAATCATCCTGTGCATCAGCCCCATGCATCCTGCATCCTACACCAAACATAGATTAGCGCTTTGTTTCTTACAGGAAAATACACATGCCATTCTCCCAAACCATCCCACCCTTTCCCTCTCCCTCAGAGTCCAAAAGTCCTATTGTTTCTGCAGATTCTAGAACAGTAACTCTTATACAGTCAGCCTCAATACTTGTGGAATAAGGATACAGCCAAAGATTGGGAGGAGATCATGGCGTCCGGTCCCATCACTTCATAGGAATAGATGGAGAAACAGTGGAAACAATGTCAGACTTTATTTTTTGGGCTCCAAAATCACTGCCAATGGTGACTGCAGCCGTGAAATTAAAAGACACTTACTCCTTGGAAGAAAAGTTATGACCAACCTAGATAGCATATCCAAAAGCAGAGACAATACTTTGCCGACTAAGGTCTGTCTAGTCAAGACTATGGTTTTTCCTGTGGTCATGTATGGATGTGAGAGCTGGACTGTGAAGAAGGCTGAGTGCCAAAGAATTGATGCTTTTGAACCGTGGTGTTGGAGAAGACTCTTGAGAGTCCCTTGGACTGCAAGGAGATCCAACCAGTCCATTCTGAAGGAGGTCAACCCTGGGATTTCTTTGGAAGGAATGATGCTAAAGCTGAAACTCCAGTACTTTGGCCACCTCATCAGAAGAGTTGACCCACTGGAAAAGACTCTGATGCTGGGAGGGATTGGGGGCAAGAGGAGAAGGGGATGACAGAGGATGAGATGCCTGGATGGCATCACTGACTCGATGGATGTGAGTCTGAGTGAACTCTGGGGGTTGGTGATGGACAGGGAGGCCTGGCGTGCTGAGATTCATGGGGTCACAAAGAGTTGGACACGACTGAGTGACTGAACTGAACTGAAAGCCATCAAAGAAATCTGGATTATATAAGAAACTCCTACAAATGAATATCACAAACAGAGCACAAGGAAAAATAAAGAATATAAATAACAATTCAAAAAAGAGGGAATTAAAAAAAGACCAGGACTATATAAAATTATGTTCAACCTATATTGTAACTATGAGATATAATTTTATATCCATTGTATTGGCAAAGTTTAGGAAATGCATAATATTAAGTGTTGACAGGGATGTGGGCAAGTGAGAACTTCTGGGAACTATAGATGGAAGTATAAATTAGTGCAGCTGCTTTGAAGGAAAATCTGGTAGTTCTCAGTGAAAGATGTAGATAAATTCTCCAAGGGGAAATGTGTGAGGATATCCACTGCAGGATTATTTGTGGTGGTGAGGATTCAGAGGTATTAAGAAAGTGAGTAAGTGGGACTTCCTTGGTTGTACAGTGGTAGGGTGCCAGTTAGATCTTTGGCCAGGAAACTAAGATTCCCACATGCTGCATAGCCAAAAAAGAAAATGAAAAGGACAAAAACAAAACAAATTTAAAAATTAAAAACAGAAGAAGGATAAATAAATTGTGAGTATATGCATATGATGGGATGCAGAAGTCAGAAACCCAGAATTATATTCATCTGCAGTTTTTTTGGGCTCCAAAATCACTACAGATGGTGACTACAGCCATGAAATTAAAAGACTCTTAGTCCTGGAAAGAAAAGTTATGACCAACCTAGACAGCATATTAAAAAGCAGAGACATTACTTTACCAACAAATGTCCATCTAGTCAAGGCTATGGTTTTTCCAGTGGTCATGTATGGATGTGAAAGTTGGATTATAAGAAAGCTGAATGCTGAAGAATTGATGCTTTTGAACTGTGGAGTTGGAGAAGACTCTTGAGAGTCCCTTGGACTGCAAGGAGATCCAACCAGTCCACCCTAAAGGAGATCAGTCCTGAATGTTCATTGCAAGGACTGATGTTGAAGCTGAAACTCCAATACTTTGGCCACCTGATGAAAAGAACTGACTCATTGGAAAAGGCCCTGCTGTTGGGAAAGATTGAAGGCAGGAGGAGAAGAGGATGACAGAAGATTGAATAGTTGGATGGCATCACCAACTCAATGGACATGAGTTTGAGTAAACTCTGGGAATTGGTGATAGACAGGGAGGCCTGGTGTGCTTCAGTCCATGGGGTTGCAGAGTCGGACATGACTCAACGACTGAACTGAACTGAACTGGCAAAATGAGCAGAACTCAAAAACATAACATTTAGGGGGCATATAGGAAACTTGTTATTAGTGATTAATGACTAAATATTAATGCATATATACAATAAGATTATACCTTAAACTATGAAACATGATACTTAAAAAAAACTTTTTATTTTGTATTGGGGTATAGCCAGTTAACAAACAATATTGTGATAATTTCAGGTAAATAGTGAAGGGACTCAGCCATACATGTACATGTATTCATTCTCCCCCAAACTCTCTTCCAATCCAGGCTGTCACATAACATTGAGCTGAGTTCCATGGTCTATACAGTAGGTTTGTGCTGCATTATCCACTTTAAATATAGCAGTGTGCATCTGTCCATCCCTAACTATCCCTTCCCTGAATCCTTCCACACTGGCAACCATAAGCCATTTTCTGTCTGTGAGTCTGAAACATGCTACTTTTCAAGGAAACCTGTATGTTTAAGGAAAAATATATCAAATATAGTGGATATATATCAAATATATCAAAATGTGTGTTTTTTTGGGTACAGACAGATGACAGCAGTGTGTCATAAACTGGAGTGTATGATAACTAAATTCTGCACATCAAAGGTTTAAAAATAGTAAGAATATGGGGATGGGGTTGACAGCTTAGGTCTTGGAGGCAATAGCATGGTTCCCAAAAGTTCTGCTGTGCTACATTGGACTCTATATTTAACAGAAATAGAGATAAAACTATTATTTCATAATGCTAATAGTTGTTATAGTAGTTATAGACAAGGGAGCAGCCAATCTGCTAGACAGATTGTTTCATGGGCAGTTTTTCATGTGAATTCTACTCCATTGAATTGCTATATTCTATCCAATCATTAGGATTGAACAAACCTTCACATAGGAAGCTTAGGTTGAAAACATGCTGCCTAGAGAGATTCATGCCAGGAACGGTGCTAGTCACTAGATGTGAAAAACTGAGAAAGAATCTATCTTCTAAAAGCTCACAGTCTACTGGGGCAGACAGAAATATAAATATATAAATGATTAAATGACATGGTATATATAATCATAGATATTAGTTGGAATTAAAAAAACAACATTGATATTTAAAATTCACACTTTCCATATCTTTCCTTGAATGATACAGAGTGTCTCATCGACATCCATGTTCATGGACTAAAAGGTACCCACAGGTGAAGAAAGAGAAAAACTTTGGTTCCTTTTCTATTATGTAAAGCCAATGTTTCCTAGATGTTGTAAAAGAATAGTCTTATCCATAAGAAAAGTTATGTCTCAAATACACTGGCCTAGGAGACAAGTCTTGGCAGATTTTTGCACTTAAGCTGTATAATATACAAATTACTTTCCTGGATGATTTTTTATTTGAAGGTATGTAGATTTAATTTTTAAAAGCTAGCTTCATTGAAACATGTATATTTTCATATGTGAAATAGATCGCCAGTCCAGGTTCAATGCATGAGACAGGGTGCTCAGGGCTGGTGCACTGGGACAACCCTCAGGGATGGGATGGGGAGGGAGGTGGGAGAAAGGTTCAGGATGGGGAAAACATGTACACCCAGGGCTGATTCACGTGAATATATAGCAAAACCCACCACAATACTGTAAAGTAATTAGCCTCCAGTTACAAAAAAAAAAGGGCAGCAGCAGATATGAGGACCCTACTATAATGTATAGTAGGAGCCTAGTATAATAATATAGGACCTAGGACCCTATAATGTGATTAACTATCCATAACTAATATAAACAGTGTCTCTGTGGGAAAAATAAAAAATAAAAAGCCAGCTCCAGCTCTGTATTACTCTGTATACTGAAGTGGCAAGGCTAAACTATTAGAATGGCTATTGGGTAAAACTTTTAGGGTTGTTTTGTTTTGCATGTCAGTTAAGTTATTTCTATAGTTAATAGCATTTTAGAAACAGGTAAGTGCTCTTAGAGTGTCATTGGTAGAATCAGTGCTGGACAGGCAACATTCTCCTCCCCCCTTTGGCTCTGATTCATGTCAGTGCCTAAAAAGATAGGCCCTTTATCTGCAGCTGAGGCTCATTTATATTTGTAGGCATTGCTCTTTGTTGGGCTTCCCAGGTAGGAGATGTCAGAGACATGGATTTGGTCACTGACTTGAGAAGATCTCTTGGAAGAGGGCATCACAACTCACTTCAGTATTGCCTGAGAAATCTCATGGACAGGAGGAGCCTGGTGGGCTACAGTCCATAGGGTTGCAGAGTCAGACATGACTGACATGACTTAGAATACACTCACTCTTGCTTGCAAATGGGAAAAAAAAAAAGCTGGTCACTATCTTTGGAAGATAGGGGAAATTAGTCTGAAAGGTACTGAGGTGTCCTGAACTTGGAGACTATATTTAACCAAAAGAAAAAGCCAAGTCTTTGCTTTTAAGATTGTGATTTGATAGAATTAGCTCTGCAAGGAAGCACTTCTTAATTACATTTCTACCTAAGAGTTATGTTTTATAACTCTTTTAAAAATTAAAAGTTATATTTTAATTTTTAAATACTATCCACGGATCCCTCTGTTCTTGGTCATTTGCTCTCACACACCCATACATTCAACTCTGTCACGTTAAAGTGGGTTTCTTCTCATCTACTCCAGGAGAGGCCAGAGGACCTATCTTTCACTACCACTGCAAGGGATAAATTTGTGAGGGGAGCCCAGAGTTCTTGGTGTCTGTGGTCACTTTTTTGAGGAGGAATCTTAGTTCCCTCGTCAGAGATCAAGCCTAGGCCCTTGGCAGTGAAAGTATGGAGTTTTAACCTCTAGACTGCCAAGAAATTCCCTCTGGTCACTTTTCTTTGTGAGTCAGAAATTATACTGGGAAGTGATGCCACTGAATTGGACAACTAAATGCAGTGTAGACAACTGAATCTCAGAGTGACAGGGCCATGTTACAGGTGGGTGTGGTTACCATAGTAAACAGAGTCAAAGCAGAAATCAGAATAGTCTTGACTTTTACATACCTATAACCTTGACTAGTTGATCATGGTGTCCCTAGCAGTGAAATAGATGGGCAGCCTACTAAATTCTTACATAATCTGTTTATCTGAATGAGTTCAAGGTCAAGTGAATAGAAGTCTAACTGGAATCATTAAAATAATTTAATGATTTAATGATAGAGTCATGATCCCTTAATCAATTATCAGACTTGAGCCAGTTTAGAGACCCAGAACCCCATGAATGACAGAGAGGTCAGGTCTTCCTCCTTGAGGTAGAACCTTGCTACAGGGCCAAAATTTATACTGTTAGCTTTTCCTCCAGTCTCCTCAAAGGAATCTATGGCCATTAAACAAGGTTAATGTGTACTGAAAAAAAAAAGAGAAAAATAATCACTTTTTTGATATATTTTCAACACATATTGCTGTTGAAATTGAATTAATTCCATGAAATCAAGGATGTCACCGAGGTCTACTGGCTAGAGCTGAAGCTTTAAGGAGGTCAAGTGATTGATGAAATTTTAGCCGAGGACCATCTCACAGTAGGTTTAGTGGGTTCTTGAATGGCTATTGACTGAATATTCTGAAAATTTATATACTGAAACCTGATGTCTTGTGTGTTGGTATTAGGACTTGGATCCTTTGGTAGGTAAGGGTGGAGCCCTCAAGAATAAGATTAGTGTGCTTATAAAATAATTCCTGCAGAGCTCCCTAGACTGTTTTGTCACAGAGGGCATGGTGAGTAGGTGGCATCTTTAAACCATACAGTGGGTTCTCAGCAGACCCTGGATCTGTCACAGTCTTGATCTTGAACTTCTCAACTTCCAGGACTGTGAGAAACATATGTTTGTTGTTTTTAACCCACCTAGGTTTTGATATTCTGGTAGTAACATCCTGAGTGGACTAAGGCATAAACCCATCTTGTGGTTGTTTGCTCAGTTCTGGAAGGAATAACTGAAATAGACATAGTCAGCCTAACTCTGGCTTTTAAAATCCATATCTTGATCTACTCAAGCTGCCATAACAAAATAACTTAGGCTGGGTGGCTTAGACAACAGAAATGTATTTTCTTATAGTTTCAGGGGTTAAATCATTGTGCCAGCATGAGCAGACTTGTTAGGGGCTCTCTTGGTGGCTTGCAGATGGCCTTTTTTAAAACTATGTTCTCAAGTAGCCTTTCCTAAGGGTGTGCATGCTGAGAAAATACAGACCAGAACTCTCTCTATTACCTCATTCACTCAGTTGTGTCCAACTCTTTGTGATCCCATGGACTGCAGCACTCCAGCTTCCCGGCCCTTCACTATCTCTCTGAGTTTGCTCAAACTCATGTCCTTTGAGTCAGTGATACCATCCAACCATCTCATCCTCTGTCATCCCTTTCTCTTTCTGCTCTCAATCTTTCCCAGCATCAGGGTCTTTTCCAATGAGTCAGCTGTTTGTATTAGGTAGCCGCAGTATTGGAACTTCAGCTTCTGCAAAAGTCCTCCCAGGGAATATTCTCTGTTGATCTCCTGTAAGAGCACTAATACCATCATGAGGGCCCTACATATATAACAAATATGACTTATTTAAACCTAAGTATCTTTCAAAGGCCACATCTCTAAAAGCCATCATGTTTAGGTGAAGTCTTTAACATATGAATTTAGGGAGCAAATATTCAATCTGTAATATTCTACCCTTCAGTTCAGTTCAGTTCAGTCACTCAGAAGTGCCCAACTTTGTGACCCCGTGAATCGCAGCACGCCAGGCCTCCCTGTCCATCACCAACTCCCGGAGTTCACTCAGACTCACATCCATCGAGTCAGTGATGCCATCCAGCCATCTCATCCTCTGTCGTCCCCTTCTCCTCCTGCCCCCAATCCCTCCCAGCATCAGAATCTTTTCCAGTGGGTCAACTTTTCTGATGAGGTGGCCAAAGTACTGGAGTTTCAGCTTTAGCATCATTCCTTCCAAAGAAATCCCAGGGCTGATCTCCTTCAGAATGGACTGGTTGGATCTCCTTGCAGTCCAAGGGACTCTCAAGAGTCTTCTCCAACACCACGGTTCAAAAGCATCAATTCTTTGGCACTCAGCCTTCTTCACAGTCCAGCTCTCACATCCATACATGACCACAGGAAAAACCATAACCTTGACTAGACAGACCTTAGTCGGCAAAGTAATGTCTCTGCTTTTGAATATGCTGTCTAGGTTGGTCATAACTTTCCTTCCAAGGAGTAAGCATCTTTTAATTTCATGGCTGCAGTCAACATCTGCAGTGATTTTGGAGCCCCCAAAAATAAAGTCTGACACTGTTTCCACTGTTTCCCCATCTATTTCCCATGGAATAATGGGACCGGATGCCATGATCTTCATTTTCTGAATGTTGAGCTTTAAGCCAACCTTTTGCTCTCCTCTTTTACTTTCATCAAGAGGCTTTTTAGTTCCTCCTCACTTTCTGCCATAAGGGTGGTATCATTTGCATATCTGAGGTTATTGATATTTCTCCTGGCAATCTTGATTCCAGCTTGTGTTTCTTCCAGCCCAGCGTTTCTCATGATGTACTCTGCATATAAGTTAAATAAGCAGGGTGACAATATACAGCCTTGACAGACTCCTTTTCCTATTTGGATCCAGTCTGTTGTTCCATGTCCAGTTCTAACTGTTGCTTCCTGGCCTGCATACAGATTTCTCAAGAGGCAGGTTAGGTAGTCTGATATTCCTATCTCTTTCAGAATTTTCCACAGTTTGTTGTGATCCACACAGTCAAAGGCATTAGCATAGTTAATAAAGCAGAAATAGATGTTTTTTGGAATTCTCTTGCTTTTTCGATGATCCAGTGGATGCTGGCAATTTGATCTCTGGTTCCTCTGCCTTTTCGAAAACCAGCTTGAACATCTAGAAGTTCATGGTTCACGTATTGCTGCAGCCTGGCTTGGAGAATTTTGAGCATTACTTTACTAGCGTGTGAGATGGGTGCAATTCTACCCTTAGACCTCTAAAATTAATGTTCTTCTTGAATGAAAGATTAATTCATTTCATACGAGCAACCTCTAAGTCTTAACTCATTTTACATTAGCTGTAAAGTCTAAAATTTCAACCCATTATCATCTAAGCCAGATATGAGTGAGCCTTGAGGTACAGTTTGTCTTGAGGCAAAATTCTCCTCCAGATGTGAACCTGTGAAACGATACAAGTATGTGCTTCAAGAACAATGATGGGACAATCATAAGATAGACATCCCCATTCTACACCCGTGGCAAATTCATGTCAATGTATGGCAAAACCAATACAGTATTGTAAAGTAAAATAAAGTAAAAATAAAATTAAAAAAAAATAAATAAAAGGAATAATAAGAAAGAGGGAATGGGTGATGGAATCAGACAAGTGCAAAACCTAGAAAGGCAAATTCCATGAGATATTAAACCTTCAGAATAATCTTCTTTGTTTTGATGCTTAATAGAATAGAAAAGACTAGAGATCTCTTCAAGAAAATTAGAGATATCAAGGGAATATTTCATGCAAATATGGGCTCAATAAAGGACAAAAATGGTATGGACCTAACAGAAGCAGAAGATATTAAGAAGCAGTGGCAAGAATACACAAAAGAAATGTACAAAAAGATCTTCACATCTCAGATAATCATGATGGTGTGATCATTTACCTAGAGTGATTCACTTACCAGATTCATACCCTGGAATGTGAAGTCAAGTGGGCTTTAGGAAGCATCACTAGGAACAAAGCTAGTGGAGGTGACGGAATTCCAGTTGAGCTATTTCAAATCCTGAAATATGATGCTGTGAAAGTGCTACACTCAATATGCCAGCAAATTTGGAAAACTCAGCAGTGGCCACAGGACTGGAAAAGGTCAATTTTCATTCCATTCCCAATGAAAGGCAATGCTAAAGAATGCTCAAACAACTGCACAATTGCACTCAGCTCACATGCTAACAAAGTAATGCTCAAAATTCTCCAAGCCAGGCTGCAGCAATACGTGAATCGTGGACTTCCAGATGTTCAAACTGGTTTTAGAAAAAGCAGAGGAACCAGAGATCAAATTGCCAACATCTGCTGGATCATTGAAAAAGCAAGAGAGTTCCAGAAAAACATCTATTTCTGCTCTATTGACTATGCCTAAGCCTTTGACTGTGTGGATCACAATAAACTGTGGACAATTCTAAAAGAGATGGGAATACCAAATCACCTGACCTGCCTATTTAGAAACTTGTATACAGGTCAAGAAGCAACAGTTAAAACTAGACATGTAGCAACAGACTGGTTCCAAATAGGAAAAGGAGTATGTCAAGATTGTATGTTGTCAGCATGCTTATTTAACTTATATGCAGAGTACATCATGAGAAATGCTGGACTGGAAGAAGCACAAGTTGGAATCAAGATTGCCAGGAGAAATATCAATAACCTTAGATATGTATATGGCAATAGCCCTTGTGGCAGAAAGTCAAGAAGAACTAAAAGCCTCTTGATGAACATGAAAGAGGAGAGTGAAAAAGTTGGCTTAAAGCTCAACATTCATAAAACTAAGATCATGGCATCCAGTCCCATTACTTAATGGGAAATAGATGGGGAACAGTGGAAACAGTGTCAGACTTTATTTTTTGGGCTCCAAAATCACTGCAGATGGTGATTGCAGCAATGAAATTAAAACACTCTTACTCCTTGGAAGGAAAGTTATGACCAACAGACAGCATCTTAAAAACCAAGACATTACTTTGCCAAGAAAGATCCATCTTGTCAAGGTTATGGTTTTTCCAGTAGTCGTGTATGGATGTGAGAGTTGGACTGTGAAAAAAGCTGAGCGCTGAAGAATGGATGCTTTTGAACTGTGGTGTAGGAGAAGACTCTTGAGAGTCCCTTGGACTGCAAGGAGATCCAACCAGTCCATCCTAAAGGAGATCAGTCCTGAATGTTCATTGGAAGGACTGATATTGAAGCTGAAACTCCAATACTTTGGCCACCTGATGGGAAGAGCTGACTCATTTGAAAAGACCCTGATGCTCAGAAAGACTGAGGGCAGGAGGAGAAGGAGATGATGGAGGATGAGATGGTTGGATGGCGTCACCGACTGAATGGACATGAGTTTGGGTGAAGTCCAGGAGCTGGTGATGGACAGGGAGGCCTGGCGTGCTGCAGTCCATGGGGCTGCAAAGAGTCAGACACGACTGAGTGATTGAACTGAACTGAACTTTCAGAGCTCTGCGCACGGGACAGAAGCCCCACTCCTGGGTCTGAGTGGGAGTCCCAGGCCCTGGCTCTACAGGATGACTTCGGCTCCAAGGCTGTGGCCTGTTCAGACTGAGGCAGTGGCTGTGAGAATTTCTTTTTTAAGAAAATTACGTTTAATTGAAAAATAATTGCTCTTCAGTATTTTGTTGATGTTTTCTACCAAACATCAACATGAATCAGCCATAGGTTTACCCATGCCCCTCCCACTTGGAACATCCCTCCAGCTCCCTTCCCATGGTTATGATAATTTCTAAATTACTTTTGAGATTCTTCTCTTTATAAACTTGAAGGATAGTGCATGTGTGCAGCTGAATAGCTCTGTTTTCCAGTCCTGCAGGATCTAAGAAATCCGTCAGCTTTCTTCATTTCGTCCTGTCTCCATTCCCTTCAGTTCAAAGTGACAGTGCTTTTGCTCTTATAATACAATGAACTGTTTTATCAAGTGACAGTCCAGTTATACTTTTAGTGTTCTTTTCTGAATATAATTTCTTAGGTTTTTGCCGTATGAACAGTCTGAGAATTTTCCAAATCCTTAGGATCAGGTTACCTTTTGCTTAACATTATTTTTTCAATTCATCTTTTTCTTCTCACGTTTTACTATAAGCAGTCAAGAGGAACAGAACCCCACTTTGTATATTTTGCTTAGGTGTCTCCTCAGTTAAATATCCAATTTCATCACTTGAATTTTCTACCTTTCACAAAACACTAGAACACAATACAACCCAGGCAAGTTCAATATCACTTTATGACAAGGATTGCCTTTCCTCAAGTTTCCAATAACATGTTCCTTATTTCCATCTGAGACCTCACTAGAACTGCCCTTAATGTTCATATTTCTAACAGATACCTTGAAACCCTCTCAGTATATACTCAGTTCCAAAGTCACTTCCACACATCTAGGTACTTATTACAGCAGCAAGCCCCTGTCTTGGAACCAAAATCTGTGTTAGTCTTGGTTCTTCAGAGAAACAGAAACTGTATGTGGAGGGATAACATAATTTATTATCATATAATAAATGTATATAAACAGGAAAGATATATCTTAGATAAAGAGACACATTTTTATTTACTATAATGAATTAGCTCATATGATTGAATTTAGAGACTGAGAAATCCAAGATCTGCATTTGGCAACCTGGAGATTCAAGAGAGCTGATGGCTTAGTTTCTAGAGGACAGCCAGATAGCAAAAATTTTTCTTAGCCTTTTAGTCTCTCCAGGTTCTCAACAGGTTAAATGAAGCCCACCCACTTTAGGGAGGGCAATCTGCTTTACTCTATTGATTAAAATGTTAATCTCATCCAGAAACACCCTCGTGGACACACTCAGACGTAACATTAACCAAATATTTGGCTACCACATGGTCCAGTCAAGTTGACACAAAAATTAACCATCACAAGTCCACCCCTTGTCATCTTGTCACCCATATGTATTAACTTAAACCATACTTAATCTCGAGTCTTCCCTGGTGGCTCAGATGGTAAAGCGTCTGCCTGCAGTGTGGGAGACCTGGGTTCGATCCGTGGGTTGGGAAGATCTCCTGGAGAAGAAGGGCAATCCACTCCAGTACTGTTGCCTGGAAAATCCCACGGACAGAGGAGCCGGGTACGCTACAGTCCATGGGGTTGCAAAGAGTCGGACACGACTGAGTGACTTCACTTTCACTTTCATACTTAATCTCCAAATAAAAATAGTAGCAAGGTCATAATTCTATCCAGCATTATACAGTTATCCTGTGCACAACTGGAAATGAACTAATTCCTTTCCCAGAAAATGAGATAAAATCCTTGAATAATATTTACTCTTCTCTTTGATATCCTACAACTTAAATATGATAATGTAAAACGAACAATCTTTAAATACTAGGATATAAAGTCAATACATCTTATGTTACAATAGAATATCATTTATTTGTACTGTATTAAATACAATGCAGACAGGGTGATGAATATAAAAAACTGGAGGAGGGTTAAAAATGATACTCAAGACACTGGTTGAGCCGTAAGTTCCACCCAAGGACTGATTAGTGCAATAGGATACATTTTTGTTGCTTATTTATAGTATCCTTTCTTCCAGAAAACAATTCTTGTACCTAAAAGGGTGTGTAAAATATAACAAAGTGGCAAAATAGTAAAAAGGTTGAGGTTGAATGAGGCTAGTGATAAGGTTCTACTTGATAACACGACAGACCAAAGGGACAGGGTGGGCAAGCACAAATTTATTTCTAAGCTTTCTACAACAAAAGCTGGCTCACAGTTTTCATGAAATGGGTATTCTTGGCATTGGATCAGATAAGAGTTCTTCAGAGCAAAAAATGAGTTAAAATAAGTTAAGTTGGTTGTTTGATAGTCTAACTAATTTGATCAAATCTTTCACTTTTAAACCAATTTTTCTGATGTTCTGGTGTAGTAGGAAAAAGCCTGGGTTCTGGAGCCAAATCTGTTTGGTTTGAGATTCTGGCTCTTTTAAAAATTGTTTTTGGTTGTGTGACATTGGGCGGGCTACTTAATCTTTCTGGGTCTTCCTTTCCTCATCTGTCTTGTGGATGCAGTAATATTTCTCTCATGAGGTGGTTGTAAGGATAAAATGTATATAAAGATCTTTGTACTATACTTAATCCCCCTTTCCCTTCCTCTTAGAAAATGTGGTATTTAGTCATTACGCAGACAAATTTATTCTCTGTGAAAACCCGTAAGTGGGGCACAGATTGCAGAATTGTTGGTACAGGTAATATTAACAGCAGCTGACTTTTGCTGAATACATGCTTAGCATAAAATAACTACTTTAAAAATACACACGCTCAAACCAAGACCAAAAATGTGCACTTGTATGTGCACGCATGCACGTGCACGCGGCGCACACACACACACACACACACACACACACACAGAGCCAGGCCACAATATCTTATGTGAAGGTTGGTTTCATGTATTTGATTCTTTAACATTCTTCAGGCATTCCTGCTTTCTGAAGTATGAGTCTTTAGATGCATATATCTTAGACATTGTAGTCTCAAGAAAGTAACTGTGCAGCATTGCAATTAGATAGAGAACATTCTGTAGTGCATTTGTGACCAGTAAGTCAAGCTTCAGAGTCCTTCCTGTAGAATTATGATGAAATGATTTTCACATGGAGTTTAAAATTAATAGGTTATTCATTTTAAAAGGTTTATCTGTTTGCAAGACCTGAGTCAAATCTACTGTATCTCTTCACATTCATCCCTTCATTTTCCTTCACATATTTATCCAGGTGGAAATCAGGTCCAAATTAACATCCTAAGGACATCTTTGGGGCAAGGAGTCACAAAAACATTTACATGGATGCTCTTGACATGGTGGTGGGGGAGTTAAGTGTTATCTGATTACATAAATAAAATATTGAGATCTCTTCCAATCTAAAATGGTGGAACTCCATCTTTCTACCATTATAATGCTCTTTCTGAGTACCTTCGCCTTGGGGATAACTGGCTTAATTTGGTCTATCATGAGAATGACCCTGTGACTGTTATAGTATGCACCTACTATAGTCAAGTTGAATACCTGTAGTTTGTTGTACTTTGTTCATTGACAGAATATCTTAAATTAAGCCTGCTCTGATTATTCTGTGATATTTGAGCTCATGTTTTGGCTTATTTTTCTCTAGATTTCAAAACACTGTGACATTGATGTATTGCCTCAAAAGGTAAAAAGGAATATCAGATGCTGTGTTAAAGGTATCATTTTGAAAATATCACAATATTCTCATATATTATAAAAATCAGCAGAAGAGCAAACTACAAAAGAAGTGATTCAAAAAAATGTCTTTTAATAAAAGTTTAAAGTCTTCAAAATATATTTGCCCCTGGAGCAAACTTTTTTTCATTTAATATTATGTCTGTTAATTAGTGCTTCAAATTTGCAAATTCTTTATTGGTTTATATCAATGTAATACCCAAAGCTCATCTCATTGCCAGATTTGAATGAAATATGATCCTGTTTATTCTATTAAAATGAAGGCTTGAAATTGTTACCCAAATGCCACAGGAATTCTTGCCATTTTCTCATCAAATTCCTCATCAGATTTTTTTGTTAAAGTCACATTGTTTTAGATTTTGTGCCTTGGCATTTAAATGAAATTCAATGTGCCCCACTGGAGGAAACATCTGTAGGGACATATTATGTACAATATCCATTCTAATCAAGCAGAAGTGTACTGAGAGGCTGAATGAGGAGCTTATTCTTGCTTCACTCTCCTCTGATGTGGCTATTGAGAAGATCTATAAGAGGGGAAACATTTGTAAAAATTAAACCAGCAGTGAAGCACAGTATTTTAAATGCTCAAATCAAATACTTTTTAAAGGCATAATATCAGTTTCAGTGAATGGATTCCTGCCTCTTCCTTTTGATGTAATGGGCGTTATATATAGAGATCCAGACTTTAGACAGCTTCGAGAGTCATTCCATGATGAGGATTTTCAAGGTCCATGAGCCCCAGTAAGCTCTTGCTTACTTGATTTTAACAATCTACCATGTCCTTCAACAGTCAACCTCAGTTCATACACTCTATGTAACCTTTGATATTTGCAATCTGACACAAAACCCTTACAACTAGCACCATGCTTGCCAGAGTGGCCATGGGATGAGAACAATTTCTGTCCTATTTTAGAGCCATGCCTAGTGGAAATTGTCCAAAGTGGCTCTTGGGAAATGACTGGAGTATGATGGCTAGGCCTCATATAAGATGGAGATAATCATTAAGCTGACTCTATCGGACACGACTGAGCAACTTCACTTTCACTTTCACTTTCATGCATTGGAGAAGGAAATGGCAACCCACTCCAGTGTTCTTGCCTGGAGAATCCCAAGGACGGGGGAGCCTGGTGGGCTGCCGTCTATGGGGTCGCACAGAGTCGGACGTGACTGAAGCGACTTAGCAGCATAAATAATGTATGCAAAATGCTTAGACCAGGGCACATGGTAAATGCCTAGCAAATATTAACTATTACTTTTATTATCAGGGATGACTTCACAGAAGATGTGGGATTAGTTTTGTGTGGTTTTACGTTAGCTTCCAAATAGGGGGTTCACGTAGCAGGAAGTGCTTGCACCATGGTGTGAATGTAACGAAGCAGAAAGTGTGCTGAGAGAGGGTCACTAGATGAGGTTAGTTGATCCTAATTGCTCATGGTTATTGTCAACATCAAGTACACAAAAAGCCTATTAATGTATAAGGCAGTGAGCAACTTGCCAGAATACAAAGACAGCCATGTAGTTTCAAGCTAGAAGCTCTCCTAGGCATGTTGTACATAAAAGAGATATTTCATTTCTAGGTACTTCAGTCTATAATTAAGTAACCAAAACACTGTATCATAAACAACATGAACCATGCAGCATTATTCTGTCAAAATGCACTTAGATTCCTGTTGGAAGACAAAGCTGCTTTTAAAAGAAATAACTCAATCTTCCAGTTCATAGCAAAGTGAACCATTCTCTCATTTTTTCATTGCTCTGATCCCTGCTTACTTTTGCTGTCGTTAATGATGTGTATCATGGCATGAACATGGAATTATGTCTTTACAGGTAAGAGAAAAATAATATGAGACATTATAAAATATAAATTACAATGCTAATTTCTTTCCTGTTATCAAAATTTTGTTCAAATCCAAGATCTTGCTTTTCAGAGCTAAATTTCATTTACTCAATTCAAAAAACTATTGTTTGGTAAAGTTTGGATAATACTGGATTTTATAAAATTATACAGTTTTCCTAACTTTAGGACCTTTAAAAAGTTAATGAACATTTTAAATATATAAGAATAGAATGAGTATGCATGGTTTCTGACACTCACTTGGCATGGAAAACATTTTCTATATAGCATGACAGATCTGCTGCTTTTTGGTATACCTTTGAGATATTATGCTCAGTCTTATGGTTTTAGAGTCGAAGGGATATTTATGTAATGATGGATGGTAGTAAAGACTAGAGATGAACAATAGTTTTTAAAAAGTGTTTCAAATTGGTAGGAGTATAATATTTTACTTTCATATAGCTTGATTTATCCAAGAAATTTAAAGCATTTCCTTAGATTTGTGAACTCCTTAAATATAGTGTAATGTTTAACTCCTCTTTGGAACCTCAATACCATACATAATCACTCTTTCCACTGCAAATGCTAAGTGTATAGGATATGGGTGGCCAGCAGCCATTTTTACTTCTAGTTTTCTAATAGAAAAATCTTATATAAGATGAAGAGGAGGAGGAAGAGGAAAAGTGAATGGAGAGGAAGGACTTTGATGACACCCTTTCAGCTCTGGATTTAGCTGTGCCTGAAGCCAGTATGCCCTAGAATTCTAATTTATGTGAACTTGTTAAATTTCCTTTTACACTTAAGCTTTTTTGAAATGAGCTCTTTTATTTATAACTAGTAGTGTCCTTACATATCAGAATTGCAGTCAACAGATTCCAAACTTTGGAACTGGTTAAGCAGAGGTAAGATACACCAATGTAAGGATTCTCCCATGCATGACTAATGTCAGTGCGGCAGACGGAGAGTTGACAACCCAACTCTACTCTTGCTTTTATTACTATCATAATCCAAATTATTTTTCTAGGTGGCAAAGTGCCCAGCTGAAAAACACATTTCCCAGACTTCTTTGCTGATTGGGATTGGCAAGATGCTGCAATTTTGGATGATGAGATGTAAACAAAAGCCTTAGCATAAGACTCTCAGTGATGTTCCTTAGATGACAGCCATGCCCATCTGGCATGTGCCTTTCACCTTGTCCTCCCCCTTTGTTCTATCTGTGCCAGAAACAGTGTACGAGACTACGCAGACTGAGTCCACACCCCGAGCAAGTGGTGAATCAGGGATAGAAGATGCGTTACCAATGACATTCTGTTACTGCCACATCAGCCTGGGATTTTCTTTTTTTTCTTAAACTTTGTATTTTGTATTGGGGTATAGCTGATTAACAAACAATGTTATGATAGTTTCAGATGTACAGCAAAGGGGTTCAGCCATGCATATACATATATTCATATATCTCCCCCAGACTCTCTTCCCATCCACGTTGCCAAGTAACATTGAGTAGAGTTCCATATACTATACAGTAGATCAGCTGGCAACTTTCAATCTGACCACTGATTATATGAAAACCAACCAACCAATTTCTGTTTGCCTAAGTTCAATTTTCTGCTGTGTGTAGCTGAACCTGCTTATGAAATGACATAGGAAGATAGCTGCTTAAATTGTTGGCCGTGTGTCCTGGGACTCCATCCAAAACCTAGCACACCTGAGGCATGAGAGGAAGGATGTGTGGTCCAAGTCTGTGTACTGGGAGGTTTTGATGATTTCTTGCAGTCTCCAGGAAGTCCTTTAAGAGGGGATGCATGTCAGTCCTTCAGTTCTCAAGCTGATCTTCATAGATACTCTGATTAGAAAAAGTAAGATAATTATGTGCCTTGTGGATGAAATCCGATGATGCATGCAATGAATTCAATGCCAGCCCACCACAAAAATTATTTGGATGGTAAATGAACATTTATATTAAGCACTAAAGACAAACTTCAGTGAGTTCAGAAAACTCAATTGACTGAGCCTTGGGCTTATAAATAGGGTGTTTTGATATGTTACATTGATTAAATAGCTCTGTAACAATATTGCTCAATTATATGTTCATTTTTGAGTCTAGTATTTGATACCATTTAAAAATAATTTCTATTGTTTTTGTCATTTTTTGATGGCATGATTGTTTAAAAATTCTATTCTAATGTAATAGTAAAAAGCAGATTCTGAAGAGAAACTCCTTGAGTTTGAATCTTAGTTTTTCCACTTAGTGTTTGGTCCCAAATTACTAACTTCTGTGCACCTTAGTTTCTGCATCTCTAGGGTGAACATCATAGTAGTACCAATTTCATGAAGTCATCATGAGGATTTAAAGTGTTAATGCATGTAAAACACTTACATGGTGCCCAACTTTAGTAAGGACAAAGTGTTAGCTATTATTTTATGTTTATTATTATAATAGTTGTAAAAGTTTTTAGACTACGTTGAATTTTAAATACAAAATTGTAATTTACAAAGTAATATGGTTTTATATTTGTAACACCTGATGAGACTGTTTCTAGGGATGGTGGACCAGGAAAAAAAATGTTCAAAGGGGTTTAAATTGTAAATGTACCTAGGGGATTTAGCCCCTTGTATATGTACTAGGTAAATTCTGTACAAGGACTTCGTAGGTGATAGTTTTCACAGAGCAGGAAATAGAGAGACTGTGTTTGTTTCTTTCACCCATGTTATTTCAAGACATGCTAATTAAATCTGTTTCCTGGATGGAAGAAGCTGAGAGGTTTGGGATATGCAAGAAATGTCCCTCTATTTAAGTAGATCCAGGCTTCTTGTTGTTTAGTCACTAAGTCATATCCAACTCTTTGTGACCCCCTGGACTGTAGCCTGCCAGGCTCCTTTGTCCATGGGATTTCCCAGGCAAGAATACTGGAGTGTGTTGCCATTTCCTTTTCCAAGGGATCTTCCCAACCCAGGGATCCTAAGTATCCTGCTTTGGCAGGCGGAAGATTCAGGGTTACCTCTATACTTATTCAGGCTTACCTCTATACTTATGTAAACATATCTCTACATGCCAACACCTGCAGGGTGTGCGTTGAGTGAAAGACTGCCTTTGGCAGCCATAGTGAGCTCTTTCCAGTTGAAGGTGGCCCCTACTTAAGAAATACTCTGACCAGTAACAGAAAACCATCTGGATAAAACACGTTCCAGGACTGATGAGAGTTAGAAATGAGAAATCCCCTTGTTTACCTGTGACAAACCCCTGAAGTTTCCATATCCCCTCCTGTTCAAAGTTGCATTAAAATTAAATTCAGTGGTTTTTTTTTTTTTTTTTTTTCCCCTTGGTAGTCTGAGTGGAGGGGGTTTAGACATTTTTATGTCTGCTAAGAATTATCTTTCTTCATCTAAGAATAATAATATACCTATTAGGATTAATCAATTTCCAGTCATGGAGTAGTGATGCTGAGACTACTGAACTTAGGTTCCCTTTGGACCAGAGTGCTAAGATTTCCTATATGTGTGTATTAGCCTCTCAGTCATGTTGGATTCTTCGCAACTCCATGGACTGTAACCCACCAGGCTCCTCTGTCCATGAAATTCTCCAGGCAAGAATACTGGAGTGGGTAGCCATTCTTTTCTCCAAGGGATCTTCCTGACCAAGGGGTTGAATTAGGGTGTCCTGCATTGCAAGCAGCTTCTTTACTGTCTGAGCCACCAGGGAAGCCCGAGATTTCTTATGTGTGCTGAGTGTAGTACTGCCTATTATCCTTACATATCTATTGAGTTTATACTATTTAGATTTTCCTGGGCAGAATAGCCAAACAGATCTTAAATGCTGGTCTCTATACTACTCATAATGCTGACCAGGGGCTTTCCTGGTGGCTCGGTAGTCAGAATGGTACTGAAGTATTACTTAAATGTACATGTATGCATACTTACATGTGTACATATCTGAATGATTATGATTGAAATTAGCTCTACTTTTGACACTTCTTGGGCAGTACAGATGGTGGCCTGGGTCATCAAACATCAGAGGTAAGTTCCCAGAGCTGTGTTTCCAGGCAGGACAGCTCTCGTTGCTGAGCTGGACATTCTTCTAGTTGAGTCCTATGAAGTACCTGCTAAGAGCTTCGTTAGAAGGTAACAGATATTTGGGGGAAAATAACCTCTTTTGTAATCCCTAGATGGCTATAAAGATATCAGCATAACTAAAAATATGATCAGGATGAAAACTCAAACAGTGAAGATCATTTTATAGTAGGGGTAAGGTGGCATTAGTCCTTGTTGACCAGGAGATCATGGTTTTTATAATGTCTCTCATCTTTTTTTTGATGAAGATTCTCTGTCTGATGTGGGTTTCAAAATATTTCCAACTTTGAAGATTAGTAACTTTAGAGGCATGAGAGTTTTTTTTTTTTTTTTTTTTTTTAAGGAAGCACAGGTACTGCTATCTTCTTAGACACAGTTTTCCAGATCAAAAGTATTTCCTACTCTATTGTCTCTCACTGTGGAAAATAATAATTTAAACAGCATCAACCAATGAATACAGATCAAGGATAAAAAAGCCTATAGCATTTGAGTAGGCTTAAATCCATTTATGCAAAAATCAACTAGGCTGGGCCTTTTTTTTAATATCTGTCTTTGTTTTATTCTTTTTCTTCTCCTGGAAATAATTGATAACATCACTTCAAAAGAAATTAATACAAAGAATTAATTAGCAGAATCTAATATCCAATAAATGTAGTCTGGAAAAAAATTTCATGGATGGGTGATTGTAACATTAAATGCAGGCAGAGGTAAAGGAACAAATAATGTTTTTGAATCAGTTTTTTTTCTCCTCCTTTTATTCATATACTCATTGAAAGAGCAATTGAAAGAGAGCCATGAACTAGAAAGACTTAGATCCTCATGAGAAACAAATCGGAGCCTTTAGGTAACATCATAAAATAGCCATTTAGTACATTGACCTCATGTATTTAAAGATTATGAGATTTTACAGTAGTTGGGTTATAAAATATCAATTTGGAGCAACAGCAAATTTCCTGATATTCATTTCAGTTTATAGGCAATTCCTGTTCTGACACAAATGTATAGGCCTGGATGACCAAGTTCTCTGGGCCAATGCTGCATTTTCCTTTGGGGTGGGAGTGTGGGGAAGTCTCAGTGACTTTTACCCAGAAAATCTGTGGACTCAAGTCTCCTCCTTGTTAGGCCATTTGTATTATAGGAGGCTTTAAAACAGTCCTATAAATTATTGGAGCTCTCACAGTTTCTCCCTTCTTAGCTTCTGGGCCAGCAAGGTAAAGGGAGAATGTTAGGGATGTGTGCTGTACATGATCTCACTTTAAGGAGTTTATATGGCCTCTGAATCCTGTACATCACTATTGTAATAACTAAAAATAAAGTATGACTTAAAAGAATACTGCCATTATGCACTACTTGCTATGTTAATATTCAGATGAAGAGTCTTTTTAGTTTGTACTTCATTGCAAAATTAGAGTGGGTTTTTTTTTTTCCTTCCTTAAAGATATATGCTTCTTGAATGTATTTAAATTACTAGCTAATTTTTTCAGGGAAAAAACCCTGAGGCATGTGTGAAACTAGTAGCTATAGAAAGCTGGAGAATCAGATGTCTTCTGGGCAAACTGACGGAACTCATTAATCTTCACTGCGGTGTGCTGTAGTCTGTCCTGTCACGCACCTGCCCAAGCCGGAAGTAATCACCCGTCGGCACTATTAATACTGAAGAGCTTGCGTGGGGAGAGGGCTATCTTCTCTTCGTAGTAACTGATTGCCAGCTGATCAGTGGACAGCATTTTTCTTGCGGCATAATTGCCTTTGTGCTATCGTAGCCTCTGACCTGGGTTTAGGCCATTGCACTGATTTTGAGGCCATGACAATAGCATCGCAGCCCTGAAAGTAATGAACTGGAACTCAGTCACTGCAAATTCCCCAAACAGTAGACACCTAGTTAAATGTATTTCAGTGATACGCTGGATAACACAAGCCTACCAAAGATCACATTTCTTTCCTTTCTAGGAAAATCATAGAATTCCATTTGGAAAGGTGTGTATTTGGAAGGAATAGACAGATACCACGGTATATGCCATTCGACTTTAATGGCTATGAGGAACCTATGAGAAGCTACTTTTGTCGGATTTTTAAGGAGCTCAAGCAGAGAGTTAGAAGACTTTGAGACCATTTTACTGTGTGGTAGCCACAAATATCAAAAATAATCTCTTTCTTCCCATAAAAATGTTTTATGACATGCCTTTATGCTCTGTATAAGGTGCTGTGCTAAGAAGAAAAGTAGGAAGTATATGTTTTAAATCTACGAGCTTAATAGTTGGCCAGATTGGAAGTAAATGACTAGAGCAGGTTTCCATCTAAATGTCAATGATGCCAACAGAGTTTCCTTGGGTTCCCGTGGGTAACCTTCGCATTTATACTGATGGAAATAAGACTGTTTCAATCCACTGCCTAACTTTAAGAGCATTAAGCAGCAAATCTCTAAAATTTCAAGGGAGAAAATGCTACCGAATGAAAGAGAATCTACTAATCATTAAAACAAGTTCTGTTTCCTCAGATTAGGAGGTCAAGATTTTCCTTATGTAAAAACTGAGATACAAACACAATCCTGGTAATGCCAACTGTCTCCATTTTTTTTTAAGCCAAATATTCTAATACTTTTAGGAACATATTTAGCAATATTTACAGGAATGACTACTCACTGTCTTCTTGCTTGTAGAATGCCATGAAAAGAGGGGCCTGGTGGGCTACAATCCATGGGGTCTCAAAGAGTTGGACACAACTGAGCAACTAACATTTTCACTTTTTTCCCCATCCATATTACTAACTGAGACCACTGGCCAAGAAAAGCAGTATTACTAAATTAGCAAGTAGTTTAGCCTCACTGCTTGCCTTTCAAGGCCTAAAAGGCTGTGTGCATGTGTGATAGTTGCTCAGGCAAGTCTGTCTCTTTGTGACCCCATAGTCTGCCAGGCTCCTCTGTCCACGGGATTCTCCAGGCAAGAATACTGGAATGGGTTGCCATGCCCTTCTACAGGGGATCTTCCCAACCCAGGTACTGAACACAGTTCTCTCTCGTTGCAGGCAGATTCTTTACCATCTGAGCCACCAAGAAAGCCCCTCAGAGAGGTATCAGCTCAGTTCAGTCGCTCAGTCATGTCCGACTCTTTGTGACCCCATGAATCGCAGTATGCCAGGCCTCCCTGTCCATCACCAACTCCCTGAGTTCACTCAAACTCATGTCCATCGAGTCGGTGATGCCATCTTCTATGGTCCCCTTCTCTTCCTGCCCCAATCCCTCCCAGCATCAGAGTCTTCTCCAACGAGTCAACTCTTCGCATGAGGTGGCCAAAGTACTGGAGTTTCAGCTTTAGCATCATTCCTTCCAAAGAAATCCCAGGGCTGATCTCCTTCAGAATGGAGTGGTTGGATCTCCTTGCAGTCTAAGGGACTCTCAAGAATCTTCTCCAACACCACAGTTAAAAAGCATCAATTCTTCGGCATTCAGCTTTCTTCACAGTCCAACTCTCGCATCTGTACACGACCACAGGGAAAACCATAGCCTTGACTACACAGACCTTTGTTAGCAAAGTAATGTCTGTGCTTTTCAATATGCTATTTAGGTTGGTCATAATTTCTCTACCAAGGAGTAAGCGTCTTTTACTTTCATGGCTGCAGTCACCATCTACAGTGATTTTAGAGCCCCCCAAAATAAAGTCTGACACTGTTTCCCTATCTATTTCCCATAACGTGATGGGACCAGATGCCATGATCTTCATTTTCTGAATATTGAGCTTTAAGCCAACTTTTTCACTCTCCACTTTCACTTTCATCAAGAGGCTTTTTAGTTCCTCTTCACTTTCTGCCATAAGGGTGATGTCATCTGCATATCTGAGGTTATTGATATTTCTCTCAGCAATCTTGATTCCAGCTTGTGCTTCTTCCAGTCCAGCATTTCTCATGATGTACTCTGCATATAAGTTAAATAAGCAGGTATAAGTTGTACCAAATTTTGAGCAAGAAAGCTGCTTGCTAGAGCACACTATTGTTAAACCAAGAGATGTGATGCTGGGTACAAGCAGCTGACTTAGTCATCATCATTTATGCATGCTTACATGTTGACTGTGCTCTTGTTTAGTTTTAAGGACTTATAGGAACATTATTAATCCCAACATAATAGTAATGTTGTAAACGCTGGTAAGGAGAAGTATAGATTATGATGCAAACAAAATTGAGATAATTTAAAAAATGGAAAAGGATGAGACAATGATGCATAAGTATCATAATTTATTGTGAATTAGTCATTTGACAGTGAGAAAATTCTGAAATACAGAATGAGTCAGCCATAATGTGAGAAGTACAGCATATATATATTTAACTATAATTAACAAGAGGTGAAAAAATATGATTGATGGAGAATATTTTGAGTGTGGCTTCCCTGATCGCTCAGAGGTTAAAGTGTTTGCCTGCAATGTGGGAGACTTGGATTGAATCCCTGGGTCAGGAAGATGAACCGGAGAAGGAAATGGCAACCCACTCCAGTATTCTTGCCTGGAGAATCCCATGGTCAGAAAAGCCTGATGGGCTACAGTCCATGGGGTCGCAAAGAGTCGGACATGACTGAGCAATGTCACGTTCACTTTCTTTCAGAGGATCAAAGTAAATTCTCAGTGCACGTTAGCTTAATATAAATTCAATGGAAGGTGAATTTGAGAACCTGAAAGCTAATCATAGTGTGCCACCAATGAAACTTTGGTCAAGCACCAGATGGAACTTATTCTAATCTGTGCAACATCAAAGTGAGTGGTCAGGACATTGAAGGTGAACTACTTTACATTGAAGTAACTACTGAAGAGTTTATTACTCTTGTGATTATCACAAAAGGGTTATTTACTGGATTGTCAACAGAGATGAAACTCTTCTGTTTTAGAAAAAGATGCCTCATAATATGATGTAGACAAGATTTAAAACTATGATAGACCAACTCACAACCTATTTGATGGAAATGATCTTTTCAGCTGAAACTCTTCATGCTTTTTGTGCAGAGCCTCTAAGAGCTCTTCAGAATAATGCCAAAGATCTATCTGCTTTTAAAAAATGTAACCCGAGTTAAAATTATATTCCATCTTTGAAGATTTTTTTTTCATCACATCTCTTCTAGTAAAAATATTGTAACCTGAACATGTTGCCTCTGAAAATCTTCTTTATCACAGTAACGCCCAAGGGCATTGACTTTACCCCCACCTTTCACTTAATCACCATCATTCTGATGTCTGAATTGTTTCAGTTCAGTTCAGTTCAGTCACTCAGTCATGTCGGACTCTTTTTGACTCCAGGGGCTGCAGCACGGCAGGCCTCCCTGTACATCACCAACTCCCAGAGTTCACTCAAACTCATGTCCATCGAGTCGGTGATGCCATCCAGCCATCTCATCCTCTGTCCCCTTCTCCTCCTGCCCTCAATCCCTCCAAGCATCATGGTATTTTCCAGTGAGTCAACTCTTTCGCACGAAGTGGCCAAAGTATTGGAGTTACAGCTTCATCATCAGTCCTTCCAATGAACACCCAGGACTGATCTCCTTTAGGATGGACCGATTGGATCTCCTTGTAGTCCAAGGGACACTCAAGAGTCTTCTCCAACACCACAGTTCAAAAGCATCAATTCTTCAGCATTCAGCTTTCTTCACAGTCCAACTCTCACATCCATACATGACCACAGGAAAACCATAGCCTTGACTAGATGGACCTTTGTTGGCAAAGTAATGTCTCTGCTTATTAATATACTATCTAAGTTGATCATAACTTTCCTTCCAAAGAGTAAGCGTCTTTTAACTTCATGGATGCAATCACTATCTCAGTGATTTTGGAGCCCCCCAAAATAAAGTCTGACACTGTTTCCACTGTTTCCCCATCTATTTGCCATGAAGAGATGGGACCAGATGCCATGCTCTTCATTTTCTGAATGTTGAGCTTTAAGCCAACTTTTTTACTCTCCTCTTTCACTTTCATCAAGAGGCTTTTTAGTTCCTCTTCACTTTCTGCCATAAGGGTGGTGTCATCTGCATATCTGAAAGTGAAAGAAAGTGAAGTTGCTCAGTTGTGTCCGACTGTTTGCAACCCCATGGACTGTAGCCTATCAGGCTCCTCTGTCCATGGGATTTTCCAGGCAAGAGTACTGGAGTGGATTGCCATTTCCTTCTCCAGGGGATCTTCCTGACCCAGGAATGGAACCCAGGTCTCCTGCATTGTAGGGCAGATGCTTTACCATCTGAACCACCAGAAAAGCTTATCTGAGGTTATTGATATTTCTCCTGGCAATCTTGATTCCAGCTTGTGCTTCTTCCAGCCCAGCATTTCTCATGATGTACTCTGCATAGAAGTTAAATAAGCAGGGTGACAATATACAGCCTTGATGTACTCCTTTTTCCTATTTGGAACCATTCTGTTGTTCTATGTCCAGTTCTAACTGTTGCTTCCTGACCTGCATACAGGTTTCTCAAGAGGCAGGTCAGGTGGTCTGGTATTCCCACCTCTTTCAGAATTTTCCACAGTTTATTGTGATTCACACAGTCAAAGGCTTTGGCATAGTCAATAAAGCAGAAATAGATATTTTTTGGAATTCTCTTGCTTTTTTCGATGATCCAGTGGATGCTGGCAATTTGATCTCTGGTTCCTCTGCCTTTTCTAAAACCAGCTGGAACATCTGGGATTTCATGGTTCATGTACTGCTGAAGCCTTGATTGGAGAATTTTGAGCATTACTTTACTAGCGTGTGAGATGAGTGCAATTGTGCAGTTGTTTGAGCATTCTTTGGCATTGCCTTTCTTTGGGATTGGAATGAAAACTGATCTTTTCCAGTTCTGTGGCCACTGCTGAGTTTTCCAAATTTGCTGACATATTGAGTGCAGCACTTTCACAGCATCATCTTTCAGCATTTGAAATAGCTCAACTGGAATTCCATCACCTCTACTAGCTTTATTCCTAGTGATGCTTCCTAGGCCCATTTGACTTCACATTCCAGGATGTCTGGCTGTAGGTGAGTGATCACACCATCATGATTATCTGGGTTGTGAAGCTCTTTTTTGTACAGTTCTCCTGTGTATTCTTGCCTCCTCTTCTTAATATCTTCTGCTTCAGTTAGGTCCATACCATTTCTGTCCTTTATCAAGCCCATCTTTGCATGAAATGTTCCCTTGCTATCTCTAATTTCTTGAAGAGATCTCTAGTCTTTCCCATTCTGTTCTTTTCCTCTATTTCTTTGCAATGATCACTGAGGAAGCCTTTCTTATCTCTCCTTGCTATTCTTTGGAACTCTGCATTCGGATGGGAATATCTTTCCTTTTCTCCTTTGCTTTTATTCTGTCAGACCTCTCTACCATGATCCTCCTCTCTTGGGTAACCCCACATGGCATGACTTAGTTTCATTGAGTTAGACAATGCTGTGGTCCATGAATTGTTTACCCATATTTCAATTGTTTACCCATATCTCAATTGTTTACCCATATCCAAATTCTACCTCAATTCCATAACCCATTGGCTAGTGTTTTATTAATTTTTATTTAGGAAAAATTATCTGAGATTCATGGTTAAAAATGATAAATAAAATCATTGTTTTCTGCTTCTTTCCCTCAAAATTAACAGATCAAAACAGTAAAAATCTTAACTAGAAAAAGAAACACTCCATAAAAAAATTATGAGCTACAATGGAGCACTTTTATAAATCCTTACTTAGTGTGACATCTGAATGGGAGTTGACAAGGAAGCTGCCCATAAATGCCATCTTGAAACCAGAGCAGAACCTATTCTTCCCTAAAAATATCTTTGATCTCAAAAGATATTATCTAATAGTCTTTTCATTAAAGGTAAAATCTGGGGATGTGAGTGGGCCCAGAAAGCAGTGGGAAGTAGCTCTGTAGAAACTTAAATACTATAGAACTGTAAGTTGGTACTGAAGGAGGCAACATGTCAACAAATCATCTTACTCTTTTATTTTAAAATCATCTATCCTAAGGAAAGATTGCTGTAGGTGAAGGAGAGGTGATATGGTATGAACATGGTATGAAGGAGAGGTGATATGTAGGCGAAGGAGAGGTGATATGTAGGCAAAGAAGAGGTGATATGGTATGTTATGATATGAAAGAGGATGTTTTGAAGTTTAAAGGGTCAGCACATTTTGAACATTGACATTTTAATTGTACAATGAACAGACCAACTGTAATATCTTTTCATTATAGGCATCATTTCAACATATTCCTTAAAGCATTGTTGAAAGTGTGCTTTATTTTTTGAAAATGTGTTCAGGAACAGCAAGGATTCCCTTTACTTATCTCTAGCCATACCATTTCCCCCAGATGATAATAGATTTCTTAAGAGTGTTTAAAACACATATCCCATAGAAATTATTGACTGCTTTGACTTAACCCTCTTTTCATCTTTTCATACTTTCGTAAATAGCTGGATTCATTTCAAGATAAGTAATAATCATGGCAGAATTAGCATGAGGCCTATAAGCATAAACTGTAAAATAAAAGAGAACAATACCATAACTGGAAGACAAATGAAAAAAATATTGCAGAAATAATTAAGTAGGAAAAGGCAAAATTTTCAGGCTTAAGAAAAATCAGGTCACTGATCTCTCTTTAAAAGGAAGATCAGTGGAAGTTCAAGGAAAATATGCTAATCTTCAAAGAAAAAAATAATAAACTGAAGGAAGAATTTGCAGTGATTGGAAAAGAAATGGAAAATAAAATGAATATATTGCAGGGATAAATAAATGAGTAAGCATAACTGAAAATACAACTGTAGTTATTGAAGGAAAGCCTATTAAAAAATTGAACAGGGGGAAAAATAGGAAAATGATGTAACAGCAAATAAATTCTCTGAAAAAAATCTGAATAAATAAACAAGGTTTATCATGTCCTAGAAAACAACTGATAGAAAACTATACACAAAAATATATTTCCTAGAGGATTGCATGGTTAAAGAAAAATTCCTTTTCTATCAGGAGAAGAAAAATATAAAAAACAAAAATATACATGAGTGTAATATTAGGCTAGCCTCAGTCTTTCTATAACAACATCCAATGCCAGAGAAGAGTGGGGCAATAGCTGAAAATTTCTGAAGGAAATAAATTTAATCAAAGTTTTTTATACCCAGCTACATTATCCTTCAAGTTTAAAGTATTCCTCATATGCAAGAACTCAGAACACAGTACTCATGAATCATTCTTGAAAGCATATTAGGCAATTTCAGCCAACCAAAAGCTGCATAAAAATTAAAAATTCCTGAATAAATAATCCATGATAAAAGGACTAATTTTAAGCACTGAAACTAGAAATAATAACTCAAAATTATTGGAATTATTAATTAGATAACAAATTGTAAATATTATTAACTTTGATATAGTAAAATCAATACTATAAGCAATAACATTTGGTGATATGGGAGAGGAATGGGAAGAAATGGGAATAGACTAACTTATTTTTATAGCAAAGTTGATAGATATTGCCTAAATCAGAAACTTAGTTTTTAAAAGCTCATTTCATTTCCAAATTTTCACAGTTTTTCATAATTTTTAAATATTAGATGAATTTATTTTTAGAAACACATCTTATGGTAAGAAAATGTTTCTATTTTAATTTTTGCTCTTCTTTAAGTGCACATATAACTTAATAAAGCTTTTTTATTCTAAAATGGGATATATAGAATGATTCATTTTTGGAAAGTCCTGCATCTATCTACCTGTGTGTATTAATTCTAATTTCTTTTGTCACCAGAACTATAGTTCTATGTGTCAGAATTCTAACATGGATCTCACTGGGCTAAAATCAAGATGATTCTTTCTATATGCTCTAGTGAAGAATCTTTTTCCTGGTCTTTTGAGTTGTTGATAGAATAAAGGTTTTGGAATTTATAGGACTGAGGTTCTTGTTTTCTTTCTGGCTATAATCTGGCCATTCTCAGCTTTCAGAGGCCACTCCGTTCCTTGACTCACACCCTGCTTTCTCCATTGTCAGTGCTGGAAATGGCAAACTGGATTCTCATTGATTTGGATTCTCATCTCTTTGATTCTTCTTCTGACTAAAACCTGAAAAAGTTCTCTGCTTTTAAAGAATTGTAATTAAATGTGGGTTTCTCAGGTAATGCAGAATAGTCTCCTCATATGTGTGTTTGTATGTGTGTGTATGCTCAGTTGTTCAGCCATGTCTGACCCTTTATGATGCCATGGACTGTAGCCCATCGGGCTCCTCTGCCCATGGAATTTTTCAGGCGAGAATACTGGATCAGGTTGCCATTTCCCCCTCCAGGGGATCTTTCAGACCCGCGGTAGAAGCTATGTACCCTGCATCTCCTGAATTGGCAGGCAGGCTCTTTACCACTGCACCACCTTGGAAGCCCAATCTCCCCCATATCAAGGTCTATAACCTTAGTTATAAGTCCCTTTGCTATGTAAGGTAACATGGCAGTAAGGATCAATATGTGGACACATTTCCAGAGTCATTATTTTGCCTATCACACTATCCATCAATCCATATATTTTAGGAATGTTAAGGATAATTATTACTAAGTGGTAGATATCAAGTGAGTCTTAAAATTTTAAAAAGTTCCATATTGCTTACAATTTTACATAATGAGTTTGTATTATTTCTGCAGAAATAATACATTTAATATTTTTTAATATGTTTTTTGAGAAGATATTTAAATCAAGTGACAAGTGAGAGTAGCAGACTAGAGATAGTTTTAAAAGGATTGCTATCTACAAAGTAAAAAATACCTTAATGTTTTTTGTGTGTGAGATTACAAACAAATATGAATATTGTGTAGAGCTTGTTACCTCAGTTCATAAATGACTATCTTTGTTTTGAGGAGTTTAAAGATAAGACTAGTCCTAAAGTGTTTTCTGGAACAAGGCAAGGAAGTTGAACTTGATCCATAGGAAAATAATTTAGTAAGATTGATTGAATCTATTTTGTAACTGATATTGGTCTGATGGAACTAAAATCATAAAGGCTTAGGGAATAACAGGCTGAAGAACCCTAAAGATGTTGATATTTCATTAGTGCCTGTGTTTCACTATTTTTTGATTCACTATTTTGTGACTGATTGCTTTAATGCCATTTAATTTGCTAATACTAGTTACTTTCCAATAATAGTAAGCATGTGAAAGTTGAAGGCCATGTCTTTTGGTTCTTGAGTAAATATTTGTTTCGTCAATATTTATGGTGTACAAAGCACAGAGTAAGCCACTATATTCAAGCTCAAAAGTTGTCTACTGAGCTTCTCAGTCCTTTGTAACTTAGGATTCAGCCAACACCTCGAAGTGAGAACTGGAATTTGTCATAAATGTTTTTAAGCAATATTGTGATATGATCACAGTTGTGTTTTAAAACAGAATAAAAGTAGTAGGTAGGATATGTGGAAGAAGAGTGAGAGAATGGCAAATATTTGCTTGGTATAGAGCATAGGTCAGCAAATTATGGCTTGTAGGCAAAATCCAATAGCATGGTTTTGTAAATAAAGTTTTATTACAACACAACCATATCAGTTAGTATTCTTACTGACTATGATGTTTCTAAACAGTAACATCAGTGTTGGTTAGCCCTTATAGAGATAGGGCAGTCTGTTAAGCCTAAACTAACTGTTTGGCTCTTTATAGAGGAAAGTGTATCAATATCAGCATAGAGGAGCAAGACTGATGATAGACATATGATACATACTTGTTTAAAAATACACCTCTTGTTCTAAATATGACTTCTGTAATCCTTCGTTGGAAATATTTGTAGAGTCACACAGGAAAACTGATTGTATCATGTAGCCTTGTATTGTTTTAAGATTTATTTACCTATTTAAAGATTTCATTATTGATTTACAATGGGTTACAGGTACACAACAAAGTGAATAATTTATACATATTCATATCCACTCTTTTTAAGATTCATTTCCCTTATAGGCCATTACAGAGTATTGACTAGAGTTCCCTGTAGTATACAACAGGTTCTTATTAATTACCTGTTTTATATACGCTACTGCTAAGTCACTGCAGTCTTGTCCGACTCTGTGCAACCCCATAGACGGCAACCCACCAGGCTCCCCAGCCCCTGGGATTCTCCAGGCAAGAACACTGGAGTGGGTTGCCATTTCCTTCTCCAATGCATGAAAGTGAAAAGTGAAAGTGAAGTCGCTCAGTCGTGTCCGACCCTCAGCGACCCCATGGACTGCATCCTTCCAGGCTCCTCCGTCCATGGGATTTTCCTGGCAAGAGCACTGGAGTGGGGTGCCATTGCCTTATATAGTAATGTGTATATGTCAGTCCCAATCTCTCAATTTATCCCCACCCCCTGCCTTTACCCTCTGGTAACCGTAAGTTTGCTTTCTCCATCCATGATTCTACTTCTGTTTTGTAAATAAGCTCATGTATACCCCCTTTTAGATTCCACATATAAGCTACATATTTGTTTTCTGTGACTGACTGACTTCAATCAGTATGACAATGAGTTATGACAATCAGTTCCTCCATGTTGCAGCAAATGGCCTTTTTTGGTGGCTGAGTAATATTCCATTGTATATATGTACCAGTTGGTACAATATGGAAGTTCTTTAAAAAACTAAAAGTAGAACTACCATATGGCCCACTCCTGGGCATATATCTGGATAAAAACATAATTCAAAAAATATACCTGCACTCCAGTATTCATTGTAGCACTGTTTGCAACAGCAGGACATGGAAGCAACCTAAATGTCTATCAATAGAGGAATGAATAAAGATGTATGTATTTTATTTTTTAAAACTAAAATGTTTTGAAATAAAAATCTTTAGCTTGATTGTCTTTCTTATTTGTCCTCACACATATGTCTAACTGATATTTAGTTGTTTTAAAACTACATATATATCCTAAGAACAAAATCTTGCCAGCTTTGAGAAGATTCAGATGAAATTATTTAGGGAAATTGTAGGCAAAAGTTAAATGATATTTAAGACCATAAATAATCATTCTTTTTCTCATTCAATCATTCTTATTTTTTTCTATTTTTTAAAAAATATAAATTTATTTATTTTAGTTGGAGGTTAATTACTTTACACTATTTTATTGGTTTTGCCATACATCAACATGAATCTGCCACAGGTATACACGTGTTCCCCATCCTGAAGCCCCCTCCCTCTTCCCTCCTTGTACCATCCCTCTGGGTTGTCTCAGTGCAACAGCCCCAAGCATCCAGTATCATGCAACGAACCTGGGCTGGCAATTCATTTCATATATGATATTATACATGTTTCAATGCCATTCTTCCAAATCATCCCACCCTCACCCTCTCCCTCTCCCACAGAGTCCAAAAGACTGTTCTATACATCTGTGTCTCTTTTGCAGAAAGCTCACTGCTGGGCATACACATCGAGAAAACCAGAATTGAAAGAGACATGTGTACCCCAATGTTCATCACAGCACTGTTTATAATAGCCAGGACATGGAAGCAACTTAGATGTCCATCAGCAGATGAATGGATAAGAAAGCTGTGGTACATATACACAATGGAGTATTACTCAACCATTAAAAAGAATACATTTGAATCAGTTCTAATGAGGTGGATGAAACTGAAGCCTATTACACAAAGTGAAGCAAGCCAGAAAGAAAAACACCAATACAGTATAATAACACATATATATGAAATTTAGAGAGATGGTATCAATCATTCTTAAAGATATTCTTTAAGAGCATAATCATTCTTCTTCTTCTTCTGCCTTTTGAAAGGTGAAGTTGAATTAATGCTTTAACTATTGTTTTTCAAGAGCAAAGCCCCGATGCTATGATAACTATTTTTTTCATAATTATTAGGCACCAGGTAATTTCTTTAAACTAGTTTTATTTCCTATACAGCAAGCACTTATTATTTTATATTTCTAATACATCTATCACAGAATCTCACTCTTTGGAATCACATTTCTCTTATTTTTTGTTTTTTTAAAGATTTGTCTATTTATTGGCTTTGCTGGGTCTTTGTTGCAGAGCACAGGCTTTCTCTAGTTGCGGCAAGTGGGGGCTACTCTTCATTGCAGTGCACAAGCTTCTCATTGCGGTTGCTGCACCTGCTCTAGGGCATGAGGGCTTTAGTAGTTGGGGCACATGGGCTCAGTAGTTACGACTGGCAGGATCTAGAGCACAAGTTCAGTAGTTGGGGCTCACGAGGTTAGTTGCTCTGTGGCATGCAGGATCCTCTTGGACCAGGGATCAAACCCGTGTCTCCTGCATTGGTAGGTGGATTCTTAACCACTGGCTGATCAGGGAACCCCACACTTCTCTTCATTTAAGAGTTTCTTTCCTCTATTCTAACCACACAGTTCCAGTAGGAGCTGGCTATTCTTGCATGAATTTGTGCTCCTTAAAATAGTTGATTGGTCAGTGGGAGTAGGGGTCATACAGCTCAACTGTCCAGTTGTAGTATTTCCTGATCATAACTAATTCGTCCAGAGTTGGACACCTTACCCAAGGTCAACCAATAAGTTCTTCTCTAGGAGCTTTAAAACTTGAGCTGGCAAAGTCTCCCTCCGATGGTAAAGTTGGATGCTGTGAGGACAGAGCTGCGTGCTGTCACGCTTGCCCCTGTTTGCGGTTGACTCTAGTCTTCAGTGAGGGAGATAAAGTTGGTATGCAGAAAAATCAGATGATGATGGAGATTAGGTAATTCTGGCAGTGCTGAGTTTCCAGGTCCCATTAAAAACTTTTAGGTTGTGCCATGTGGTTTGCATGGATCTTAGTTCCCTGGCCAAGAATCGAATCCAGCCCTCTGCATTGGGAGTGCAGAGTCTTAACCACTGGACCAGAGAAGTCCCCTGTTCCATCTTTTTTGAGGCCTTACTCCTGCAGTTTGGTCATTTAACTATTCCTGGAGTCCTGGAGGCAGTATTTCTCCTTAGCCAGTTTGAATGTAGTTTCTGTTACTTGCAATCAGAAGAGTTTGGACTGATTTATGCTAGTGAAAAAAACATGCTATCATCATTTAAAGCACCAAGACACTTTGCCTCTTTAAAAATTGTGTGTGTCATGCTATCACACTCATAATCACATTCTATTAAATGTGAAGGGAAGAGGCGCAGAATGTTGGAAAAAGTCAGGGAAGGTGCAGTGACATTACAAGTTTCCCAATTAGAAGTGATTTCTGAGTCAAAGAAGAGAGCTGAGAGTAGGAACTAAACAGCTGTGAGCTAAAAGGTGAACAGGGACCAAAGGAAGGGTAGAAACGGAGATGGGCTCTCTTGGGAGAGAGTGAGAGTTCTAGTCCTCAAAACACACATCTCTCTGAAAGCAGAAATGGAGACACAGACGTAGAGAACAAAGATATGGACACTAAGGGAGCGGGGGAAGGGGATGATGAATTGGGTGATTGGGACTGACACATATGCACTGCTGTATATATAACAGATAACTAGTGAGAACCTACTGTACAGCACAGGGAATGCTACTCAGTGCTCTGTGGTGACCTAATTGGAAGGAAATCCAGAAAAGAGGATAAATGTATAAGTATAGCTCAGTCATTTTGCTGTACAGTAGCAACTAACACATCATAAAGCAGCAACAAGAAAAATTAATTAAAAATACCTCTATTCCTCTGGAATTTAACACTTGTATTCATTTTTTAATTACTTCTATCAAATATATACATATGACAGTAAATAATACAAATATTTCTTCAAATGTCTAGACAGTGTATTTTTGCTTCTGTTTCAGAATCCATATGCTTGGCAATATCTATTAGCCCTTTGAAATGAAAGATGATCTGGTTCATTTATACCACCTCTCTTCCTCCAAATACATAACGTTTATATAATTTTTAGTTCTTACATTGTTTATCTCTATAACTTTAAATAATATCCTTAAACATTATTTCTTGTTTCATCAATTTCCTTTATTATCTCTTGACTTCCAAATTTCTAACAAGAAAATATTATTATTCCTATCCTTGTCCCATTCTTCCTCCTTCCACATAACATTCTCTGTCAGCTTCACTTTTATTTTTGCATTAAGTCTGTTAATGACATATTCTGTCCTACATTTATAAACAAATATTCCACTCTTTGTTGAAAAGGAGTGAATAGTATTTGCATGACTATGCCCATTGCTTAACTTTGGTTCAATTAAGGTGTTAAATTTCCTTCTCTAGAATACCAGATGAATATGAGAAGTACCTGGGCCACAAGAAGCGAGTTCTTCTTTGCATTAATTATAAATTGAATCTTTTTTTGAGTACTGTAGACTGTCATCTTACTTTGTTTCATATTTCGAAGCCTACTAGTCGGCACATATCCTGAATTGTTATATTATTTCTTTTCATTCTTTGATTTTTCTCCTCCATTCCCTTTAATTAATCTTTCTTTCTTCTGTCAAGCTTCCTTCTTTTTCTAAGATACTTTACAGAGTTTTCTGTCTTTTTAGGTTGGATGGATTCATGTGTAGGCATCATTCTCAGACTTATTTTGCCTGCTTTCCTTGGTTGGAACTGTTTTTTTCTGGATTTCCTGTTTTTGTATATTTCTTCATTTTTCTTGGATATATCCTTAAGTGATTTTCTTGAAAAGGAACATATGAGACAGAGAAAATTTCTGAATGCTTATACATTGAGAAGTGTCTTTATTCTTCTTTCAAATTTGATAATAGTGTACTTGAGTTATAGAATTTAAAATTGAAAATATTTTTCCCAGAATTTGTTTTTATACCTATTCAGGGGGCTTTTTCAATCTGAAGACATTTTTCTTCAATTCTAGTATTATAAACTAAAAGAAGCTTTACAAATGACCTAAAAGAAGTTAAAAATAATTTACTTTAATAGCAGTATAAGCCCTTTGTGTTTAAGTTTGTTCAGCAAACACTTTCAGTTTAAAATTTTAGCAAGAATGTCAAATTAATGTTTAAATGATCCTATAAGTTATATTTAATACAAGCATAAGAATGCTATACATTGAAATTTCATATCAACCAGATCAAAATAGCAGATATGAGGAGAGTGAAAAAAACTGATTTAAAACTCAACATTCAGAAAACTAAGATCATAGCATCCGGTCCCATCAATTTCACAGCAAATAGAAGGGGAAAAAGTGGAAACTGACATACTGACATATTTTATTTTCTTGAGCTCTAAAATCACTGCGGACAGTAACTGTAGCCATGAAATAAAAAGACACTTTGCTCCTTAGAAGGAAAGCTATGACAAACCTAGACAGTGTTTTAAAAAGCAAAGACATCACTTTGCTGATAAAGATCTGTATAGTCAAAGTTATGGTTTTTCCAGTAATCATATATGGATATGAAGGTTGGACCATAAAGAAGGCTGAGTGCTGAAGAACTGATGCTTTTAAATTCTGGTGCTAGAGAAGACTCTTGTACTGCAAGAAGATCGAAACAGTCAATCCTAAAGGAAACAAATCCTGAACATTCATTGGAAGGAGTGATGCTGAAGCTGAAGCTCCAGTACTTTGGCCACCTGATGTGAAGAGCTGACTCATTGGAAAAGATCCTGATTCTGGAAAAGGTTGAAGGCAAAAGAAGAAAGGGGGAGACAGAGAATGAGATGGTTGGATGGCATCACTGACTCAATGGACATGTGGTTGAGCAAATTCAGGGAGAGTGTGAAGGACAAGGAAGCCTGGTGTGCTGCTGTCCATGGGGTCACAAAGAGTCGCTTATGACTTAGGTATTGAGCAACAACAGCAAAGTAAAGGGAATATAATCTTTTATTTTCATGTAGGTAGAATTCATAAATCTAATGGTTAAACTTTCTTCAGCAACACAAAAGTAATAAGGTGCTTCAATATCAGTCCATGGATATATGCATTTGAAATGTGTGTTTATTTTGTATCCTTCTCCCCTACTGACAAATGCTGGCCATGGAATATGCATTGAAATTTGAAAGTTCTCATGACGTTCCAACTAGTCAAATGATTTCCCTGAGGATTGGTCCTCTTGCTTCTTTGTTTGGACTGGGAATGAAAGACATTCTTTCAAATCTATGTTCTTTCCATTTATTAAATAACAAAGAAAGTTTACCTTAATTTAATTTAACTAATTAAATTTATTAAATTTCTCAGTCTTCACAGCTTTTCTGCATTTTGCAAACTATTAGGTAAGTTTTCTCCTTTATAGCTGTCATGGAAATGATGAATCTCAAGAGGGCAAATTTAAATGATTTCAAGATGAAGGCTTGACATTCCTGGATTCTCATGGTGTTTCTTTCCAGTTGACTTCAGGAGTAGGCCTTATTAGGGATATTGAGTGGAATTTTGATACTTACATTTTATTGCTCACTTCTAATCTGCTCTGATGACAAGTAGGTTCTGACATGATGGCAGCACCCAATAGGGAAATGAGATACATTTTTATTAATAGCTAGAGTGTGCTCAGTCACATCCAAGGGCAGAACTTCTCTGGTAAATGAAGCCACAGCAGGACTCTTAGAGCTGAAAACTGAACAAAGAGTCCCACTTTGTGGAATCTAGAATAGAAGATCAAAGCCCTACTGTCTCAGACTGTGTTCCCCAGAAAGCAGCATCTCAGTCAAGATTCAGTGTACAGAAATGTTTATTAACAAATGCCTGTGAATCCACACCCATGGAAGGGAAATCTAGGAAGCAGGCATGCAGAGAGGACAAAGTTGAGCTGTGATGCAGGTACAAGGACAGTCTAGGCTGACTCCTTGGGGGTTCTGGAACTAGAATGAACCTTCAGAGTTTTCCTGAAGTGGGCTGAGATGACCAGGCTTTTACACTGCTCCATTAATAAGTTGTCTGATGTGGGCTGCCCTGGAAAGATGAGTGACCTTGCAAGGAGAGGGTGGTGGCTCTCTAAGACTAAGTAGGCTCCAGAGGAGCTAACAGTGATCCCAGAAGTTGATGTAACAAGTCTTTCCTGCAAGGAGCATCTGGGTGCTTCATCACAGTGTTTACCATACCAACCAAATGCTCTTACCAACAGTCCACATGGCAAAGCTGCTGCTCTTCCCCTTAGAAACTGCACTTACAACCTGGAAGTTTCCTGCAGAGACATCCTATGGCCTGAGTACATGAAGAGGAAAGAGATGGGTGGAGTCTGTAAATGCCATCAGAGTCATAACCACTAACGAACTGCGGCTGATCTTTACCCCAAATCAGGAGCAATGTGGTAGCCATTTTTGCACTGCTGGGAAGAGCTTGTAGAGACTGAACAGATTAGCCACAGGTGTTCAGCTTCAGGGTTCTTCTGTTATGACCGGAGGCATCAGATGGGCAGAGAGAAGAAAACACCCTATCCTACAATCCTGCCTGCCCACCTGACTGAAAATCTGTTACTTTGAAACTTCAGATGGGTTTTGTACACAAACAGTTTGTGGTTTGTCCTGAATAAGGCATGCAGAGAATGACAGTATCTTAATGGGTGACATCCAATTTTAGTAAATTTAGATTGGGATTACAGTGGAGTTCTCGGCTCAGGCTTACTATAAGATTTGTTGTTTTCCATTATTTGTTTAATTTTTTTCTAACTTTTATGTCTTTTAGTTAGTGAATATCCCAACTCTGGTGCTAAAAAAATATGACATCTCAGTTTTTGAGTAATGAAAGCAAGCAGCAAAAATACAGGCCACCACCTTCTTTTTGGAGTTAGCAGTTGTCCTTTGTTACAAGGATTATTAAGTTTCCATTTAAGCAGACTCTGCAATAATGGAAAAAGATATTGAAAGAATTTTAAAGGTATCTTTATATGCATCTAGCCAAATATAGCCTTCAAATACTACCCTCTGGGATGTGGGCTTTACTGTCTTCAGGCAGAATCTGGCCTATTGAGTGTCCTTATGAGAAATTGTGCAAAAGGCAAAAGCTTTTTTTTTCAAATGTGCTACAGTTCAGATATTTGTTGGCACTGGTATAAGTAACCATCAAGTACTTAAAAGCTACTTTGATTCTCAGCAACTATTAATGATATAATAACATATCATTGTAATATATATACACACATATATCATCTTTTTATACAGTATATAAATACATAATCTATGAATGTCTGCACGTATCATTTTGTAATTGTTAAAGAGCTTTGACTTGGTCAGGTTGTCCTTTTCTGTCATGACTCAAATGTTGAATCTTGAACAACAAGTTTGGGAATAACAAACTGAGCTTGTCATTAGTAGATTAGTTGCTGCTACAAAGCCTTGTGTTCAGGATGAGTTCTTTTTTCCTTGCCTGAAAAGTGTCTCTCTTGGAGAGCAATTACATCTGATTGACATGTTTTCATGTGCCTGCAGCCCTGATGCATTTTTTCTTTGGTACACTAAACAGGTCTAGATCAAGGACTGTTATTTTATATTTTTGCTCTTGTTGTTGTTTTCTGCTATTAACTAAAATCAGGATACCAAAGAAAAACTTAGATACCTTGTAAAGTACAACTTAAAACAAATTATAAAATATGTATAAAGAGATGTGCATTTTGTTGTGGGGGTCACTAGACTATAGCTGAGCTAGAATTGCTAAAAGTCAATTGAAAGACAAGAACGTACATAGTTGAGCATGTTAATATTAGAAGCAATCTGTATTTTCCAGTATAAATGTAATACCTTACTTCTCTTAAAGACAGCTCAGTGTGGTGTTAGTAGAAAAACAAAGGGGCTAAAAACTTATGTTTTTGTCTAAGATTTGTTGCTTTGTTATGGATAATTTTGAACAATGCACTTAGCTATTACAGAATTTCTTTTTTACTATGCAAAAAGAGAGTAACCACATGACTTCTGCTTCCCACGTGGCTCAGTGGTAAAGAGTCTACTTGCTAATGCAGGAGATGCAGGTTCAGTCTCTGGGTCAGGAAGATCTCCTAGAGGAGGAAATGGTAACCCATTCCAGTATTCTTGCTTGGAGAATTTCACGATCAGAGGATCTTAGTGTGCTACAGTCCATGGTATCACAGAGAGCTGGGCACGATTTAGCAACTGAGCATGCATGCACATGACTTCTATGGATTCTTCAAACTGTAACACTTCATGACTGTTTGAAGCATTTGTTGTTTTTCTGACATGACCTTCTAACACAGAGATGTGGAGAAACAAATGTGGATAGTGCTTTGTAAATACCTCCAAGTCAGCAACTCTATATGTAACTCTGGTTAACATGAGGATCTGATACTCCAGTTATGTCTATCTTTTCTCCTCCTTCAGACTGTAGGCTTTAGGGGATAGCAACCACGTCTGATGTTCTCAGTGATGAGTCACCTTTCTATACTATCAACTCTCAAAAACATTTTATAAATGAATGATTGAACAATGTCTATACAAATGATTATCACTCCCAACAATGAGCCAATTCCTACCTTTGAATAATTGTATTTAAGGATGATTTATTGCATACAGTCAATATCTTAGCATAAATAACTTGGATATTTTTGTGGCCCTGAGTGATTCTAGTATTCACTATGAGATATCTGTGGCATATCAGTTTTAATCTTTCACTGATGACTGTAAATAGACTCTAGCCTGAGAGACGGACCCATTTACTGGCCTTCTCACTGTTTGATTAGGTCCTCTGTCTTCTCTTTTCCACTCATTTTCTATATTTTATACTGAGGGTTATAAATAGAATGCAGACAATTTAAAAGTCAAACAATGAAAACGTGGTAATGTTGGCATTGTGTTGTGCACTCAGTCATGTCCTATTCTTTGCAATCCCAAGGACTGGAGCCAGCCAGGCTCCTCTGTCCATGGAACTTTCCAGTCAAGAATACTGGAGTTCATGATCTGAGAGGGGAAACAATGGAAACAGTGAGAGACTTTATTTTCTTGGGCTCCAAAATCACTGCAGTTGGTGACTGCAGCCACGAAATTAAAAACGCTTGCTTCTTGGAAGAAAAGCTATGACAAACCTAGACAGCATATTAAAAAGCAGAGACATTACTTTGCTGACAAAGGTCCATCTAGTCAAAGCTGTGGTTTTTCCAGTATTCATGTATAGATGTGAGAGTTGGACTATAAAGAAGGCTGAACGCTGAAAAATTGATGCCTTTGAAGTATGGTGTTGGAGAAGTCTCTTGGGAGTCCCGTGGACTTCAAGGAGATTAAACCAGTCAATCCTAAAGGAAATTAATCCTGAATATTCATTGGAAGGACTGATGATGAAGCTGAAGGTCCAATACTTCAGCCACCTGATGTGAATAATTGACTTGTTAGAAAAGACCCTGATGTTGGGAAAGATTGACAACAGGAGGAGAAGAGCTCAACAGAGGATGAGATGGTTTGGTGGCATCCCCAATTCAATGGACATGAGTTTGAGCAAGCTCTGGGAGATGGTGAAGGACAGGGAAACCTGGTGTGCTGCAGTCCATGGGGTCACAAGCAACAATACTGGAGTGGGTTGCCATTTCCTTCTTCAAGGGATCTTCCTGACCCAGGAATATTGATGGGGATTGAACCCACATCTTTTGAGCCTCCTGCAGGTTTCTTTACCACTGTGCCACCCAGGAAGACTAAATGTTGGCATTGCATAATCTCCAATGCAAAGTGTTCATATTACATTTTATATGATAAAATATAATACATATTCAAACAGTGATAGAACCTTCACTGCACACCCATCAAATGCAAATAATTGTCCTAAAAGATACATGTTCTGTGTCTTCTCACTTTCAGAGAACTTTTGGTCCATAGAGGAAAGTAGACCCAGGGAGAGTCACATAACTCCCCCTTACAAAATACGCTAGGGAGCCCCAAGCCAGAGTGGCACTGAATATATTCTAAATTCTGCCTCTTATTTCCTATCTTGATAATGAACACTTTCCTTTTTTTTTTCTAGCCAAAACTGTAGACCTTAAACATGGCAACTCAGGATAACCCTGTGATAGAAATCTCTTGTGACCTGATACCAAGAAGAAATGAATTTGCAGTTGTTTCTTTTTAAGAGGACGTGACCAATATACTTGTGTTTTAGGTGTAGTTACTGCACAGAACTCCAGATGTCGAAACGAATTTGGGTTGTGTTTCTATGCTAATACGTTTCTGATAATTTAAGAATACCGACTCCTTTTTCTGTTGCTCAAATTAACTGTAAGAGTGATTAGCAGATATCTGGATTGATTAATGTTTCAGTGTTTTGTCACGTTTTTAGGGAAAGCAGAATGCAGGAGTGTGGCATTAAGTACTGGGAAATTGTGATGAATAGTTTGACTTCTAACTAACTTAAAAATTTTACCCACAGAAAGTTTAAGACTTCATTGTCATGGTGATATTTTATAATATGATAGTTCACCTCTCAGGATGGAACATACTGAAGGTCTATTATATGTGCATGCATGCTAAGTCTCTTCAGTAGTGGCTGACTCTGCGACCCCATAGACCATAGACCACCAGGCTCCTCTGTCCATGGATTCTGCAGGCAAGAATACTGGATGGGGTTGCCATTTCCTCCTCCAGGGATCTTCTCCACCTAGGGATCAAACCTGTGTCTCATGTCGCCTGCACTGGCAGGTGGGTTCTTTACCACTAGCACCACCTGGGAAGCCCAAATGTCTATTTTATACCCAATTTACAAAGCCTGAAATTGTAGGGAGAAAAAGGTATGCACGATTGGAGAAGCTGCTTTTATGGGGAGACACAGTCATTCTTTCTAGGGGCTTCAAGTCTGACAAGGGAAGTAAACAACCTCTCATTACTCTAATAATTATAAATATGAACACATTAAGAACTGTGGCAGGAGCTAAGTGCTGTGGGAAGACAGAGTATAAGTTCCATGAAGGCAGAAATGATTCTCTCTCTTTTGGTGCTATAGTTCCCACTGCCTGACACTGTGCAGGTACTCAACAGATGTGCTGATTTCATGCTTAATTCTGCCTTGGGTTTTACAGTGGAGCAATGTTTGAACTAAGCCTTAAAGAGTAAGTAAGATTTTCTTTATCAACAATAGAGAACATTCCAGGAGGAAGCAACAGCAAGAACAAAAGAAGGCAAGTGTTTGGATAACTGTATGTAATTCAGGATAGCTACAGTGTAGGGTTGCTGATGGCTGGGCACAGGGTAGACCCCACAGTGAGATGCTGAGCCACTGAGTATTAGAAATAAACAGCACGGCGCTGCTTTAACTGCTGCTTGCTTTTGGAAATTTCTTATATCCTGAAGAGTCCCTATATAGATGAGAGCCATATGACTAACTCACAATCAATACTAATAGTGTTTGTTTACTAATAGTATTTTCTCATTAATTGTCTATTCATGCCAGTTAGTGACTGTAAACTGGTGGATTACATGGCATGTAGCTAACTATTCATGCTCTGTTTTGTTACCATATTGTTGACAATTTTTCCAGCATTAAAAAAGATCTAAATTTTTGGTTTCTCCTGAAAAAAAGCAGATCTGGGGATACAGGTTCACAATCCACTCCAGCATGAGAACACTGCGTAGAATGCCCCCATCACCTCCACTCTCCCATTCATTGCTCATGTGCTCTTCATGGCTGTCTGCCCTCTTCACTTGCCTCCTCTATTCACCGAGGACCCTTTCAGCATTTAAATTTAGCCTCAGTAGTGTGGCACCTATCTAGCTTAAGGGATGTGTATCACTTCATATGAACTTTATATGAAATAAAGATGGTATCCCTTTGAATTGATGCATTCTCTACAAATATTTTCTCCTAACATATTGCTTATCTTTTAATCCTGCTTCTAAATTTTCTGGTACTATTTTTACTTTTTATATAGTCAAACCTTTTCTTTTACCTTGCTTTAATTTTTCTTTCTTTCTCCTCCTCCTTCTTTTTAAATAATTCTTTTAGTTTAGAAAACTTCCTGTTACTTTTTTCCTCTCTGTTCCATTCCTTTCCATTCTGTTCCTTTTCTCTCTTCTAATTGATTTTGGGTTAGGAATTCCTTCTCTTTTGAGAGGCTTAAAATAGACTAAATTATAAACTTATAGACAAATTATGATTATTTTTGGTTGAAATCTCATCTCTTTTCTGTTTTGTCATATAGGTCTATGCAAATACTGAGTGCATATGGATAATGAGGTATATTTCGAGTGGTCTCTTCTTTTCTACTCATTTGCCTTTTTCTTATACTTGCCATTAAGTTGTAGTTAGTTTTATGTGTTTTAATATTTTGTTAAAAGTAATCCCTCCCTCTTTAAAGCAATTATTACTCTTCTGTTTATATTTTAAATTTAAATTTATTTATTTTACAATATTGTGTTGGTTTCTGCCATATATCATCAATCAGCCATAAGTATAGGTATGTCCCCTCCCTCTTGAACCTCCCGCATCTCGTCCCATTCCTCTAGGTTGTCACAGGGCGCCAGATTTGAGCTCTCGATCATGCAGCAAATTTCTACTGGCTATCTAATTTTACATATGATAACACATATGTTTCGATGCTACTCAATTTGTCCCACCCTCTCCTCCCCCCACCCCCAAATCCACAAGTCTGTTTATACTTTCAAATCAATTTTAGAATTATTTGGTGAAATTCGAGAAAAATCCTATTGGGATGTGATGTAGAATTTTAATGAATGCACTAAACATTTTAATAAAAACTTTTATTATGTAAAAATTAGTCTTCCTATTTAGAATCACATTAGACCTTCTTCTTCCTTTATTCAGCTTTTTTGTCTTTTATGTCTGTTCATAAAACATCGAGCTTATTGTCACATAAGACATTATTTTCTGTTCATTTAAAGTTTGCTTTGTGATTATAAATGGGATCTTTTCAGTTTATGTTTTTTCTATAAAATTGTATTTGGTATACAAGAATATTTATATCTTATCTGGCTATTATGCCGATCTTTAATTTAATTCCAATAGATTTTCATTTGATTTTTTTCTATTTTTATGTTCTAAAATCATCACAATAAATAAACACATTTTGTCTCTTCCCTCTAATGTTTGTAATGTTGTTTGTTTTATACTTTAAGAATGTTTGAAATGATATTAAAATAAATAACATGTATGTATATCCTTTAGCAAGTGTCTGACATATAAGAACTCAAGTGTCAGATGATATTATTTGCGATAATAATATCAAATAATAACAGTGATTTAATTTATCTGTATTTTAATGAGAATTATTTTATTATTTCACTGTTTTTTTTTAAATTTTTTTAATACTTTATTCTACGTTACAATACTGTATTGGTTTTGCCATACATTGACATGAATCAGCCACAGGTGTACATGATCTCCCAATGCCGAAGCCCCGTCCCACCTTCCACCCCACATCATCTCTCTGGATCATCCTGTGCACCAGCCCCAAGCATCCTGTATCCTGTATTGAACATAGACTGGCGCTTCGTTTCTTATATGATGGTATACATGTTTCAATGCCACTAAAATGTGGGCTGATGGTTTGAACTGGACATCTTAAAGATATGTTAAGAAGATATACTAGTATTAAAATGTTTTTGATTTGAATTTAATTCTACTAATGCAGTATATAAATAGGCTTTCTAGTTTCAGACTATTTGTGGATTCCAATAATAAATACTATTTGGCTATAAGTAAAAGACTCCTTTTTCTATATTACTGAAGTCTAGTTGCTATCATTTTATTTAAGTTTAAAAATATTTTTATTAAATGACATGCAGCTATACTTTTTTCTTGACTTTGTTGGACTGTAAAAACTAGTGTATGTTTTTTCTTAAAATGATTTGAAATACTTTCAGGTTTTTCCTCTTCTCTGAAATAGCTTATATAATGTGGCAAAGATTTGTCCCTTGAAAGTCTGAAGGAATTTGCTTCAATGTAAATGTGTTATGACACAGAGTTCCCTTTCTAGGGCTCAGATATGGCTTTCAGATGACTTCTTCAGTTTATTTTAATTTTTAATGAATTGTGCTATTAATAATTTTGCTATATTCTAGTTCACATAGAGCTTCTGTTTTAGTTCACATAAAGTAGAATAATGCATCAATATTTTTCTATTTATTAACATCTTATTTGCTAGTTTCAGAATCTTCCCAAATATTCAGGTATACTGGTTATTTTGGAATGAAATTAACTCATTCCTTTTAGTACTCCCTTTGTATTTCTTAACTGACAGTCTCACCGCATATCCACAAATATAACCCAATCAAATCTTTATGACACCATTAGCCTATAATTCTCTAATTCTTATGACTAATGTGTAGGCCTCACACCTCATAAAACTCCATATTTTAATTCATCTTAAGATACCTTCTCTAACAAGCATTTGGTATGCCTTAAGATATCTTTCCTAATAAGCATGTGCTTTCAGATGTTATTCTCATCCTTTAAAAAGCAATGAGTGCAACAGTTAATTAACTTGTTATAATGTCATAAATCTCAGCTCTAGCCATGACCACTGACTCCTCCCCTACCTTTACCAAGAGCATTTTCATTTATGATAAATTATCCCCTGGGTATTCAATGCAGAGTTGGGTGACCATGCAGAACTCAGGGTCAGACACAATAACACAGACTAGACTGCTGGGCAATGACAAGCCTTCTACTCCTACTACTTCCCTTCCTGTGCTTGGTTGCCTTTATGCTTCACTGAAATCAGCAGACATTGATGACAGAATGAGGGGGCTTCTCTCTTCCAGATTTCAATTCTCTGGAAAGTAATCTTCAGGATGATTTGCATGTGGGGAGATGTAGAGTTAGATCCCTGTCTCATATGGTAATTAAACTGCTTATTTAAATTTAACACTGAAGTCTAGTAACCTTTACAGAGGTTTGTTTGTTTGTTTGTTTTTTTAGGTGCTTTTTACATAGAATGAATACAATTAGGAGCTGTTCTGGGTGCCTTTTAAAATAATCCTATTTTTTTCCTTAACCTTGCCTCTATTGGCTTTTAAATGAATATTTTTGATGAACAATGGCTTCTGATAGAAGTTTGGACCTCTACATATTTTTCTTATGATTCTTCTTATAAAATTGCTAAAGAAGTGCATTTTAATATTAACTGAACCACGTCATCAGTTACAGCTTGTATAGTATTGACCTATGCTCTGTATTTCTCTAAATATCAGTTCTTCATCCCTAAAATAGGGATACTGTTTATATATCAGAATAAAGAAATAATGTTTATAATGTGCTTAATAGAAAACAATAGCTTGATCTTTTTCCAACTACTCAATTTTCAAAGCCTTTATTTAACGAAATATAATTGAGGCAAGGTTGCTTCTCAAATCCCCTTCTATACCAAAATAGCTCTTATTTAGAGTTTTAGTGTTACACTATATATGATCAAGTTTGAGTATAAAAACTAGTCACAATGAGTGGGGCAAATATTATTATTATCTTTTAAAGATGAGGTAGTTGGAGCTGTCAGTAACAAGAATAAATAAATCATTTTTTTCAGGCCATAGTGTTAAGTGTTGAGCCATAATTTATACACTTGATTTCCAGTTCCAAACTTTCTCACTCTATCCTGTCCAGCATCATAGAATGCTTAAAGTGGCAGGGCCCTTCTGTGTCTCAGCATCAAATATAAGTGACTTTTCAGTTATTCAAACTTCATGTCTTTATTATCTAGTGTTTAATATACTTCACTAAAATCATTATTTTTGAGTTATCTTATTTGATTATTTGGATATTTCCAAATAATTGATTATTGGGATTAGTTGCATATTTCCTTCTAAAGTTATTAATAGAAAATTCATCTACTATGCTCCCAATACTGTTCCAGTCACTGAGGATATAGTAGTGAAGTATAAGTTCCTTTTTATTGTATTAATAATAATAACACAAATGCTATATATAGAATTGTCACATTTTAAAATAAAAGTAGGAATTTCTTAAATATCTTGCTTTCACCTTTGTTTCTGAGAATTTTGTTCATTCATTTTTTCCAGTTTATCATTTGTATTTTTAAATTTTAGAAATATGCATTTTTATTATGTCTTCCCTCACTGTCTGTATTTGGACTGTAGCTCACTAGGCTCCTCTCTCTGTGGAGTTTTCCAGATAAGAAGAGTGGAGTGAGTTGCCACTTCCTACTCCAGGGTTTCTTCCCTACCCAGGGATCAAACCTATGTCTTTTGTGTGGCCTACATTGGCAGGCAGGTTCTTTACTGCTAGCGCCACCTGGGAAGCCCAACTGTACTATAGCTATGCCTTAAGAACTGATGGGTCTTGCATACGACCTGTAACAGAGCTGGGATAGACCCACTTTAAGGTTTGAATATACTTTTGTCTTTGTAGACTCTAATTGGTCTCTGAAGAGTTGATGTTAATGCTGTCTGACAAATCTGATCTCATTTTCTGACTTTCTACAATTACCACAGTTTTATACAACCATTGTTGCGTTATGAATGTGTCTTTCCCAATGTGATCATTCAGTTTGATCATTCCCTCATTCAGACTGCCCTTTTTCCTTTCTGAGTCTTCACAATGCCTGTGCCTTTAATAACTACTTTTTAAAAATTCACCACTCTTACCAGGTTGCAGTCGGACCTGTAATTCCAAAATCATGACTATTATCTTGCAAGTAGAATACGATTTTCTTGCTAATCTTCTTGCAGTGATATTCAGACATTTAGGAACAATTAAGTAAATTGACCTTACCTGTTCCCAGACAGGGTAAAGATGACCATGAAAGATAGATATACATATTTATGGTCTCAAGAGAGAGTCAGAGACACAGAAACAAAAGAAAGGTGAAGTAAGCCTTACTTGGTAAGTAAACTTACCAATAAAATTAACTTTCTTAAAAATTTTTGCTTTTTCTGATTGTAAAAATAATACATGTACATTGTAAAAAACACCATATGTGTATATATTGCATTATTTTATATATGTATATATAATATATATATATATAAAACAAGGAAGTAAACATTTTCTATGATCACACCATCCTGAAATAACCATTCCTCAAATAGAAGAAAGACTTCCTCAGTGATCAATGCAAATAAATAGAGGAAAACAACACAATGGGAAAGACTAGAAATCTTGTCAAGAAAATTAGATACCAAGGGAACATTTCATGCAAAGATGGGCACAATAAAGGACAGAAATGATATGGACCTAACAGAAGCAGTAATATTAAGAAGAGTTAGCAATAATACACAGAAGAACTATACAAAAAGATCTTCACAACACAGATAATCACAATGGTGTGATCACTCACCTAGAGCCAGACATCCTGGAATGTGTAAAGTGGGCCTTAGGAAGCATCACCGTGGGCAAAGCTAGTGGAGGTGATGGAATTCCAACTGAGCTATTTCAAACCCTAAAACATGATGTTGTGAAAGTGCTGCACTCAATATGCCAGCAAATTTAGAAAACTCAGCAGTGGCCACAGGATTGGAAAAGGTCAGTTTTCATTCTAATCCCAAAGAAAGGCAATGCCAAAGAATGTTCAAACTACTGTACAATTGCACTCATCTCACACACTAGCAAAGTAATGCTCAAAATTCTCTAAGCCAGGCTTCAGCAGTATGTGAACTGTGAGCTTCCAGATGTTCAAGCTGGATTTAGAAAAGGCAGAGCAATCAGAGATGAAATTTCCAACATCTGTTGGATTATTGGAAAAAAAGCAAGAGAGTTCCAGAAAAATATCTACTTCTGCTTCATTGACTATGCCAAAGCCTTTGACTGTGTGGATCACAACAAACTGTGGAAAATTCTGAAAGAGGTGGGAATACCAGACCACCTGACCTGCCTCTTGAGAAATCTGTATGCAGGTCAAGAAGCAACAGTTAGAACTGGACTTGGAACAACAGACTGGTTCCAAATAGGGAAAAGAGTATGTCAAGGCTGTATATTGTCACCCTGCTTATTTAACTTATATGCAGAGTACATCATGCAAAGTGCCAGGCTGGATGAAGCACAAACCGGAATCAAGATTGCCAGGAGAAATATCAATAACCTCAGATGTGCAGATGACACCACCCTTATGGTATAAAGTGAAGAACTAAAGCACCTCTTGATGAAAGTAAAAGAGGAGAGTTAAAAATTTGGCTTAAAGCTCAACGTTCAAAAAACTAAGATCATGGCATCTGGTCCCATCACTTCATGGCAAATAAATGGGGAAGCAGTGGAAACAGTGTCAGATTTATTTTTGGGGGCTCCAAAATCACTGCAGATGGTGATTGCAGCCATGAAATTAAAAGACACTTGCTCCTTTGAAGGAAAGTCATGACCAACATAGACAGCATATTAAAAAGCAGAGACATTACTTTGCCAAGAAAGGTCCATCTAGTCAAAACTATGGTTTTCCCAATAATCATGTATGGATGTGAGAGTTGGACTGTGAAGAAAGCTGAATGCTGAAGAACTGATGCTTTTGAACTGTGGTGGTGGAGAAGACTTGAGAGTCCCTTGGACTGCAAGGAGATCCAGCCAGTCCACCCTAAAGGAGATCAGTCCTGAGTGTTCATTGGAAGGATTGATGCTGAAGCAGAAACTCCAATACTGTGGCTACCTTATGCAAAGAACTTTCTCTTTGGAAAAGACTCTGATGCTGGGAATGATTGAAGGAAGAAGGAGGAGACAACAGAGGATGAGATGGTTTGATGGCATCACTGACTCAACGGACATGAGTTTGAGTAAACTCTGGGAGTTGGTGATGGACAGGGAGGCCTGGCGTGCTGCAGTCCATGGGGTTGCAAAGAGTCGGATATGACTGAGCAACTGAATTGAACTGAACATTTTTGTATTTCTCCTTCCAGATTCTTTTCTATGAATATATCACCTAAAACAAAACAACAAAACAAAAATGAGACCATGCTTTGCATATTTTGTAGCCTTCTTTTCCCCCTTAATGTAGTGTGGATATTTTCTCATATCAATAAATAAAGATTTTATCATCATTTTTAGCAGGTACATTTTATGGGTGGACCATCATTCATTTAACTTTCAAATCCCTTTAATGGTCATTTATGTTACTTAGACTTTTAAATATTGTAATAAATTTTGTGATAAACATTCCTAAACAAATATCTTTATATACTTGTCTAATATTAAAAATAAATGTTTAAAAGTATTACTATGTCTAAGGGACCTTTTCCTGCATATTATAAGATTTTTCAAAACCTAGTCTTAGCCTATTACTCTTCTAGAATTACATCATTACCCCAAAATGAAAACTACCTTGACTCACATTTTCTAAAAGCCAATGTACTTTTACATTTTAATTATTTCCTACTGTTCTTTCTATCTGAAATGTTTGCCTCCACATTTTCCTATTCTATTCAATTTCTAATTATCCTTTTAAGGTCCACTCAAATGTTAGTTCTTGTCTGTATCTTTTTCTAATTCCTCCTAAGTAAATTAATTTTCCCTCGTCTGTCCTTCTTTACATTTATAATGTTGGAGTGTAGTATTTCTTTATTTCTTTCCCTCCATCAGTTAGTTAATCACCAAATCCTTAATAAACGTCTACTTACTAAGTGCCAGGCTTTGTGTTAGATGAGCAGAACAGGCTCATCATTTTACGCTATGAGCTTATATTCTTATAAATTTTAGCAACATTTTTTACTGCCAAGTTGCTTTTGAGGGCAAGAAAACTAAGAGGTATTGTGTATTTCACAGAGAATTCATTAGCTAAATTATGACCGATTCCTATGATAGTTTAATTTTCAGTCTTTACCACTAGAGAATATGGGCAACGGAAGTTGGCATGACACTAAATTGGGCCAGAGTGACAGTCACAAATTAGTAACTGCCATCCCATTGGTCAATAATAATAAACTATTAGGGGCTACTTGGAGTGTGTGTGGAGAATGATTATGAAATACACTATGCTTAGAGTCTATTATGGCCCTGGGAGTAAAGGATTTCATTATACCTGGGCTTGAAGGAAGTGTCTGCTACAATTGCTTAGCGTTTGGATACCTAACAGGGGATGAGGAGACTGGATGGGGAGAAAAGATGAGGATAGGGAAGGACTGGTAGAGAGAACCTCAGGGCCTCGAGTAGTGTGCTTAGCAGGCTGAATTCTCCCATGTTAGGGAAGACGATGGCAGTATCCTTTTCTCTCTTCTTCGTGGGCAATTGTTTCTAAGCATCTTCATCAACACCCTCTATTAGATTTAGGAGCGACCCCATGGACTGTAGCCCACTAGGCTCCTCTGTCCGTGGGATTTTCCCAGTAAGAATGCTGGAGTGGGTTGCCATTTCCTTCTCCAGGGCATCTTCCTGACCCAGGGATCAAACCCACATATCTTGTGTCTCCTGATTCTTTACCACTGCGCCACTTTGGAAGCCTTTAGATTGGATGACTGTATTTCCTGGTCTGCTGAGGACAGTCCTGGTATAATTAAGCCTGTAGTCCTGACATACTGATTAATAGAACCCTCTTTGATCCTGCCATAGAAGTTTCATTTGCCCACAGTCTGAATTTTTGATGGTAATAACTAGAGATATTTGGGAGTAGGGAGCTTTTTTAGACTGGCTTGAATAACAGAGAAAGAATAAAACCTCTCCAATATAACCCTTATGTCAAAAGAAATAGTAAAATAATTGGCATGGGTTGGGAATTAGGCTTTTTTCCAGGGTAGAGAGGGGGAGCTATGGAACAGGAGGGAATAGCAAGTATTTTTCATATGGAAATACTTCTTATTAAAACAGCATATTTAATCATTTACATTAAATCATACTGTACAATAACGGCACAGTAACTACTTTGCTCTTTGGAGAAACACTCAGCATTGATTCAAGATTATTAAAAAGAAAGACTAGGAAGCTCATGACTGTTTTTGACTTTGCCTGTCATATATTAGTCTAAAACAATAATTACCAAATTATGTGATATTTTCAGGAAAAACTCTTCAGAGCCTTGGAGTCAAAATAACTCCATCAGTATCAGTAGATTCAATGTGTGGCTTAGCTTTAATTGCACTTAGGAGAACCTATTTGTTTTTAGCATTTGAAAGCAAGTCTAAATTGTGTCCAGTGGGTGCACTTAGACTAGCAGGCTTTGGCACCTGCCTCAGGTAAGGAAAGTTTTTGTTTATTTCATTAGTGCTTGATGCTTTGACAGACTATGGCTTTCCACTTACTGCAAGAAGAGCTGCCGGCCATCCCTGCTGGGAGAAGCTAGTATGGGACTAGCAATGAACTTTTGAAAGAAGTTATTATGCCTTATATGGTTGATCTCCCATGCAAATAAAAGAAGCATTTCACACTGTAGCTAAGTGGGATTGGTATTTCATCCAATGTAAATGTATGCCAGCATGCTTTCTGACTTTTATCAAACACTGCATCTCTCTCCAAAGTAGATTCCAAGTTCATCCATCTATAGGGTATCTGCAAGGCAGGACCAGAGCAATGTAGACCCATGGATCTGTATAGAAATAAAAGGAATCAATCAGCCTGGCATGTGTTTACCAATAATACCTGAGTGCAGATTCCAGGGATCTGACCTCATGATTCTATAGGCCTGATATGGGGGTTACTGCTTTTAAACAAATGTCATTCTGATACAGAGTCTGTAATTTATTATAAGAAACACCAGCTCTACTCTCCACTTAGCAGTGAACCAAGCCTTATAATGGATGAGAAGAAGTTATAGATATGGTCTCTACTGTTAAAGGAGCTTGTTATTCAGTGGCTAAGTTGTGTCTGACTCTTTGGGACCCCAAGGACTGCACATGCCACGCTTCCCTGTCCTTCACTCTCTCCCAGAGTTTGCTCAAACTCATGTCCATACAGTCAGTGATTCCATCCGACCATCTCATCCCCTGTTGCCTGCTCTCTTGCCCTCAATTTTTCCCATCATCAGGGTCTTCTCCAATGAGTTGGCTCTTTTCATCAGGTGGCCAAAATATTGGATCTTCAGTTTTACATCAGTCCTTCCAATGGGTATTCAGAGTTGATTTTTTTTTTTTTTTTTTAGGATTGACTGACTGGAACTGCTTGCTGTCCAAGAGACTCTCAAGAGTCTTCTCCAACACCATAATTCAAAGCATCAATTCTTTGTCACTCAGCCTTCTTTATGGTCCCACACTTACATCCATACATGACTATTGGAAAAACCATAGCTTTGACTAGACAGACCTATGGTGGCAAACTGATGTCTTTACTTTTTAGTACACTGTCTAGGTTTGTCAAAGTTTTTCTTCCAAGGAGCAAGCGTCTTTTAATTTTATGGTTGCAGTCACTATCTGCAGTGAGTTTGGAGCCCGAGAAAAGACAACCTGTCACTGTTTCCACTTTCCCCTCATCCATTTGCCATCATGGAGTTTAGGAATGCAAATATAACCAAAATACTAGTAGCTAATGGTGGTGACGGTTTAGTTGCCAAGTCGTGTCCAACTCTTTATGACTCCATGGACAGCAGTCTACCAGGCTCCTCTGTCCATGGGATTTCCCAGGCAAGAATATTGCAGTTGGTTGCCATTTCCTTCTCCAGGAGGTCTTCTCGACCCAGAGATTGAGCCTGGACCTCCTGCATTGCAGGCAGATCCTTTACCAACTGGGCTGCCAGATAATACTTATTGTGCTATTTTAAAATCATATCATAAATCAAATATGCTCTGCATCAGATCTTTTGTACTCTCTCTTTCCTCTGCACAAACCTCTCTTCCTCCAGAAATTTTTTGGCCCTTCTCCATTATCTTCTTTGAAAGTGAAGTCACTCAGTCGTGTCCGACTCTTTGTGACCCCATGGACTGTAGCCTACCAGGCTCATCTGTCCATGGGACCTTCCAGGCAATAGTACTGGAGTGGATTGCCATTTCCTTCTCCAAGGGATCTTCCCGACCCAGGGATCGAACCCGGGTCTCCTGCATTGTAGACAGACACTTCTCCTTTAGTTAGTTAGTTAGTTCAGTTGCTCAGTCGTGTCCGACTCTTTGCGACCCCATGAATCGCAGCACGCCAGGCCTCCCTGTCCATCACCAACTCCCGGAGTTCACTCAGACTCCCGTCCATTGAGTCAGTGATGCCATCCAGCCATCTCATCCTTTGTCGTCCCCTTCTCCTCCTGCCCCTAATCCTTCCCAGCATCAGAGTCTTTTCCAATGAGTCAACTCTTTGCATGAGGTGGCCAAAGTACTGGAGTTTCAGCTTTAGCATCATTCCTTCCAAAGAAATCCCAGGGCTGATCTCCTTCAGAATGGACTGGCTGGATCTCCTTGCAGGCCAAGGGACTCTCAAGAGTCTTCTCCAGCACCTTATCTCCGTTAGGTCTGCTCTAAGATGTTGCCTTCTTAGTAAAGCCTCCTCTTTCTACACTCAAGGTTACAGAGTCAGCATTTTATTTTTTATGTTTCTACTGTCTTCATTTTTTTCTAAAGCACTTAACCCATTTGGTATATCATTTTAATACTTTACGTCTTACTTATTGGTCTATTGTCTGAAATAGACCCTAAGAAAGCAGAAAATTTCATCTGTTTCACTCACTGCTAAATCTCCAGTGCCTATATAATGTTTAAAACATAGTGTGCACTCAATAAGTATCTGTCCACTGAATAAATAATGACCAGCATCTAGTGAACACTTCTTACTTGTTGTTCTAAGGGCTTTACATGCAATAATTCACTTAATTCTTCCAAGAATTCTATGGAGTAGGAACTATGATTATGTCCATTATAGATAAAAAGCTAAAGCAGAGCTTCTCTAATGGTACAATGGTAAAGAATTCACCTGCCAATTGAGGAGAGACCAGTTCTATCCCTGGTCTGGGAAGATCCCACATGCTGCAGACCAACTAAACCTGTGTGCCACAACTGTCGACCCCATGCTCTGGAGTCTTGGAATCACAACTTCTGAGCCCATGTGCCCCAGAGTCCATGCTCCACAAGAGAAGCCACCACAGTGAGAAGCCCTCGAATCACAACAAAGAGTAACCCCAGCTTGCTGCAACTAGCGAAAAGCGTGTATGCAGAAACAAAGACCTAGCATAGCCGAAAATAAAGAAATAAAATTATATATAAAAAAGAAAGCTGAAGCAAAACATTGCAAGAGATCATTTATCTAGGTAGTACATGGTAGAGCCAGAATGTGAATGTTGAGTGATCCGATTTCAGATTTCAGTCTCTTAATGATATGCTCTACTAACATGTATAATGTCTTTCATGTTCTCTGTAGAAAATTTAGAGGCAAAGCTTTTATGTTGGAACATTTGCAAAACGCTGAAGGCAAAGGTTAATGAAGGAAATACTGCAGGACCTCCCTCATTTGCTTTTTGACCTTTTCTTCTCAACAAGCTTGTATTATTTTTAAAGAGCCTTACTTTTTGGAGTAAAGCTACTCTGACATTTGTATCTACAGGGTTCATTCACCAGGCTCTTGATGGGCTTGGGAGTGTTATGAGTGGTGGTGGTCAGGAGAGCTCTTCATCACCCGTTCTCAAATCAAACTGACCTTGAACCTTAAGGATAATAGGATGGATCCATCCATTTGAGCCCTGTGGGACAAGATTGGATCACTGGCTTGGATAACTGTACAGGCTGATTTAGCTTCTCTAGGCTGATGCCAGCCTAATCTTTTACCACCTGATATGTCACTCACTCCCAAATCAGAGTGTTTAATGAAAGAACTTTACCTCTGATTTTTGACTCTCATAAATATTTTAGACTTATCTGAGTTCTGACCAAAACATTATCTCAATGGTCCTAGAAAAATCAAATACTTATTGGAATGTATGCTGTGCTTAGTCGCTCAATATATATTGGGAGAAATATACTGACTGTTGAAGATAATTCTTCCAAATTCCTGCCACAAGTGAACAATAATGTACTAACCTAGCATTCCTGAGTTGTCTGTATTGTTGATTGATACTTACGTATGGCCCTTGATCCATATTGTTTTGAATCATTAATTTGTAATTGGTTATTGAATAATGAAATCCATTCTAGTTTTAAAATTTATTACTCTGCTCAAATTCATTCCAGAGACCATAAGGCTTTCTGATTTCACCTTGACAGAAAGCCAGCTGGTGTGACCGACCTGTGCTAGAATAGCCAATAGGAAATGAAGAGTATGGGTCTTGGGATTTTAAATCCCTAACCCAGAGTCCAATATATCAGCTTCAAATATTGCCTAAAATTTCTAATAGTTACCTAACATATACAGAAAGAAACCTTTGGAAACTCTGTCCGCCACTGAACAGCACTGCATTTGTAAAGATAATATTAATACAAGATTTTAATGCTCTGTGAATCATTAGCTGGCAGCAGACCAACAGCAGAGTATAAAACATTAACAAATAAAAGGGGGTTCAGAGTCCTTTAATTGTTGTTCATTACAAAAACTACCAAAATCATCCTTACCAATTCATGGAGAATTAAATAGATTTGGTTTAATAATATCTTCAGGTCTCTGAATAAATTCTGAATGCATCTTGACTGTTAGAAGGATACATTGATATTAGGAAATGGCAATGAACAGATATTCAAGAGAGGGGAAAATACCCCTTCTCCATATCATCCCATTTGAAACAGATTAAAAGCTGATGAAATTTAAGTTTTTTTCATGGGTAGATATGCAACAAGTCATGAGTTGTGGACTTTAATAATATATTTTCTTCACAAGCAATAGCACAGCAATTAGGAGATGCTCATTGGAGGTAGAAATAATGGTAACTGCTGTGCAGATGAGGTTTGCTAAAGGGAACTCTCAGACATACACTAAAACAACACATTCCAGGTTCTTGTTGGTGTGTAATTTCTACTTTATTTACTTATCATCTCACTTAAAGAGGACTCCTGGCAGTAATGAGGCTACATAGAATAGTTTAAGATGCTACAAATTATATAAAAGATAAATCTAATGATTACCTATTCTAATGACAGTGCAATCTTGTCTTTCCTCGTGGGGAAATTGTATGGTTGTAGAAGCTCATAGCTGAGAAGAGTGCCAAGGTACAAATGTATTCATTATTTTTCTGCCTGCTTTGCTTCTGCATGGCTGTTCGTGAAAGCTAGGTAATTCATTCGAGCAGGAACCACTTACCGAATGGTTCAGAAACCTTTCACTGGTGCTGCAGTGCCTGTGAGCAACCTGGCAAATACATAAAAATGATATGCTGGAAAACACTATGGAAAATTTTTTGCAAGGGGAGAATGACCTACAATAGTGTTACCAAAATAAAGGAAAAGAGGGTTGGTGGAAAATAGCCTATTGTCACCACATTTCTATTTACTATAATTGCCTCAAAAATAAACACTCATGGAAGATACATAATGAAGCTTCAGAATAGACCATATTTATGAGGATTTCTGCATTCACTCAGGGAGAAACCATGAGAAAACATTGAAGACACAAGCAGAGTTTTGAGATCCATGGTTTGTTTGAGCAATAACTTCAAGTTGAAAGAGACATAAAGATAATTTCTTTTTCTTTTTCTTAATTGCATCTTTTTCCCAATCAAATGGAATTTTTTTCATGAGAATCTTTCTTCTGAGACTCTGCCAACTAAACACTGAAAAGCTTAGGAAAGTAAATAATAAGAACAGTAATGATAAACACCCTTCCTGCTTACCAGGGAAGGCCATTGAGAAGTCTCTGCCTATGTAGCAAGTAAGTAGCTTGGGTAAACCATGTGAATGCTTGGAATGCAGCAGTCATTTTTCATGAAACAAAAATGCAATCAAATTTCTAATATGAAGCCTAGTGTATCTTAAGTGGTAAAATTCAGTTTATGGGGTCTTTTAAATTTTAATTTTATTATTTTTTTCCACAGTATTTGTTAATTGTTTATTTATTGAGAGACTATTTCTCACCCCAGATAGTCATAGTTTCATAGTTCAGGAACACAGGAAAGTGACAAACTTCCAAGGAACTCAACCCAAAGAAATTCTTTATATTCCAAGTCACTTTGCACTCTGAAAGATACCAGCCTTCCTCATCTCCTCAAAATCTTTCATGGAGTCATAATTTCTGTAGAAGTCTGAATATGCCTTCTTTCTTTTTTTCAGCCGCAAACTTATAGAAAGCTGCAAACCCCAGGGAGACCATGAATGCTCCAACAATATGAAATCGCAAATGTTTTTGCCAGGAGGCCATGATCTGAGGTTTTGCCAAAGCAGTGGACATGGCAGTTTTTCTTCTCGACGGCTCAACCATGACGTCCTCTCAGACTGATGGAGAAATGGACCTCTTTTTTAATTTTAATTTTTCAATTCTCTGAGTTAAACATCTCCCCTTGCCTCCCCTGCCCCCACTCCAAATCATTTGAAATTAGTATTTAAGATCTGCTTCTGGTTGTATTAATTAGTAGCAGCATATTTAAGTATGTGGCTCAGACTGAAAACTCTCCCTTTCATATCCTTAAAGGTAGAACAGGTATTCTCATCATTCAGGTTGTCTCTGAGGTGTGCATGGCAAAATCTCTGATTGTCTTACCTCTCCCCATTCCTGAGCCCATGGTAGGTATTGATAACTGGCCTGCTGATACTTCTTTGGAGACTGGAAATGGCCACACAGCCCACATGAGATGAAACCCATCATCACCTGTGCACTAAGGCTCCTCTGCCTGGAAGTCAAGGTGATGCTCTCTTGGCTCCAGACCTTGCCCTTGACTCATTATTCCTTCTCAAGAAGGGGGACAGTTCTGAATTTAGATGAACAAAACACAAAGTTACTCTGTTTTCTTAGCCATGATAAATTAACTGATGTAAAAACAACCAAATCTTAGTTACCTGATACAAAAAGCAAGAAGCAAGCGTTTCTCATGTGGGTTCTAGATCGACGGTGTACTGCAGCACGGCTGTGCTCTATGCCTCTCTACCCGCTCTTCCATCTAGTGGTTCTGCCCTTCCCTGAAGCCTTGGAATCCTCCATAACATCCTCTGCATTCAGCCCCAGGATAAGCAAAGAGAGAAATCCTGGGTTGTGAGAGGGGTTTCAGGGAAATGTAGTTTAGTTGTCTGTCTAGTACAGGGACAGCGTACTTTTTCCTGTAAAGGGCCAGATAGTAAATATTTCAGGCTTGTGGGTCTTATACTCCGTTTCATCTATTCAGCTCTGCTACTGTAGAACAAAAGCAGTCCCTAACAATATGTAAATGAATAGGTGTGGCTGCTTTTCAACAAAACTTTATGGAGATAAGCTGGATTTGGTGCTTCCCAGGTAGTTCAGCTGTTAAAGAATCTGCCTGCAGTGCAGGAGACCCCAGTTTGATTCCTGAGTCTGGAAGATCTGTTGGAGAAGGGGTAGGCTACCCTTCTCCAGTATTCTTGGGCTTCCCTGGTGGCTCAGCTGGTAAAGAATCTGCCTGTAATATGGGACCCCTGGGTTCGATTCCTGGGATGGGAAGATCTCTCAGAGAAGGACAAGGCTACCCACTCCAGTATTATGGCTTAGAGAATTCCATGGACTATACAGTCTATGGGGTCGCAAAGAATTGGTATCACTGAGAGACTTTCACTTTCACTTCACATTGAAGCTGGATTTGGTGAGTGAGCTAGAGTTTGCTAACCATTGTTCTAGGAGATAAAAAGAATTGGTTTGGTCAGCCCATGGCAGAGTCTCTTCTACAGTGATCCTATTAGCTGTGTGACTGCTGGGAAGTAACTTATCCTCTCTGAGCTTTTGTTTTCTCATCAGTTAAAAAAAAAAAAGAATATACCATCTGCCTTGATTTATCTCAGTGTTGTTTTAAAGATCAAATGGGATAATGGTCTATCAGTACTTTGTAAGCTATAAGACAGTGTATACATATAGTCTTTTAAGAGTATATAGAAATGCTCATTGAATACAGCTGTGACCCTCTGCTTCTCATAGACATAAGACCTCCCGTATGTTGGAATGAAAGAAGTTAAAAACACTTTCTGTTTTAAGACATTTGAGTATTAGTGAAAATTATTCCTGAATATCCAATGGGTTTAAAATAATACAACTCTTGATTTATTCTTTCAATGAAAACCCTAGCTTGGATCTAATTTGACTGTGCACTATAGTTAGAAAAATAAATCAATGATTGATTACACCAGCCAAGCTGAAACACACACACACACACACACACACACACACACACACACCCCTTGTATTTAAAGGACTTGCTTCAGAGATAACCAGAATTTCTCTGGAAAGGAGTCTTGTAATAATAAAGCAAGTTTGACACTATATGAAAAATTTTCTGGGCTGCCATAACAAAGCATCACAGACTTAAACAACAGAAATTTATTTCCTCACAGTTCTTGAGTCTAGGAGTCCAAAATCAAGGTATCAGCATGGCTAGCTTCCATGGCCTCTCTCCTTGTTAGTAGTTGGCTGTCTTCTTCCTGTGTCATGATTAGTGCTTACCCATGTGAGCTCACTTTACCTTAGTTGCAAACTTAAAGGCTCTGTCTTCAAATACAGTCACATTTTGAGGTACTGGGGATTATGACTCAAATGTGAAGTTTGGGGGAACACAACCGAGTCCTCACTAAAGATCTGGCTTCCACTCTAAAAAGTAAGGATATCTCAGGATCCTAAGCAGGTCTTTTTCTCTTAGAGATCTGTCCTCAAGTTGCTCCTTCTCCTTAAACATCAGATGTTTACTGCGTCACCCCTCATATTAGCAGTTGTATCGTAAATCCACATGTCTTCCAAAAATGGAATTTGGATCAAGAAAGAACAAAGAGAACATTTGGTCTTCTGCCCCATTTTCACTTTCCTCTACAGATTCTCTTGTTGAGTTCAGTAGTTTGCATCTAGAGGGGACATTTCTTTAGGAAATGAAAAGATGAAAAATAGATATTAACTGGTGATAAAATCAAATATGTTTGTATCTCAGTACTATAGAGAAGAAGCTATCCTATAGGAATGTGTGTGTATGCGTGTATGTTTCCTGCCTTCACTGTTTTATGCCAGAATAAGTAGGGATGCAATAAAAGAGCTAAAAGTAGCATTATGAGTATTAATTAATGATTGAAAAGCAGTTTGAAGAGGAAAAAACATTCTATAAACAAGCACAAGGCAATATTACTACTGCCATGCTACCAAAAATACAAAAACAAAAAAACCAAGAAATGAAACAGCACTATGTCATACTGGTCCTTGTCAACTCTACCTGAAGCTTCACTCTTGATCTATTATCATGCTCAGATATCACTGTTTAAAATTCTTCATTATCAAAAGTTTATTAATAAAAACATTTTAAACCAAACATTCTTGTAAATTAGACCTGAGTGAAAGTGAAAGTGAGTGAAATCACTCAGTCATGTCCAACTCTTTGTGACTCCATAGGCTCCCTCTGTCCATGGGATTTCCCAGGCAAGAGTACAGGAGTGGGTTGCCATTTCCTTCTCCAGGGGATCTTCCCAGGCCAGGGATCAAACTTGTGCCTCCTGTGTTGGCAGGCAGGTTCTTTACTGATTGAGCTATGAGGACGCACAAATTAGACCAATGTGTGGCCTATTAATCCCAGTTTCAATATCACAACTTTCAGATAAACACAGTGTCATGCTACAAATATTGCACTTGATAATAACTTTGAATTTGTTTTTTAAACCTTCTACAGACTCTTCATATCTCCAAATGTTTCTCCTCATCCATTCAATACATATTTTCTTCTAGGAAGTGTAAGAGGTCCTAGGGATATAACTGTGGAGAAAACAGATGTGACAGAATGAGAGATTACATTAGTGATCACATATCTGATAAGGATCTGGTATTCAGAATGTATAAAGACTCATATAACTCAGCAACAAACAACCCAATTTAAAAATTAGCAAAATGTTGAATAGACATTTCTTCAAAGAAGATATAAAAATGACCAGCAAGCATGTGAAAAGATACTCAACACCATTAGCCATTAGGAAAATGCAAATCAAAACCACAGTGAGATAATACTTCATACCCACTAAGATGACAAGAGTTTTTTAAAGGGAAATAACAAGAATTTATAAGGTTATGGAAAATCTGGAATGCTTATGTAGTGCTGGTAGGAAAAAAATGGTACAACTACAATGGAAGATAATTTGCCAGTTCCTCAAAAGGTTAAACACAGAGTTACCATCAGTTCAGTTCAGTCGCTCAGTCGTGTCCGACTCTTTGCAACCCCATGAACTGTAGCACACCAGGCCTCCCTGTCCATCACCAACTCCTGGAGTCCACCAAAACCCATGTCCATTGAGTCGGTAGTGACATTCAACCATCTCATCCTCTGTTGTCCCCTTCTCCTTCTACCATCAATCTTTCCCAGCATCGGGGTCTTTTCCAATGAGTCAGCTCTTTGCATCAGGTGGCCAAACTATTGGAGTTTCAGCTTCAACATCAGTCCTTCCAATGAACACTCGGGACTGATCTCCTATAGGATGGACTGGTTGGATCTCCTTTCAGTCCAAAGGACTCTCAAGAGTCTTCAACACCACAGTTCTAAAGCATCAATTCTTTGGTGCTCAGCTTTCTTTACAGTCCAACTTTCACAGCCATACATGACCACTGGAAAAACCATAGCCATGACTAGACAGACCTTTGTTGATAAAGTAATGTCTCTGCTTTTTAATATGCTGTCTAAGTTGGTCATAACTTTTCTTCCAAGGAGTAAGCGTCTTTTAATTTCATGGCTGCAATCAACATCTCCAGTGATTTTGGAGCCCCCCAAAATAAAGTCAGCCACTGTTTCCACTGTTTCCCCATCTATTTCCACTCTTTCCCCATCTATTTCCTATGAAATGATGGGACCAGATGCCATGATCTTCGTTTTCTGAATGTTGAGCTTTAGGCCAACTTCTTTATTCTCCTCTTTCACTTTCATCAAGAGGCTTTTTAGTTCCTCTTCACTTCCTGACATAAAGGTGGTATCATCAGCATATCTGAGGTTATTGATATTTCTCCCGGCAATCTTGATTCCAGCCTGTGCTTCCTCCAGCCTAGCATGTCTCATGATGTACTCTGCACATAAGTTAAATAAGCAGAGTGACAATATACAGCCTCGATGTACTCCTTTTCCTATTTGGAACCAGACTGTTGCTCCATGTCCAGTTCTAACTATTGCTTCCTGACCTGCATACAGGTTTCTCAAGAGGCAGGTCAGGTGGTCTGGTATTGCCATCTCTCTCAGAATTTTCTGCAGTTTATTGTGATCCACACAGTCGAAGGCTTTGGCATAGTCAATAAAGCAGAAATAGATGTTTTTCTGGAATTCTCTTGCTTTTTCTTTTGTGTGTGTGTGTGTGTGTATTTTATTTTATTATTATTTTTAATACTTTATTCTACATTACAGTACTGTATTTGTTTTGCCATATATTGACATGAATCAGCCACAGGTGTACATGATCTCCCAATGCCGAAGCCCCCTCCCACCTCCCACCCCATACCATCTCCCTGGAACATCCCGTGCACCAGCCCCTCTCTTGCTTTTTCGATGACCCATTAGATGTTGGCAATTTGATCTCTGGTTCCTCTGCCTTTTCTAAAACCAGCTTAAACATCTGGAATTTCACAGTTCACGTATTGCTGAAGCCTGGCTTGGAGAATTTTGAGCATTACTTAGCTATCGTGTGAGATGAGTGTAATTGTGCAGTTGTTTGAACATTCTTTGGCATTGCCTTTCTTTGAGATTGGAATAAAAACTGATTTTCCAGTCCTGTGGCCACTGCTGAATTTTTCAAATTTGCTGGCATATTGAGTGCAGCACTTTCACAGCCTCATCTGGAATTCCATCACCTCCACTAACTTTGTTCGTAGTGATGCTTCCTAAGGCCCATTTGACTTCACATTCCAGGATGTCTGGCTCTAGGTGAGTGTGAGTGATCACACCGTCTTGATTATCTGGGTCATGAAGATCTGTTTTGTACAGTTCTGTGTATTCTTGCCACCTCTTCTTAATATCTTCTGCTTCTGTTAGGTCCATACCATTTCTGTCCTTTATTGTGCCCATCTTTGCATGAAATGTTCCACTGGTATCTCTAATTTTCTTGAGAAGTTACCATATTACCCACCAATTCCATAGTTAGAACTGCACATGGAACAATGGACTGGTTCAAAATTGGGAAAGTATTACATCAAGGCTGTATATATCGTCACCCTCATTATTTAACTTATATGCAGAGTACATCATGTGAAATGCTGAATTGGATGAATCACAAACTGGTATCAAGATTGCTGGAAGAAATATCAACAACCTCAGATATGCAGATGATACTACTCTAATGGCAGAAAGTGAAGAGAACTAAAGAGCCTCTTGATGAGGGTGAAAGAAGAAAGTGAAAAGCTGGCTCGAAACACCATTCAAAAAACGAAGATCATGTCATCTGGTCCCATGACTTCATGGCAAATAGAAAGGGAAAGAATGGATACACTAACAGCTTTTATTTTCTTAGACTCTAAAATCACTGCAGATGATGACTGCAGACATGAAATTAAAAGACGTTTGCTCCTTGAAAGAAAAGCTATGACAAATCTAGACAGCATATTAAAAGCAGAGACACCACTTTGCTAGCAAAGGTCATATTGTCAATGCTGTGGTTTTTCCAGTAGTCAGTTATGGATGTGAGAGTTAGACTATAAAGAAAGCTGAGTGCCGAAGAATTGATGCTTTTGAACTGTGCTGGAGGAGGCTCTTGAGGGTCCCTTGGATTGCAAGGAGATCCAATCAATCAATTCTAAAAGAAATGAATCCTGAATATTCATTGAAAGGACTGATGCTGAAGCTGAAGTTCCAATACTTTGGCCACCTGATGCAAACAACTTACTCCTTGAAAAAGCCCCTGATGCTGGTAAAGATTGAGGGCAGGAAAAGAAGGGGGCAGCGGAGGATGAGATGGTTGTATGGCATCACCAACTCAATGGATATGAATCTGAGCAAACTCTGTGAGATAGTGAAGGACAGAGAAGTCTGGAGTGCTGCAGTCCATGGGACTGCAAAGAGTTGGACATGACTTAGTGACTGAATAACAACAAAAATATACATACTAAAAGAATGGAAAACAGTTACTTGAATACCTGTACATTAATGTCAATAAAGCTACCATTCACAATAGCTAAAAAGGTAGAAACAATTAAAATACCCATTAACTGATGAGTGGCTAAACAAAATGTGCTACTTTCTTACAGTGGAATAGTATTCAGTCAGAAAAAGTAATGAAGCACTGAAACATGCTTCAACATGGATGAACTTGAAAATACTATGCTAAGTGAAAGATATCAGACATAAAAGTTACCTATTGTATAATTCTATTTTTGTGAAATGATCAGTTGATCTAGTGGGGAGACAAATATTAATGGATATCAATGAAATTATTCTATAAACAAGTAATGGTATGTGTCAACTTGGCTGGGCCAAGGTGTCCAGATATTTGGTGAAACAGGATTATGCATGCTATGTGAAAGTGTTTTTTAACTAAATTAGCATATAAATTAGTGTACTTTAAGTAAAGCAAATTGCCCTCTTTGATGTAGGTGGCCCTCAATCACTGGAGGCCTTGATAGAACAAAGACTGATATCCCCTGACCAAGAAGTGATTTTGCCAGGAGACTTTCCTTGGTCTCTAATTGCAACTCTTCCCTGAGTCTCCAGCTTGTTGACCTAACCCCAACAGATTTTGGACTCACTAAGGAAGAAGTGCATGATCAGTCATGTCTGACTCTTTGCAACTCCATGGCCTATAGCTCACCAGGCTCCTCTGTCCATGGAATTCCCCAGGCAAGAATACTGGAGTGGGTTTCCATTTCCTTCTCTAGGGGATCTTCCAGATCTAGGGATTGAACCCATGTCTCTTGCATCTCTTGCATTGTAAAGTAGATTCTTTACCAACTATACCACCTGGGAAGCCCTTTGAACTCACTAGTCCTCTGCAATTACATGAGCCAGTTCTTTCAAATAAACAAGTCCCCCCACCCTCTGTCTATATACACACATCTTGTTGGTTCTGTTTCTCTGGAAAATCCTGATTTATACCGGAACCTTCACCTAACTCAAAGTCTGGCTTAATAGCTCTTTCCACAGCACATGTGCAGTTTTGCCATAACTCTCAGCATGGTCTGTAATAAATACCTGTCTGCTTGCTGGCGTCCCCTACTACACCTTATGTGTCTTGAATACAAGGGGATCCGCTCCACAATTCTGAAGTTTAAGGTATGTTACAGAAAATTCTCTTTTCAGGAACAGTTTGAGATATTTTTACTGGCTTATCTATAATTTGGTTGTATATGGTTCTTTGAAAATGAAATTCTAATCTGAGTTCCAACTATTTTTCAAAATGTTCTCAGTAACACTGAGATTGGGGAAGCCAAGGGTAACAGAGATATGGTATTGCTCAAGGAAACCTACCTTAATTCTATCTCCAAGTCTGAGAACTGTCTCAGGACAAACTCTGAGAACTATCCGGAGTCTGGGTATTTCCATGAATACTTTTTTTCCCCCGTAATTCAATAATTGTATATAATTTATAGATTACCCTGTCTTGTGGTGGCCATCAGCTATCTTTATAAGAATCTGCCTTCTCCCATAGCTTTATAGAATCCCACTGATTGCTGTCTCTATGTGTGAAGAAGGGCAATTTTTTTCATTGTCCCTATTAATAGCATATTTGACTATGTCACCAGCATCTCTCTTTCTAAGACTGGGGCATCAAAAGAGGAACTGCTCTCATGACAAGCCAAGAAACTACTTGATGACCTTCTAGTAACATTACCTTAGAGCAGAATTCAGTTTTTGTTAGTTTCAATAGAGAGTTCTTTCTGATCACTTCTGTATCAGAAGGATCTCTTGTTATTAGACAGTGCTCCTATGAGATGGTTTCCTGACTTCCCTTAGGACAGTACCACTCTTTATTTCTGAAAATCAAATGAGAAATCTGGCTGCCTGCTAGCTTTTCATATAATTGGCCACTTCCCGTAGAAATGTTGACTTCCTGTTGTCTGCAATTTCAGTATGTCTGAACTCAGGAAGTTAACATTCAGGAAAGAAACATCAACATTCTTTTAGCTTCTTGCTGACTACAAATGATGGAAAGTAGTTTACAATGGAGAGAAGGCTGCTGGTGTAGCTATGAGTCATTCCTGCCCAGATCTCCTGTGACTCATTTTCCTTCATTAAACTGAGCAGAGTCAATAGCCCTTCAGTTTTCTGAACAGTAGATATAACTGCACTAATGACTGGCTGCTGAACAAGTTCAGCTATGTTCTAATTTATTTATTAAGCAACAGTACAACAAGTATAAAGTACCCATCAATGGATAATGGGAGGACATTAGTGTTTTTGCTTACAAATTAAATTTATAACACAGCTTCTTTTAGATGAAAATGGAAAAGGCTTGCTAGCCCCTGTCAGCATAGGAAAAATTAGTTTTTGAGGCTCTCCTCCCTTTCATTTTTAGAGCTTGTTCTAAGCTGGTGGTCATCTGAAAAGTCCCAGGGCCTCTTTTCCTCAGCCTAGTTTCTGTGTGTTGTCTGTCCCACTCCAGTGTTTTCCTGACTTGGTCTCACCTCTGTATACCCTCTTCCTTTTTCCCATTCCTTTACCACCTAAATACTTTGTCTGTTGGTCTCCTTTCTCCTCACCCATCATTCTACTAAAATTTATTGGATTGTGCACACGTGTGTGCTTGGGTTGCAACAGTCATCTCCAACTCTTTGTGACCCTGTGGACTATTGCCTGCCAGGCTCTTCTGTCCAAAGGTTCTCTAGGCAAGAATACGGGAGTGGGTTGCCATTTCCTCCCTCTAGGGGACCTTTCCGACCCAGGGATCAAACCAGTGTCTCCTGCTTTGTAGGCAGATTCTTTATCCACTGAGCCACCTGGGAAGCCCAATGTCTTATTGCAGGGCTCTAATGTATTAGACTTTAATCTGATGTACTTGTCCTTAATAACATTTTAAAATTAATTTTTATTGGAGTGTAGTTGCTTTACAATATTGTTTTAGCTTCTACTGTGCAGCAAAGTGAATCAGCCATCAGTGCAGTGCAGTTCAGTTCATTTGCTCAGTCGTGTCCGACTCTTTGCGACCCCATGAATCGCAGCACGCCAGGCCTCCCTGTCCATCACCAACTCCTGGAGTTCACTCAGACTCTCGTCCATCGAGTCTGTGATGCTCTCCAGCCATCTCATCCTTTGTCGTCCCCTTCTCCTCCTGCCCCCAATCCTTCCCAGCATCAGAGTCTTTTCCAATGAGTCAACTCTTTACATGAGTTGGCCAGAGTACTGGAGTTTCAGCGTTAGCATCATTCCTTCCAAAGAAATCCCAGGGCTGATCTCCTTCAGAATGGACTGGTTGGATCTCCTTGCAGTCCATGGGACTCTCAAGAGTCTTCTCCAACACCACAGTTCAAAAGCATCAATTCTTCGGCACTCAGCCTTCTTCACAGTCCAGCTCTCACATCCATATATGACCACTGGAAAAACCATAGCCTTGACTAGACGGACCTTAGTCGGCAATGTCTCTGCTTTTGAATATGCTATCTAGGTTGGTCATAACTTTCCTTCCAAGGAGTAAGCGTCTTTTAATTTCATGGCTGCAGTCACCATCTGCAGTGATTTTGGAGCCCCCAAAATAAAGTCTGACACTGTTTCCATTATATACATATATATCCCCTCCCTTTTGGACTTCCTTCCCATTCAGGTCACCAAAAAGCATTAGAGATCTGTGCGCTATACAGTATGTTCTCATTAGTTATCTATTGTATACATAGTATCAATAGTATATATGTGTTAATCTCAGTCTCCTAATTTCTCCCACCCCGCCCCACCCCCTTTCCTGCTTGGCATCTATACATTTATTCTCTGCATCTGTGTTTCTATTTCTGCTCTGCAAATAAGATTATGTATTACCATTTTTCTTGATTTCACATATATCCCTAATAACATTTAAAAACAGTTTTAAACATGATTTTTTTGGTAATGACACTGCATTTGTCATCTCTCACAAGACATAATTTAATGTAGGACTGTAGAAGAGGATTTGAGAGCAGAGTTTGGAATTAGATTTTGGGTTGAATCTGCCCTTTGCTCACTACGTGACTTTGGGCAAGGTATTTAACTTTTCTAGGCTTCACATTCCCTCATCTGGAAAATAGGGGTGATAATAAGGACTTGTAGATAAATAAGGTAATGTATGTACAAAGAGAATTTTTAGAGATGAGTAATATAATTTTCTATCATGGTTATATGACGTCCAGGTATCTTTTTTTTTTTTTTTTTTTTTTGGTCAAAGAGCAGTTGGGATTTTTCTTAGTTACTACCTAGATGGCGCTAGTTGGAAAGAACCCACCTGCCAATGCAGGAGATGTAAGAGACCCAGGTTTGATCCTTGGGTTGGGAAGATCCCCTGGAGGAGGGCATGGCAACTCACTTCAGTATTCTTGCCTTGAGAATCCCATGGACAGAGGAGCCTGGCAGGCTACAGTCCACAGGGTTGCAAAGAGTTGGATGCAACTGAAATGACTTAACATGAATGCACACAGTATTTGGTGGCTTTAAAACAAGATTTTTTTTTTTTTTTGCACAGAAGCCAGAAACCAATTGGGAGAGAAATGGAACTGGTTGCTGTGAGTAGGATTCACTTATATTCATCAGTGGCTGAAAAGAAGAGCCATTTATATTACATCTAGTCTTCTTTCCCATGGACAGAGGAACCTGGTGGGCTGCAGTGCATGGGGTTTCAGAGTCAGACATAGCTATGTGTTAAGATATTAACCTCCTTACTTCAGTGCCTGGAACCCAATCGACACTCAGTGTACAGCTGTAGTTAATACTATAGTATGTCAGGTGGGAGGAAAACTTTAGGGGGGTAATTTAACTTTAATTGGGCTTCTGACTCATCATTCATTAAAAGGATATTTATTAGTACTATTCATAAGTAATATCTTACTATTGTAGGAATAGTGGTTTTTACTTACCCCTATATTTTCTCTTTAGTTCTGAAAATAACTCTGATATTATTTCTGTTTTAACATTGTTTTTCATTAATAAAGAACTGAGACTCAAGACAGAGTTACTATATAATTTCTTGCCCAAACTTGGATTCCTTGGGAATGAAAGGGGCACTAAATTGGGATTGTACTGGGTAGGCCTGGATGTACCTTAGAGCTTATGATTGTTCCAAAGCCATTTGACTTGATAATGACAGATTTGAGACAAGAAGGCAAATTTTCTAATGAATCTATGTTAAAATCTATGAGAATTTTTAGGGGATAGTGTGATGTAGGAAATTAGTCCCTTCAGCTCTGTGTGATCATGACCATGAAAAGTATAGATAAATTTGTCACATCCAGCAGATGCTAACCTATTCCACTGATGCCCTGGACTAGCCATGAGGACAAGGGATTGCAACTGATGAGATTCTCCACTCTTCTCAATTAACTGATTCATTTATTCATTCATCTTACAAACCTATAATGTTGACTGCTCAGAGTTACTGATATGTGACAAAACACATCAAAAATCAATGACCTAGGATAATAATTTTATTTACTTATACTTATGTGAGTCTGTGGTTTGACTGGGCTCAGCCAGATGGTCATTTGCTGGTCTCTCCTGGGTTTAGTTGTGTGGTTGCTGACATATATGGCAGCCCAACAAGGATCTGGATAGCCTCAGATGACCTTGCTCACATGATTAGAAAGTGGTGTTCTGTCAAGTGGTTGGTGGAAGGAGCCTCAGCCAGAATAGTGTATCTTGACTCCATGTAGGCTCTCATTCTGCAAGCGGTCAGTCCAGGCTTCTTCATAAGGTGGCAGCATCCCTTGAAGAACCTGAAAACAGAACTTTATTGCTTCTGGACTCCTTGGTTTGGACCTGTCAAACTGTAATTCTGCTTTATTCTATTGGTCAGGACAAGCTATGAGGTCAATCTGAGTTAAAGGGGTAAGAAAAATCAGGTCTACCTTTTGCTGGTAGGAACAGCCTAGTGCCCTTGGAAAGAGGTACATACAATGATTAAGTGTCTTCCCCAATCTATTATAATCATCATATATCAGGTCCCATCCTAGGCTGTGCAGACATAAAATTTGATAATGAGCACTCATTTGCATGAGAGAGATAGGCAAGGACAGCAATAACAATGGAAAATGAAAAATCCTTTGACAGAACAGTTCAGTTGGTGTGGGAACACAGGAGGAGAATTAGTAGTCAAGTCAAACTGGCAAATCACTACCAAGAAAATGGTCCTTTGGGCTTGAAGGTTTATTTTCATCATGCTCATCTTATCCAAAGCTCAGGGTTCAGATGTGAAGGTCCTCAACTAGGTCTTTGACCTGACCATTTTTTCCATCCACTACTTAAAAGACTGAGATTGAATTGGTAAGAGAATAAGGGGAAGGTGTTATGGAATAAGTGTTTGTGTCTCCCTCCCCAAAATTCAAATGTTGAAACTCTACTATGCTCAGTAAGAGGGTTTTAGGAGCTGGAGCCTTTGGGGAGTAATTGGGATTCAATGAGATCATGAAGGTGGAGTCCTCATAAAGGGGATTGATGCCCTTATAATAGGAGACCATTCGCTTCCTCTCTGTGCTCCCTGCCATGTGAGGATATAGCAAGTCAGCAGTCTGCCACCAGAGAGAGCTTGACATGCTGGCACCCTGATCTCAGGCTTCTACCTTTCAGAACTGTGAGAAATAAATGTCTGTCATTTATAACCTACCCTGTCTAGGGTAATTTGTTTTAGCTACTCAAACTGACCAAGAAAGAAAGTGAAAAGACCAATGGAGGAGGGAAAGAATGTGCTTAGATGTTTTTCACCCACTTAAAAATGGGACCGTGAAAATAAAGCTTTAAGTAGAAATGAAAGGAGGGTCCTTTTGCTACCATTGCCTTCAAATCTAACCTCCACTTTGAAGGTGTGGGAATTCTGAATTCAGTTTGCCCATATAACACTAGAATATTCAAATCCTCTAAGCTTCTTTTCAAGCCAACCAAATCTGAATAGCCGATATGCTGGAAGTTTGATACTTGACCTATGCACCCTCAATTCAATGTCAAAAAGTAAGACTGAGTTTGAGATGTTTGGTGAATGGCTTCATCTCTAGCTAGTAGACATTAGATTGAAGGAGTTAAAAAAAAACTTGCTGGATAATAAAGCCAGTTAGATTTATCATATATATGACAGTAGGGAATTCCTTTAATCATATATTCTTGAGTGCCTTTGGGAACTTGGATGATAATAAAGTCTATGCTGAGAGGAATCAGTGGCAGTATTCTCCCCGAAAGAGAAAAAATGATACTGAAACTCATCATTCCAGTGTTCCTTGAGGTGACCCAGAGAAGCAAACCCCACACCTGCCTGCAATCTGGATAAGTGAGACGATGATCCCTGGATAGTTCTGTCCTGGAGAAATCCATTTTGTTCTCATTCATTTAACAGTGTAAGGAAGCAGAAGGGACAGAGGAGAAAGCTGAACTGCACTTCTCCACCTGAACCAGGCAGGTCATTATGAGCCACACCTTCATCTCTGGGTGACTTTGTGGTCTGTGTCCTAGTCCTAGACCAGACTGAGGTCAGAGGGAGTTCCAGATGGTTGGGTGCAAACTACATCATTTAGTGGCCCAGATGGCTCTAGTAATGAAACAAAATGCTGGGCTATCAATCAATGAGCGTATAGTTAGCATCTATTATGTGCTCGACATTGTGAGGATACAAAGGAAATATAAGACCAATTTTTCTTCTCCTTTGAGTCTGCAGTCTAATTATGAGACATAAGACTGCCAGAGGACAGATGACAAAAGTCAACTTCTGTTTTCATTTCTGTGAAGTTGTGTAGCATAAGATATGTGAGGGAAAGGATGCATGTGTTAATAAAAGTTTTCCTTAATAATCTTTCCTTTATGTGGACTGTGTGTACTTAGTTGCTCAGTCATGTCTGACTTTTGCAACCCCATGGACTGCAGCCTGCCAAACTCCTCTGTCTATGGGATTTTCCAGGTAAGACTACTAGAGTGAGTTGTTATTTCCTTCTCCAGGGGATCTTCCCAACCCAGGAATCAAACTTGTGTCTTTTGCATTGGCAGGTGGATTCTTTACCACTGAGCCACCTGGAAAAATCTTTATATGTGATATATCAGGCAATTATTAAGAAGCTATAAAAATATGATTTAATAATTTCCATTGATGAAGAAATGGAGTCTTGAGATATCTAACTCAAGCAAGATACAATTCAGGATAAAATTGGGGTCTCATTTGTTATTGTTTCCTTCATTAGGATTAGCCAAAGATGACAGGTGGCTTACATTAGGTACTATGTACTTGGCACTCTTCTAAGTCCTTTATGTTCATTATTTAATTGAATTCTGTTATAACCTAATACATTCACTGTCACTATTCCTGGAACCTGGGAACAAGTAGCATGCCCAAGGTCACATAGCCAGTAACTATTTATAAAGTTTGGACAATAAAGATTTTGGGTGGCAATCACAGAGGCATTTAGCTCTGTCCTTGTGCTAATCCGGGTTCTTGGTTGCACGTAAGGGAAACCAACTCTAGTTAACTGAAGCAGGAAAGAAACCTACTGGAAGGATATCAAGGATTTCATAGAATAGCCAGGAAAGTCTTAAGAACCAGGCTCAAAATAGGCAGGAGCCAAGGGATACTTGGCAGCAAATTCTGTAGAAAATGCCACAGAAACCATCAACTTGGGAAGCTACTATTGAAATTGATGCCAGTGGCTACTTGCCCTTGGACCTCTGGACGATCTGATGACAGCCACAGCCAGCCATCACTCTCAGCCCCTTCATCTCCCATGTCAAGCCTGGCCACATGCCTACAACCCAGAGGAGAGGGAAGGAATTAACTGTCTCCCTTCACCCTGATTGCCACTTCTTTGTTTTTGGCCGTGCTTGGTCTTCAGTGCTGCATGCTGACTTCTCTAGTTACAGCGAGTGAGGGCTACTCTTCACTGAGAGGTGCAGGCTTCTCCTTGTGGTGCTTCTCTTATTACAGCTTGTGGGCGCTAACTACTGAGCACAGGCTCAGTAGTTATGGCACATGGCTTTAGTTCTACCTCAATACGTGGAATCTTCCTGGACCAGGGATTGAACCCATGTACCCTACATTGGCAGGCAGATTCTTAACCACTGGGCCCACCAGGAAGTCCGATTCCCACCTTCTTTTGAAGCTGCTTTCAAATGGGAAGGTTTTGCATGCTGGGCAGGTCAACATATATACCTGACAAATGTCTAGTTCAGCTCTCCCCTCCATGTGACTGGAGGCTATTGGAGTGCATTTGCCAACTCTTTCCATGGTCACTGATGGTAAAATGTCCTACTTCTCAGTAACTCTTTCTGTTTCCTACCTTAGCATCCCTCCTCACATAACTATGGCTGTCTTTGCTCTGATTCCCAGCTTCTATGTGCATTCCAATCCTCTTGCTGCTCTCACAGGAGCCATTTTATAATAAAAAAAAGTTTTTCCTTCCTAAGAATTACGTTTATTTATTTATTCAATCAATCTTAAATGGTTAGGCTTTAAGACTACTTGGCTCATAGATTGGAAGGTGAACATTTGAGAACTCTCAGTTTCAAAAGTATTCAAAAGTGTACATAATTCAGTTAAGTTCAACAAACAATATAGAACATCTGTAAGTGTCAGCATCTTGTTAGGAACTGGGAATTCAGAGAGAAATATATGCAAGTCCTAATGTCCGGGACTTCACCATTGAGTTGTGCAAACAAATATATACTTACAACATCTTTCCTTAAAATCTTATTATCTCTCCAATTGCTCTTAGTTTAAAAGATTCTATCATAAAGCAAATGAATTCTGGATAAAAGTAGTAACACATGTTGATGAGTAGTTACTGAAAGTCAGACAATATGTTAAATGCTTTGTATTTGTTAACTGACTTAATCATTGCAACAGCATTTCGAGATATCATCACCATTATCATCATCACCATAATCCCCATTTTACAGATGAAGAAGCTGAAGCACAGAGAGATTAAGGAATGTGTTAAAGAACTCTACAGCTGGTTGGTGGTAGAGCCAAGTTTCAGGCTCTAGCACCCTTGCTCCTAATTATGATGCTATATCATCTGTCTCTCTAATGACAACCATCTGAAAACAGAGTTCTTTCTGATGAGAGGATAAAAGAAAACAGTATTCTAGGTGTTCCTTTTCATTCTTCCAGCCTCATTTCCTTGTTTTCTAAATTGTCTATTAACCAGAAAGTATTAATCACTCAGTCATGTCCAAATCACTGTGACCCCATGGACTGTAGCCTGCCAGGCCTCGTCTGCCCATGCAATTCTCCAGGCTAGGACTGGGATGGGTAGCCATTTTCTTCTCCAATTAACCAGAATATATGTTTAAAAATTATTTTTAGATCTATTAGTTTGAATTGATATATGTTAAAATATCTCTAAATAAAGAGATGCCATTTTCTTGAATCATCAGCAATTGGCCTCACTAAAACAACAGTGTTCTGTATTATGATTCCCTCCATCCAATGATGCTAGGTAGAGCACTGAATACAAAGTAGATGCTCAATAAAAGCTTTTTGAGCCAGTGATTGCATGTGTAGGAACATGCAGGTCATAAATCCTATGAATCCAGGTCTGTACTCAGCTCCTTAGGAACTGAAATATACAAGAGTTGCTAGGCAGGATAAAGTGAAAGAAGTAGCTTGAATGTGACGCTTGGCAGCTGGGTGATTCTGCTTCTTATTGGGTGTCCCAGTTTGGAAAAGTAAAGACCACCCACAGTGGGTCACTGGGCAAATGCCCAAACTCCCAGTAGGATAGAGTGACCTTGGACAGAATTAATCTTATATAAGCAGGACCACTCGTTAATCATTCACAATAAGCTCTTATTTATGAACTAATTTTAAACAGACATATTGAATCCATTTTCCCAAGCAAAAATGGAACTGGGTAAATCATAAGCAGCTAAATTATAGTTTTGGCACATGCACACTGTTTTGTTTCATATTTCAAATTATTTGCCTCCTGGAGTAACCTAATACAATGGGAACACTCCTCAGAACACTATAGAGAATGAGTGTTTATAGAGACTTACATCTGATTTGCATTTAAGGAGTATAAACCTAATTGCAGAGAGACTGTGCTACTAAAACATTGAACCCAAGGGACAGCTGTGTGTGGACACTCGCAAGAATGCTGGTGTGATTGCTTCAAACAGAGACCTTAGAAATTAATTTCCACAACTGGAAATGAGGGTATCTTAAAATGTTCTCAATGGACACAGATATATTGTAAGTGATTCCTGGACAAAGTAGCTGTTATATGGGGATATCTTTCCAATATGAGTTTAAAATCTGGAATTTCAAGTAGTAATAAATATATCCATCTATATTAGTGTAAAATGTGACAATATTGTAAAAGCAATAAACATACAGCTAATGGTTAGTATCTATGATAAATTGCCTTGTTATTGTAATCACTTTTATTCTCACTAAATAGTCTAATTTTTCTTTTTCCTATAACTACATATGCATAAGAGGAAAAATTACATTCTAAAAATATTATTTTCAAACTATTTGAAATAAAATGCCTAAAAAGTACTCTTCAAGTCTCTGTTATGGAAGTTAACACATCTAGTAGTCTTTTATGTTGTAAAATTTATCTAACTCAGAAATTATATATTGCTTTAATATTTTCATTTTCAAACATTTTGGGGCCTTCTTTTAGTCATAGTTTCATGTAGCAACAGTCATCCTGAGAAGTAATATTTTTATGTGTTTGAATGTTATATTATTTATCAGCTCCCATGTATTGTACATAATACCTTAAATCATTGGCATCCATGTGTGCATGCCTCTGTGTGTGAATGCACAGACAAAATGACCTGTTTTCTTTGAATGCTGTTTGTGGGTTTGCCATTTTCTCATGTTTTTGTTGCAGTGTTGTCTGTGAGGGTTTAAATGAAATTTGTAGCATGCATCATGTATTGTAAGTTTGTCTGTCATATAATAATCAGCATGCAAATAGAGTCACATATTTGGACTGTATATTTAAGCCTCGTAAGTAATCATATACAAAACAATGCAAAAATGTGGACATTGTATGGCAATTAATAACATCTCTGCCAGTGTAAATACATTTTTTTCCCCATAAATCATTTCCAGCTTGTCAAAATGGATCTGTGCTGGCAAAGAAACAAGGGTAATGTTTCAATTTTCTCCATCTGGCAAGAAATTTTCTGTTAGATTTCCTCCTTCCCTTTTTCAGTTACAGAATTTATATGAGCAACTACATATATATGATTAAGAAAGGGTGTGGTGTGATAGGATACAGAACAATGCTGAATATTAGGAACTTGACTCTGAATAACTGCCCCAAATTGTACATTCATATCACATGTGCATATAACAGAAAATATTTGGTTGTCGAAGCATAAAAATGACTCCCTTTGTAGCAAAACATTGCTCTCATTAAATAAAGCACAACTTTCTTTTTCCCGTAAGGAGTTGAATATATTTTAACTTGTTTGGAATAATTTCTTATACTGATTGGGGATGCATTTAAATCTTAAAAAGTTCTATCATGTCACTTTAGAATATTGTAGAAATTCCAGCAGGAAACACACACACATAAATTCCCAATATGGATTTAGGAAACAATTTATGCTTTCATGGCCCAATATTAAAAACAAAACTCAATAGGACAGGCATACTCTATATACATTATGCTTACAGACCTTTAGCAGAAACAAGTGCTGGTGTTTTTAACCACAAAGATATTTATAAATCACTCTGATCATGAGGATATATGTCCGCTCACAAGCACTAAAATCTATTTACTTTCACATAGAGTAATGGGAAATATCCACCTTTCTTTTATATTTTTATTTTTTTAAAATTAAATTTATTTATTTATTTATTTATTTTAAATTACAATACTGTATTTGTTTTGCCATATGAAAATGTTCTTGGAAATTACACAGTGTGTTATCCTAATTACTCAGTTGTCTACTGTATGCATAGGAACAGGTCTGATAACAATGATGTATATTGAGTATTTGTGTATGTCCTAAGTCAGAGGTCCACCACTTTTTTGACATCAGGGACCAATTACATGGAAGACAATTTTTCCATGGACCAAGGGTGAGGAGGATGGTTTCAGGCTGATTCAAGAACATGACACTTACTGTGCGCTTTCTTTCTAATCTAATGCCGTCACTGATCTGACAGGAGGTACTAGTCCACGGCTTGCAGTCCGGAGACCTCTGTCTCAGAGGAAACAAGCATGGTCACAGTAGCCACGCCAGTGGTGACTGTGCAGCATCCCTCTCAGACATCTGTGCATTTGGAAGGGCACAGATAATCCCAAAGCACAGCCAACAATTTGTGTTTGGTTTTGGATATTCTGTACGGTGCTTTGGGAAGCTCCTTTTCTTCTTCCAATGTTAAAATAATGATAGTTTGTATTAGTTCAGTAATTGCACGCTGGCAAGGAAAGGGAGGGAGGGAAGTGAGGTGTACTGGATTGTGGTTTGAAGAATTCAGAGGCAGGTAACCATCAGCTGTGGGCACAAAGCTCCAGGTAAACTTGTATAGTGAGCTGAACTGTAAGCATTTTCCCCAGGAGGGAGGAGACCAGTGCAACTTCTTTGGGTCACACAAGCAAACCAGCTCATGCCTTTTTGCGGATTTATCCATCGTGTCGGCCACTGAAGAGCTGGCTCCAGTGCGCTGGTATTCATCACTTATGGCCAGCGTGCTTGGTTGTCACTTACCGTGTTGCAGAGAGTTTTAGCTGCACATATGGAATGCTATTTGTCATGCACTCTTCTGAGACACCTAGAATGTCAGGACACAACAGATGATTAAAGGATTGAAAAGCAACCTTCTCTCTGAATATCTTTGTCTTAAATTGTCAGATCAGAGCTTTAATGCAATTTGATGGTTTAGTTTCTTTCACTTAAGTTTTATGGGCATATGCCAAAAATAATTTGTACATCACTTTACCTGAAGAAGTAGCTAGAACAAGGGACTTGGAATCAAAGTATAATCAAATAAATAGTTTCTCCTTCTCTTCTCACCTGATTTCCTCTCTCTTTTCACTTTATTTCCACCCCCCCGCCCCCAGTCCATGGGAGATTGTATCATTCAGTCTAAGGCTTTTATCACTTGAAGGTTTTTATTTGGGACTAACTCTTCACAGTGAGGGAAGTGAGTCTCACTTGTGATCTTGTTTAAATGTGATTCCCTGTCTTCCATGTTCCATTCCATTATATTCCATTCCATGTTCATCATTCCATTATATTCCAAACACTATGTGCTGTGCAGCATTCCTCCAGCCTGTGCAACAAATAAATTCTCAGAGCTACCCACAAATCAATTACTTGGAATCTAACTGTCATTTCCTGTTGACATCATAATGGAAAGGGGTGTGTGTGTGTGTGTGTGTGTGTGTGTGTGTGTGTGCACGCTCAGTTATGTCTGACTCATATATTTCAAATATTCCCACAAAAGTATGTTTGGGACCAAAATTAATGAAATTATTATTTTACATTTTTAAATAAAGGAAGGATAATATTTAGAGTGTGTTTGGACTGTTGCAAAAATATCTGAACTGAACATTCAGGGAGGCTACCGTTAGCACTGTGTGAGGTGGTGGTGGAGCATGCTAGGAAATGCTGAGATTGGCACGAAGGTCATCAACCTCACCCTGGGAAGAACCATTTTGCTGTTTCAGGCTGTTACCCAGAGAGAAGAAGGGAAGGGGAAAGGGAAACTTGGCCTGCCTCTGAGCTTCTCAGTGAAGTTTCTCTCTGTCTTCCCTTTCCTCATGGTTGGACAACAACTCTGTAAAATATTACATTTTTAAAAGGTTGGGTTCCCTCATTTGTCTTGGAAGGTTTTGCCACTCACTTGCCAGAGGGGAGTGAGTTGGGTCAAATAAGTTCTCATGGTTCTTTCCAGCTTCTAAGTGCTGCTGGTTCTTAATCTTCTTTAGTCTGTCTTTATCATCTGTAACTGGGAAACTGATTTGTATTGGTCTGTAAAGTCTTAAGGAAAGGTTTTCTCCTCCATCCAGGATAAACTCTCTGGCAATCTTTCCTTTATCCTCAGACCCTCGACTGTGCTTGTGGAAAGTTGGTCTTGGATCTGGGAAGAGATAAATCTGCAGCTGATTTTCTTCTTGCTTGGGACCTACTGACAAAAACTCCTATGTGGATGTCCTCTGACTTATAATTGCTTAGAATGGGTTTTCATGTGAACAGTACAGAGATTATCATCAACAGTAGGCTCGTTATTGCAGGCTTATAAGCTCAAGGGAATAAACTGCATTTTCCTATGGAAAAATTAAATCAAGTGGAGGATCAAGTTATGAACAAGTCTCATGAACTCGGCAGCCAATACACGCAGTGGCATTTCTACTCTTGGCTCTAGTGCTTTATTGGACCAGACCTCCCTAGGATTCTTTACAGAGGATGAGAGTCTTATTGTATTTTGATGAATGATAAATTGACACTCACCTAGAGCAATGGAAAAGAGAGGAGCTAGAAATAACATATTCTAGTAAGATTTTAGTATTACTCTTCCTTCTTATGACATGACTTTAGGTTTTACACCAGAGGTCCCCAGTCCCCGGGCCATGGAGCAGCACCAGTTCATGGCCTTATTAGGAAGAGGCTGTATAGCAGGGGTGAGCAGTGGGTCAGCAAGCAAAGCTTCATCTGTATTTACAGCCACTCCCTATGGCTCATTTTACCGCTTGAGATCACAAATGAAGGTGGCCTTAAAAGTATGTTTGAGACAGCTTCAAATCTCCATACATTCTAGATTAAAGTCAAGGTGGAATGTCCTGAAGTTGGCACAAATGCTCTGAAAAACCTGCTTCCATTTCCAGCATCCTGTCTTTGTGAAGCTGGTTTTTTGGCAGTGACCGCAATCAAAGCAAGTGTCACTGTTTCCCGTCCCCCAGATGGGACTGTCTAGTTGCAGAAAAACAAGCTCAGGGCCTCCCCCTGATTCTGCATGATGGTGAGTTGCAGAATTATTTAATTATATATCACAATATAATAATAATAGAAATAAAATGCACTAGTAAATGTAATGTGCTTGAATCATTCTGAAACCATCCCCACCTACCCGGTCCAGGGGAAAATTGTCTCCCATGAAACCAGTCTCTGATCCCAAAGAGGTTGGGGACTACTGTTGTATAGTGCATCTGATCATAGCCTAAAGATATAAGTTCTAGTCTTGCCAACCACCTGTGAGGCTGAGATCATCTAAGGAGGGACTATGAGATAGATCAGTTTAACTATTTTTACTTTCACTAGTAGGAAACTGAGATATGGAGTTCCTATATGATTTGCCTAAGGTCAGTGTTTAAGACAATCCTATAATATACCATCTAAAAGGCAATGAAAGAGAATGTTTACAGCCCAGGCTTTGAAGTCAAACAGACCTAGACTCTGACGTCAGCACTTAGTAACTCCCTAAGCCTTTGTTTCCTCAACTATAATGTGGACAAATAACACCTGCCTTATTATTATTGTGTGCATAAATGAAATACATGTGCATAAATGAAATACATTATTAATAGTTATATTAATAAATAAACTATATATAGCATTATATGTCCCCTCAAGCATAACTGAGGGGACATATAATTGCTATATATGGTTTATTTATTAATATAGTTTCCTGCTTAATGTTATTTCATTTAAATTGTGCTGCTTAATTTACTATATTCAATTGATCTATTGATAGCATCTTTTCATTCTTAATAGTATTAATTAGAGTAGGAGGAAAAAAAGAATGAGACTTAATTTCCCCTCAAGTCCTAAGGGATTTGTGTGGGTCAATTTATTAATGAAATGCGAAGAACATTTGGCAAACCCACCAAATGAGACAAAGCATTGTAAAGAGCCTTTAGAAAGAATTGGTATCTAATGTTAATGTCTGTGGAATGGAACTGTCATGGGATAATGGCCTTTTGATGGCACAGAAAATGCCAAGGCAGAGATAAGACATTTATTTTTAAAGCACTAGACAATCACCTTTGGATAGTGTCCTTCCACCAGGTCTTCATTTCTAATAGACCAATAATTGATATGGATGTAATTATTTTTCTTGATGGATTTGATATATTAGGCAATGGCCTTGTTCACTCTGTACAGTCGTTGAGTGGCTATAGCCTCACTGGTCACCAGAACAAACCTTTTATCGTGTATTTTCTCTGATCAGAATTCTGCGTATCTGGGATTTTTTTTCTCTAAATTCCAAGTACAACGGCATATATTTTGTTCCTCTCAATATCAAGTTCAGTGCCCTCCTATATCACCAGGGTGACCAGAGGCTTTCAGTCTGCCTGAAATGAGGAGATTCAAGAAAGAAAACCCTGAACCTGTGGGCACCCTAGTGACATAACCATCAATTCAGGTACTTGTTGTCTCTTTAAGCAAAAATCTGTGTGTGTATGTGTGTGCGTGTGCATGCATGTGTGATATAGTGCATATTTTCAGTGTTGAGAGCCAGGTTTGCAGATGGCTATGATTTTTTCTGTAAACCTAAAGTACAAAAGTTCAAAGTCTGTGGAAGTTTCATGGAATCATTTTTGTCAAAGAAAGTATTTGCTGTAGGATAATAAAATCAACTCAACAGTCAATTCTGTATAACTCATGATATTAGAATCCTTATTCTCCAAAGAAAGCCTGTGTGTGTGTGTGTGTGTCTGTGTGTGTGTGTGTGTCTGTGTCTGTGTACACTGTTAATGCATATGACAGGCAGATTTTCTTCACCTTACCTGGGTAGCTAGTTATTGTTGCTCTTTTATGGAGAGTAATGAAAGCCTAGTAGAATGTTTCTGATTTGTTATTATTAATCTTGTTTCAAAGAAACATGAGACAATGTTGTTGGTTTGGATTGACTTTTTATTTGCTTTGAGCATGGCAATTTTAGCCACACACTGTCTTGAAGGTACACAGTTCAGCTTAATGGATTTCTCAAGTCAAGTTCTGGCCTTGCTATAGTGAAGTTCATCCCAGAGTGCAGTGGGATAGCACTACAAGGAAAAAGATCTTGACCTTCTTTTCCAGGCCTACTCATGAACTCCAATAAAGCTCAAATGGTAAGAAGAAGTTTTATCTTTGTTTCCTGTCCTGAACTTCTCTGATACATGTCTTGAATTTTTATTTAAATTACTTTGGGTTTTAATTTATTCAGTCAAATGTCAACCAAGTGTTGTTTATCCTGTGGATTACATTCATGCTCACTGCAGAATTCTCTAACATTTGATTTCTAATTATTTTGTTGTTTATCCATGTGGTGGGATGTTTTGAATATTACCTCTGACCACTGACCAGTTGGAATTGTAATTTTCTCTCTCCTAAGCATCTGGTAGTAAAATTTGGCAAGCATGTAGTCTCCGCAAATCTAATGACTACCCTACCATAGCTTTTATTCCATATAGCACTGTCTTCCTTAAGTATTTATTGTAAACATTGCATTTAGGCTACTGGAATTGAGCCTTATACACAGTTTGAAATTGCAGTCTTTCTAGGTTTCACAAACACAAGTCTGTACATAAGGGTCTTGAGGCGCAATCTCCAAGGAACTCAAAATAAATGAAAAACAGAGTTGACTTAAGAAACTGTGAAGCTGGTTCTACAAGAGAAATCAACTTTGAATTCTTGTCTGCTCTATTCCACCATCTCCCATTCTGTTTTTAAACTCATTTCCCTCTACCGTCCTATGAACCCAGTTCTCTTCCTTTCTCTATGCACATAATTTTTAGCACTATGCAATATTACTTAACCTCTCCTCTGCCCATGACAACCAGGCTGACTACAACTTGGGGTGGGAAGAGAAGCATGGTGTCGGGCATTGGCCGTGCAGCCATTTGCAAAAGGTATTAAAGAAGAGAATTAGGTTCTATCAGAGAGAAGAAATCAATACGGTCAATGGCATGAAAGATGAACATCTATTTTTTAAAATCAGGTCTTTGATATGGAGATGTTGAATAGGCAAATAGATGTGTAATCTGGAGACTGGAGAACGAAGTCCAAGTAGGGAAGTACACCTGGGAGGTGTCACCACTAGATGTTATTAAAGCCTTGATATATATAGCCTTGGGCTATATTACTGGGAACAACTCTAGACAAAGAAGAGGGGAGCTTCTGGGACTGATTTCTAGCTTCCTTCTTCCTTCATCCCTTGACATTAAGAAATTAAAGAGAAGAAAAGAAAGCAGCAAAAGGAGGCCAAGAAGCAGTGACCAGGGAAGCTGGAGGCATATCAAGGAGATGGGATGTTGACATGAAAGAGGAGTGAAAATCTCACACGTGTCTTCCCTTCCCACCCACTGGCTGAATGCAGAGGACTCCAGGGACCCAGAGGAAGGCAGAGTAATGAAGTGTGAGGAGCCTGGTCCCTGGATGACAACATGAAGGCAAGGTCCTTGCTGCCAACCTGAACTGTGATGAGGTCAAGATGCAACACTTTACTGTGCTGGGCCTCTGAGATTTGGGGATTTCTTTTTTAAACAACTGTTGGTGTACCTTGACTAGCACAAGAACTGCTGCTGTTTGAAAGGTGTCAGAATCTTATTTTGAGAGATTTAGCAAATTTTAATTGTTGCTATACCCATGAATGCTATTCATTATTAATGAGTCATTAAAGAAGTACTTTCACTTAGATTACCTTGATTTTAGAACTATATATTCAAATGCAACAGAGTACTGTTTTAAAAGATGGTTTATCATCAGATTTGTGCTTTCTTGAACTAGGTCTGAAAATCATGCCGAATTATTGACAGAAGTTTTATCTACCCTAGAGGTCTACCTTAGAGCCTCAGTATGATTTGACCAGGCATAAGCCAAGTTTCAGCAGAGTCTAGTTACACCTTGGGCTTCTGCAAACTGAGATTGTCAATGGCATGTTCCTGAGGCTCACCCTTAGTTGGATCCTGAAAATATTTATTATTGATCAGACTCTGTGAGTTTTTTTTTTAAGGTCCCTCATTGATAAACCTTTGGTTGATTGCTGTGGTTGAAGAAAAATGTCTACCTTTCCTCAACTACAAAGTTTGGAATTACATTTGGAAAATTGATTGCAAAACTGTTGTAAGCCTGAGGTCAATAGTGTGAACCCTGTTTGATGCACTTGAACCTTACACTATTCATTCCTGAGATTTTAGACTCCAGTTACAGAAGGACAAGTCTGAGTATCTTTTACACTGGCTTCCCATCACACTTAACATTGATCCAAAGATATCACCATGGCCTGTAAAGCCCTACTTATTCTAGCTTCCTGCTGTTTTCCCACCTCCCTCCTTCTTGCTTCTTGAACATACTGCACTTGCTACCGGCTCAGAACAGCACTTGCTATTCCTACTGTTCTCTCAGATGCTCACATGGCTTCTTTTTTTCACTTCTGTGATGAGGTCAAGATGGTCTCCTTGTCCTTTGGTCTCTCTGTCCATGATACCTAAAATTATAGCTTCTATCACCCCCATCCTCCTCCCCTGCTCAGCAAATATTTGGTGGATAAATGAGTGAATGGATTAATGAATGGTTAAATTCCCTTGAGCTATTTCAAACCCTAGTAGATGATGCTGTGAAAATACTGGACTCAATCTGCCAGCAAATTTGGAAAACTCACCAGTGGCCACAGGACTGGAAAAGGTCAGTTTTCATTCCAATCCCAAAGAAAGGCAATGCCAAGGAATTCTCAAACTACCGCACAGTTGCACTCATCTCACATACTAGTAAAGTAATGCTCAAAATTCTCCAAGCCAGGCTTCAACAATACAGGAACTGTGAACTTCCAGATGTTCAAGCTGGTTTTAGAAAAGGCGGAGGAACCAGAGATCAAATTGCCAACATCTGCTGGATCATCGAGAAAGCAAGAGAATTCCAGAAAACATCTACTTCTGCTTTATTGACTATTCCAAACCCTTTGACTGTGTGGATCACTATAAACTGTGGAAAATTCTGAAAGAGATGGGAATACCAGACTACCTGACCTGCTCTTGAGAAATCTGTATGCAGGTCAGGAAGCAACAGTTAGAACTGGACATGGAACAGACTGGATCCAAATAGGGAAAGGAGTATGTCAAGGCTGTGTATTGTCACCTTGCTTATTTAACTTATATGAAGAGTACATCATGAGAAACGCTGGGCTGGATGAAGCACAAGCTGGAATCAAGATTGCCAGGAGAAATATCAATAACCTCAGATATGCAGATAACACCACCCTTAAGGTACAAAATGAAGAACTAAAAGCCTCTTGATGAAAGTGAAAGAAGAGAGTGAAAAAGTTGGTTTAAAGCTCAACATTCAGAACACTAAGATCATGGCATCCAGTCCCATCACTTCATTGCAAATAGATGGGGAAACAGTGGAAACAGTGTCAGACTTTATTTTGGGGGCTCCAAAATCACTGCAGATGGTGATTACAGCCATGAAATTAAAAGATGCTTACTCCTTGGAAGGAAAGTTATGACCAACCTAGACAGCATATTAAAAGCAGAGACATTACTTTGTCAACAAAGGTCCATCTAGTCAAGGCTATGGTTTTTCCAGTGGTCGTGTATGGATGTGAGAGCTGGACTGTGAAGAAGGCTGAGCGCCGAAGAACTGATGCTTTTGAACTGTGGTGTTGGAGAAGACTCTTGAGAGTCCCTTGGACTGCAAGGAGATCCAACTAGTCCATCCTAAAGGAGATCAGTCCTGAGTGTTCATTGGAAGGACTGATATTGAAGCTGAAACTCCAATACTTTGGCCACCTGATGGGAAGAACTGACTCATTGGAAAAGACCCTCATGTTGGGAAAGACTGAAGGTGGGAGGAGAAGGGGATGACAGAGGATGAGATGGCTGGATAGCATCACTGACTCAAAGGCCATGAGTTTGGGTAAACTCCTGGAATTGGTGATAGATAGGGAGGCCTGCCGTGCTGCAGTCCCTGGGGTCAAAAAGAGTCTGACACGACTGAGCGACTGAACTGAACGGTCATCTGAAAACAACCTTATCTGGTCCAAGAATGACTCATTGTTCTTTTTCATGTTATGAAATGCCAAGGTGATAGCCACCTTAGGTGGGGCCTAGAATTTTAGAAAATTTTGTTTAAAAAAGAGAAAGCTTTTGCCTCAATTCCCACTATACCCTCATATCTATCCCCTACTGCTTTCTTAATTTTTAATCTATTTTTTCATTGAATATTAATACATATATGTCGAGCACTGTTTTTCCTCCCAATGTAGTAAAGGAAAAACAACCTCTATCCTGATATTATATTTAGTGGAAATAGTGTTGTGAATAAGAGAGGCTTCTTTTGAAGGAATAAAAACCCTGTAACTGCTCAAAGCTTTCCAAGGTTCCAAAGGGAAAAAAACAACTCCTGTCTGCATTAGTTACTATCCAGTCTGCAGCCACAGAATCTATTGGTTTTCACATTTCCATATTTTTGCAGCACATTAACAACCATAAGGAAAAATATTAAATGTGAAAACAGTTAGATACATGTCAATAGAAAGTCTGCTTCGAGACGCTTCCTGCCACACCAATTCACAGAATGCTGACTTACATGATTTCATAAACTTGGTTACCCACTTGCAAAGTTATCTAGTGCTTAAAATGTAATAAGAGTTAGAAGCTTTTTGCTTTGTTTTTGCTGTGAAAAACTGTGTTTCCTTTAGAGAAGCTCACAATTTATATACTGAAAATATATAAAAGAATTATGTGTCAACAAAATAGTGTTTAAGGTTTTAAATCATCCTAACAGTCAGCCCTGAGACTTCCTCACTAGACATCTCAGAGACTTTATGAAAGTTTTATTCTACAATTCCCTGCTTGCCTTTCCTCTTAGCTGCTTCTTCTAGCTATTCATATAGTTTGAAAAATAGAGTTTATATACTTTAAGTTGCAAGGCATTTAGAATTTTCATAATCTCTTTATTGTGGCTGAAGTAGTCAAAAAAATTGTCTATGCTTGATAATATTTCACTGTGCCTTTACTAGATTAACTGGGGCAAGAAGCTAGAATTTGTGGCATTTAAAAATACTCCATTTTTGAAAGCTTTTATGAGCAAATAGGATGATTAAATTACTTTCAAAATACATCGTAAAGATCAGGGAACAGGGTGATGATGAAACATTAGAAAGGACAGATGCTGAAAATAAGGGTCTCAGTAATAGGAATTTCATGTTTGTATATTTTAGTATCTTTCATAGCAGGCTTCCCTGGCGGCTCGAAATGTGCTAGGGCTTCCCCGGTAGCTCAGCTGGTAACAAATCTGCCTGCAATGCAGGAGACACCGGTTTGACTCCTGGGTCGAGAAGATCCCTTGGAGGAGGAATAGGCTTACCCACTCCACTATTCTTGGGCTTCCCTGGTGGCTCAGATGGTAAAGAATCTGCCTGCAATGTGGGAGACCTGGGTTTGATCCCTGGGTTTGGAAGTTGCCCTGGAGGAGGGCATGGCAACCCACTCTACTATTCTTGCCTGGAGAATACTCATGGACAGAGGAGGCTGGTGAACTACAGTCCATGGGGTTATAAAGAGTTGGACATGACTGAGCAACTAAGCACAACACAGCAATGTGCTAAGCACATAGTAGGTGATCACTAAGTCCTTGTTTAACCTACAATATTTTATATAGCATCAAATTTCAAATACCATATTTTACAGGATACAAGGTAGTGTGGAAAAATTTCCCTTACATGATACTCACTTGAAAATAAAGAATCTTTAAGTAATTGATGAGACAAGTATACTGTTTTATTGTTTTATGTAAATTTCCTTATAGTTAAGGTAAGTTTACTGGCAAGAGATCCCCATCATCTGCTCTACACACCTTCTATTTAATTTCTCATTCATGGATTTCAATATTTACTCTATTTAGTATTTACCAAGTTGCAGATGCTATGTGTGTTTTTTTCCCTAGAAAGCATGTAGGCTAGTGATAAACACCAATGAAGATAGCAGAAAATTCAGTGTTGTTTTGATCAGACCCCTTTACTTACTAGAACTAAGACTCAGCTCATACATCTTGTGTTACAAAGATTATTGTAAGAAGATAAGCACACAATAGCCTCTTGGCTTCAGAAGAGCAAGAATCGAAAGGTGGTTCTGGATGCAGGTGGCCCTGGGGATTTCAGTCATTTCAGAGTGGGACTTCACTAGTCCTCAGCAGGCTCTCTTTACTTCTCTATCATATATCTTCTACTTATGTGTGATTTCTGCTCACTTAAATCTTTTTTGTGAGAGGTGAAGGAATTGGTCAATATTTTTCTCTACATAATGGGTTTTTAGAAATTTCCCATGTTTCTAAAGTTTTCTCTGTATTACTTAGTTCAAAATACTTACAAGCATGATAGAATTGGTCCAACCCATTTTTAAAAAAAAATTCAGTCCTGGCTGCCCTTTGACACTGTGTACCTACCCCTGACCCAATCAATAGGAATGGGAAAGTAAGATCACATGGTAAAATCAAGTCTAAGTTCATTCAAGGCTACACAAGGAGGCAGAGTATAGGCAGTATGTTGATATGTCTACTTCAAACTTGGCTTTGTAATGCTAAAACTTGATGGGGTTCAGAATTCTCTAGGGTCATAGAATTTAATCACTTGGCCAAATCTAGGGGAAATCAGAACATACCCCTTGGGAAAGATGACACTCAAGCAGGTTTAGTCAAATTTAGTTAGGGAAGAAGTGGTGGAAAGGTATCCTAGGCAGAGAAAATAGCATGAGCCATAAGGAATACAGTAGAAAGAATATGTTTCAGAGACTGAACCACATGTTGTTTAATCTTCCTGGAACATTAGTAGCAGCGTCCAAAGTGGTGAGAGATAAGAACAGAGCAGGCAGGATCCAGGTTAGTGTGCACAATGAAAGTAATAGGAAACCATTGTCTTATTCAGGGGAATGACAAAGTCACATTTACATCTTAGATGCATCACCCTGGCGAAAAATGAAAGATGTATATAAATGTGGCAGGACTGGAGGGAGAGACACGAAGTAGAATGATAGTTCAATTAAGAGTTTAAAAGAATCCCAAACAGAAAATGCAGATAGGAGTGGAGGAGGTAATATGCTAAATATTGCTTATATAGAATCAGCCATTTTCAATGGTTTTAATATGTGGTGGATGAGGGACAGGAAAAGCTGGTGTTTCAGTCTGAGCAAGTTGGGGGAGTGAAGGTCCCACAGGTGAGATGGATCAGAAACAAGGAGACTGATTGGAAAGAGGTGAAACAGAAGGAGCTGATATGTTTGAGGTGCCTGGGAACTAGGTGTGAAAAAAAGTGATTCAGATGATGAGAGAGGGTGTTGTAATCAGGGAGGTGGTCCATCCAGTTTCCCTTCTATTACTGGAGAGAAAGGACAGTTGGAAGCTGAACAGGTAGGGTAAGTGCAACAGAAGAAAATCAAGGGTTTATCCAAAAAGAGTTTAGGCTGACTCTCCCAGTCACAGATGAAACACACATCATTAGTGTTTTAATAACCACAGCTCCCAAGCTAAGACCTTGCTGGACCTCTGATAAAATTCATTTATTTTGACCCTAGAGAAGCAGTAGGAGAGTATCATTAAATTAATAAAGTAGAGTGGTTTGGGACTTAAAGCCCTTCGTTCATTCTTCACACAAACACCTACTGTGTGGTATACCTGCCAGGTACTTTAGAAGGCAAAATTTGCTTACTGTCTGAAAAAGACTTATATATACTTGAGAATTACTTAGGAAAACAAGATAAGTGGTAAATACTCAAACAAGTAAATAAAGGAAGAAAAATGACAATCTCCCAATAGAAGAGAATAAATGATTGACTGGCTTTAGAGGAGAATGGTGGGAATAGTGGACTGCGGACTGAACAGGATTCACCAAGGTAAAGAAAAAAGCAAGCATGATATTGAAATAGCACATCAAGCGTCACACTGAAAAATTAGATAATAGTATAGACTGTAGGAACAAAACTGACTCATTTTCCTAGAAAGTCAGATTCCTAAATGAATACTGTGTCTGCTGAAGTGCTTTGGTTCTTACTGAGAGAAACAGACTGGATATTGTTTAGGATAATTTCAATGTTAAGTAATAGAATGTCCAAATCAAAATGGCTTAAACAATAAAGGGAATACACTACCTCATACAGCTAAAAAGTCCAGGTTTCAGGCTTGTTACATTATCTCCAAGGATGTAGCTTCTTTCTTTCTTTTCATTATAGTTTTCAAAGTGTTGGCCTCGTTTTGAGACTGGTTCCCCTTTTGATAATAAGATAGTTACTGATGATACAACTAGGGTTTCATGCTTCACATCCAGTGATAAAGAGAGCAAGTTTTAAAATAATTTCCACAGAAAATAGAAGTAACCACTTCCCCAGAGTCCCCAGTAAACATGTCTTATATTTGATTGGCCCAAATTCAGTTATATAGTTAAATGTCCATTTCTGAACCATTTGCTGTGGCCAAGGGAGGAGATGTGATAATTAGCTTGAACCAATCAAGATCTACCCCTGGAGAGACAGATGGAGTCAATTCTACACTAACTGCATGACTGGGACATCCGGATGCTGTTAGAAAGCAGGCAAGGGGGATTCACGTGGGAAATACAACCAGCAAATGTCCACCACACTGCTTATGCAGAAAATAAATGTTTTCAGAAGCCTGGAAAGTAGCTCGGCCTCATGCTTCAGCTGCCTAAAGGAAAGGCTGGAGAAGCCATCTGAGAAATAGGACAGAAACTAGGTCAGCTCCTAGAGTCTAGGGGCCAAGGTCACAGGCACCAGTGGACAGCTATTTCAGAACATGCTTCTAGAATGAACCATCCTTTTGCTTTTACTCTGCATATGACTCAAAGCCATGGTAGCGAGTGAGCTAGGTGTGGTTCATATGCTCACGACTCATATAAGAGAGATCAGAGAGAAGCCTGCCTGATAGCCCCACCAGAACTATTCATAGTGGAGGGCCGATAATTGTTCCTAAGAGTACAGAGGTAGTTTTGTAAATAAAGGGGTCAGGGAGTCTGTGTTACTCCAAGTAAACTGTCTGCTCCAGGTATGCTTAGTTGCTGTCATATCTGACTCTTTTCGACACCATGGACTGTAGCCCACCAGGCTCCTCTGTCTATGGGATTTCCCAGGCAAGAATACTGTAGTGGGTTGCTATTTCCTTCTCTAGGGGATCTTCCCAACTCCAGGGATTGAACCCACCATGTCTCCTGCAATGGCAGGTGGGTTCTTTACTGCTGGATTAGCTACAGGTATCATTAAGTTCCACATATAAAAGGGGTATAATAAACTTAAATGGCAAAATTGGACAAAGAAGATAGTTACATGACAAATAGTTTTTGGACAGAAAACATGTCCATTTAACACATTTTTATGGAGCACCTAATGTATGCAATGTGCTATGCTGATATAAAGATCTATATGATACTGTCTCTACCCTTCTGGGTAATACAATAGAGTTTAGAGCTGGGAAGAAAGGCATTTAAAGTTCACACAGTCTGACACCTTACTTTTAAGGTGAATAAAACTAGGTAGAAAAAGGTCAAATAGTGAATATTTGACACAGCTGTGAACGGAATTCCAAAATACATTATTCTAATCTATCTCAGTTTTTCCCCTTATGCTTTACTCATTCAGTTGCTGCAATGGTAATAAACAGAATAAACTTGAGAGAGAGGACCCAGAGTTATCTCATAATAGAGATAAGGCTGAGAAGTGATTGGGATGTCTTTTTTCTCATCAAAAGGGAAGCTTCAAAACCCATTAAGATAAAAAACTCTTTGAAGTCCCTTAAAAGCAAGAATGCCCCCATTAGAGGCACAAGGACACTTGCTCCAACCAGTGGTCTCTCAGGAGAGAAGTGGTGGCTGGGGAAGACTGTATGCTTGGAGCTCCTTTCCTGAGGACTAATATAAAAACCAAAATAACTACTTATTTGCTTGGAAAGACTGCCCTGCATGTATGTCCCAATACATAAGTCTCCACCTTCTAAAGGTGCCTTCTGCTGCTCAGATTCTGCACCTGTAGGCACTTTATTTGTATTTTAGTGCCAGAATTTCTTGTTTCATATGCTCCTTTTAATCTGTTTGCTACTGTAGTACATTTAAACATCAGCAGATGGGGCCCTTGTTTCCTTTGAAGAATGTCAGACATGGGTTTTGTTAATGTCTGTGGTCCGCATGAATTTTGCTTGTTTCTACAGTATGTTAAATTTGCATACTCTTTATAGTTCACAAACATGTATTTAATCAAGAAAAACAAAACTTATTAATGACAAGAAATTTCTTTTTCCCCCCTTCCACTGTTCTGTAAAGATAAGTTAGATCTGTTTACAGACCAAAAAATGAGTATAACATAATACCTAGACAACTTCATCTTTGAAAGGGCAAGAGAAGTCAGTGTCAAAAGTAACCTGTTTTTAACTTCGGTGGCCCTGCCAGAGGCTTTCACTGCATGGGACCACAGGTGACAGGTTGTATCTGTTACCCTGCTTCTGATCAATTTTCTTTCTTCTCTCCTGAGTTTAATTTTTTGAAGGCATTGTGTGAATTGGCTGCTTTTACCACTCACCAGTGATCATGATTTTTTTAAGTGATTTTTGTCGATAGTCCATAAAGAGAACAACCGGTTGTCTGGCCCTCGCACCTGTTCAAGTGGGTAAGTTTCAGCTCCTTAAAGGAGACATCTTTCCCCAGGAGAAATGTAACAGCTCTTTGAGGAAGGGATGTAGTTTACAGGGCAGAAGAGATGGCAGCTTCCTTTCTCCTAGAGTCCTCTCTTAATTTTCTGCCTGGCTTTTTAATATGACCTTGCTCTGAGAATAAATCACTGCTGCTGCTGCTGCTAAGTCACTTCAGTCGTGTCCGACTCTGTGCGACCCCATAGACGGCAGCCCACCAGGCTCCCCCCGTCCCTGGGATTCTCCAGGCAAGAACACTGGAGTGGGTGCCATTTCCTTCTCCAGAATGAATCACTGCCTCCCTGAAATGGGATGACCCAGGATTTCATTTTTGGCAAAACTGTGAGATACCCAAAGCAAAATGTTTCTTATTTGTGAAGCTCGATTACATAAGTACTTATTTCAGTGTGCTTACCACATCTCCGATTAGTATGATTTAACTGACAGATTGAAGGCATCTTCCTTAGCATAATTGATATTTGTGTTGTAAGTAAGCTCTTATGTTTGGACAGATCTAAATAGCAGATTTAAAACACAGAAAGAGGACTAGGGACCTATCACTGATGGAAGGGATAAAAATTGGGCCTCCTTTTTTTCACCCTTCTGAGTTTAAATAAATCGGTTTGTTTTCCAACATTACTACTATCTTTGAGAATTGATGTTTTAGCTTGAAAGGGTGTCTGTGTGTTTTAAGCTATATTATAGCTCACACTCATTTCCAAGTTCAGGTCTTAAATAGCTCATAAAACAGTGAGAAAGAAGTGTCTTCATTAATAACATTGTTTATATTTTTATACATTTGCAACCTAATATGGCAAATTGGGATGCAGTTTGCACATTTGGGGTTTACGAAGTTTACGCTGATGGAACTAATGTATTACTTCTGGGTAGAGATGATATTTGCCTGTGGTTAGCCTGAAGCAGATTATAGGAAAGAACTGTTCATTTCTTCCCTCCTTTTGTGCTGACATGCTAAGTGATATATACGGAAATTGTGCGCACTACTTGTGCCCTAGTCTGAAGAAATGCTTGTGGGCAAATTTCATTAGTACTTGATTAGTACTTGTGCTAATTAAGCCAGGCACAATTTTGCCTCCAGTCATAGTATGATGAGTTAAGGCTGGACTGAAAACGTGGCCCTAAATGCATGTGTTGGAAGCCATAAACCCATATAATCCCATAGAGAATTCTCACTTGACTCCTCCATTAAGGGCCTGAAAAAGTAGAACAGAACACTCTGTTTCTAGTGAAATTTGAGTTCACCCAGATATGTGATATGCTAATGTTTAGATTAAGCAGATGGCAAGGAAGGCAGTTGTTAGCTGAGGATTGTTTTTCCCTTTCTGCATATTATTTTCAAACAAACAGTTTAAGAGGTAAGTTACTTTACCTCCTCCCTTTGCATCCCCTTCAATATAAAAAAAAAAAACCCAGAAAATCCTGGTTGCATTATTATCATCCTATGTGCTCAAGTGCACCCATCTCATTTGGGATGTGATGTAACAGTGATTTCCATTGTTTGGTGAGTTTTTGCTATTTAGATTATTTCAAAGAAAAGGGAGCCAGGGTCTGGCTGAGGCAAGGAAAGAAGAGGTGAACTTAGAAACAAGAGCAGCTTGGAACAGAAAAGCAGGTGGCATGCCTCCTTCTACATCTCTAATTCTCTCCTCAGGGCTTGGCAGTACTGGCCTGCTTCCTACTTATTTCTGTGATCTCTTCTTCTCTCCTCCTCCTCCTCCTCCTCCTCCTCCATTTCCAAACCCTGCCTTCCCTAAACCTTTTTTCTCCTCATATTATGTCCCTTGCAGTTTTGGAATTTTCCACATTAAATTTTTACATACTGTATGATATGGCATCTTAGTAACTTTATTTAAAAACTCCTAATAACCTTCAAAATTCCTCCAAGCTTGCTGTGTTTCTCACAAATGAAAAGGTGGAGTTTTAAATATCAGGTTCTATCATTTATAGAATCATAAAATTTTAGAGCTAGAGCTAGACATCATTTCATCTCACTCCATTTACACTTTTAGTAAGAGACTTTCTTGAGATTTTGGAATGGTGGGAAATGATAGGGATGGAAAGGAGAAAGAGAAGGAGACAGAGACAGAGAGAGAGACAGAGAGAGACAGACAGGTGAAGACGTTTTAGGAAGTTGGTTTTTTTTTTTTAATTGTATGTTACTAATGTCACTTCCTTTGGGGATTTCTCCAGAAACTGCAAAAATATTTCATTGCTTTTCAATTATGTTTGGATACCAGATGACCTTTTAGAGTACAACTAAAAAGTCAATCCTGAAGGAAGTCAACACTGAATATTCATTGGAAGGACTGATGCTGAAGCTGAAGTTCCAATACCCTGCCTACCTGCTGCGAAGAGCCAACTCACTGGAAAAGACCCTGATGCTGGGAGAGAATGAAGGCAAAAGAAGATGGTGGCAGAGGATGAGATGATTGGATATCATCACTGACTCAATGGACAGGAACTTGGGGGAAATTCTGGGAGATAGAGAGGGGGTGGGGGAGGACTTGTGCGCTGCAATCCATGGAGTTGCGAAGAGTCAGACATGACTTAGTGACTGAACAACAACAGCCTGGCTCAGGAAGGCTCCAGGGGAGCCAGGCTCAGCTGGATGAAGCGGGCAAATATGCAGGCCTCTTCTCACTTGTACTATCTTCTTCCTCCTGATCTTATCTGCGGAAGTGTCCTTCCTTTGAGCCGGGCCAGACCACTCACTGGTTTCTGGATAATATTCCCTTCCATTACCCCCCAACTTTTTCTGCTTTGCCAGTTTTTCTCTTCTCTGTTAAGCAGATTATTTCCTTGGGCCTACAAATATGCAGAAAACCAGATGCCTGGATCATGCATACCCTTTTTGATATCATCCTTATCTCTTTATTCCCCCCCCTTTAGTCTTAATTCTCGAGTATTGTCTATGCAAGTCATCTTCGTCTTCATTTTCGTAACTCCTGTTTAACCAATTCCAATCTGGATTCTCGTTCATTTATTTCACTGAAACTACTCTGGATAAGGTGATAACCTTTCTTGGTCATGACAGATGCAGCTCCTAATTGTGTTTTTTTCTTGTCTTTTCAAAAGCTGTCTACACAGTAGAGCAGGGACCCAGGCTCTCTGAGTTTACATGATGCCACACTCTCTTAATCTTCTCTAACCTCTCTGGCTCCTTTATCTTATTCTCCCTTTTGGTCAGAAATCAATGTCTTTTTTGTTCACTGTATTCTTTATAATGTCTATTACTGGATGTGATGTATAGTAGGCTCTCAAGAAACATTATTTAAGTTAAATAGTTTCAGTTCAGTGAGCATCGTGTTTTCCCTCTAGAGATGTGCTATGCCATAGTGGTCACTAGCCATATGTGGTTATTTAAATTTGAATTAATTAAAATTAAAATAAATAAAAAATTCAGTTCTTTAGTCACACTGGACACATTTCAAATGCTCAGTAGTCACATGTGACTAGTGGCTACCACATTGAACAGTGCAACTTTTTAGAGTACTTCTAACATTGCTGGGAGTTCTATAGATTAGCACTGTTCTAGAGAGCTTAAATTCAATTGCTGAATTCTAAGCCATGTATGTCATGAAAGTGAAAGTGAAAGCTGCTCAGTCATGTCTGACTCTTTGTGAGCCCATGGACTATATAGCCAATGGAATTCTCCAGGCTAGAGTACTGGAGTGGTTAGCCGTTCCATTCTCCAGGGGATCATTCCAACCCAGGGGTCAAACTCAGGTCTCCTACATTGCAGGCAGATTATTTACCAGCTGAGCCATTAGGGAAGCCCAAGAATACTAAAGTGGGTAGCTTACCCCTTCTCAAGGGGATCTTCCCTACCTGGGAATCAGACCAGGATCTCCTGCATTGCAGGCAGATTTTTCACCAGTTGAGCTACCAGGGAAGCCCCAAATATTGATTCTTTGTGACTCCAAGGATTATACAGTCCATGGAATTCTCTAGTGGGTAGCCTATCCCTTCTCAGGGGATCTTCTCAGCCCAGGCATCAAACCCAGGTCTTCCTCATTGCAGGCAGATTCTTTACCAGCTGAGCAACCAGGAAGCCCAAAAGAAATTTTAGATAGTAGTGAATGGGGAAGTTGTTCAGTTGTGTCTGACTCTTTGTGACCCCATGGACTATAGCCCACCAGGATCCTCTGCCATGGAATTCCCCAGGCAAGAATACAGGAGTGGGATGCCATTCCCTTCTCTAGGGGATCTTCCCAACCCAAAGATTGAACCTGGGCCTCCCACATTGCAGGCAGACTCTTTACCATCTGAGCAAGGGTCATGCATAACGTGGTCAAATGATTGGATGATTCTCTCAACAGTCTTGCAAGATTACACAGGACCGTTGCTCAGCTAGACAGAGAGATATTTTAACTATTATGAAGTAAGGGAGTTTAACATCCGAGTTAAATGCATGGAGTTGGTGATGGAGAAATTTGAAACTTAGTCCTGCTATACTGTTTGACAGCTATATGTCAAGAGCAAGAATTCCATCTGTTTTTGTCTCACTCCATTTTCTTAACTGTAAAATGGATTAATAATAATACCTTACTCATAGCATTGTTGTATAAATGAAGAAGGTGGATGCATTTAAAGTATTTATTGTTGTCTCCAGTACAAAATACAAGCTCAGTAAACCACAGCTAGTATTATTATTGCTGTTATTATGTTATATATATCTTCAGGAGGTGGGCACATACCCATACTTGTGTCCTTCCATTTCAATCATGGTCTTAAACACTGGTGTCTCTTTTTCTACGAATACCAGCACTTGAGTAAGAGGGTCATGTGTGCATGTGTGCTAAGTCACTTCAGTTGTGTCAGAGTCTGTGACCCCATGGACGATAGCTCAGCAGGCTCCTCTGTCCATGGGATTCTCCAGGCAAGAAAACTGGAGTAGGTTGCCATGCCCTCCTCCAGGGTATCTTCCCCTTCCAGGGATTGAACCTTTGTCTCCTGCATTGCAGGTGGATTCTTTACCACTGAGCCACCAAGGATGCCAAGAGGGTCACACACACTAGGCAAATATGTGAGCAGAACAGGGTCAAAATGAGTTTTGAAGAGTAGGATTTATCTGGCAACATTTGCTGCAGAATGGATGAAATCTTTTAAAATTATACACTTTCAGCTTGGATCTCTGCATCCACCATGACAGAAGCTCAGGAAAGTTAATGGGCACAGTTTCCACTGGACTTCCACTGGAAGTCCAATGCTCCTTCTAGAACTACAGCATCAGATGCTTGTTCTCCTTGGGCTGACAGGACAAGGAAATGCTGTTGTTTCTCCCTAGCTGGGAGAGTCCCTAATGGAATATAGCACGAATTTGCTAGTACTCCTCTCTTGGATCGTTTGTGTTTCTTTATAAAGCTATTCTCCAATCAGTTTCCTGTAACATGTGAGTAACTACCCACAGTTTTCAGTTTCATCACAGGGATGCTGGAGAGTTAACCAGCCTGTCTTTCAGGGATGACAGTCTCTAAAGAAGCACTTTTGCAGGAATTGTCATTTGCAGTTTGACATTTCTGACTTACTGTTCCCCATATGCATGAATTGAAAAATTCCTTTAAGAAGGATTTACATCTCATGAAATTTTAGAATCAGTCTGATTATCACTTGTGTTCTAAGATTCATATTTTCTTTCTTATTAGAGAGTTACTCAGCCCAGGTCAGCAGCAGTTTCTATGAAGGGAATCAGTATGCCAGGTTTAAACATAGAAAGTCTCTGACACACCTGTTTAGGGATTTACTAATTTCACAAGTGCAGTAATTTGAGCAAATCACATGTGAGACACTTAAAAAAACAAACCAAAAACATTCATTAGTAGCAAGAACCCTGACTGCTGCTATTCCTACTATCTCTAGCACTAGACCCAGCTGCTATTAGTAGATTCCACTAATGAGCAGCTCTATTTCCAAAAGTTCTTTTGGTCAGCTTTTTATAAATTACAGTGTTTTAATTCAATATGACATCTACTGGAAACAGAAGATTGATTCAATCTTGCATTGTCTTTTGTTTCATTCAGATGTGATTATAAATGATCCGTTTCCATATTTCCAGCATGCCCCCACTTTCCTAATCTCTGTGCCTGTTTAGTTCATTGGATTAGGACTTGAAACCAGTGGGGTCTCCAGCCCATGGTAACACAAAGCCCCTCTAACCTTGTCTGATAGAACTGTCACAAGGGATACAGCAGAACACCTTATAGATCATGGGGAAACTTTTTTTGAAACACAGGTCCAGGGCTTGTCCTTCTCAAGAAGGGTTAGTGCACCATTTTCCTTTGTAAATAACAGCATATTCTCTAAGCTTTAACTGAACAAAATTGGATTTACATTCAATTACAGTAAAAATTTTTAGCTGAGCATCATGAAAGATGGTTTTCTATGTCAGTGAAAAAAGATTAACTTATAAACCCTGGGTTCTTTCCTGCAATAATATTTCTATCAATACCCATCTGTAAAAAAAGTAGGTAATTTTATGATTTGAAGCGTATGGAATATTATTCATATAGACCTAAGAAATTAAAAAGATGAAATGTTCCAATGGCTATTTCAAATATTCCAGTTAAATAGCCAATGAAAAAGAAGAAAGTCTGACAGTCTACAACCTGCTTTCCACAGGGAATGTATTAAATACCTTTGATAATGATAGTGTTAGTTCAGGGACAAAGAATCAGTTCATTTAAGTGACTGTTACTTTGTCTCACTTGCATTTTTTCCTTCCACTGTTAGTATTATTATTGCTGTGTTTTTCTTTAAGCCACAGTTTCCATCCTTACTAAGTATTTACAATTTCCTTCAAGTGAGATGGAATGGGATTGCACTTCCTGTTTCATGAGGGTTGGCTCCACCATTGAAAATTATGGGTGCCAAGCAGAAAGAATCCTGTAACTAAAGGGAGATTTCTCCCTTTAGAGAAAAAAAGCTGCATTTTAGTTGAAAGAGAAAGACAATGCAGCTGTTTTGAGTAACTTACATTCTTTAGAAATGCTAATGAATGTGATTGAATTTGACTGCAAGTGGGTCTAACAGTTCAGTTCAGTTCAGTCCCTCAGTCTTGTCCAACTCTTTTCAGCCCCATGGACTGCAGGCCTCCCTGTCCATCAGCAGCTCCCGGAGCCTACTCAGACTCACGTCCATCGAGTCAGTGATGCCATCCAGCCACCTCACCCTCTGTTGTCCCCTTCTCCTCCCACCTTCAATCTTTCCCAGCATCAGTATCTTTTCAGATGAGTCAGTTCTTCCCATCAGGTGGCCAAAGCACTGGAGTTTCAGCTTCAGCATCAGTCCTTCTGCTAGGGGAAGCACACTGATTGAAACCGCCCACCCTGGCCAGGCACCATAGTAACCATTTGCATGAGTTGTTTTATGACGGGAGATCCTGATAAGGAATATGGAACTAGTAAGCCACCATCAACCAGAAGAGTTCTGGAAAGGTCTAAAGGAGACACACGTCTCTGTCCACTTCCCAGAATCCCTCTCGCTAGCATCCATCTTGGCTGAGCAATGAGTGTGCCTTCAGAAAAGACTCTAAATTAGAATGATTGGTCAAAGACCACCCTGAAAAGACCACCCACCATTAATCCCATTACCATAAAACCTGAGACTGCGATCCACGAGGCAGAGCTGTTCTCCTGGGTTCCCTTACCCTACTGCTCTCCACCCAGGTGCCCTTTCCCAATAAAATCTCTTGCTTTGTTAGCACATGTGTCTCCTCAGACAATTCATTTCTGAGTGTTAGACAAGAGCCCAGTTTCGGGCCCTGGAAGGGGTCCCCCTTCCAGTAACATTTCCAATGAATATTCAGGACTGATTTTCTTTATGATGGACTGGTTGATCTCCTTGCAGTACAAGGAACTCTTAAAAGAGTCTTCTCCAACACCACAGTTCAAAAGTATAAATTCTTTGGTGCTCAGCTTTCTTTATAGTCCAACTTTCACATCCTTACATGACTACTGGAAAAACTATAGCTTTGACTAGATGGACCTTTGTTGGCAAGGTAAGGTCTCTGCTTTTAATATGCTGTCTACGTTGGTCATAATTTTTCTTTCAAGGAGTAAATGTCTATTAATTTCATGGCTGCAGTAACCATCTGCAGTTATTTAGAGCCCCCCAAAATAAAGTCAGTCATGGTTTCCATTGTTTCCCCATCTATTTGCCATGAAGTGATGGGACCAGATGCCATGATCTTAGTTTTCTGAATGTTGAGTTTTAAGCCAACTTTTTCACTCTCCTCTTTCACCTTCATCAAGAGGCTCCTCTTTAGTTCCTCTTCACTTTGTGCCTTAAGGGTGGTGTCATCTGCATATCTGAGGTTATTGATATTTCTCCCGGCAATGTTGATTCCAGCTTGTGCTTCATCCAGCCTGGCATGTCGCATGATGTATTCTGTATATGAGTTAAATAAGCAGGGTGACAATATACAGCCTTGCCGTAGTCGTTTCCTAATTTGGAACCAGTCTGTCGTTCCATGCCCAATTGTAACTGCTGCTTCTTGACCTGCATACAGATTTCTCAGGAGGCAAGTCAGGTGCTCTGGTATTCCCATCTCTCTAGGAATTTTCCACAGTTTGTTGTGATCCACACAGTCAAAGGGTTTGGCATAGTCAATAAAGCAGAAATAGATGTTTTCCTGGAATTCTCTTGCTTTTTTGATGATCTAACTGTTGTTGGCAATTTGATCTTTTGTTCCTCTGACTTTTATAAAATGAGCTGAAACATCTGGAAGTTCATGGTTCACGTACTGTTGAAGCCTGGCTTGGGGAATTTTGAGCATTGCTTTACTAGCGTGTGAGATGAGTACAATTGTGTGGTAGTTTGAGAATTCTTTGGCATTGCCTTTCTTTGGGATTGGAATGAAAACTGACCTTTTCCAGTCCTGTGGCCACTGTTGAGTTTTCTAAATTTGCTGTCATATTGAGTGCAGCACTTTCACAGCATCATCATTTAGGATTTGAAACAGCTCAACTGGAATTCCATCACCTCTACTACCTTTGTTCTTAGTGATGCTTCCTGAAGCCCACTTGACTTAACATTCCAGGATGTCTGGGTCTAAGTGAATGATCACATCATCATGATTATCTGGGCCATGAAGATCTTTTTTGTATAGTTCTTCTGTGTATTCTTGCCACCTCTTCTTAATATCTTCTGCTTCTGTTAGGTTCATGCTGAACAGTTCAAGTCAAAAAGAAAAAGAGTTTTGAAGAACTAGTATCATTTAGAGACAAAGACTTTATTTACATTAACTTTATCCCAAGATCTCCATTTGCACTGTTCCTAATTTGAAGCTATATAGTCAAAGCAGAAATGTTCACCTAAGCTTTTGAGTCTTATCAATTCTTTCCAAATGTATTTTTTGGGAAAAGTTCTCAAATAATAAGTTCAGGAAATTTAGGGTCATATTTTGCTAGTCAATTGCTGTTTAATTGAATAGGTGGTGTGAAATGAAGAAGCAATGCAGACAGGAAAGGAGACCCTTGCTTTTGTAAGGGAGCAGACACTGCTATTCCAGTATATGTGTCTTTGGTTCAAGGATTATTTTAGGCTGATTATTTTAAAGAAGCAGAAACTTCAGGAAGCCCTTCTTTTTGCCTCCACCTTACCTTGGGCTTACCTTGTGACTCAGCTGGTAAAGAATCCACCTGCAATGCAGGAAACCTGGGTTTGATCCCTGGATTGGGAAGATCCCCTGGAGAAAGGAAAGGCTACCCAATCCAGTATTCTGGCCTGTAGAATTCCATGGACTGTATAGTCCATAGTGTTGCAAAGAGTTGGACATGACTGAGTGACTTTAACTTCACTAAATACCTAAAAATATTTATATAAATGGTTTAGACTAGGAGGAGGACAGTCCTCTGAGATGTTTACACAGAAGCTGGGCTAGGTGCAATCGAAGCAGCTTGGCAGGGCCTGGAGACCAAAAACTTTCTGTTGCTCATTGTCTCTGCATGGTCTAGCAAATATTTGTTGACCAAGCATTTGCTCTTTTCCATCTTCCTGCGATTGTCTTCCTTTCCCTGAAGTCCCAAACCCCTATCTCCTTCTACTTAGTCCAAATGGACAAATATATCTCATTTTATCCAACTGCCTTTGGAATCTCTTGTGTTCAAGTTCCCCATATATATAATTAAAGTTCTTTTTCACTATTTATTTGTCTCATGTCAATTTAATTATTCAACTAGACAGAAGAAACTACAAGAGTAGAGAAAAAATTTTCCAACACCCCTACTAAAGAACTGTGGTGGACGTGAGAGCAGGGAAATATGTAATTACCTGGATTACTGTTGTTATTCTTCATTATACATGGATTTTTAAAGGATAACAGTTGATCTGTAGGCAATGAGCTCTCCATATTTAGGGATGTGAAGGGAAGTTTTAGATATCTTCAAATGGTAAACTTAGCCTGTTTCTGATTGTTAGGTTTCCTGCAGAGCAACTGCTCATGATTGGGTGGTAAAGAAGCATCCAGAATTTAACATGGCAGGGAAGAGAGAAAATAGGTGACTGAAGAAACCTCTGGTATTCTTAACCTAAGTCAGGCCCATTTCCCTGACTGCCTGTCTCATGTTTCCCTTTTGGTCATGCTTTCTTTGTCCTTTCTTTCATCTTTTCATTATTTGAATCAGTTCATGAGTGAGTGAGTAAAAGTCACTCAGTTGTATCCTACTCTTTGTGATCCCATAGACTATAAAGTCCATGGAATTCTCCAGGCCAGAATACTGGAATAGGTAGCCTTTCCCTTCTCCAGGGGATCTTCCCAACCCAGGAGTCCAACCCAGGTCTCCTGCATTGCAGGTGGATTCTTTACCAGCTGAGCCATAGAAGAGGAGAGTGAAAAAACTGACTTAAAATTCAACATTCAAAAACTAAGATCACAGCATCTGGTCCCATAACTTCATGGCAAATAGATGGGGAAACAATGGAAACAGTGACAGACTTTATTTTCTTGGGCTCTAAAATTACTGCAGATGGTGACTGCAGCCATGAAATTAAAAGACACTTGCTCTTTGGAAGAAAAGCTATGACAAAACTAGACAGCATATTAAAAGCAGAGACATTGCTTTGCTGACAAAGGTACATGTAGTCAAAGCTACGGTTTATCCAGTAGCCATATATGGATGTGAGTTGGACCATAAAGAAATCTAAGCAGTGAAGAATTGATGGTTTTGAACTGTGGTGCTGGAGAAGACTGTTAAGAGTCCCTTGGACTTCAAGGAGATCCAACCAAGTCAATCCTAAAGGAAATCAGTCCTGAATATTCACTGGAAGGACTGAGGCTGAAGCTGATGTGCCAATACTTTGGCCACCTGATGTGAAGAACTGACTCATTGCAAAAGATCCTGATGCTGGGAAAGATTGATGTCAGGAAGAGAAGGGAATGACAGAGGATGAGATGGTTGGATGGCATCACCAATTCGATGGACATGAGTTTGAGCAAGCTCCAGGAGTTGCTGATGGACAGGGAGGCCTGGTGTGCTGCAGTCCATGGGTTCGCAAATAGTCAGATATGGCGGAGTGACTAAATTGACTGAACTGAGCTGAACCAGTTCAGAATCAGTAAAATAAAACATGGACTTGTTTGCTTCAATGAGCCCTGTGACGGTAGGGACTTTTGTTTGTTTTTAGATATTTTTGACACTGATAGAACACTGACAGAACAGTGCCTGGCCCTCAATACATGTTTGTGAAGGAATATAAAAGAAATCTTGTTGGTTATTTGCTGTGCCTCCTTTATCCTGCCATTACAGTTTCATTGGAGTGCTGTAGCCAGGAGCATCTGGCTTTGAGCAGGATCACATATTCTCTTCATGTCTGCACATTAAGTGCTCAGTGAATATTGAAGGAAAGAAGGAAGGAGAAGAAGGAGAGTAGGTAACATTTAGCTTCAAACAACATGAGACCAATATACTGGTTTGGGCAATAACTTCAAATGAATAATTGAACTACTGAGGATGAGCATTTTATTACATCTTCAACATTAATATGTAAAGGGCTCCCCATGTTTTGAACAAATGCATTTCTTAAAAGTAGGCACAGATTTGCTTTTTCTGCTTTGAATGGTATGGCTGTAATTGTCTCTTTGAATATACTAGCGTTTCGGCCTTTGGTAGCTCTGCAGAAATAGTTATAGTTGTGTTAATAGTACTGATATATTGAAGAAGATCCTTAAAAGAATTTCATAGCGTAGGTTGAGATATTTAAATGGAAATATTTATCCACATTATAGAAACTTAATCTGAGTAAATTTAAACTTAAAGCTAATGCATTGCAGTTGGGAATATAGGTTCCCTGCTCTTTCTGCCCAGCAGAAGTTTCCATTGGACCAGTTATTTATTTGTCCATTCACTTACTTACTGAACAAATGCAAGAGTCTGCTAGGTATAAAACACATTGTGATAGATAAAGGGAAAAGGGATGCATTTAGCATGATTTTCATTCACTTTCAAAATTTAGTGTTTTATATTCCATCTTAAAATCTATTCTGTCAATAACACCCTACCCTGTGATCAGACTTAGTCATTTTCATCAATGGCTCTGATGGTGGAATTGAGAAAATGCACTCTACAGAGGCATGTATGGCTTAGCTGGGTGAGCCTACACTGGAAAATAGATTTAGTGCTATATGCTCTTGAAAAAGTGAAGACATGAGGGAAAGTTGAGATTGAAAATTAGTGGGAAAAACTCAAGCATCTAAGAAATAAATGGATAGGCCTAGACACTGCTTTTCTGTGTCTATGTGTGACTATGCCTGTAAAGACTCACCAGGCAAAGGGGTGTGATCAACAGGAAGCAGGTGAGCAGTTCAGCTAGTGTGCCAGTTGGTGGGCAAAGCAAGAACAAAGGAGTAATCTTTCTTAACAGAGCACCTGTGAAGAGAGATGTATTGGATAGGGTCTAGGATTGGCTTGGAGAAGGCAATGGCAACCTGCTCCAGTACTCTTGCCTGGAAAATCCCATGGACGGAGGAGCCTGGTGGGCTCCAGTCCATGGTGTCGTGAAGAGTCAGACATGACTGAGTGACTTCACTTTCACTTTCATGCATTGGAGAAGGAAATGGCAACCCACTCCAGTGTTCTTGCTTGGAGAATCCCAGGGACGGGGGAGCCTAGTGGGCTGCCATCTATGGGGTCGCACAGAGTTGGACACAACTGAAGTGACTTAGCAGCAGCAGCAGCAGCAGGACTGGCTTCTCTTTTTAAAGGCAGACGAAATAGGGTAAAGTGTGGTGGATTTAAAGCAGTGGTTTTTATCCAGTGCAAGAAAATAAAATATGCATCAACCAGATACTCCTAATACACTGCAAAAATCTTATTAATATGTTACATAATTTTACCTTTCATGTCTGTTTATAGTCATGTATTCATATCTACTTTTTGATCAGATTGACTAAGTGGAGGGTAAAAGAGGGCTGAGAGGACAGAAATGTTATATATGCTAAAAGAACTTCAGAGAAAGGAAACCCTGGTTCCAGAAATATGTGTTAGTTAGCCAGAAAAAACATGTTGAATTTAGACATGAGAAACAGTCAAATTTTCACTGTAGTGACGGTAGGAAGGGCCATTGTACTACATGAATGTAAACTCAGAAATGTTGGATTAGAGATCCCTGAAGGGATTATGACATTTCATCCCTAGCTGTCTAAGAACCCAACTCTTGCCTTAGGTATTGTTTAATTTGGGACACTGAGCACATATCTGATGTCATGGAGACATTCTTCACAACCCTGTGATTTTTGTCAACTGGACTTCTTTGAAACAACATCACAAAGCAGAGTTAACTAAGTTTGAGAAACAAGATGAGTGAAAAGTAAGATAAAGCAAGGTCAAAGGTCAGGGCAACAGGACCCTAAATCGGGATGGAAATGTCTGCTTCGTGCACCTGACATGATGCTAGTAACGAAACAGGCACACTTTGCTGCATGAGGATCTTACGGGGCAATACCCTACTGGACAGGATGCAAACAAGACTATTTTTACATAACAGCCTCATCTACATTGATCTGTGTGTCTCAAGCAGTCAAGAGAAATGCTCTGGCGTTTGTTTCCATCATTGAATACGTACTGATCCTGCTTAACCTCTGTAAGTTGAACGTTAGAGGTCACCCTGGCTTTGTTGTATTCAGATTGCTTTGGAAAGCTACCTTGGTGTTTGGAGCTGCTGCCAACCTTTTTCAACATAAATTAAAAGTCACAAGGCTTTGCCACTTCTCCCTATGTGTTAAAGACTTGTGAAAAGCCATTCTGAGTTCACGTTCCTTAAAGAGTCCTTTTTATTATTCACATCGACGTTGTCAACTCAAAAAAAGCCTGTTATAAATGGATTAATTTATGGCAAGATTGTTGATTGACAGGAAAAAGTTTGTTATGTATGGATTTGACATCACAACCATGCATAGCCAATTTTTCCACTAACAGTTTCTTTAGGGAAGAATTCTCCTAGCCACATTGCATAAACAGCTGTTGGAAACACCTTTGCATCGATCATTTGTAATAGTTTATTAAAGTGGTACCTGGCAACATGTCTATATAGTTAAAGCCTTGCTCATTACCAAACCCCATTTTTCAGGAGTTTATTACTCAAGCTTTTCAAATCGCATCAAACTCAGACGTCATGTGTGAGCATTCACTCTCTGCATTGTTTCTTTTGTTAGCGAGGATTCTGAAGCAGGGGCCTCATTTCTTACGGAATGAATGGTGAGGACTGAGATTGATTCTGCATCAGATTTTTGAAAAAAGCTTCCCTTTTTTGAAATTAATTTTTCTCTAAAATGTTTTGAATGTTTATAGCTTTTCTTCTCTTGAAATATATATTTAGTTAAAAAAATCTTAATTATCACAGGACACCCTTATGCTCTTTTAGTTATAATTTTATGTGCTTGTATCATATTTGGAAGTTTCTCTTGATCACTGAGATGTTTGCCGTTTCCCTCCTGTTTGCCATTTCCCTCCTCTTTTCTTGCCTGTTCCCCTGTCTGTGCATAAAAACGCCTCCTTGACTTGCTTTCCTCTTTGCCTTTGAATTGAATGTCAACTCTCTCCTTTCTTAAAGAGTGTACTATATAAGTAAGAGGGCTTCCCAGGTGGCTCAGTGGTAAAGAATCTGCCTGCCAAGCAGGAGACACATGGCTTCGATCCCTGGGTTGGAAAGATCCCCTGGAGAAGGAAATGGCAACCCACTCCAATATTCTTGCCTGGAAAATCTCATGGGCAGAGGAACCTGGCGGGCTACAGTCCATGGCACTGCAGAGTCGTACACAACTTAACGGCTGAAGAACAACAATACTACAGGTAAGAGGATGGGCTTACTGAAACTCAGGCTGGAATGGCAGCTGTCACACATTCCACATGATTCTAGGCAAGTTATTTTGACCATATAATCCCTGTTTCTGTTACTTCAAAAAAAAAAAAACACAAGACAGGTACAATAACAATATCAGTCTCTAGCATTGTTTTTATATATATTTATATAAAGATATAAATGTAAGTTAATCTGTGTAAAGGGCTTGCCCTTTAAGTGATGGTTGCTGGTGCCCTACTAGTATAGAGTCAGGTAGAATTAGGCCCTAACATTAGTCCTCCCGCATCCTAGGGTTCCCTTCTAAGCCTCTTTTGAGGTCAGGGTACATTTTATTACAAGTGTTGATATCCCTCAGCTCCTCCATAGGATGTTGGCAGCTCCTTTTGGCAGCTTCCGTGGCAGCGATGCCTCCTACCCTAAACCTGGTATACCCTGGAACTTCTTCAGAGGGGGTAAAGGAGGAAGGTGCATAATGAACTGTGTTACTCCACTAGTCTGGATAAGCCCCAGAGCATATGAAGAGCTAACAGAGCCAGCTGGCTCCCCAGCAAGCCCTGGTTCTGCCAAGACCCACTGATTCCTGATGAGGAAACCCTGGTGCTGGGAAGACTGAGGAGGGCATTCACCCCCAAGATTACAGAGTTATTGGCTAAGGCAGAGTGTGAAGACTCAAAGAGCTAATGAATACTTTGAAACCCATTGAGAGGGGAGTCTATTAACTAGACTAATGGACAGAGGTAGTCTATCCATTGTATTAGTTTGCCATTTTTCATCTCTTGTGTACTGGGTCCTTGTACAGGGTGGAATCAGACTTTCTTGGTGATGATTTAGCATCTCTGAACTGACTTCTAGATCATACTCACACACTGCATGCAAAGCACTATGCTAGGCTTTCTCCACAATGATCAAACTTCCACAGCTGGATTCTTTAAAAATTTGAAAAAGCTGATGCCACAAATGTTGCTGGTGAAAAAATATCATGTAGAGTTTGTTCCTTTTCTTTCCCCCTTTTAAAAAAATTTATTAAGATTGAAAAATCTTTTGCAGCTTGACTTACTTATTTTCTAAGCTATTTTAAAGGAGATATTCACAGGCAAAGAAACTTTTCCTGCCCAAATGCAGTGTTTTTCTTTCTTTCCTCACAAGATGTTGCTATGTGTGTCAGTTCTAGAGTACATCACCCTCCTTTCTTCAGAAAATGTTCCCTTTTTCTCCTTGTGAAAATAAAAATTCTCCTCCTACTATAAACGCAAATTCTCATGGTAATATGTTTTTGTTTCTGAGAATCATCACAAAGTGGATTGAAAATGTTGTAATATGTTTTCAAAATTTCCAAAAACTACTTACATGAAATAGCAGGCAGTTTTGGAGTCACCATGTGATGTCCAAAATCATGACTTTGGACATTGTTGCTTCAGCACATGCACTTGTGAATTATTTTATGTTATTTTCATGAGAATTCAGCTTCAGATAATTAAAACTATTCAAACCAGACAGTTCTCATCCTTTGTGGTATTTAAAAGGCCTGGCAATTCATGAGATCTGTTATCTTGATACTATTTAGTGATCTGCTCTCTTGTGATGTCATTACCCACAGTGACAAAAGGCAGGAAAATAAATGTGCTTTGACATTATTCCAAAAAGCACTCAGGAAATAGCAATTTTTTTGAGATGAAGTAAGTTGAGAAGATTGGCATTTTCCAAAGACAGATGTGTACCCCTATGGTTCTGGTAACACCACCATGCTTTGAATCCCATTTGGACTTGTTGGGCGGAAAATCATGGGTAATGAAAATATTCATCAATTTCATCCCCTTTAGCTTGGTGGATGGTCCAGCCTTTAAGTACTTAGTGATGGAATCAACCAGCAAGAGGTCATCTCAAAGTCTTCTGCTGGATGAAGTCATTGCATTTTGAGATTTGGGGACACATCCCATTTTCATGACTATTTGAGGATATCCCAAGAGGCAGCACTGGGAGGTATTTAAACCAAGAATGATTGACAGTGTCTGTAAGTACTTATTATGTCAAGGCTTCAGCTTGTCGATTGATGGGAAATGATGTATAATAAATTAGAATGATCACACATCATTTCCCATCGATTGAAATGCCAAATCCTTGACGGAGTAATGAGTTATGGCCAATACCACTCACTGTCTTAGGGGTAGATTGATTGCATATCCTTTCATCGATGTGATCAAACAACTAAGAAATCCTAAGTATATATATAGCTCCCAAATTTTACCGTTGTTCCATTGCAGAGGATGAAGTTAGTGTTGCCTCAGTGAGCATTGCACAATGTCATGTGGGTGTTGGAACAAGGGTATTCTTCATCATCTGATGCAGTGAGAGCCTCTTCACTTCCTGCAGAAATACAGATACATCCTAAGTGCAGTGAGACTCAATGAAGCACCATTAGCCACCCTAGCTACAAAAGAACAAAACAGAAAGGCTCCCAAAGTCTCTTCACAGAAGCAAAAGGAGGAAGTTGACAATAAGCTCAATGGAATGAATGTTTAGTATGCTCATGCACCAGTGGGTGGATATTTTTCCTTTTCTTGTGTAACTTATTCTCAGTAAAACCTGCTTTTTAAAATCTTTTCAGTGGGTAAGACCAATTCATGTTCCTCTCTGGTAGGAAAAGGAGTTCCTTGTCATCTTATAATTAAATACCCAAAATCACCAGCTGTGAAAATTTTTATTTATTTAGATATCCAACCTGTCTGTTTTTCCTAGAGGAGGCAGGATAGCTGGCATGATGCATAAAATTCACATTCTTTGCTCCTCAGTCAACATTCAGTGACTATTTCTAAGATCTTTTGGACTTGTTGTATCTTCATAGGCATTTTAAAGTTAAAATAAATACGAGTTTTCTAAAGTTTCATTAATTCAGTAAGTGTTTTTTTCAGCAGCCACTATGTACAAGACACTGTGATAACCTTAAAAATATGTTACTGGGAAACAATTCAACATGGAAATTCTGTCTTTGTTAAGAAACAATAAAACACTTTCATAATTAGAAGATAAAACTATTCTCCAGCTTTAAACATAAACCCAAGCATTTGATTTCTTCATAGTTTTAAGGCCACTAGACTAAATACCCTATGAGGGTAAGGAATATTGTCTTATTAATTACTGTTATATTCAAAGCTAGTTAAGTTCTGGCACATGTCAGACATTCAGTAAAATATTCTTAAGTGAATAAATGAATGAATGAAGTATTGAGAATTATATATTCTTTTCAAAGTAGGTGATTTAATTCGTGTTTCTAGAAATTTCCACTTTTATGTTTACATTTTCTCCCTTGGTAGAATCATCACGGCCATTAGGAGGATGATATCCAACATGGTTACATAAAATTTAGCTATTGAGGAAGGATGAGAATGGTGAGGGAAGCAGGCAGATGAAACATTTAATGGTTCCTGCTTTAGTAAGAATTAAGATAAAGCATTTAGTGATTCTTGCCATAGCACCCTCACCGTATGCAGGTGCCCTCTAGGATTTTTACACAAGTTGTCTTATTACAACAATCATCATTTTACAGATATGAGAACTGAGGTCTTGAGAGGTTAAGTAACTTTCTCAAACTTATGTAGATAGTGAGTACAGCTGTTGAGAGTCCAACCAGTCTCCTCAGATCTGCAACTGACCTATTATTAGGAATGATCAGGGTAGAATCAACAGCTTGAGAACTCCTGTGAGAGACTCATGATATCACTGTTAAATATAAGGTAGGAGGATACGACTAATGCAGGGTCTTCTGTCCACGCAATGGATACACAGAAACCACAACTACCCTTCAAATGATTCACTGAATGAAAAAACTGATCAGATTATGAGATTTGTGAAACTGTTAAGAAGCTAAAACATCATGAGCACAATTCTTGACTCTCAATATCTCTTATGTAATCATAAAAGAATTATTATTCATTTGATTTACTTTATTCTATAGTAATTATTACAGGTAAATAACATATTCCCTACACCTGGGAAATGGTCTGTAAAGAGGTATTTATGAAGTGGTAATGTAGGTGTGGGCTTCCCTCATACTCAGATGGTAAAGAATGTGCCTGCAATGTGGGAGACCTGAGTTGGATTCTTGGGTCAGGAAGAACCCCTGGAGAAGCAAATGGCAACCCACTTCAGTATTCTTGCCTGGAGAATCCAATGGACAGAGGAGCCTGGCGAGCCACAGTCCATGGGATTACAAAGAGTTGGACACAACCGAGCAACTAACACAGAACAACAGCAAATATGCCACAATAATATTAGTACTCATAAGAATCATTTTACACCCTCATACTACCAGTCAGTCACAAATATTTATTGGCATGATAGAAAAAGCTGAGATGATAAAATTATCTGGACTATAGTCATTAATTTATTAATAATTCTGAAAAGTGATTTATTTAGTAATATTCACATCGGGTTGTAAAGAACACTAGGGTTTAAGAATGGAGTCATTGGTAACTGAAGAAGAAAAAGTCAATTTAATTATCCTTTCCTCTTATTCAAGCAAGTAGAATATTGTATTAAAACACTAGTTTCATCAGATAGGTGCAATATAAGGCAATAGGTAAACTCAGGGAAAGATGGTGTGCACCAAAGCAGACAGGGACTGTTTCCATGAAACCAGGATTCTGAATAGCACATCATGGGCCAGCTGCTCACCATTATTTCACTAGCAGGCAAGTCCTTGCTTTCATCCTCAGGAAATCTAAACCTGGTAGAATTTGCAATATAATTATATTTAATTGGTTGTACAAGCACTTCCTGACTTTGAGTGGAGTTGAACTCTAAATGTTAATTTAAACTTATCTGCTTGTATTTTAAACACATTTTCCTATAGAAAGAACGCCATGTGTGATGGTTAGGTTTGGAGGCTATTTAGAAGAGCCTCTTTTGCACACTGTTGGAAACCAGAATTATAAAAATGATGGCCAATATTATTTCAATTGTATTTACTGCACTTTACTTTGCTTCTACAAAAATATGCATCTAAGTCCTACTTCTAAATGTCGGGAACCACTTTCCTTAGCAGTGGTCTCTCTCCTGAAAGGGTCCCTTCTTATTGTGGACCCTTAGTTTACCAACTCCTTTTCCTTCTACATCTGCATAAAAATAGAAGCTCATGAGGTAATCTTCTTGCTTCATATTTTATATTAAGAGGGGAAAAAGCCATTGACCTTCTAGGGGAGTAGGAGCTAGTTCTTCCTCCATGCGCAGTTTACAGAAATAGGTTGCTTGTAACGTAGAGAAAGGCTGTGCTGTCGGATGTGAACACACAGGCGCGTAGTGGTGTGTGTTCTGCCACGTCCACCCTTGGATTAGTTTGCTCAGTGTATCTATTCAATGTATCCTTAAAGGCGGAAATTATGACTGACAGTTGTATAGTGATTTGCAATATATAGAGTACTTTCACAACATTTTTCCTTTTAATGCCAACAATAAGCTTATAAATTAAGTGTTTTATCCCATAATAGTGACTAAGACTCAGTAATGTGACGTAATATATCCAAAGACCCACCACTATTAAATGGCAGAGCTGTGATTCTAAGGAAGATATTTTTGGTCCCTAACTTCTGTGCTCTGCCTATGATGTCAGACTGCCATAGCAGAATTTATACTGTCAAACAACTGAGGGTTGAAGATCAAATCAAGTTAAAGCATTTGTACCAGTCTTTCTTTTAGAAATTGAAGAATCCTCCTCAGCATTAACTTGGGGTTTCTTTAAGTCCACCATTACGGAAACAATTGGATTTTCTGCCAAGAAACATTAAGGCTGATTTGACAAGAATGACGAGGCACTTTAAGAGTTGATTGACTGTTAGTACAAGGCTTTTAAAGCTTTCTAAAATTGCTTAAACTATAAGTGAAAGAAAGGGAGCTATCTACACAGACTTTCAAAAGAAAGCCTAGGACATAAAGAACAAATGGTAGGACAGTCAGATATGCATATGTCTACCCAACAATTCTCTGATTCCTACAGTATACAGATTGATTTGGTTTTCCCACGACGTTCTATAGTTCTCACACTCAGGGACACATTGAGGTCTAAATTTATGAATATTAAAAAGTAGTTTTGTGTTTATTGAAGGACTTTCAGAAGATCTATTTAGCTAAGACTCTTGTTGAGATATGTATTTGCAACTCTAACTTGGAACTTCTAATCTAAAGCAAATTTTACCCTTTTTCACTTTTTTGATAGGGTGTGGCAACACGAGAAATCAATGGAAAACAGAATCTTTGAAGTTGACAGCATCTCTGATGAAATCTTCAAGGTGAGTTATAGGAACTTCAATTATTATAAATCCATACTTAGGACCCATGGTGACAGAATTATTTCAAAAGGGTTACAATTTTAAAGAAAAAATAAGGCAAGATTTTTCTCCATCTCCTTTTCAAAGAACATATTGAACTACAGTGTTCATTAATGTCAATAACAGATTTTTCACTGTTCTTCTGTTAAAGGAAAACAAATAAATTAACAAAATGAATGTTTTATACAATATATATTTTTAAAAATCTCATAAAACTCTGGCTTTTAAAGACATTTTTAAGAAGATTTTTAACCATGAACTTTTCCTAATCTTCACATTTAATTAATGATCATTTATATTAGAATCTTGAGTCCTTGAAGGAATGAAATTCCAACAAGAAATATGAAGTAATATGAGGCCATTGATAACCTTAGTATTAGAAAAAATAGCCAAGCTCAGAGTTAAGCAAAATAACCAAGTAAATGGTCAGCTATTTAAATAGACTGATAGATAGATAAACCCACATTGATTTCCAAATGCTATCACATTCATAATGTTGAGAGTTTTGGTCACTTGAAAACAGATTTTTGAAATCTTTTACTGAGACAGGAGAAAATGCCACTTGTACTTAAGGTTTAGAAGACTCATTTTATATAAAGAAGCACCTATTAAATTAAGTCCCTGAGAGAGTTGAAATAGATGGTGATATTCTAGTCTTTCTTAATTTTTTTTTCATTTTAGAAGATGAAGTTCACCAACCATCTAGAATCCCACCATAAATGTTCAAGCTTCATAGTATAAAAAAAGTAAACGTTTAAAGTTCTGATGTATTATTTGAAATTTCTCTTCTGTAATGATACAGCTGGAGGATAAGAGCTGGCTTCCTCAATATTGTGCTATTGACACTTTGGGTCAGGTAATTCCTTGCTTTGGGGAGCTGTCCTAGACACGTAGGATGTTTAGCAGCAGCCCTGGATTCTGCCTATTACATGTCAGTAGCTCTTTCATCCAAATTATAATGACCAAAAATGTCTCCTAACGTTGCCAAATGTCCCTTGGGTAGATGGACAGAGGGACAAATCCATGCCTGATTAAGAAACACTGGGGTGGAAGCATAGACTTCTAGGGTTCCACTCCATTTTATTTTTTTTAATATACTGAATTTGAAGGTGAGTTGGCTAAATGACATGTCCTAGCTCATGCAATTGATTAGAAGTTGAGGTAGAATCCAAACCTAGATCTTATTATAGTATTCTTCCCATTGTAGCATATTAACTTTGGATAGTACTGTGGAAGGAATATTCCACTGACCCACAAACAGTTAAGTCATTACTCAGGAACATCCTGGGTGCCTTGAGATGGTGGCCATCTGAGATGAGTCAGAAAGAACACATTATTTATATGAATGAAATAGAAATATTCAGAAAAGTTTTACTTGTTACAGTTCAGTCTTGCAGACACTTCAGGTGATGATAACTTAATAGCGTCAAACTGCTCACATAGCATGTTTGAAGTTGTACTGCAATGAAAGGAATCTGTGAAAGTCTCTTACCTTCTGCCACCCTATTTTAGATAGGAATTTGTTGCAAGTGTCCTGATATCATAATAGTATATAACTAAAAGTAGACAAAATGTGCCTGGCAGGAGCAATAAACTAAAGACCAAATTAATAACCCAGGACCACTCATTATGTAAGGAAATTTGTACATAAGCTGTGACAGTGTCTGTCCCCTTGAACTGGCCCCATTAGCCATCTCTAGTTTATTAAAGTAATAATGGAAACCTTCTCTAACAAGCGATCACCAAGAAAGTCCACTGCTGGGTAACCAGCTGTTTGAGGAACTAAAAAGAATAAAAAGAGAGTGAAAACAGATGGGATATATTTTGCATTTTTACTCAGACATGAATATGTACACATATTATATTAGGCCATCTCTCCCACACATGTCCCTTTCTCCTTGGCACATTATGTTAACCATTCATCACTTCCATATATCAACTTCATCCAAGAATTATGTATGCTCTTTCTTTCTTAGATTACCCCCTTCTTTATGCTACTTTTTATTGAGCTCTTTGGTTAAAATGTGTTAATTTTTCATAAGACATTTTATAACTTATGCTGCATGGAAGATTTTTGTGTGAAATATATGTTTGTTTGAAGCAGAATTTATATTGTGTGGTTAGCTAGTAGTCCTACTAGGCTTCAAGACTAGGAGGATTTTGGATCATTAACTGCACTTTAGATTGTCTGAATGTCAATCAGACTGAGTGTGAAAACTTTTAAAATAATTTAAAAATCTTATGCATAAGGAATATCTATTTTTGTTAAGCTGGAAAATAAAGAAAAAATCATAATTATACGTAGTCTCATCTCCTGGAGATTATAGATTAATTACCCCTCTCCTCCTCACACACATACAGATACCGCACACACACACATGCATGTATGTATGTATGCATGCATGTGTATATAGATGTGTATATATGTATACATATGTATATATTGGGGTTTATATGATAAACAATTTTTGCCACTTTTTCATGTTGTTACGATTAGTTTTTTGTGCCCTTGATTATTCAAAGATATATTCTAATTGTATGCAGATACTCTATTTAAATATTCTTCATTTTCTTGTTATTGAACTTTTGATTCCAATTTTATCTGGCCATTTTAGTATAAAATTATAATATAATAGTAAATTGATGATACAGTTGATTTTGTACCTTTGTTTTTCCTAGGTGTTTTTCCTTTGATTTCCTAGAAGTCAAATGCTGAATGTAAGACCATAAACATTTATAAAACTCCTGATACATATTGCCAGCTTGTCCTCCAAACAGATTCATCAATTTAAATTTCCACCAGAGATGTATGAGGAGATTTCTAATTTAAATGAAAAATGTAGTCGCTTAATAGGTGTCAGCATTAAACAACCTGAGGATTTGTTTATATGAATCCCCTCCCCACTTTCAGCACTATAATTTTTTTTTAACATTAGCTGCTTTTAATGAGTGGACATGGATCAAAAGTAAAAGAATGTAATAGGGGCTACCAAAATGCTTTTTATTTTTAAAATAATGGAATCATTAAAAATATACAAAATATCAAATATGAAAGGGTATTAGATATCATTTAGCACACTTTCTCCTTTACTCAAAATTTAGTCCTTTATTAAGCATTTATTATATGTCATTTCTATAATCTTAAATCCAGTTGGGAAGATAAAAAAAGTGCATAATGAATTGTAATATTTTCTACAAATATAAAGACAGTGGACAAAGTGCAATGGAAATATAGGCGAGTGGGGGAAATGTTTAACTTTTCTCTGAAGGATAGAACCAGAAAAACACGTGTGGAACAGGTAATTCCTGAGGAATGAATTTTTTTTTTTTCAGGAGAGGGAAAAAGTGTTTCTGGGATGAAACAACATTAAATAGATATGAGGACATGAATTTGCACCACTTACTATTATACAGCTTACTCAGACATTGGTAGTGAGGAACATAGAAGCCAGCACATGTAGGGTTAGTATCACATTTTCCGTGTCGTGTGCAGAAGTTTAGTCTTATTCTCTAGCGAATGAAGATTTCTGAGCAGGGGACGTGATTCTTTCTGTATCTGCATCTTCAAGTGAGAAGAAACTGGAGGCAGAATGGGTGATTGTCGGTGTTGCCTAAACGAGATGATGGGGGCTTGAACCATGTCAAGTGGTGGAAAGACTACACATGAGGGGGATGGGGTAAAAGCCATATCCCGTCAACCAGTCCATCAGCAGATACTGACTGAGTGCAAGCTAGGTGCTAGAGATTCAGAGAAGAACAAGATAGGAAGTTCTCCCCCATGGAATTTTCTATTTTTTTGAAAAAGAATTGGTGCAATAAATAAGTAAATATGACAGAAAACTAATGATGATGAACACCATGCTTAGACTGCCATGAGGTTAGAGTAAAGGGCGTCTTCTCCCTTAGGATGACATATGAACTGCTGCATGGAGGTTGAGAGAAAAAGACAGCCATGCGAAGAGCCAGAGCTCCCTCACTCTCAGAGAGACGAAAAGGGAGAAGGCCTGCAGGGAGAAGCATTCTGCAGAAGAACAGATAAGTGATTGGAAAGGCTATATAGGGGAGCGAATAATCATATTGACTTTAGAGTCATATACTCACGACTACAAATCCAGGCTATTCTACTTGCCCTATTAAGACTCAGCTTCCTCTATAAAATGAGAAAAATAATGCAAACTTTTAAAAAATCACTGTAAAGATTATATATAGTAATATATGTAAAATTTAGCACATTGACTTCAGATAGTAAAAATTCAACAGAAAGTAGTCACCATCATCATCGTGAAGAAAGGGAAAATTTGAGCCCTTCAAGTTTTTGTCTTCAGTGACTGAGAAATGAGCAGGGAAGCCTGGAATAGAAGCATGTTGGCATATTCAGATAGTGAATCTGCTTTGAGAGGCTTGTTGGAAATCCAGGGGACATTTGGACCTAGAGGTCAGGAGAAAAGTCCGCATACAAAGCATGTGCGAATCACTGGTATTGCCCAATAGAAATAAAAATAAAATACAAAATCAGGATGAGAAAACTGAGAATGTAGCAGTTCATGAGAGTAATCTCTTTTTATTAGAGAAATATCTAATAGTTTGAAAAAAATCTTTTAATACTTTGAAATCCATGTCCAGTTTTATATCCAGTGGCCCTGGTCAGTCTTTACATAAATATGCAGAATAAAAACAATCTCTATTTAGAATAATAGCTTTTTCAGATACTTGGAAAACGGTATGTTTGACTCCTCAGTCTTTATTTGGGAAAAATCGTCACAAATATTTCAATCTTTCCTCAGATATTAGGACGTTTATGGCCTCTCATCATTCTGATTATATTTCAGATGAAATTTAGTCTGTTCTTGCCCGGAACTAGCCCAATTTTCCAAGTGTGATTTGACTACCTTGTTAGTTCTTACCTATCATTTTCATCTGCTGGGGACTTTATAGTTTTATTTTTTTCATCTCTCATATTAGTGATTGTGCCAACTTCATATGTTAATACCAATTTGACAGATATGATTTCTAAATCTTCATCCAAGTTGTGGACTATTCTTGCTATTCACTAGTAGGTAGACAGGTACCCTTGGCTTCATTTTCCTTGAAAGTTAGACTTTAAAGTGTTGCCAGAGACAGCATAAAGAAACCAAAAGGAAATAAAAAAAAGGAGGTGGGATAAAAACTATTAGACATAGACTGTGGGAACTGTAAAATCTCGGGAGATATTTGGGCGACCTCTCTATTTCTCCTTAGTGAGGATGATTATATTAACAATGATAGTGATGTTAATAATAATTATAACAATAGGTCACTGATACCAAGTCTGATAAGTGCTGAAACTCAGTTCTCACAAAAATCTTATGAGGAAGCATTATTATTATTTTCATCACCTTTTTTCAAATAAGGAAATTGAGCTTTAGAATAACTAATGTGCCCATAGTCACACTAATAGAAAAATGGATGAATCTGGGATTTGAATCCAGGCAGTGTAATTCCAGTACACTATATTATACTGCTCTGTCTCGTGCTAATAATTATAACTTTTTAGCCTGTGTCACTTTCAATACCAGTTACCTTTATTTTAAGGGATATTTTTTACAAGAAATGATCATGTTATTACTGGATACATGAGAGTAATTAGAAAAGAAAGCTGGATTAGAATAGAGATTGGGGGCAGCTGGCTTGGCTCACTCACCAGCTAAGTCCTTCCTATATATATATGGATCTCACAGTGGACCTGAGCAAAATTGAAAAAAATGCGTGAACCTTCAGAATTCAAAATCTTTGACCTTGAACAGTCAAAGATTAAATATGTAACTACCAAGGAATTAATGTCTCCATTTTGGGAGAAAGGGAAGAAATTTATTTATTTATTTATTTATTTTTTAAATTACAATACTGTATTTGTTTTGCCATACATTGACATGAATCAGCCATAGGTGAACACAATCTCCCAATGCCGAAGCCCCCTCCCACCTCCCCACCCCACATCCTCTACCTGAATCATCCTGTGCATCAGCCCCATGCATCCTGCATCCTACATTGAACATAGATCGGCACTTCGTTTCTTACAAGAAAATATACATGTTTCAATGCCATTCTCCCATACCATCCCACCCTTTCCCTCTCCCTCAGAGTCCAAAAGTCCATTCTATACCTCTGTGTCTCTTTTGTTGTCTCACATATAAGGTCATCATTACTATCTTCTAAATTCCATATATATGTGTCAGTATACTGTATTAGTGTTTTTCTTTCTGGCTTACTTCACTCTGTATAATCGGTTCCAATTTCATCCATCTCATTAGAACTGAGTCAAATTTATTCTTTTAAGGGCTGAGTAGTACTCCATTGTGTATATGTACCACAGCTTTCTTATCCAATCATCTGCTGATGGACATCTAGGTTGTTTCCGTGTCCTGGCTATTATAAACAGGGCTGCAATGAACATTGGGGTACATGTGTCTCTTTCAATTCTGGTTTCCTTGGTGTGTATGCCCAGCAGTGGGATTCCTGGGTCATAAGGCAGTTCTATTTGCAATTTTTTAAGGAGTCTCCACACTGTTTTCCATAATGGCTGTACTAGTTTGCATTCCCACCAGCAGTGTAAGAGGGTTCCCTTTTCTCCACATCCTCTCCAGCATTTATTGCTTGTAGACTTTTGGATCGCAGCCATTCTGACTGATGTGAAATGGTACCTCACTGTGGTCTTGATTTGCATTTCTCTGATAATGAGTGATGTTGAACATCTTTTCATGTGTTTGTTAGCCATCCGTATGTCTTCTTTGGAGAAATGCCTATTTAGTTCTTTGGCCCATTTTTTAATTGGATCGTTTATTTTTCTGTAGTTGAGCTGCATAAGTTGCTTATATATCTTTGAGATTAGTTGTTTGTCAGTTGTTTCATTTGCTATTGTTTTCTCCCATTCAGAAGGCTGTCTTTTCACTTTGCTTATAGTTTCCTTTGTTGTGCAGAAGCTTTTAATTTTAATTAGATACATTTGCCTTACAAAATTCTCCTCAGTCCTCATGTTTTTGTAGGAAGATTTGGATGGCTGTGGCAAAATCTTCAGTACTTCCACTGGCCATCAAACTTGCTGCTACTGCTAAGTTGCTTCAGTTGTGTCCGACTCTGTGCGACCCGACAGACGGCCTCCTACCAGGCTCCTCTGTCCCTGGGATGCTCCAGGCAAGAAACACTGGAGTGGGTTGCCATTTCCTTCTCCAATGCGTGAAAGTGAAAAGTGAAAGTGAGGTCGCTCAGTCGTATCCGACTCTTAGCGACCCCATGGACTGCAGCCCACCAGGCTCCTCCATACATGGGATTTTCCAGGCAAGAGTACTGGAGTGGGGTGCCATCAAACTTGAACAGGGGATATAATCAGTTAACAAATATTCCATTTGATTGTATGAGTAGAGTCCAAGAAACACTCAATATGTACTTGAAGATTTAGTGTTGAAATGGATCTATTGACATATTTAAATAAGTTACCCACAAAATTTAGAGGCAATTTTTGTGAAGAGAAATTGGAGAAACCAGAAACTTCTACTAATGCAGGTAATTCTATTTTGCTACATAAATAATTAAATGTATACATGTCTTATAAATGTCAGTACTTAAACTGGAGAAAATTTTCCAAGATCTTTTCAGATTGATACCCTATTTAGTTGAACAAAAAGAGAAGCAAGTGATGATCCAGTGCTTTTAAAAACTCTGGTGAACTGGAGAGACTATGACATTTAAAATGCACATCTAAAAGCTTCTAGGTGGAATTTAAATAACTTCATTATTTTACCTTTTCCTTCAAACCACCCCAAATATCCTGACTATACTATAGACCAATCACTTGACCAATTTTCTGTATAATTGAAATCATATTCCTTCAAAACCACTAGTAGGGGAATGCTTCTGAGACTCCTTCCTAGCCGTATCTTTTTAAACTTGTGTAACTTAAAAATGACCAGGCAGAAGTTTTCCTTGTCTTTAAATTGCTTTGCCAAGTTTCAGCTTTGAGCACATTTTTATGACTGATTTATTAAACCTGAAAACTAGAAGTTTATAATAGAAATTCTCATAAAGCCTTAACTGCAGCATTGCTAGCAGGTACTAAAAGAATGGGAACACTGATGGACCCTCAGCAGAGGCATTTCTAGAACTCGACCTGAGAAATTCGGTCACGTGGTCATTTATTTATTTTTAGGTGAATAATCTTCAACCATTCTAGCAGAAATTTTTGTTCTGTTGATAAATAGGAAGCATGTAGTAGTCTGGCTATGAATTATACCTTCTGTTGTCATTATTAATTTTAAGGACACATTAAAAGAAGCTTCCTCCATAACATTGCACTCGAGGAAAAGAAAAAAAAATGTGTGCTTATCTTTCAGGCTGACTGAGGAGATTTATTGCAAATAAAATGATTCCAAATTGACTAGGGAGATTTATTGGAAATGAAATTATTAGAAATCCCTGTTCCTTTTTAAGCTATTTAGAATGTACCTAAGTGGAACATTTTTGCTTTAGTTTCAGAAATACAAACTTCTGGCATTGCTCATCATTAGAATTTTTCCCGCAGGCTTTGGCTTTATTAGCAGCTTAAAAGTATATTTAGCACTGTCATATGTGAAATCTCTTCACTCTGTTAAACTAATATGGGATAAAATGTCTTTTTTACAGTGTTACTCATTCATTATATAAAAATGAAAGCAACCACTTCAGTGTGGATCCAGAGCTACTATTTTTATGACAAAGGAGAGGTGACAATACATATCCCGTAGGCACAATGAGAGTATTATATAAGAGTCATTAGTATAATTGATATCCATAGAAAGAGTGTTTTATCCAACATGATTAAAATGCGCAATACATTATGTAGGTTCCAGCGTTCCAGCTGCTATGTTGTAATCTTTCCTTTGATAGATATCTAGTGAAAAATAAAATTATCCTCGTTAAAAGGATAATCTTCTACTACTTAAGGCTGTGAGAATGTGAGACAGTTGCATGCCAAGTGCTTCCACCATTTACATGTGATTTTCGCCTGTGTGTTGTGTTTTGTTTCAGATTTCTCAACCATGGAGAGACAGGAGAAAGGTCTCTTTAAGGAAAGACATCTTTCCCAATGAGCTAGGAAAAAGCACGAGTTATAATTCTTTGCCTTTGTTTTAAATTCTCCTTTTTAGGTCCACCTTAAATGTCTACAGTAGTGAGACCCATCAGTAAATGGAATCACAGAGCCTAAAATTTTAAATTGGCTTCAAGTTGAGAGTAATGTCTTAAAGGCAAATGAATCAAATAATTATTTTAAAAGAGTGTCTCTGCACACAATATACACATTGACTATTTCATTCATTTTAGAGGTATTTGTTGATTACCTACTTCGTACTAAGTACTTAGTCAGGTGCTGGGGACCCATAGAACTTCTTGTCCATGAATTTCATTTTAAATAGTGAATCAGGAGGGAAAAACAGGTGGATATCAAATAAGCCTGGTTTCCCTCTTCAGTCCTCAGAAGCATGCATTATTGAGTCATAGAGCTAGAACAACAGGTAACATTATGTTGATATGATGCTCATCTCAAAGAAGTAAAAGCAAAGTGTATATACTACTAGCTCAACACTTATAATAGAATCTCTGAGTTACTGTCATTTTTTTCCTTTTTGCATATATTGATGATAATAGCAATACTAAAAATAAGAAAAAGGTTGAATGCTAAGGCTACTTGGAGATATCCAGGAAAGGGAAGTCAGTGACAAAAGAAGCGGTATGTCTACTTCTTAAGTGCCTTATCTGCCAGAGCAAAGAGGGCTGTTGCAAGCTGCCCTGGTAATTAGAAGTTCTTCTTTCTTCCCTTCAATGGACTTCCAATAATGTTGAGAAACAAATGAAATAAAATACTTAAACTTCTTGTAAACAAACCATAAAGTGCTTTCTGGGTTTGTGACATCACTCTAATTTTTGTATACTAACTTCTGTAAGTTGCAGGCCTTATCTATAAATAGGGAAGAGCACTTGGCTGCCCATCGAAGTTATAAATGCACTTTAAGTAGGAAGGGATATCAGCTGTTTTTGAGGATCCTGGATACCAAGAAATGTCAAAATGATTATCTGAAAATTATGTAAGGAAATGAGTTGCTCAGCAAATCCACATTCTTGGCTGTCTTTGATAGTATAGTATAGATAGTAAGGCATCAGTGTTTGAGAATGCAAATTATCCTTTAAGTACAGGACAGTGAAAAATAAGAGGCAATATTAGATTAACTGCACACTTAGGTAAAAACTTTGTAGGATGAAATAATGATGGACCGAACATATACTAGGGAGACTGATTTATCTTTACCTGCTCCTCATTTGTCTGTAGTTGACTGAACGCTTTCATTTGTGAATAATAAACTAATGTCATGGTATAGTGTCTTGCTCGCCAAGATGGTCAGATTCCGTCAGGTTGTAACTCGATTACACATTCCCACATTCCCCCTTCCCGTAATATTCTTTACACAATGCTGCAATTTTCAGGTGCAGATCCTCCAGCCTCACCCCAGCTTTATCTCTCAGCTTTTCCTTCGGATGTCATCTATGACATTTGTAATCACAGAATAGACTAACTTATCTTCTCTACTAGTGTTCTAAAAAGTGACTTCATCTCATTAATTCATCATTATTCACAGTAATTTGATGTGATTTTTGTTGTATGCTGGTCAACATGATGTCTTCTTGCACCTTGGGGTGGTGAGATTTCCTGGGAGCAGATTCCAGAATTTTCTGTACATCCTCCTTATTACAAAGATTCAGATATGCCTGTGGTCTTATAAAAGTTTCAGTGATGAGATTATGATTCTAACTCAGCATAAATATTGTTATTGTTAGCTAGAGTAATAATGATAGATGAGGAGAATGGTAAAGACTTGGCATGGTATTATCCTTAGAGTGTTCAGTGTTTCCACTGGCACAACTGAAGATATCATTTAGTATACCAAGAAGATATGTGATGGTTCAGGAGCCATTACCAGCCTCTGTTAGAGCCTTTTCAAATCCATTGCTTATTGTGTATGTTATGAATAAGAGAGCACAGAAATTATGCATGCGGGGCTAAATTCTCATCTTGCTCTGAACCCCCATGGACCTCTCTTTGAAGTCAATAGGAGCTCAGCAGGGGGTAGAACAAGATGAGAATTTGGAAAAGGAACGTGAAGAAAAAAGGATAATTTTCCCCGACCATATCATCATTTGGTGTGCGTTAAACGCTCACACAGTGCCTCACCCCAATTCCTTTTTACTTCAGTATCAATAAAATGGCATGACAGATTTTTCTGTGTGTGTCTCTGTATGTATGTACTGTAGGTCATTTTCAATGGGAAGAGAATTGGATAACTTCAATTACTCTCCTATAAGCTGTTATTATTGAACTGAGCCAGAAATGCTTTATTTTCAATAAAGAAATATTCACACAATACTACTTTCATGCAAATTCAAGTGCTATAGGTTTTCAGAGATTTTCCAGAAAGGACATTTTTCACTGGCCCAAATAATTAACAACTTGTCTTTGTCCCCTTGCTTCCATTCAACAAATTCTTACTTTGTCTACTGTGGGATGCCTGCACAAACGTGTGCTCTCCCAGGACAACACTGTTCGAAATCAACAATGCAGTTTTTGTTTCTGCATTCTAATATCCACCCCCCCTCTCAGGATTTGCATTGTTTGGTACACACAATGGTAAGTGAATGTCCAGAGGGGAACTTTGAAAAACAACCTGCCCATAAGCTAGAGGCCACACCTTCCACATTAAAGGCGATGCCCACTCTTTGTCAAATTGGCACATGCCTTTTGAACAGGGGTTGCCCTCAGAAACTTGGCTTTTAAGATAAAGCTCGTTTTGATCACACCATTTCCTTTGGGGAAGAAACCAAACTCTGTCAGAATTTCACACCTGGATGTGTGCAGATGAAATGTCATTTAACTTAGGACCATTAATATTCACGGGATATCTAACATAATTCATGAGGGTCTGTTATATATGATAGTAACAGTATCATTTACATTGAACCTTAAAAATATTGACAAAGACAAGTTCTTAAACACTGATGAAACCTTGTATTGTGTGTTATGATTTCTTGGTTTTATACTTGGTGCAGTTTTTCAATTAACTGCTCTGTATTCAGAGCGATTATTCATTTATTACAGTCAGTTTAGATACGGTAAAGATTAAAGGAGTAAAACAAATCATTTTAGTGACACTGGCTAGTGATACACTGTTATTATTCTGATTTTTATTTGTTTGTTTTCTTTTTTATTTGGCTTTTGCATGACAGGATTTATGGTACCTACTTTTGAATGCTAAGTCTTTTTCCTGCCTGGTTTCTATTTTTATGGTTTTAAATAAGCAAAAACAGCCATAAGATTTGAACTGGAGTTACCTATCTAATTTATCAAACGAAAGATACATGTGTAGAAATACTAATTCACACACACAAACATTTTCAAAATTATTTTTTGGTCAGTGACAAGATTTTCTCGGTTACATGAAATGAGTACGTGGTCTTTTTAAAGTGTAAAGATTCTCAGAAGTGTGGAAGACAAGAGTTGAATTTATGTAGTACATAAATGAGGCGTCAATATATGAAAAATCTTATAAGAAATAGCACACAATTTTGAATGCAAGCAAACCAAGGTAACTACACATATTAGACATTTGGAAGTTAATGATATAGAGTACAGCGCTTTGACTGTCAACCTTGCCTTGTGGTTTTCCCAGTGTATTGCAACGACATGCCCTGTAATGTGTCATTTTGCTTCTAAAGGGGTTTACATGCTTTTGAAAGTGACTTAGATTTTGGCAAAGTTTATTTTATGCATTATGCATAAAAGTTGTCATCAGGATTTAACAAAGCATTTTGCAGAGAAAGATTAGAAATAAAATCTCTGCACACCAAAATGATTTGGATGGTTTTGCTAGATGGTGTGAACTTAAAAAAAAATTAGCATGTATCTTAGCCCTTTTTCAAATTTCAAAAGATGAAAAAGCTCTACAGTGAAGAGAATTTTAATGTACAGCATTGGAGCAAAGCTCATCAGTGCTATTTTGTTTCCTTTTGGCTAGTATTTTCCTGTTTATAACATTAACAATTCCACATCCAGTGGACTTACAATGGCATTAAGACAAGGAATTGTCAGGTTCAGTAATTAGTGTCAGGTATTTCCTACTGGAGAAATGAGGGTATTGAAAGAGGAAACCTATTCCATATGTTTTGATTTGAAGTCATAGGACTCTTGATGGAATACAACTGTATTTGTGGATGAAGAGAAGAATTTGATTGGGAAAACTGATAGAAGAAAATGTTAGGATTTTAAGTTAAAATGACCATTTCACAATGCTTCCTGTATTTTAACACTTTTTAAAGCTAGACACGTTAGTTCCTTCTCCTTCCATGTTTTAAAATGAAGAACAAAGGTCTACAGGAGTTAAAAGATCTCCCTTCCTATATAACTAAGCTTCTCTGGGGACAGCACTGAAGAATTCTGTTTTTAAAGGCATATGGAGAAAGAGTAACTTTTTTTTTAACTTAAACAAGAAATGAACTAGTTGAAACTTGAGCCTTGAAATAAATCTCTTCTGAAGTTAAACTGAGTGTCTTGACTTCCAATCAAGACTTCTTTCTCCCTATACTCCCAGGGTCATGTCCAGTTGTGGGTGTTCCTTTTATGTGTGTATCTTTATAAGGATAGTTAGTCCACCTGTGGCATTGCTGAGACTATTTTTGGTAGCTTCTGTACATGGATGCTAAAGGACTGGTAGCTTCACACCATGAGCAGATTGAAGTCCTTGCTTTTTATTGCTATTTTTGGAGGTATCATTACTGTAGAATTTAGGATACAGCCCTTGGAAATCCACTTTTTTTTTTTTTTGGCAACCACACAGCAGCTCTCCTTGGAGTACTCCTGCTATTAGTGATTGTATGAGTCGGATATGAACAATACCCACAGAAACCCAGGAATCTTGCTCTTTCCCAGTCACCAGAGGGTCTTATCTGTTGTTTCAGGTAGCAGTTCACATTTTGTTAGTAAGGTCATTGCACTTTTTTTTTTCATTGTACAGACTTCGGGGGCTTTTTCACCACCAAGAAGATTAAAAAAATACATATATAACTTGCTCTTTTATTTTTGGTTCCTCACTTCCAGGAAAGTTAACTGGAACTGACTAGTTTTATTGACTTACCAAGTACCATGGAACTGGAAACAAATGAAGAAGCATTAGCATTCTACTGTCTGCTTTAGTTTTTTTAACTCTATTCCTCTCAGCTTGTCTCTTATCCACAACCCACCCTCCCCCTTTTTTTAAGAACACCAGTGTCTGGATGAAATGAGAAAATTGAGTTGAAGGATCATAATCATAATAATAATGCTTTACACTTGAGTAGTGGAGAAGGAAATGGCAACCCATCCCAGTATTCTTGCCTGGGAAATGCCATGGACTGGGGAGCCTGGAAGACTACAGTCCATGGGGTTGCAAAGAGTGGTAGACACTCTACACAGCTGGTAGACAAACACACACATACACTTGCATAGGTCTTTAAATTTTTTTCAATTATATTCATCTCTGCTATAATTGGATTCTCATAACAGCTCTTTAAAATAGGAAGGAAGGAAAAGAACATTTAGCGAATATCTCCTGTACAAAATATATTCATCACATTATCTCATTTAATCTTTGTATGGCACTGATGATTTAAAAATTATTTCTCCCTAATATCAAGAGGAAATAATGACTAATGGTGTGATATGTGAGAATCCTGGGTTTGAACCCTGCTCGGATGGCTCCCAAACTTACTTCTGTCCTTTCCACAGATGTAAGTTGGGTAAGATTATTACCTAATTTTTGGTCATGAAGTGTGAGATGAGTATAAGTGGTTTGCTTGTAGTTCCTCTAAGTTAACACCTCCAACCAAAACTGGAAAATTTATTTATTTGTTTCCCAGGCTGTCATACTTTATGTTACTTTTACCTGCCTCTGACAGTCAGAAGTTGATGATGCTTTCCTGTCCCAAGATTACTCAGTTTCTCAGTAAATGGAGCACCACTCACTGCTTGAGGGCTCCTTAACAGACCACTACAGAGACAGTGAAGGAGAGATGGAATCAGTAGGAGAGGCAGTGAAATTCAGCATGGATTATGCTTTGTCTTTGCTTCTGAGGGTTTACGGATTGCATAATTGCAGGGTGGGTTTTATGTTCAAAGCCAATTTGAGTCAATGTTGCATTGCAGCACAGCATAGTTAATATTTTTTGTGAGTGCCGCCTGTAAAAATTAGATCAATACAATTAAACTTTAAGCCAGTGATTTTAATGTGAATATTTCAATACTTGGCAACAGGGTTGATATTTTAAATCTGATATATAGAGGAGCACTAATGGAAAAAGAGTTGAAATCAGGTAAACCTGATTTGGATAATAATCAGCCGGTCAATCAGCCCATACACAGAGACTGGTATAAGACTGTATTCAGTCCATCTCAGGTGTCTCAGAGATGCCATTCACTGTCACATTACAATAACACCTTCTAGTATTCAAAGCACCACCATACACACGTTATTTCATGCTTGAGGTTCAAGATCATTTGACTCTTACTATTCTTTTCTTCATGGGCTTTCCTGGTGGATCAGATGGTAAAGAATCCACCTGCAATGCGGGAGACCTGGGTTCAATTCCTGGGTTGGGAAGATCCCCTGGAGGAGGGCATGGCAACCCATTCCTGTATTCTTGCCTGGAGAATCCCCATGGACAGAGGAGCCTGGCGGGCCTACAGTCCATGGGGCTGCAGAGTTGGACATGACTGAGTCAGACATGACTGAGCGACTTCACTTTCACTTTTCACTTTCATGCATTGGAGAAGGAAATGGCAACCCACTCCAGTGTTCTTGCCTGGAGAATTCCAGGGATGGGGGAACCTGGTGGGCTGCCGTCTATGGTGTTGCACAGAGTTGGACATGACTGAAGCAACTTAGCAGCAGCAGCAGAGCAACAAAGCAAACACATTCTTTTCTTTTGGGGCTTCCCAGGTAGTGCTGGTGGTAAAGAACCTGTCTGCCAATTCAGGAGATGCAGGAGATGTGGGTTCAGTCCCTAGGTCGTGAAGATCCCCTAGAGGAGGGGCGTAGCAACCCACTCCAGTATTCTTTCAAGAAGAGTCTCATGGATGGAGAAGCCTGGTAGTGTACAGTCCACAGAGTCTTGAAGAGTTGGACAGTACTGAATTGGCTTAACACACATGCATTCTCTTCTTTTTAGCTTTCCTGAATGGTGCATGCACCTAATGAGCTCAAGCACTAACATTCAAGGATTCTTTACCTTCTGATCCTGACACCAACTGGAAAAATACTTCTAAGAAGCCCATTTTTTATATTAAAGAGGTATGTTTTCCTCATTCTACTTACCTGAAAGGTGTCCTTCTCAACAATCTGTAGAAACTTTTTATAGGAGGTTGGGTTTGAAGGAACTTCTGAATGGAAAAGAAAGTGAGATGCTATTTGGCTAAATAAACAGTTTTCCGTTTTCTCTATGTATCATATCTTTCTTATGCCATATTATGCCATCTTTGTTTCCCCTATTGTATATTGCTCAGGGCTTCCTTGCTCACAGCCCCTGTTTTTCTTTCCAGACATGACTCCTATTGCCTTAGGGCTTCATCACTGCTTCAGTTCAGTTCTGTCGCTCAGTCTTGTCTGACTCTTTGCGACCCCATGAATTGCAGCACGCCAGGCCTCCCTGTCCATCACCATCTCTCGGAGTTCACTCAGACTCACTTCCATCGAGTCCGTGATGCCATCCAGCCATCTCATCCTCTGTCTTCCCCTTCTTCTCCTGCCCCCAATCCCTCCCAACGTCAAAGTCTTTTCCAATGAGTCAACTCTTCACATGAGGTGGCCAAAGCACTGGAGTTTCAGCTTTAGCATCAGTTCCTTCCAAAGAAATCCAGGGCTGATCTCCTTCAGAATGGACTGGTTGGATCTCCTTGAAGTCCAAGGGACTCTCAAGAGTCTTCTCCAACACCACAGTTCAAAAACATCAATTCTTCGGCGCTCAGCCTTCTTCACAGTCCAACTCTCACATCCATACATGACCACAGGAAAAACCATAGCCTTGACTAGACAGATCTTTAGTTGGCAAAGTAATGTTTCTGCTTTCAAATATGCTATCTAGGTTGGTCATAACTTTTCTTCCAAGGAGTAAGCGTCTTTTAATTTCATGGCTGCAGTCACCATCTGCAGTGATTTTGGAGACCCCCAAAAATAAAGTCTGACACTGTTTCCACTGTTTCCCCATCTATTTCCCATGAAGTGACTGCTTAGGCTCATGAAATAGCTTCCTGACTGGTCCTTCTTACCCAGTTATTTATGTGAATGCCAGACACCCTTCTGAAGTTTAGATGGACATTGCTTGCTTCCAAAATATGCAATGGGCTCTTATGCCTGGAGAGTACAGAAACCCCCTTCCCTAGGGACAAGCACCTCTGGTAGTCTGGAAGGCCAAGATGCAGGAGAATGTTGAGAAGGTGATTATTTTTCTAAGTGAAACTATGGTTTACGTTATAAGGAGTCCCAGATGTCAGTGGAAGAGGGCCAGCCAAGAGACTAGCTGGGTGAACCTACGGGAGTGGAGGTGCGTGGATGCATGGCACACAAAACAGGCTTTACTGGATATCAGAGGGGCCCAAAATTTGGAAGGTAAGCACCAGAGTCAAGGGAGACATAAATTAAATGCAACAATAATTATTTCAGGGTCTATGAATTTTTAGATGTTTGAAGGGTATTCTCATATGAAAACTTTGAAACTATTGTTAATGTACAGAACCCTAGACCTGGTTTATAGTTTCAACAAGGGTACCATTGGTTTGTCACCAGATAGATCTAACGTTTAACTTCTCAAGGCTGTACAATATAATTATTAAAAGACTGTCCTGGCTTACCTCACAAAATTATTGTGAAACTCAAATAGAAAGGAATATATAAGGAGGTTGAAATCTGAAAAGTAATTTATGGTTTTCCAGAATGTTTTCCCAGGTACAAGGAATTTCTGTTCTTGTTAATGAAGACTATAACAGCACCCTACCTTTGAGTAGCTTTTTGTTGAGTTGAGGTATGGCACCCACACACTAAAGAAGGCAGGACCGTGGGGCTATAAAAGGAATTCAGAGGACAGGGAGTTCATGGAGAAAGCAAAATTATCAGTTGTCAAAGAAACTTCAAATGGAAGGCACGGCTAGAACTAGCTTTGAAGAATGCAATTAGATAGTTAGAAAGGAGGAGTGATGTGTCCCAAACTGTGAAGACCATTGGCAGACAGATGTAGACCAGACTATTTAAAGGCAAGGGCCTGTATCAATGCTGTTGGAATGGGGAAAGGCTGGGGAGGCCTTGGGGATCAAGTGCTCATGTCTGTGATGATGCACTGATATACTAAGGGCTTATTTCCTCTTATACGAGCACAGCCTAGAGCCCTCAGCATGGATCCCCAAAGACATTTAATTTATTCCCTTCTCCTTTGTTACATTCCCTTGGAGATTTTGTCAGGAGAAAAATTAGTACTATATATTTTCTAAAGCTAGAAGCTTAAGTTCTATCAACTTAGTGTCTGGTGCAAAGAAAAGATGGTATGAATATTTGATATGAGGCCAAAAAGAGGTCTTACAGATTAAGTATTATGGAGCACTTAAAGTCCTCTGAAAACTAATTTTTGAAGGTCTTATTCAATTGTGGCATGAGTCCTCATTGTTCTTATTCTGTTGTGAGTCTTGAGCTGCAATTTGGAAAAACACTGGGCAGGGCAATTATACAAATAATGATCATTGACTCAAGCTTTTTAATGGTAAAAAGATGATTTGATTCTCTGAAGAAGTGAACAGGCAACATTTTCTCATTGCTGTTAATTATAATTTAAGACAGACTCAATTTTGTATTAGTCACAGATGTTTCATTTCTCAGTTCATATATAATGTGGTACATGGAATATCTCCAAAGAGATTTTAGAAGTGTTTGCAGTCTTGTCCATCTCTTTACCACTTGGTGTGGTCTTTTCCAAAAATCATGACATTTGGAAAGAAACTTAGAGAAGTTTTGAAGACATTTTCGAGACATTTTGCTTTCAATGATCTCTAAAAATATTCCTATTGAAAGTGAAAATTGGGAACATGCTCTGAAAAACAAAAATGTATATTGTGTCTTTGGAAGGCCTGGTTTCAGGAGTGGCTGGGCTGTGTTCCAGTTGTGCTGAGGGTGGGGGATGAGTGTGCAAATGCATGATTTCTGAATTGATGCGAGTCACAGAAACCTTGAAGAGACTCCAGTGCTTTTATAGCTATTAAGCAAAAAATGTATTTCAAATAATTAGACCAAGCAGCTAGTTCCCAAATTACTCCGCTGTGTATTATTCTAACCAGGGAGAACTTATCAGTAGGACAAATCACTCGTGAAATTGTGACATGTTTGGGAGTGTTCTGAAACAAGGTGGTTTGGACTGCAAACCCTTGATGAGGCTGGGAAACTTGGGTTGTGTCAGAAGATAGTTGAAAATTGAAAAGGACCTTAACATCAAATCAGCCACAGAGGCTGAAACAGTAACATCTGTATTTTTTGCTCTATAGGTATTATTATTTTGCTTGGAAAAGAAAAGAAAATTTGTAAGCACATTACAGGGGACTTTTCTTGGATTTATACTGATAAAGGTTGTAATTGCATGCTATATGGCAAATCTTTCTGAAACAATAAAATAGTTTAAGAGGAGCATTTATGAAAAATTTTGGGGTAAGAATGGTATAATTGTGGTACTTTATAAAATATATAATGAATTCATTATGGGCATGCATGCAGCATTCTTTAAATATCATTCTCCATTTTTAATCTTTATAATACACATTAACTTTTCCTCAAAAGAAAAGCATGTGAATTTGTATATTTAAAATTTGTATATTTTGAGAATTCACATCATTTTCTGAAATCCATCTGTGATATTCAGAGTCAGTGAAGTTTGGGCAGTTAAACTTTAGACTAAATTTCTTGTGCAGTTTCTCCATCAGTCTTGGAATCTTTCTTTTCAAGGGTTGAGGTCAGGTGGTAGGAGTAAATTCATTTGACTAAATTCTTCAGTAATCGATTTGCTTTTGTAAAGTTCTAAATCATAATTGGAACTCCTGACTTTTAGTTCACAAGTTTTTTAATTCCCTGGTTGAAATCTGAAACCAGTCCCCATAGACGGAGGATAAGGGAAGATAGAAAAAAGAGGCAGCCCATTCCACCTGAGTAGGTAGCAGTCTTAATAAGCCAGAGAACTTGCATATGAGGCTTGTCTAAGGTGGCTACAAGATGAGATAGGTCTCCATACCCATCAACCAGAGTCTTAAATGTATATAGAAGCCTTAACAAGGTTGAGTTACATACACTGTCAGATGGTTTCCATAAATTTACTGTCTCAAGGCTGCGTCCTTGAAATGGCTCCTACTGTAGGAACAGTGGGCAGGATTTACATCCCAAGGACGGGGAGAAGATGAGAAACATTCAGTTGCCTGGGTCCACTGTGTAGGACAACATGTGATCATGTTCTTAAGACCTCTTCTAACACTAACATTATTGGAGAAGAAGCTGGAGACAGATGAGAGAGGCCAGGAAAGAAGGAAGGAGCGTGATAAAATATGTACTTTTTTCTTAAAGAATAAAATGATTGTAGAAATGATTAAATGGAACATCATTACCATTATGCATTTATCAAGTGTGTACCTCTGGCTAAAAAGACATTTCCCTCCTACCTGAGAATGACAAGGGCATACTGTTTGTTTCACTGTTTTTTCAGCAGTGAGTATCCAGTGCCTATAGCAAAGCACTAGACTGAGAAGTTAGAAGATCCCATTTTCCCCCGAGTATTGCTTTTACCTTTTTGGTGATAAAAACTCCATATTTCCAGGCTTCCTTCCTCAGACTATAGAATACAGCAATATTGTGTTCTTTATGGGGATTAGTAAGCCTGTATCTGGGAACTGTTCAGAGGAGAAGAGACTTAAGGTGACGGAAGCAGTGAGGAGCAGGGAGGATGTTGAAGTTCTTGACTAGAAGCTTCAGTATCAAGCGGATGAGGAGGACAGAGCAGTCATCTCATTCATCTACTGAGAAAGGGATGCCCTCCGATTCATTGCAGCTCCGAAGAGAACATTTGAGACATCTACTTGTCCATGACAGCAGGTCAAGTTTAAAGGCAGGTACAGTTCAAAGTCCAAGAAATGTCTCCTGTTGCCAAATTCAAACCTTTGATTTGGCTTTGCAGGATGCTGAACTTGTGTGATATCTCGTACTCCATGGATGGGCATGGAAGGTTGGTGATTTGGTATTAGATGATCCATTTCAGAGCTTCTGAAAGAGCAAAGATTCTGAACAGTGAGTGGAATCTTGTTGTTTAAAGAACCCCAGTGTAGGGGGAGAACATAGTCGACCATTTCTAAGGTGGGGTGGTGTGCACACCCTTCCGTCTTGGCAAGGGTGTCAGAGGAGCTTTCTGGTGTCCTCTTCACAGACATTCTCATCTCTTGGTAGATCCAGGGTGTGAGTTCTCAGCAGTGGTACGTCGTTATAGAGGGATAGCTTCCCTCACTGCTCAGCTTTTAAAAACTTTTCATTCCTTCAAACTGTCTTCCTAGCTTTGCACATATATCTATCCGTTTAGGAGAAAAAGAGAGAAGTGGAGTGACTTTTCAGAAGCAATGTTTGCTTGCTCAATATGGTAAAATGACATTTAAAGAACATTTTAGATTAATATTTTTTTTCCTCGGAAGTTTCATACTATGTTACTATGAAGCTCCATAAAAGAATTTTGTACTAACATATTTCAAGACTAATTTTGGGCATCGTGAACTCTGTTTCCTGGCATTCTATTACCCTCAAATCCCTACTTAATAATACCTCCATGTATCAGTGATGCATGGCAATGAAAATGCTATGTGACGTTATCCTCAAACCCAAGTGGCATCTTCTAGTAAATATGTGTTTTTATTCACGAGTCATGTGACTCATGGCTCTGCTGATCTGAACTGGGACAGATAAAGCTCCCTATGGACAGCAGCAGATCAGCAAGGCAGCTGCATTCTCTGATGTGGCTGAGGCTTTGGCTGGGACACTGGATTGACTCAGCTCTGTCTGTCTCATCCATCAGTGGGCTAGCCTACAAGTGTTCACATCCTGAAGGCAGAAGCGCAAGAAAAAAGCAAAATGTTCAAGTGCTTTTCCAACTCTCTGTTAGTGTCAGTTTGTCCCTGTCCAGTTGGCCGAATCAAGTGACCTGACTGAACCCAGTGTCAGAATATAAGAAGCCTATGGAACGGCACAGCAAGCGGGTATAGACACAGGAAGCCCATCAAATGGGGCCACTAACAGTATCTGCCACTTCTGTCTGGGGTGTAATGATAGTTTTATAAAGATAAGCTTGAGATTCATTATGATCTTGAAGTATATTTCCCACAGGAAAAAATATATTATTAATCATGTTGTGAAAAGTGTTTGATCATATTCTCATTCTTTAAACAATGCTAACTTATTGATAGGTATTATGCACTTATATGATGATGAATCTTTGGTTAACCACATACCATATTTTATAAGCAAATCATGTACTAAGAATTTCCAATATACTTGATATTGATAGGCTTGGGGCTTGAGTAATCATATGAAACTATAAAATTTTCCCTAATTTAATTTTAACAGTTTGAGAAAAAAATTCCTTTTTAAACAGAAGACGAATTATGTCTGTGAATACAATGGTGTATGATTGATGAATAAGGTCTTAATTAGAAAGTTACTCCAGGCACTAAAGCTAGTATGATGGAAAGGGGCATTAAAAAGGGGCCAAGTAGAGGCTAGTGATGGGCAATAAAATCGAGACCTGAAAAGTTAAGGTCAAGTCAGCTGCACACTGATACTATTTATGAAGTTTTGTGGCATAAGCCCCCTTCTCTGCTCCACCTTTGTTTGAGTCTTGTAAACACAGTCCAATTGGCTTTGCAGAATGTGGCAGTAATGAGTTATTGATGGGAGTGAGTGCCATGTGAATAACTATTTCTTTGAAGATCTCTTCAGGCTGTGGTAACTGAAAGTAGCACAGAAGGAGAAATTGATGGCCCATATTCAGCTTTTGAATAGTAAGGCTTGAAGAGCTTTTAGGTACTAAACAGCTTGAGGAAAGGCAGGATAATGGGACATAATTGTACTGATTATGCGGTTGAGGTATGATAAAAAATAAACTGCTAATTCTACTAAGCTGTGGCATTTAATATTTTGAGTAGAGGAACAAGAGATGAGTTTATTGAGTCTTATTAAAAAGACAAACTTTTCAGTTGGCTCTAGCACCTTACTGTTTAGCAGTTCAAGGCACTTCTCAGACATCATCACACTAACCTTTCCAACAGCCCTGCAGTATATGTGGGTGTCAAACAGTTATGATTAGGAAACCTTAGACCTAATAGCAAGTGACTCACCCAGTGTTATGCCTAACTTAAACACTAATTTCTCTCCTATGCTAAGCCCATCTCAGATTTCTTTTCTGTGTGTGCTCCACATTATCTCAGATAATTATAGAGGCTGCTGAGATAGAATATTCAAAAGTAGTATAAGGGGGAAAAAGAAACCCTAAGCTCTAAATTATTTTATCTAAGAGATTTCTCAGAATAAGTCCTCTCCTCTGGTAAATAGAAGAGACGAGAATGAAAAAAATTATTTTTGTTAAAATATAGCAGTGATTTTATATTTCCCTTTTGAGTAGAAGCTGTCAAAAATTGTTTCTTTACACTGTATTGGTTTTGTATAGTGTCTATAATCTAGAAGCTCTTTAAGCTGATGGTGGGAAGAGAATTTCTTCCTTTGATTTGCTGAGCTATTTTATTACTTATTAATTAAGTCACTAAATCTTTTCCTCTAAGTCCTCCTCTGTGATAATCCAAGTTGTTCATTAAGTATATCCAGTTTTCCTTCTGGGCATATGGTAGGGTTATGTTTCCAGCTCCCATGGAGTTAACTGTGGCCATGTGGCTTACTTTGGCTTCTGTGATACATGGCCCTTCTGGGTGATTTCTTTAAGAGCTGGTATGTGATTTAGCATGTTCTCTCTTTAAGCCTGGAGAGATGATCAGCAACTTTTGAGGTAATGGCTGGGACCCTGAATGACAACAATGAATAGATATCCCTGACAATCTGTAATTCTTATATAGCTTGAAAAGGAAATAGCCCCTATTCCCTACCCCCACACACCCCCTTTTTTTCCTTCCAACTCCAACTGAGATTTGGAGTTATTTTTGAGTTTGGTGTTGGAGAAGGAAATGTCAATCCACTCCAGTACTCTTGCCTGGAAAATCCCATGGACAGAGGAGCCTGGTGGGTTACAGTCCATGGGGCCGCAAAGAGTTGGACAGGACTGAGCGACTTCACTTTCACTTCACTTTGAGCTTGGTGTATAAACCTGTCTACCCTGACTGCCATAAGAATTGGTACCTAGAATTTGGGATGCTACTGTAACAAATAAGCTAAAATATGTGGGACTGGCTAGGTGGGTTTGCTATTATTGGATGTGTTTTGCAAAGCATGACAAGAAACACTGAGTTATTCTAATTTTTTTTCTGAAAAATTTTGTATATTTGCAAGCAAGAATAAAAAGGAAACAGAAAGACTCAGAAAACTCAAGTTCTTGCCTGATTGCTTTTCAGTCCAAATAGTAAAACATAAGAATAAGAAACTCTTATTATTGTTACAAGGGCTACCTATTGTTAAAGCTTCTGGATGGACCAAGCTTGCTGCTGCTGCTGCTGCTAAGTCGCTTCAGTCACGTCCGACCCTGTGCGACCCCACAGACGGCAGCCCACCAGGCTCCCCGTCCCGGGGACCAAGCTTACATCCTGTAAATACTTTCAATTGAACAAAAGAGGCTAAGAGAAGAGAAATTGAAGTTGTGGGTCTTCCACGAAAACCTGATACCCCAAGGTATCAGCAGTTAAGATGAGAGAGTTGGAAGTGGCAAAATAAAATAATAGGTCAAATCTAAGAATATTGTATAGAAAAGAACCATAGGTACAATTATTGACATATGAAAATTATCATAATAAAGTTGATAAGAGACCTAATTAGTTTTTAAAAAATTGAGTACTGCCAAAAAAATCACACACCTAGAAAAGCTTAAGATTTAAATGATTCTTGGAGTTATAACTGTCTGAAATCAGGAAGTGGGTTGAAAAAGCTGCTCAGTCCCCAACAGGCCCCTCTCTGATGCTTTTATTTTTTATGTAGCCAAAGAGTGTAATAAAATTTAACAAACTGAGAAGACAAATCCAAGGACCACAGTGAACCATAGATAAGAAAGTCATCCGGGACTAATCAAGGAATATTCTTCACTCTAGGATAGGGACCTCAAAATATCTGTCTAGGATTGTAGATTTGTCATGGACCAGTAACTCCTGTGTGCCCTTTGCTTTTCCTTTCCTGGACAGAGTGATGATGAATGATAAAGAGACCACTGTGCATTATCCCAAGATCCTGGATTGTGAGTTTGATGCTGTAATCAAATTAAAAATTTGAGTTGTTTCTCCTGGGTAGGCATAGATGTGTTTTGCATTCATGAATGATTATGAATCAAACGTTTGATAATCAGGAAAGTTTCTGGTAGTCATCATTTCTGTTTACCAAATTTTCCTGGTTTTCCTTTTAAACTCATGGTAAGTTGGTGTTTTTTTGGTCCATTTGTCCAAAGAAGTATAAACAGGAATTACTTCTGCATTAAAGCTTAAAGACTCAGAGGGTAGTTAAATAAACTCTCTCTTTAATTTTGGTGTGGTTACCAGCACCTTTGAAGCATCCCTTCCATCAGCTCAAATCCTATGAACTATGAACTGTGAACTATGAACCTAAAGCCTGCAGTGCTAATCTGCAATGGTTGGTAGTGTATGTAAATGTTAACTATTGCTGTTTGAAGCCCCCATTATTTGAGAGATTATTGCTATCACAACATATTCTACTCTATCCTGATGTATCCAACCCCCAACTGGAAAATGGGGATGTTAAGTAGATATTAATAACATGTTGTTGAACATTGGTACTTTTTTTTTTTCACAAAACAAAACAAGAATCAAGAAATACTTAAGTTTCTCAAAAGCAGTTTTGCTCTCTATAGGAAAAGTGTCTCATTATCATGATGCTAAAAAGTGTCATCTTGGTTGAATTCTAGTAATGCTAAGTAAATCTATGTATCTCAGAATTTGACTGAGGGATAAACAGGAAGAGTTTAGACACATTAGTATTTGTAAACATACAAATCAATTTGGAGAGTTAATCAAATTTCATTATTTTTAATCCTGAAGCTGATTTCCTATTGGGACCTGGAAGAATTCTGTTCTAAGCAAGTGACTAGAAACACAATGTGTATATGAGGGGGAGATGGGTAGGTGTGTGTATATGTTAAGTTCTGCTGAATCACTGGGCACAGGCTATTCTTGGAGACAGCCAGGACACAAGACTTGAAAGAATCATATTCTCATCCAATATTTAAATGCTATCTTCCCTGATAATTATGGATTATTGATATTGTTTAGTAGCTAAGTCATGTCTGACTCTTTGTGACCCCATGAACTGCAGCATGCCAGGCCTCCCTGTCCCTCATTCTCTCCTGGAGTTTGCCCAAGTTCATGTCCTTAAATCAGGGATGCCATCCAACTGGATCACTGTCTAGTTCTGGCTAAGGGGCTTGCATAACTCAGTGAAGCTATGAGTCATGCTGTACAGGGCCACCCAAAATGGATGGGTCATAGTGGAGAGTTCTGACAAAACATGGTCCATTAGAGGAGTGAATGGCAAACCACTTCAGTATTCTTGCCGTGAGAACCCCATGAACAGTGTAAAAGGCAAAATATTAAGGATAGGTGAATGGAAATTTCTCTGACAAGCATAAACCCAGATTCACTTTTTCTTTCAAAGGTTATTAGTAGTGTGTAGTGCTTGCTCAGGGCTTGTACTTAACAATCTAACAGTACTCTATTTTATACTTATAGTTGCAAAACAATTTTGTAATATCTCTTATTTACTTTATGGTATCCTGCAATGCCTAGGGGACAGTAACTTAGAGTCAGCCAACCACAATAACAAGCTAGGCATATTTTATTATTGCTTTAATGGTAGACTTCTGCTATTCAGTCACTCAACAGTTGCCTGGTGCTTGGGTTTGAGACTGCTTTGAGCAGCTGGTTTCTACACGTTATAAGCAGGAATCATTTGGTAAATGCTAAATTTCAATCTAATATACTTAGTTTTGGCTACATTCTTAAGTCCTCATTGACCAATACCAAATTCATTTGAAGAAAAATTGAAGGGTAGTACATGGATTCTCAAATTTGACTTCACATTAGTATTACCTGCAGGATTTTAACAGAAGCTAATGTCTGAGTCACACTCCCAGAAATTCTGATTTAATTGGTTTGGAGATTTTTTAAAGTTTCCAGGTAATTCTAGCATATAACAAAATTTAAGAATAATAAGTTTCCTAGTTAAAAGCACAGCTCTGGACTCATACAGATCAGATTTATATCCCTGTTTCCTTTCTATTGTAACTTAAGCAAGTATTCTTACACTTAATTTCCTTATTTTTAAGGTTAGTGTATAAGGTTACTGTAAGTTTAATAAATGAGTTAATACAGATAAAGTTAAAAGTAACTGACAGAGAGCACTCAATAAATATTTTAACATTAGCTTAATTATTAATTCAAGGTTTGGGATCTTAAAAGCAGGATAAGGATTGGTTTGCAGAACAAAAATTAGACACCTCACAAAGAGGAGAGAGGAAGCCACAGGAGTAAAGGTGTTAAGTTGAGCAAAGACATGGTGTGTTCTGGGGAGTGATATAAATTCACTGAGGTTGGAACATGGTATGAATAAAACGAACCAGAGGGAGATGAGGCTATGCCATTGCTGGAAGCCAGATTCTCAGGGTCAGGTGTTCTAAGCTTTAGAGTTGCATTTTCATCCTTAAATTAATGGTGGTGATTCTGAACACTAGTATTTGTACACACTGATGATCTGCAATTATTTGAATTATGTTATGAACAAAATAAAAATTAGAGTCATGTTTATTCATACTGTAACATTTACCTTCCACACTGGTATTCTGATCTCCTTAAATATGAGGAAATAGGGTAGGATACAGCAGGTATGCAGGAAATCACTCATAACCTACCTCTCAGTTTGTTTTAGTCCTAGGACACACTATGGATGTGAGAACTAGACTATAAAGAAAGCTGAGCGCCGAAGAATTGATGCTTTTGAACTGTGGTGTTGGAGAAGACTCTTGAGAGTCCCTTGGACTGCAAGGAGATCCAACCAGTCCATCCTAAAGGAAATCAGTCCTGAATATTCATTGAAGGACTAATGCTGAAGCTGAAGCTCCAATACTTTGGCCACCTGATGCAGAGAATGGACTCACTGGAAAAGACCCTGATGTTAGGAAAGATTGATAGTGGGAGGAGAAGGGGGATGACAAAGGATGGAGATGGATGGATGGCATCACTGACTCAATGGACATGAGTTTGAGTAAGCTCCAAGAGTTGGTGATGGATAGGGGAGCCTGGTATGCTGCAGTCAGTGGGGTTGCAGAGTTGGACATGACTGAGCGACTGAACTGAACTGAACACTTATTGATTGAGCATTACTAATTGTTGGGATTGAGTTATTTTAATGTTGTGAGGTGTGATTTTAAAGCTATATTTAGATAACTCTACTTTCTTCCTAGAAGAATTTACTGCACCTCAGCAAATGTAGGAGAAGCCAAGCAAAATCCAGTGGTCCTGCTAAACTGAGATAGAGACTAAAGATAAATACAGTTGTCTGATTCTTAAATTATTTAAGAGGTACTATAATATTATTTGAAGGTAAATTGCTATAAGGTGATGATATTGTAAACCCTAGAGCAACAACTGAAAAAAAAATAAAGCAAAGAGGTATACCCTAACTGATTAAAACGAGATGGAATACTACTCAGCCCTTAAAAAGAATAAATTTGACTCAGTTCTAATGAGATGGATGAAATTGGAACCGATTATACAGAGTGAAGTAAGCCAGAAAGAAAAACACCAATACAGTATACTGACACATATATATGGAATTTAGAAGACAGTAATGATGACCCTATATGTGAGACAACAAAGAGACACAGAGGTATAGAGTGGACTTTTGGACTCTGAGGGAGAGGGAAAGGGTGGGATGGTTTGGGAGAATGGCAATGAAACATGTATATTTTCTTGTAAGAAATGAAGCGCCAATCTATGTTCAATGTAGGATGCAGGATGCATGGGGCTGATGCACAGGATGATTCAAGTAGAGGATGTGGGGTGGGAGGTGGGAGGGGGCTTCGGCATTGGGAGATTGTGTTCACCTATGGCTGATTTGTGTCAATGTATAGCAAAACAAATACAGTATTGTAATTAAAAAATAAAAAAAAACATGTAAACACACACACAAAAATAAAATAAAATAAGAGATAAAATGAAACAGAAAAAAGAAAAACCATATTTTTCAAAAGAAGGAATTAACAGAACAAAGGAAAAAAAACAGCCTTGATGTACTCCTCTCCCAATTTGGAACAAGTCCATTGCTCCATGTCTGGTTCTAACTGTTGCTTCTTGACCTGCATACAGATTTCTTAGGAGATAGGTTAGGTGGTCTGGTATTCCCATCTCTTGAAGAATTTTGCATAGTTTGTTGTGATCCACACAGTCAAAAGCTTTAGCATAGTCAACGAAGCAGAAGTAGATGTTTTTCTGGAACTCTCTTGCTTTTTTGATGATCCAGCTAATATTGGCAATTTAATCTTTGGTTCCTCTGCCTTTTCTAAATCCAGCTTGAACATCTGAAAATTCTCAGTTCACGTACTGTTGAAGCTTGGAGAATTTTGAGCATTACTTTGCCAGTGTTTGAGATAAGTGAAATTGTGCAGTAGTTTGAATGTTCTTTGGCATTGCCTTTCTTGGGGATTGGAATGAAAACTGATCTTTTCCAGTCCTGTGGCCACTGAGTTTTCCAAACTAGAAACATGCAAAAGTTGGTTGATTAAACTAATTAACTACTACTCAGAAATGAAGGAAAAATTATTGACACATGCAACAATGTGAATAAAGCTCAAAAACATTATACTGGGTAAATAATTCGAGCTATATATGTACATGACACATAAATACACAGGTACTGCATGATCATAGTTTTATGAAACTCTAGAAAGGACAAATGTAATCTGTAAAAAAAAAAGTAGATTAGTAGTTACTTGAGGTTGTAGGTTGGAAAACCTGACTGGGAAAAGTACAAAGATACTTTGTGGGGTAATGAAAATGTTCTTGATTGGTAGTTAAGCAACTGTATATATTTGTAAAAGTGCATCAAACTGTAAGTTTAAAGTGTCTGTGCTTTAAGTGAAGAGTTATGTAAAATCAACTGAAGACTTGAGTAGTGCTCCATGTACATTATATATATATATAAACAGGAGCAGTGCTAAGAGATATTTCTAACAAAATTATGATGTCTAGGGTATAGCCATATTATGTCAGTTTTTGTAAATTCCAACACAGTTATGTGAATTTTGGTAGAAAATTTAACTTTGGTTAAATCCTTTGGTAGGAAAGATAATTCTAAATTCTAGGCTATAATCCCCTTAAAGATACTTATCTGAAATGGAAAGGTGCTCAACACTGCTGTATAAAGCTTAACACACATTATCTCTCCCTTACACTAGCTGGGATTATTTTGGTTTCATCAGTGTCTCTACACCAGAGGGAGTACAGTTTGCTCTTGGATGGCATCTGTCATGGCAAACAGCTGAAGAAAGACTGAGAACTGGGTAAACATGCAGACACTTCACTGATTTATAAGTGGATACCTGGATAGCATTGTTTTGATCAAAAGAAACTCTGACAATAACATAGTCTAATTGAGGGATAACTTGATATCAAGGAGACCAATGGAGGTTATTTCAATAGTTTAGGCAGGATATACTGATAGTTTGAATTAAGGCAGTGGAGTGGAAATCAGAGCATATGTTAAAGAGATTGTTGCTATGGCTTGTCTAGTTACAAATTTAATGACCTATGATGGAGTCTTTTGGGTGTCCATCTCATTGAAAATAAAATTGAGTATTCTCACAGCCTATGGAGTCCTGCATGATAGGGTCTTTGTCTGCTCCCCAGCTTTCCTGTTGCCCTTCTACTGAGCACCAACAAATGACATACTCATCTTCAAATGCAGGGCATTGCCTCCTCAGAGACTTTGTACTTATTCTTTCCTTAGCCTGAAATGCTCTTCAGCCATATTTTTTCATGGCTGACCCCTTCTCATCATTTAGGCCTCAGTTCAAATTTCAATTTTTTTGAAAATTCTTTTCTAACCATACCTGTGCCCGTCCATTCTTATCACGCTATGGTGTTGTATTTAGCATGGACCACAATTTACGATTGTTTATTTATCGTCTGTCATTGCCACTGCCACTGCAATGTGAAATGGACAAGGGTAGCTTGCATGTCTTATTCCCCATTATAATTACAATGCCTAGAACAACTCATGATACAGATATTTTGGGGATGGATAAGTAGGGGTATGCTTGCTATATATTTGAATATTTTAAAATAATAAAGATTATGAATAAAAAGCATCAAAATACAGTATCATAAAATTTATGAATAAAGATTCAGATAAATATGTAAATATGTATATTCAGATTACATATGTTATGTTATTTTATAGGACTCAGTGTAAGAGTGACTAAAAGTTATATCTGAGAGGATAGATATCATCATCTCCTTTTTGGTCATATTGTACTTCTCACTACTGAACCTGTTTTCTGGATCACTTATTCATTCACTCATTAAGCACTTGCTTAGAACCTTTGGGGATATAAAGATGAAGAAATTCACAATTCAGTAGGTCTCAAATAAGATGCACTGGAAAAGCACTGTGGGAATACTGAGATAGAGGAGATAATCTGTGTTCAGAAGAGGAGTTGAGGAAGTGGGAAAGTCTTTGAAAAGGACTTGACATTTCAGCTTGGCTATAAATGATAACAGAAGTATATCAAGTAGAGAGAGGATAATGGCTTTCCATGCAGATGGAACAACTTGAGCAAAGGCAAGAGGTATAAAACTTGAGGAGGTCATTTGTGGTGCCTTATAGTACAGTGTGTGTTGAAGAGTGGTAGAAAATGATGTTTCAGAGATAGGTTGAAATTTGATAATGAAGGACCTCCATTGCCATACCAAGAATTTTATCCTGTAGGTAATTGAGGAACCATCAAGGATTTTATTTAGGAATGCAACATGATTAGATTTGTGATTTAAAAGATAATTCTTGTGGAGTGATTGGGATGAAAGAGTAAGACTAAAGGCATGGAGATTGGTTGAAAAACCTTCACAATATTTAAGCAAGAAATGAGACCTAAATTAAGGAAGTGGAATTGTGAATAGGGAGGAAAAGGACTGATTTCAGGATTAGAATTGATGGATCTTGGTACCTATAAAAGAGTAAGAGAAAAAGGGGGAGAGAGTTGACACTGAGTTTCTGGTTGGGAGTCTTATAGATGGGGGTGTAATTGATCCACTGTGACCTGCAATTGATTGGCCCTCCTGGTTCACCTCATTTCCTTCAATGACCTTTCTCCCCACCTTTAACTCCAGGACAGAGATTTCCTTCTACTATAGGCTCATTAATACCTGTTTCCATTCACCAGGTATAGAACCTGCTAGCTAATCAATCTGCATGAGTGAGCTCTCCATTTCCTCTGCGTCAGCAGTGAATATCTTACAGATTGATTCAATATGGTCTCAATTATGTCAAAACTGTTTCAGCATACCTAGAAATCTGTTTCACTGCCTTGTAATTTTGCACATCTTCTAACAACCTGCTGTAGTATTTTAATTCATTCAACTTTTTCTTATTATCCCTTTGTATCCATTTATATCAGTCCACAGATGATACTAACTCCATCCTCAGTGGTCTCTAAAGGTTTGTTTTTAGTCCTTATGTAAGGTGTAGATTTCTGACTGTGGATTCCATACTGAGATGAGTACTGTGGGCAGACAAACAGTGTATAAAGGGCAGATTCTTACTTTTCAGAGTTTACACTGTAGATGAAGACCTGAACCTCTTAATCCCTTCTCTCTTCCTTTTCTTCCTTCCTTCCTCTCAGTCTTTCCTCCTCTCTTTCTTCCTTCCCCCTTTCCTTCTTCCTTCCTCAATTAAATAAAATACAAATACTGTGAAAGCAATAAAGATAAGCAGATATGAAGGAAGCCTTGTATCTCAAACCTTCAGATATGAAGGTTTGTAATCACACAATAATGGTTATCACACACAATGATTAAGTGAGAAATTATATGACACAGAGCTGAAATCTGGATAACAGAGAAGGCCTCATAGAGAAACCAATACACATTGAGGGAATATCTATTACTAGTAGTATTAGGTGTAAGAATCCTCATAAGTATAGAATATCTTGATTTTAGGAAATTGGCACAAAAATCATGATATTCATGTAGATAACTTGAAAAATGTAGGCTAGCTACATGTTGATAGAGTTAACTGGATTTAAGGGTGGTTTTTGAGGTTAAGGATAAACCAGGACCGTGTCAAAGTGAATAGAATTATCTAGGAATATGGGGTAGGACTCTGTCTTTAACCTTGTCTTATTCATCAATGATTGGATAAAGTCATACAAATCTGGCTCATCTAAATGAGTGAAAATGAAATGACAATGAAATATGGTTTCATTAGAGAGCAAATGTTAACCAAGTTAAACATGAACACAGAATTATAGAAGTCTTGAGTCAAAAATAACAAAGTAAAATTGAACATGCTTTCAAAAATATAGTAAGGCAGCATCAGGGCAACCTCCCTTGACAAGTGACCCATGGAATAGTTTTGGAGTTGTAGTTGCTCATGATATCTGTGAGACAAGATGTAACATTGCCACTAAAAAGCTAATCAAATACCTTGTTCTATGTCAGTGAAAAGACACTGGAGGTGGGGAACCTTTCCCCAAAAACAGTGTTTGCTAAAGCATATACGTAAAGTCGAGTGCTCAGTATTTCTTAGGTTTAGAAGGTAATATATAAACTAGAGCATGCTCTAAGAATACTAGTTATGATTTTCCAGAAACCTTATCACATAGGAACTAGACAAGACATGACTACAAAAGAAATCCCTCCAAAAAAGAAAACTTCGGAGTTTTGAAAGATCATGGAAGAATGAGTAGGTTTGTTCTTTCTTGTTTCAGAGAGCAGAAATAGCATCAACGGTAACAGATTTTGGTGACTCAAGTGAGTGAGTGAAAGTCGCTCAGTCATGTCCGACTCTTTCCAACGCCATGGACTGTATAGTTCAAGGAACTCTCCAGAATACTGGAGTGGGTAGCCTTTCCCTTCTCTAGGGGTTGAACCCAGGTCTCCCGCCTTGCCGGCAGATTCTTTACCAGCTGAGCCACAAGGGAAGCCCTTGGTGAGTCAAATTTGGACTCAAATCAGAAAATGTTGTTCTAGAAACAGTTGAGGTAATCCCTGTCATCTACATAGTAAATTCACTTTCACTGAGAGTGTTTCAACAGTCTAGATAGGTGGTCATTTGTCAGAGATATAATGAAATGAACTTCTTATTGATGGCAAGCTAGATGAGATGATCTGTAAGCTTTCTTCCAATACCAAGTCCAAACACAGCCTTATTTTTGTATCTTCTCTTAGTAAAGAGAGCTGCACAAAATATTGGTTAAAGTAATAATAGAATTATGGTAAGAGAAACGGAAGGAAGAATCTTAAATATTTTTTCTACTGTATTGTAAGTAATGAATAGAACATAAGGCGAATTTTGGTAGATATTTTGGACATTGTTTTGAATAAATAAGCCAAAATGGAATTTTTACTTTGTGTTGGTACTGAGGTAAAAAGGGAACCAGTACTGCTGGTTCCAGTAATTCCTTTAATCCTTTTGAAATTATTGCCTATTATGGAATAGATAAAAACTTCTACTTGTTAGGCTTCTAGTTAAAGCATTTTATTCCACAAATACTGGCGCTTAGCATAAACAGGACACTTAACGTCAGCCAAGTGCTTCTTTAAGAATTATTAATTTGTCTTTACAACAACCCTGGGAGAGCAGTGATGTTTATCTTTATTATCAGATGGAAAAACTAAGGCCCTAGATATGCAGTCACCAAGTCTATTATTTTTCAGAAAACTTGAAGGGTTTTTGTTGTTTTTTGTTTTTGCTATCTTGATGTTATATGTACAGACAGTGAATCCAGGGGACCAAGGAGTTGCTGTGATTCATTTGTTAACATTGCCCTAAATCTCAGGCTGACTTTTTTCTGAGCTTCATTCTTTGAACTTAGCTAATCGTTTTGTAGTTATTATAGTAACAACAAAATTTTTTCTTTGTAACTCAGTTTTGCTGTCTACAAAGAAGTTTTAAATGATTACATCTCATTTGACAGACAAAATTAGTGTTCTTAACTATTCTATATACCTTAAACAGTTATTTTTAAGTTGTTTTAAGTCCAAGGCACATATTTAAGCAAATTTGTTTACCATTAGCTGAATAAAGTGGAAATTCAGACGACATAGTTCTTGAAATCTATTACTTGGCAAGCAGAATTATTTTAAATTACTGCATTAGCACTGACTCATTCAGAATAGCATCTGCTGGAAGACCACCAAAGAGTCCCAGGGAACTGATGCAGTCATTACAATGACAATAAACAACAAATTGGCAGCCTCTAATCCTGGAAGTTTTATTGAAACTTTTTTTTTTTCCAAAACTTTAGCAGAATCTACACCAGTGATCTCAACTTAAATAAATTCTACAAACAATTTTGCTTATTTCATATTCCTCAACATTGCCAGATTCTTAAATTTTTGCTGGTCTAATGGTTATAAAAATTACATAACACTGAAGCCCTTAATTTGCTTAACTTTGGTTGCTGATACAAATGTGAATTTTTAAAAATTTATTCGCCATTTGTGTGATCTTTACTATGAAATAACTATTTGTACCTTTTACTCATTTTCCATGTTTTTTTCCTTTGCTCTTATTTATTTCCTGGATTTTTAAATATAAACGGTAAACTTCCAGAAAAATATATAGTTCTGCTTCATTGACTATGCTAAAGACTTTGACTGTGTTGATTACAATAAACTGGGATATTCTTAAAGAATGCCAGACCACCTTACCTGTCTCATGAGCAACCTGTACATGGGTCAAAAAAACAACAGTTAGAACTGGACATGGAACAATAGATGGGTTCCAAGTTGGGAAAAGAATATGACAAGGCTGCATGTTGTCACCCTGCTTATTTAACTTACATACAGAGTACATCATGTGAAATGCCAAGCTGGATGAATCACAAGCTGGAATCAAGATTGCCCAAAGAAACAGCAAGAGCCTCAGATAAGTAAATAAGTGAGTAAGGTAAGTGAAGTCACTCAGTCGTTTCTGAGTCTTTGCGACCCCATGGACTGTAGCCTACCAGGCTCCTTGGTCCATGGGATTCTCTAGGCAAGAATACTGGAGTGGGTTGCCATTTCCTTCTCCAGGGGATCTTCCCAACCCAGGGATCGAACCCAGGTCTCCCACATTGCAGGCAGATGCTTTAACCTCTGAGCCACCAGAGAAGCCCCAGATAAGCAAACAATACTACTCTAATGAAAGAAACTGAAGAAGAATAAAAGAACCTCCTGATGCGGGTGAAAGAGGAGAATGAAAAAGCTGGTTTGAAACTCAACATTAAAAAACTAAGATCATGGCATCTAATGCCATTACTTCATGGCAAATAGAAGGGGAAAAAGCTGAAACAGTGACAAATTTTATTTTCTTAAGCTTCAAAGTCACTGTGAATAGTGACTGCAGCCATGAAATTAAAAGATGGTTACTTCTTGGAAGGAAAGCTATGACAAACCTAGACAGTGTGTTAAAAAGCAGAGATACCACTTTGCTGACAAAGGTCTGAATAGACAGAGCTATGGTTTTCCAGTAATCATGTATGGATGTGAGAATTGGACCATAAAGTCTGAATGCCAAAGAACTGATGCTTTTGAAGTGTGTTGCTGGAGAAGACTCTTGAGAATCCCTTGGACTGCAAGGAGATCAAACCAGTCAATCCTAAAGGAAATCAGCTTTGAATATTCACTGGAAGTACTGATGCTGAAGCTTCAGTACTTTGGCCACCTGATGTGAAGAGCCGACTCAATGGAAAAGACTGTGATGCTGGGAGAAATTGAAGGAAAAAGAAGAAGGGGTGACAGAGGATGAGATGATTAGATAGCATCACTAACTCTGGACATGAATTTGAGCAAACTCTAGGAGGAGAGAGGAGCCTGGTTTGTTGCAGTCCTTGCAGTGGTAAAGAGTTGAACATGACTTAGCAATTAAACAACAACAGTGAACTTTTGGTTTTATATTTTATCAGTGCATTCTCTAAGTTTATGTTTGGAATTTTAAAAATATTTCCTTATGAAATTTTTTTGCTAATCTTTTTTGTTGTTGTTGAGGAATATATGTTAATACTTTCTTAAATAACAAAGTCAACTTTTAGAAAAAAAATTAAGTTGAGCATTCTGCCTACTTATTTAAATCATGCCTGTGGAAAATAAAAACCTTTAGTATGCAACACAGTTAACTCTGGTAAATAACAAGTTAACCAAAAAAGTTAAAGTGGGTCATCCTAAAACATGATATTAAAGAAATACAACTGGGAAAAAACAGATTTGGGAACAAATTAAAATGGCTTTTGTTAAACACAGCTCAAATATGGAATAACTGGAAAGCAGATCAATAGCTTCTGAAAGTCAACCAGTGGTCAGTATTTGCTGAGGAAATGTTCTGCCTATCACTACTAACGCCATGGTAGGCAAATTTATCAATTTTTCCCTATTTGGTTAATAGATTTCAAGTTCTTGTTTAAGAAGTCCTTCTCTAGCAGTGATGATATTCTTTTATATTTTCTCTAAATTTTGTAAAGATTTTTTTTTACATGTTGTTGTTGTTCAGTTGCTAAGCCATGTCCGACTCTTTGTGACCCCATGGACTGCAGCACACCAGGCTTCCCTGCCCTTCACTGTCTCCCCAGAGTTTGCTCAGACTCATGTCCACTGAGTTAGTGATGCTATCTAACCATCTCATCCTCTGCCACCCGCTTCTCCTTTTGCTTTTACTTGATCCATGTAGAATACAGATTGAGATTCAATTTTATTTTTCCCAAGTGAATTATCAGTTTTTCTAATACAGCTTATTGACTAGTTTTTCTTTCTTCAGTAATCTGTAATGTCACTGACACATTTGGGTGTATGTGGGTCTGTTTCTGCACTCTTTATTATATTTTTATTAATGTTTGTATATTTATGTAAAACATTGTTGATTAATACAGTTTTATAATAAGCTTTGATTTCTGATAAAATTATCCTAGTTAATTTGTTTCTCCGTCCCCTTTTGGGAGTATCTCGGTTTTTCTTAGAACTTTACTTGCATTCATTTTAGAATACTTATTTAATTTCTCAAATATTTGATTTGAAGTTTGAGTGGAATTTTATCACCTCTTCTAGAAAAACATCTATTTCTGCTTTATTGACTATGCCAAAGCCTTTGACTGTGTGGATCACAATATACTGGAAAATTCTGAAAAAGATGAGAATACCAGACCAACTGACCTACCTCTTGAGAAACTTATATGCAGGTCAGGAAGAAGCAACATTTACAACTGGACATGGAACAACAGACTGGTTCCAAATAGGGAAAGGAGTACGTCAAGGCTGTATACTGTCACCCTACTTATTTAACTTCTCTGCAGAGTACATCATGAGAAACGCTGGGCTGGAAGAAACATAAACTGGAATCAGGATTGCCGGGAGAAATATCAGTCTCCTCAGATATGCAGATGACACTACCCTTATGGCAAAAAGTGAAGAGGAACTAAAAAGCCTCTTGATGAAAGTGAAAGAGGAGAGCAAAAAAGTTGGCTTAAAGCTCAACATTCAGAAAATGAAGATCATGACATCTGGTCCCATCATTTCATGGGAAATAGATTGGGAAACAGTGGAAACAGTGTCAGACTTCTTTTGGGGGCTCCAAAATCACTGCAGATGTTGACTGCAGCCATGAAATTAGAAGATGCTTACTCCTTGGAAGAAAAGTTATGACCAACCTAGATAGCATATTCAAAAGCAGAGACATTACTCTGCTGACTAAGGTCCATCTAGTCAAGGCTATGGTTTTTCCTGTGTTCATGTATGGATGTGAGAGTTGTACTGTGAAGAAGGCTAAGCGCTGAAGAATTGATGCTTTTGAACTGTGGTGTTGGAGAAGACTCTTGAGAGTCCCTTGGACTGCATGGAGATCCAACCAGTCCATTCTAAAGGAGATCAGCCCTGGGATTTCTTTGAAAGTAACGATGCTATAGCTGAAACTCCAGTACTTTGGCCACCTCATGAGAAGAGTTGACTCATTGGAAAAGACTCTGATGCTGGGAGGGATTGGGGGCAGGAGGAGAAGGGGATGACAGAGGATGAGATGGCTGGATGGCATCACTGACTCGATGGACATGAATCTGAGTGAACTCTGGGAGATGATGATGGACAGGGAGGCCTGACGTGCTGCGATTTGTGGGGTCGCAAAGAGTCGGACAGGACTGAGCGACTGAACTGAACTGAACTGAAGCCTTTTAATTTCATTGACTTTAATTCTTAGACTCTCCTATGTTTTTCACTCCATCTTTTTCCACCCTGTGCTTTATCATGTATATTTTCTATTAGCATATTTTTGTTTATTGACACTGATACTTCTGCTGAAATATTGATATGCTTTCTAATGTATCCTAGATCTATTTCTATATTTTAAATCACTATCAGTCCTTTTAATTCTGTCAGTTTGGCAGTTAAACCTAGTCATGGAATTCTAAGTTAAATTATTGTATTTTTAATTTCTAGAATTTCCATGTTTATAGTTTATATTTTCTGTTAAAATTGCTGATCTTTTTTATTTATTTAAGCATATTAAGATAGTTATTTTGAAGTTACTAGATGATAACTCCATTATTCAGATTCTCTGTGGATCTACTTCTACATCCTATTGTTTCTCTTACATTTTGAGTAAATTACCTTGCTTAATTATACACTTGGCTATTATTATTGTTTTTGTTGCTAAAATCTAATCACTGCCTATCAAAAAATATAGTGATAACTTGAGGCTTAGGGTGATGCTATCTTCCACCTGAGAAAATTTATGTTTATTTCTAAGGTTTGCTTTAATCCAGGTGGGAATTTAGGTTATTTGAGAGTAGTTTTTTTTTTGTTGTTCACCCTTATTCGAAGCCTATGAGATCTGCCAGTCTCTTCCCTGTTGGCAGATTCTGAACTTGAATTTCTTTCCATTTAGCCTCAGGAGTCTATTAAAGCTCTGTGACAGAGTTTATTTTAGAAATAGCAGAGACTCATAGGGCAAGCTATGCTTAAAAGTAGGATGAAATCTCTTGAGTTTGTGTAGTTTGAATTCATAATTCTTTAATTTTTGTTATTTTTTGAATGAATTAAAACATATTATGCAAAATAATTGCTCACATTTATTAGTTTTTTTGAGCTGGAGAGTTGATCTGAAATATCTAGTTTGCCACTACTGGAAGCAGAACTCCCAGTTACTTAAAAATTCAAAGTGTGTGTATGTGTATTATTTCCATGCATTTTATTTCTTTTCCAAATCAGGTCATTTTTGATCATGTTTGTTCTTTGCTCATAAATCTTGTTTTTCTATTTCTCTCTTTTTAAAACATTCTATTTGAAATTATTTTACATTCTGTAACTAATATTTTTAGAACTATATGGCTTACAGCTTTAAACCTGTAGTTTGTTTCTGTTTATTCATAAATAGTGGAGTATGTCTTCACATGCTTGATAATTTTTTTTTTTACTATGAGCTCATATTTTTTAAACTTCTGTGGGAATCTTGAGGGCCTAGCTTGGGGATATTTTCCTCTAGAAAGATCTTGTTCTTGCTCCTGGTGAGTACAGTTGGATGATACTTATACCATAGCTCCTGATACTGATACCATAGCTCCTGGATACTGATAACATAGCTCCTTTGCTAAAGAATCTGCCTGCAATGCAGAAGACCTGGGTTTGATTCCTGGGTCGGGAAGATACCCTGGAGAAGGAAATGGCAACCTACTCCAGTATTCTTGCCTGGAGAATCCCATGGAGAGAGGAGCCTGGCAGGATGCAGTCTGTGGGGTAGCAAGAGTTGGACACGACTTAGCGACCAAACCACCAAGGTGATACCATTCTAATATTTTAGCTTCAGGTTTCTCTGGCTGCATAGATATTATATATTTGAAGTTGTGACCTGAATGGTAGCAAGTTCACAGGGCTGAATCTCAGGAGAAACTACTGTACTTTGTGTATGTATGCTTTCCATCCAGAGTCCTGATGAAAACAGACAAATTCCTCATAGGTTTCCATTGTTAGTACACAGGTATTTTCAATATCTTTGTATTAGTGTTGTAGCACCTTTCAGGCCTCAGATTAATGAAGTCCATATCTCATGGGTCTTCATTTGGGTTGTTTGCATGAACTGGATGCTTTGGGTGGTAAAAAAATACATCTAACACATCCAACAACAGATAAAATAGCTTATTAATAGTGATGTAGATATTTTTAAGTGAGGAATAATATAGAGGTCAGGAAGAAAATGTGAAAGTATGAAGTTGCTAAAAATAAGATAGTAAAAGGTGATGGGTGCATTGTTTAAAAGCTTCCTAATCCAGTTTTAAAAGATGACTAAGAAAATGTCTCCTGTAAGTACTTGACCATGAGACTGCTAATTTTTATCTCTACCTGCAGCCAACAAGCACCTTCATAATATACTTTATGCTATGCTATGCTAAGTCATTTCAGTCGTGTCCGACTCTGTGCAACCCCATAGATGACAGCCCACTAGGCTCCTCAGTCCTTGGGATTCTACAGGCAAGAATACTGGAGTGGGTTGCCATTTCCTTCTCCAATGCATGAGAGTGAAAAGTCAAAGTAAAGTCGCTCAGTCATGTCCGACTCTTAGCGACCCCATGGACTGCAGCCCACCAGGCTCCTCCATCCATGGGATTCTCCAGGCAAGAGTACAGGAGTGGGCTGCCACTGAGTAGACTTAAATATATGCTAATATTTCCTGATGTACTGGGGGTGGTTTAGTCACTAAGTCATGTCTGACTCCTGCAACCCCATAGACCATAGCCTGCCAGGCTCCTCTGTCCATGGAATTTGGAGTGGGTTGCCATTTCCTTCTCCAGGGGATCTTCCCAACCCAGGAATTGAACCCATGTCTCCTGTACTGCAGTTGGATTCTTTGCTAGCTCAGCTACCAGGCAAGCACTACGTGACAATATCCACTTTCACATCCATGTGATCTATAACGCGCATGCTCAGTTGCTAAGTCCTATCCAGTTCTTTGCAACCCCATGGACTGTAGCCTGTCAGGCTCCTCTATCCATGGGATTTTCCAGGAAGAATGCTGAAGTGGGTTGCCATTTCCTCCTCTAGGGGTTCTTCCCAAACCAAGGATTGAACTCTGTCTCCTACATCTCCTACACTGGCAGGTGGATTATTTATCCCTGAGCCACCTTAGACTATTTAAAACTATTCTTGGTATAGCCTTTGTTCTCATTTTTCTCTGAGATGCAAAAACATCTTTACCATACATTAAAGATAATGGTCACAGCGTAAAGATTTCCTAATCATAGTAAATTGAAGGAGTTTGGATACAGGATCGGTTCTATAAATTAGAAATTTCAGGGGCTAAAATTAACAGTATTCATGATGTAGAGAACAAAAGTTACTATTAAAACATTGTGCATAAAATGCACTCACTGCTAATCCATATTATATGATGATGAGAGAAATGAGGTGAAATAGAAGATTAATGAAAAAATCAATGCTAATTTCTGTCTTCTTACTAAATAAGAGTCGATTTGTATCATCACTATTAGCATCTCAGTATAAATGGGAACAAGGTTGAGTCTAGAGGGAAAGGTTGTGTTGAATTTTATGGCTCTGTGTAGGCAGAGTGTAGTGCTCGATTCCATAGCTTTCTGCGTATGGTGTGACCACATGCTAATTTTTCCATATCCAGACTAGATATTAAGCGAACTCTTTCTATATATCAAGAAAAAAGCTACAGAAATATGTTTCTTATTTAATTTCTACTATTCTTTTAAATGGCAGTTTGCAGAATGCATCTGGGTGTACAGCTAATGACCCATGAGCAATAAGCAACTGTTTAAGTAAAATGCACTATGAAAAAGCTTTTACCAAACAGCATTTTAATATTTTAAATAGATTTTCCATTGCAGGCTCTTTGTAACTGGATTAGTTCTCTGATGTGTTCTGACAGAGCTGTGGTTAGGGATACTCCATTAACTTTGTCTGTCATCTTATTTTCCCTAGTATCCAGCAGAACACCCTTATATTTCATAATTTGTATTGCTATCAGTGCTGATTTGTAAATGTGCAAATTATAATTAACAGTGGCTACTACTTCTATTAAATATTAAATCATTCTTGCAGCGTATATTTTCCACAGCAGATGGAGCCCTGTGGTATGCAAATAGACTTTCCTTACATTGTCAGCAATTTTTAACCTATATTTTAGCTTAAAGAATACATTTCCCCCTGTTTGCTTTATATTTTCTATAGCATTTAGGTTAACATTTATTTGCTGCAGATTTTCTTTCTACCAATAAGAATTTCACGGACTATTACATCCCAGCACTGTGGTTTTGTTTCCCTTCATTAATAGCTCCTTAATCATCTAGCTTGCTTGTAAGTATGAGAGCTTGTTATTTGTCTGGATGCTGCAGTATTGCATAAGGAGTGCTTAGTTATATTTTAATATGTATAGCAGAAGCCAAAATGTTGGGTACACCATCATAGGTTTTAATTTGAAATCCAATCTATGTGTACATTTTCCCCCAGAATAAGCAAAAGCATTTAAAGTTTTATATTGTGTCTTAAACATTCTATTAAATGTCATCAGCCGATTCAGAAAAAATGTATTGCAAAAATATTAGAGAAGTACAAAATGTGTAAATATAATAGATGCTTGGGACATGGAGAGGAATGTAAAAGTCTAACATTTATCAGGTAACCATAAACCACTACGAAACATTGATAGAAAGTAACATTCTTGTGATATATAGTATTTTAAGTATGAACTCTTATTTCCGCTATTTATTGCAGTGCTGTTATATTAAAAAACACTAAGCAGAATTATTGCAGCCTTTCCTAACTGTGAATTCCTAGAGCATGAATACTTTGTTTGAGGAGCAAGTTCTAACTTAACAATGAAAAGAGGTACATTCTTTAAACCCACCAGAATCAGAAGGTTGTTTCCTTGACAGGTTTTTAATGGCAAGTTAAGACTGCTGGGGAAACCATAGAACTCAAAGGCATTAACTGACAAATTAAGCAAAGAGTAATGAAAACTTCGATGTGTTTGAATCATCATTCATTGAACTGTAATTGCCTTAGAAGCAGAAAATTAAATTGTAACAAGTAAGGGTCTTGACACTTCCCGCAATTTCTAAAAAAAAAGTTTGTGCATGCCATGGAGGATAAACAGCAGTCACATGAAATACTGGATGTGAGTCTTTTAATTAATTAATTTTATTTAGTTAGTTTTTAGAATCAGCCAGCCAGTAAGACACACAAGGTTACTGTAATAGTCTTGCTTTTTTGCATACTGTAACTTGGACAAATTTTGATCTATAGCAGGTAATGCAGTTATAAGAAGGGTTGTGTCCACAGCGTAAGGCCTGTGTGTTTATGGGAACAAGTTATAAATTACTCCCCCATTATATTAGCTCCTTTTCTCCCTACGTTGTGGGAGAGAAAGGAAAATCAGGAATATGAGGAAATAATTTTTCAGATCTTTCTTTTATGGGTATTGTTTGGGGTTTTAGCTGCAAGGATATTAGTTTATTTGCAACTGAGAAAAGAAGATAATCTCCAGGTTGCAGGTTTTCTTTCCAAGAAAAAAGAATATCTTCATTGTTGTTGTTTTTATTTTTAAATGGTACGAGGGCTTCTCAGGTGGCAGTAGTGGTAAAGAACTTGCCTGCCAGTGCAAGAGATACAGTAAACACAGGCTTGATCCCTGGGTTGGAAAGATCCCCTGGAAGTGGGCATGGCAACCCACTCCCATATTCTTGACTGGAGAATCCCATGGATAACCTGGGCTGGGGAGGTGGATTGCGGGTTACAATCCAGATGGTTGCAAAGAATCAGACAAGACTGAAGCAAGTTAGCACTCAAGGATGTGGAAAGAGTATGGGATACTCAGAAAGAAAAGCATATTTGTTTTTCCATGGATATCCTATAGGAATGAAAACAGAATACACAAAAGCTTTATGAAATGAAATTTTGGATTAATTGAAAGTTATAGAACCCACCAAAACATCCTGACCAACCTTTCTGTGGCCTTTAGAAACTGATTTTTCCTGAGAGCTAATACTTCAGCTTTAGGTGGGAAGCTGTGATGAACATTTGAGTGAGAAAATATGTGTCTGAATTAGAGCATCTGCTTTCATTACTTAGCTTTCAAGAGGACATTGCAAGTCAAGGAAATGAGTGGGTTTTATCCTGGAAAGAATCCAGGGGAAACTAGATCTTCTTAAGAAGACAAAGGAAGAGCAGATTTCAACAGCTCTGAGGAGGGAGCTGTGGGTGACACTGAGTGGGCTGATGGATAGCTGTGTTGGTCCAGGGACAGTGCATTCTCCCTCAACAGCATGAAGGTTTGTTCAAGGTTTGGGGTTAACCCATTTAAAATCATCCCATTAAAACACTCCAAAACCAGGTGCACTAAGAGAAAGCCTTTGCCTCAGCTAGCTGTGTGCTTAATATGGATTGCCTGGAAAGGACTCTGCATGATGCTTTAAAAAAGCCTGGAAGGAAGAGCATAGTGGGAATGCACAGAACAAAAAGGAACTGGACTCCGGTTTGGATTTCAAGGTAAAGCCCATGAAAGGGTCTCCATATACATAACTGGATCTCAGTGTCAAGTGATTTCATTAGCAATCCACTAACCATCTACATTCAGAAAGAGAGAAGGGGATTTACCTGCTATTCAAACAGTCCATATATTTCTATAGTTTGAAAAATGAAATGTAAGACAGGGCAGTGATGATGAGTGGGTCATTTCTTAATGCACGTATAAAACTCTGTCACAGCAGCAGAGACAATCTGGCTAGTTTCTGTCCTCTTTATTCAGGGGTTAAGGCTAGGAGGTAAGTGTGGGGTAGAGTGGAGAAAGAGGGGGAATTGGACTCCCTTGGATAAGCCAGAGGAAAAGGCTTGTTTTGTTTGGTTTTTACGTCAAATGGGACCTCACGTTGTCAGTTGCTTCTCGTATTACTAAAGGCAGGGTCCTCTTTGGACGTAACTTCTGTCCCTATGTATCTTTGTATGTTTAGCCAGCAGCATCTACACAGCCAGGTTTAGTCTTCTAGCTTTCTGCTTACTGTTTCCTACAAAATACTTCAAAACTCAAAATCTGTCATCATGGCCTTGTTGTTGTGTAGTTTCTAAGCTGTGTCTGACTCCTTTGTGACCCCATGGATTGTAGTCCGTCAGGTTCCTCTGTCCATGGGATTCTCCAGGCAAGAATAGTGGAGTGAGTTGCCATTGCCTTCTCCAGGGAATCTTTTCAACCCAGGGACTGAAACCACGTCTCCTCCACTGTCAGGCGGATTCTTTACTGCTGAGCCAATCAGGCGGATTCTTTACTGCTGAGCCAATCAACATAGCTGCCACAAGGCTAATGTACACAGTGGACACAGTGGAGTTCAAAGGCCTTTCATTCCCATTTTACTTGGATCCTCCTTCATGATAAGACCTTCCTATCACCCCCTTTAGGGAGCCCAAACCCAGCCATCCTTCCCTGACATACCTCACTCCTCAACCATCCTCTTCTTGGCCTCATTTAAATGTGTAAGTGCGGCCTATGTTCTCAGTACTTTGTTAGCTTTATTTAATCTCATAAATATAAGTAACATGCTATTAACTGAAAAAGGTTTTTAGATAACGTTTGTCTTTTGATGGAAGTTTTCATTTACATGGGCCAAGAGACTCTGTGCTAAGACCAGTGGGACAGGAGCATCCTTTGTTTCGCTTCCCACCATAAGTTTAACTACTTTGTCTATGAGGAGCTTTCGTCTATCCATGAAATTATGTAAGGACCCCAAACCAGTGCCTTCCTTTGAAAAAAAAAAAAAGGTGAAATAAATATCAATCTTTAGCACATCCTCCAAAATAATACACTTTCAGAATCTGGGGGCTTATGCAAACCTTGTATTCAGTTTAACGGAAAAGTGTGTTAGTCAGTCATGCCCAGCTCCATGTCCCTGGACTATAACCCGCCAAACTCCTCTGTCCATGGGATTCTTCAGACAGGAATACTGGAATAGGTTGCCATTTCCTCCTCCAGGGTGTCTTGACTTGACCTGGAGATCGAACTTGTATCTCCTGCCGCTCCTGCATTTCAGGCAGATTCTTTACCGCTGAGCCACTGGGGAAGCCAAGACTTAATGGAAATTGAATAGTAAATCTAAGTAAAATTACCTTGTAAGGTATTCAGCTTTACAAAATATGTGGATTCCTCTTGACTTCTTCATGTTCTTGGCATTTTATTTTACTTTTTTGTGGATCTACTTTTGAAGATCCTCTGTGTATTTGTTATAGATAAACACATTCTTTGGTAAGCTTGACCTGAGAGAAATTCTGTGCAAAAAGCTTTGTTTCATGGGGAAGGGTGTGTACAAATTTTCCAATAAATTTGCAGAATGCTATAGATTTTGAAGATTTGCAATGTGCATCATGGGATTAAAGCTCTGAGAAGTCCTGTATTGAAAAATCCTGTTTAAACTTGTTTAACTCAGCATTTCCTCAATGTGTAATTCTTTCATGCCCAGCATTCTGGGGAAATTGTTTTCCAGTTAGCACAATAGTGAGGGATGGGGTGTGGCATGATGGTATAGACATCTGCCTGTACTCTAATTACTGTAGTAGAAAAGAAGGGAGAAAATGTTGTGTTGCAAGCTAATATGGGCAGCAACAATGAACACACTCACTGTTAAAATCCATTCATTTGTGCATTAAGAATTTACTAAATGCCAACCATGTAAACCAGACTGAATCAGGAATTTGGATGCTCTTCTCAGAAAACCTGATCCTTTTCTAGAGATGTTTGTAGGATGTTGGGGAACACTGACATAGTAAAGGTACTCTTGTCTGCACCCACCTGATTAAGTCAGTGATCGGTGATGAGAAGTCTCTTCCAATGGTTGAGTCTTGACTTCTTGGGATTTGCAGGGAGTACCTGGTGTTGATGCTCCCACCTCATATAAGCCACATTCTGTACAGACATCCAGACTCAATAAAGAAAACAAAAACAAAAACAAACAAACAAAAAGCAGTAAAGAGCATCTTGTTTTATTAAAATCTTGTGCTAGAAGTAGTATTTTCTTTTTCTGACACTGAGGAGAGAGCATAGGGCTTGGACCCAGAGGACTTCAGTCTGAATCTGCCTCCTTCATTCAGAGCCTTGTGGTTGGATACACCCCTGATGTTGCTGAGGCACAGACACCGAGGATTCAGCTATTAAAATTTTCCTAGAGTGAATCTGGGAGGATCCTGGGAGGATCTAATGAAAACAATGGTGTTCTTTGTAAGGTGTAAAATTCTATACAAATGTTAGTTATGGTTCCTAGTACTCTTGGACTAATCAAAATCATCAATATATGAATCATTGGCTAAAATCCTCTCCATTTATATTTATCCCTTAATCTTTACAACAAGCCTAAGCATTAAATAATACAACTTTTCCATTTTACAGATGATAAAACTGAGGCTTCAGAATTTAAATTACAGCTTGAAGTAAAACAGCTGTGACTCTCCAGTGTGCTAGATCTCTGCTAAGTTCAGCAACTTTGGAATGAATTATTTTACTCAACAAATATTACTAAACTTACATTTACTGTGTGCTGTGCATTGCTTCTTGGCTTCCAGGTGGCTCCAAGGTAAAGAATCAGTCTGCCAATGCAGGAAACAGGAGACGCGGTTTCAATCCCTGGGTTGGGAAGATCCCCTAGAGAAGGAAATGGCAACCCACTCCAGTATTCTTGCCTGGGAAATCCAATGGACAGAGGAGCCTGGCAGGCTACAGTCCATGGAATTTCAAAGAGCTGGACATGAGTGAGCGAGTAAAGAGCAACACTAAAGCAACATGATTGTTTCAAGTTCTGGGTAAACAGTAGTGAGTAAAATGGACTACAGTTTCTGCCCTTGTGAAGTTTACATTCTAGTGAGGGAGAGACAGTAAACACAGTAAACAGGGAAAGTCTGTAGAATGTTAGGAAACGATGAGTGCTGTGGAGGACAAACAGAATAGGACAAGGGGAAGAGGTGAGAGGAGGCACAAGATAATTTTAAATAGGTTGGACAGGCTTGCCTGTTGAGACAGTGACTTTTGAGCAAAATTTGAAGAAGGTGAGAGAATGAGTCATGTGATGTCAGAGGAAAGAGTGCTCTGGTCAGTGGGGACAAATCGTGCAAAGGTCCTGAGCTGTGAGTGTGCTGGGCATGTCTGAGAAGTGTGTGTTCAGCGGGACTGGAGTGAAGTGAGCAGGGGAGGGAGAGAAGGAGGACAGAGAGGCCAGATTGCATAGGGCTGTGGACCATCCAGGGCTCAGGGCTGCTACTCACAGAATGGGAGATGTGGAGGAGGCTGGATAGAGAAGTCTTATGACCTGCTGTATATTTTAAAAGAATCACTGGCCATTTTGTTGAGAATATACTTTAGGGCTAAAGGTGGGTGTAGAGAAATCAAAACTGCTCATTCCTGGTACAGAATGAAGTGAATTAGAACATGCTTCCAAATCTCACTTGGTGTACATGAAACTCAGTTAGTTCATTTTCCATATAGAAAAATGAGTAAGCTGGGGAGGCCTGTTTGAACACCTATTTATCTTGGCCAAATATTTTCTTCTCCCATCTAGAAGTCATTTGTTTGGCCATGTTGGTGCTATAACCAAAATGAGTTTTTCTATAATAGTGACATAAATCCTGGAATTCCAACAGAAGATTGGATTAAATAGGGTTTTTTTTTTTCTTTTGGTGGGTGGTATATTCCAACTGTGTGTGTGTGTGTGTGTGTGTGTGTATGTGTGTGTGTATGTGTGCGTGCATGCGTGTACTCAGTCATGTTTGACTCTTTGCGGCCTCATGGACTGTGCCCTCCAGGCTTCTCTGTCCATGGAATTTTACAAGCAAGAATACTGGAGTGGGTTGCCACTGCCTGCTTCAAGGATGTTCCCTAACCCAAGAATTGAACCCACATCTCTTGCATCTTCTGCATTGGTAGGTGGGTTCTTTACCATTAGCACTGCCTGGGAAGTCCTGTTCCAACCACTTCCTATAAAAGCCAGTTTTATTTCCAGTATAGATTGAGCAGTGATTTGAGAACACCATCTATCCCTCTTCTGACTGAAGACAGAATATAGGTTAATAGTGAAATATCATTAGCAGTCATTTTCTACTATGTATAACAGGATTAGAGCCATGATCTTTTGAAAACAAGGCTTGGAAAACTGACATAATGGGAATCTAAATTCATTGTGAGTAATATTTGATATTATTATCTAGTCTCTAGACTTCAGATCTGTACAACTGAGCCTTAGATGAGGAATTTGATGCTGTTGTTCTTATTGAACTGACAGAACTAGAAATTGCATGAACTATAGTAAGCTCCTCCATGGATATTCGAGTAAGTTTATGGACCGTGCTTGGGTTAATGTTAGGACAGAAATGCCATTAGGCAGAATACTATTAATCCACTGGTGACATGCATTAGTGATACTGGAAAAGAAAGAAAGAAAGAAAAGAAAGTTGCTCAGTTGTGTCCGACTCTTTGTGACCCCATGGACCGTAGCCTACTAGGCTCTTCCAGGCAAGAATACTGGAGTGGGTTGCCATTTCCTTCTCCAGGAGATCTCTCCCAACCCAAGGACTGGAACCCAGGTCTCCTGCATTGTAGGCAGATGCTTTAGCCTCTGAGCCACCAGGATTAGTTATACAAATAATGAGGACTTTTGTAGTTTTAGCTCATTCCCTATTAAGATTTGTAGGTATTTTATATGAATGTATGATCCTCCCATTCACCCTCAGTGAATGACTCAGCTCCCTTTAACCTACCAAGAGATACTCGATAAGTATACTGTTAATGGAATGTGACTGCCTTGTTTTCTTTCAAAATGCAGTACAATTACTTTGAATTACAACTCTACTGTGTGACCAAGAAGTACCCTCAGTTGAAATACAAATTGCATAGTTTATTAGAAATGTGAATTATATTTTTGTTACTTACTCAAGAGATCATGATTGGGAGGAGAAGTGGAGCAAAGAGGAGACTGTTCAAGAAAATATTGGATTAATCTGAGGTTCTTCTTTTTCATATCTAATATGTCTTTTGCCAAGATTTGACCAAAAGCCTTTATGGAAGATGTACTCAGACAGTGACAGTTAATTACCTGTTAAAAATACCTCTGATGTTTGCCCCAACATGTACACTACAAAATTTGAACCAAACAGAGAAGACTAGCATGGTCCCTATGCAAAGATAACATACAAATTCATGAAGCACTTCCTATTTTTAAACCAAATTTATTATGAATTATAATTTAGTACTAAATATATATCTCAAATCATTACGTTGTGTATCTTAAAATCATATAATGTCATGTGTCAATTTTATTTCAATAAAACTGGAAAAAAATAGAAATATATGTGTTAGGAGGCTGGAGGGAGAGCCAGAGTCAGGTAATGGAGTCCTATCTTTTGAGACTATAGTCAGGAATTTAGGAAGAAATTGGAAATGCAAAATGCTGTATTAAGCACATATGTAGTTACCTGAAATCTGCATCATTTTAAAACAAAGTGCTTAAGAGGGTATAAATGTTAGTATTCTACTGCCATCCCTGCCACCACAAATCTACAGCCTACTATTTTCCTACCATACGTTTTCTAATGATGCTTCTGTTGATAGAAAGCCCCAGTCATTTTTTATTAATGGATGCTGTGACTTCTTCCCACTCTCTTCCATTGGCACAGCATTTACTGATTAAAGATGCTGGGTGAGTCAGAATATTCCTTGCATAATGATTGGTTAGTTGGAATGGGTACCAGCTCTTCTTTTGTGATAAAGAACAGTGTATATAAATAAGGGTAAGAGATTTTCTTGATGTTCAAGGTCTTTGGTCTCTGAGTTACAGACTATAAATTTTTGGGGCCACATTCTAAATGCAGAACTTCCACTGAAGTCAACAGAAGTTTTGTGACAAAATTAATGGCAGGAAAATGCACTATTATTATATATTATTATTTCTTTTTGACTGCTCTGAAGATAATTTGGTGCATAAACTATTGGAGAAGTTTTGAGTTTTTCCAGTGACTCATTTTCATGCAAATGTTTATCACATTTCTGGGTACTGTTTTCTTCTATCATATATATTTCCATCTTCCATGGATAAATCAACATCTTCATCCATATTGTACATTCAGCAGCTGTAAATTCAGCCTGTATTCTCATTAAATGTTGTGAATATGTGATTTTCATTTATGATTTTTAGCGAGTGTTTCTGAAATTTTCACAGCAGCATCTGGCCAGGAAATGGTGTCTGTGAATCAGAACACTACACCTAATTTTATTTTTCTTCTGTGGACTCGTTTCTCTAATCCTTTCTTAGCAAACAGAAGGCAATTTTAATTCCTTTTATCTTAATTCTCAGAGACCCCCTCATGCATAGACTTTAGGTTTGATTTTGCTTTTCCTGTTATGCATGGTTCAAGGAATAGTGGAAGCAAATGCTGAGCTCCTCTCTGCTAACACTCACATCTCAGCCACTACCATGGTTTAATCTGACCAGTGTAAGCTCATCCTAAGAGGTTTTTCACCATGTTCAGTTTCAGTTCCTTTTAAGCTTTCATTGCTGCTGGTAGAAAGATCTTTAAAAATGCAGAGATGGTTATGTCTCTCCCTGCTTAAAACTCTTCTATTGTCCTCAGAATAAATACCAGATTCTTGAACATAGCTCATGGAGCTCTGTATTCTCTGGTCCCTACTTGCCTCTCAAGGCAATTCCACCTTCTTCTTTACTCTGTGTTCCAACCACAGGACCTTATATCCCACACCATCACTTTCTTTCCCTCTGGGCCTTTATACACTATTACTTGGTTCACTACTCCACTCCACATGCCCTTGAATATATCCTACACATCATTCAAGTCTCAACTTTAACTCTCCTCTTTGAGTGGCCATTCCTGCTTCCATTGATGGGCTGGGCTTTGCATTCCCACAGTATCCTGCACTTGACCTTTCCAAATAGCCAACACACCTGTGACTTTTTGTTTAACATCGACCTTCCCCACCAGATTTCTACCTTTGTGAGGCAAGTGACCATACCTGTGTTGTTTATGACTCTCTCCCCAGCACCTTGCATGCAAAAGGTGTTTGGACACCTAAGAGGTATGTGATAAATGTTTGTTAATTTTCTGATTCCACTGCCGTCCTCAGTTACTCCTTTAACACTGCTATCAGTAGATGTGAGTTCATCTCTTTCTAAGGAGACAGGAGGATACTCTGGAGACTGCACAGGTACTCATTGTCCTTTGTCATTCTCTGGAGTGTCTTCTTGACACTAGTTTTTACCCTCAGAGCTCACTCTTCTTTGAAGTGACAGAAACATCCACGTGTGAATGGGAGATCACCTAGCTTGGGAGATGGAAACCTTGAGTTTGAATTTGCTTATGACATTAGGTTTTAACCTGGGCAGAGTATTTAATATTTCTGGTTATATTTTTCTCCTAGGCTAGAAAATAAGGTGAACAGACTAGACTGAGTCTACAGGTTCTTCTGTGATGCTAAGAAGCCATTTTGAACACTTTTGGGAAGTTAGCACACTGTCCTGGAGTGCAGAAGAGAAAAATGACTGAAAGGTGTGTGTGTGTGAGAGAGAGAAAGAGAGTGAGAGAGCGCAACAGAGACAGAGAGACACAGAGATCCAAGGCAATTACTTTGATTTCTATGAATCTTAGTTTCCTTCTCTGTCCAATTTATGGTAGTAACTATGTCATGGCGTTAAGGATTTTAAAAGATGACATTTATATGATGAATTGTTAGTGTCCAATTAGCCTGTCTTCCCTCTCCTTCTGATCATGACTTTGTCCTCTAGAGAAGCTGCTCCTCGCTACTTAGATCGTGTCTTTGGTGTAAGTGAAAGTGAAAGTCGTTCAGTCATGTCCAACTCTTTGTGACTCCAAGGACTACATAGGTCATGGAATTCTCCAGGCTGGACCACTGGAGGGGGTAGCTGTTCCTTTCTCCAGGGGATTTCCCAACTCAGGGATCAAACCCAGGTCTCCTGCATTGCACGCAGATGCTTTACCAGCTGAGCCACCAGGGAAGCCTGAGAATACTGAAGTGGGTAGTTTCTCCAGGGGATCTTCCTGACCTAGGAATCAAACCAGGGTCTCCTGTACTGCAGCCAGATTATTTACCAGCTGAGCTACCAGGGATGTAAGGGGCTGCCAATCAAGTAGCAACTCTACAGAAGCCTACTTCAACTATCTTCACAGCAAGGAATCTGCGGATGAACTGAGCTTGACCAATCAAGGTATATCCCTGGATCTTTGAAATCAAGGCTTAGCTGAGGCTGTCTGTCAGTAAGAAAATGCAGACTCAGGTTTTGGAAACTGAGGTCTTAGCTTCTCAGCTTTGTTTATTCCCTTTCACTCTCCAATACCACTTCTTGTAGTCTGTCCTATGGAAGCAAGCTTGGATATGACAATGATACATGTGTGCAGATTTATTGTAGCTTAATTTGTAAGGATAAAGAATGAAATGACTCAGTAAATCTTCAAATTTGGGGAGTTATTTAAATCCCATGCAGCCTTTTTTAATTTAATTATTTTTTCATTGGTATACATACAGCTGATCACATTGTCGTACAGCAGAAACTAATACAACATTGTAAAGTAATTATATTCCATGCAGCCTTTTAAATAATTTTTTTAGAATATTTAGTGACATGAGAAAATGCTGATGATGTATTTGTCAGTTAAAAATAAAGAATATATAAAACAGTATATATAGTATATTTCCAATGTACACACACAAACACATGCATACATAGTATATATGTTATGTTCAGAGCTATATAGAAAAATATCTAAAATGGTTCTTCAGTAGGCAATTGGACTTCTAGTGTATGGAAAACATTGTGATTGATTCCCTAACATCTATCCCATTATCCTCTCTACCTCCATACCATATGCAACAGCCATTTAACTTGGATAAGGTTGACTTTTACCTTGAGTTCTATAGGCGGTGCATCATTGACTGAAGTCAGTCAGCATGAGCCCATCTGTCTAGTTATTGTTATCAGGTTAGAAGTAGACACATGATCCAGGCCCATGCCATTCAGTGCAAGCACTACCTTGGCACTAATGTCTGATTCAGATATAGGCATGTCCTTTCATTTGATCCAGCTAAAAGGCTTGAAAGACATTTAGCTGGGTGGTAGATACATTCTCTTTCCTTGACGATGATGAGGAAACATGAAGTCCCAGGTGATATTGGAAGAGATTTTGTGGGAAATCCCTGGGGAAGGAAGTTGGCCTTAAGGGTAACTGACACACAGGAGATGGAACAGAGGTGTAGTGAGACCTTGTATCTGATGGCATTGTCACATTTCTGAATTAAAACAGCACTAAATTGTGCCCTAATTTTAGAATGAGCTAATATATTATGTAACCTATTCAGGTTTTAACTACATGAAAAAAAAATAAATAAAAGATCAAACTTAAAGTGGTATACATTTTATCCTTTATACTTCCCAGTATTTTTTAAAGATTTTCTGCACTGAATACATATTGCTTTCATAATTTAAAAATTGCTTATTTAAAAAGTTGTTATTAGCTAAGAATTGGCAAAGACCCGTTAAATCAGTATGCATTTTTATCTCCTTACTCACTCTCCCCTTCTCCTGAACCTCCTTCAGTTCTCTTCCCCAATTCCCAGAAGAGCTGGAGAAGCCAGCAAAATGTCAAAATTTTGTTGCTCCATTAATTAGAAACTTGAATTGGGTGAGACACAACCTGCATTCTGTGAAATTGATTGGCAAGTGATTGGCAGAGCTACCCTCTTGCTAAAGGGGCAATGGCATAAATGACATTGATCACCATTTATCACCATGTGGCTCATTCTGAACTCGTAGATGCCTGGGAGGATTCATGGTCACTGGTTACCTGTGTGCTGACCTAAGAAGAAGCTCTGAAGCCATGCTCTAAGACTCTCTTGCCTAATTTGGTAGTATTCTCAAAGGAAGAAACCCCTTGAGTAATGTGGATTTCAAAGGCCAGAAGTAAATTTAAACAAGGCACATATTCACATCTATTAATTATAGTCATATCAAATTTGTAATGTCTGATGCATTGGGGAGATGACACTTTTAAGAGAAGCACCATGCATGTTTGCTTAGTTGCACCAAATTCTTTGTGCCCCATGGACTGTAGCCTGCCAGGCACCTCGGTCCATGAGATTTTTTACTGGCAAGAATACTGGAGTGCATTGCCATTTCCTCCTCCAGCAAATCTTCCATACCCAGGGATCAAACTCACTATCCTGCTTCTCCTACACTGGCAGGAGGATTCTTTATTGAGAGAGGTGATCCTGTGGCAGATGGTGAGGGTAGAGAGAAGTAGTTCCAGAATTCAACTGAGAAGGTGATTCGAAATGGACCTGGTGAGGAAAAAGGGAGCCAGTGGCCAAGCATCTTTATGATACCAAGCAGACAGCTCTCATAAATACTGCCTTGGGGAAGAAAAATGGCAGATTCTGTCTAAATGATGGCACCTCGTCTCAATTTCCCTGTACCCCATTACTCCTGGTTCCAGGTTATATGCACTGGGGCTGCCATTAACTAGATGTAAAACCTTAGGCCAGCCACTTAACCTCTCTGTCCTTGAGTCTTCTCATCTGTAAAAGGCCTGCTAGTCAGACCAGAGTACTTCTAAGGATTCTGCCAGCTTTGAAACTCTACAGTTCTATAGTTGGTCCATTCATCTGCCGTCTGCACGGGTCAGCCAATGAGGAGAGCCCTGGGAGCCTGAGTCTTCGGTAGCTCAGTGTTGATTCTCTGCTGGAGAGGAAGGCATCCTCCCAAAGTGGTGCTCTCGGGGAGGCCGGGGGCTCGTGAAGGCAATGCTGCGCTCTTTGCAGCTGCTCTGCAGAGAGGGGAATAACCTGGATTTTAAAGAAGCAAGTGGTCCTCTGTTTTTGTTTGTTTAAACAAAATTCACTCACAGCTGCAAGCAGCACAATGAAAGCACATTTTAAAATAATCAGATGCTTTTGGGGCCTCCTGCTGCCAGAACAACTTCAGTCCGAGTTGCTGCCGGCTGCCTTTCAAGGCTGCAGCCTCTGGCACCAACTGTCTGAGGGGGCGCAGTGGAGTTGAAAGCCATTGGTGTCAGAAAAGAGGCCAAAAGTTTTATGATCTCAGGGACCCTAAAGGCCTCAGCTGTTTATTTGTTTGTTCTGTTCTCATTAGGATGTTCTACGTTTTTGAAAGGCATGTGACATCTAATAGGTTGTTTTTAAAGGGTCATTTCATTAAACACTTTAAAAATGTTCAGTGATCTTTTAAATTCCATTTAATTACCTAATCTTTATTTTGTAACAGTCATAAAGTATGAGCACATGAAGTCACTGAGAGGCACTTGAGATGACCAAGGTCTAAAATCATACTAGTTTCTGAATTACCACTTACTCTTCTTGGTCCGTTGATTTTTAGATGAGGATGCTGCATCCTTGGAGGACTGTTTAAAATATTCTGTTCTACTACGATGCATCTGCATGTTGTTCAGGCTACTGAGATGACCTTAGAAGAAAAAGACATGATGGAGTTGAATAATCTGAGAAAAGCCTAACTTAACACTTTGAAAGGGTCAACTTTGTCTAAAATAATTATTAATAAATTTTTCAGCATGAGGAGTTGAAGTCCAAGAATCACCTTGATCACTGGGGCTGGGTACAGGGACTTAGAATCAGGTGACTTCAGGGCAGATTGCTTCTGGGTCACCTGTTAATTGTGTGATCCTGGGTAAGGCTCTGATTCTCCCAGATTTCTTGCCTGCACAGCAGAGATCAACACTGCTACCTGACCTCATGTCGTAAGGACTAGATAGCAGTGCATGTATCTAATGAGCAAACATGCTACTCATGTCAAGAGTCTAGCCAGACAAACATTTACTGAGTACTACTATGTTTTTAATAAATGTTTCCTTCTCTTTATTTTAAACACAGATTCAGCTATCAAATATCAGGAGTTTACTTGGATTTAAAAATCTTCTGAAGATTGAAAAAAATAGACATAGGACCAATGAAAGGCAATACTGGATAGAAAAAGAACGGGTCTTTCACCTCAAGACTGCAAGTCTCACTAAGTTCAAAAAGGTTTTTGTATTTTAAAAGATGCTCTATATTTACTAGACCTTAAAGGAAAACTGGGAAACAAAATTTGAAGCAAGTCTAATAGTCTGAGGTTGCTATTCTCAGTCAAATACACTTAACATCAGAGTTAGGAACCTGGCTATGATTGAAACACACTTTCTTTGGTCTCATTCTAATTAATAGTGATGTTACCATCTATTATTGTTGTACTTAAGGATTTCGGATAGAACCACATTTTACTGTTAAGGCCTAAGTCTGTTTTTCTTTAATGTGACATTTGTAGCAGCAATGATGATAATGTCAAAGTTGTTCTAGACTCTGCACATACAGGACTCATTAATACTCATAACAACTCTAAAGGTACTACTTCCCCCTCCCTGCCATTTTACAAATGAGGAAATTGAGACACAAGGAGGTTAAATGACTTGTTTATGGTCACTCAGTTTATTAAGAGTCAGAATATGGAAAAAAAAAAGCTATTGGCTTCAGAGTCTGCACTTAACCCACTTATTTATTACACAGTCATTTTCTTAATTATGAGTTAAATGTTGTCACAGCTATCTTGAAATACAGTATGCCATCTTAAACATCTGAAAGCTGGGCTATGTATTATAGAATAGGAAAAAAACAACTTTGAAGTTTGCAGTGCTGTTTGTAGTTGGCACTTAGGAATTTAATATGTCCTTCCACTAAGCATATGGGTTGATGGACACATTTTTATTGTGATGTACTTGTTTGGTTTTCTTTGTAAGTTGGAGGAAAGTCTATCATGTCACAATATGTCAGTGAATCATAAGTCAAAAACCTTATCTAGGGTATACCTGTTACATTGTGAACACTGTACAAGGTGCAATTTCAAGAGCATAACAAGAATTTCCCTTGACAAACACCGTCCCTGCCTTTCTAGAAGCTTAAGGGCTAATGAATCATGCCACCTAAACATAGAAAGAAAAAGAAACAGAAGATAGGGCAAATATGCTTATGAATACTGTAAACATAATCCAGTAAAGCGGTCTGTCTAAATATCCTTTAACCCTGCTTTCCCTACGCAGCCCCTGCCCTTTGCTTCCCCAGTGCTGACTCAGGCCCTTGCCACTTGCTCCTGCAGCACTGCAGCAGCCTTCTGCTTGGTCTCTCTTCCTCCAGTGCATCTCCTTCCAATCCATTTTCTACATCCTCTCCAGGTGACCTTGTTGAAGCAGAAAACTGCCCCCAGTTCTGTTCTGCTCAGAACCCTCCCCTGACTCTTCACCACAGAGTAAAGACTGAGCTCTTCACCATGACATAGCAGGCCCCCCACAAAATCCTCTGCTTGGCTTTCCAAAATTTTCTTCCTTCATGTTTTGCTGTTTCAAGCATTTGGAATGCCTTTTCTGCTCTTTTCTGCTGGGAGAAATCTGTGGATTCTTTCAGACTCAGTTTAACCATCCCCTAATTGGAGAATCCTCCTTTGACCGCCTCCTTACCAATCCTTTCCTGCTGCTGCTGCTCAGTCGCTTCAGTCGTGTCCGACTCTGTGCGACCCCAGAGACGGCAGCCCACCAGGCTCCCCGTCCCTGGGATTCTCCAGGCAAGAACACTGGGGTGGGTTGCCATTTCCTTCTCCAATGCAGGAAAGTGAAAAGTGAAAGGGAAGTTGCTCAGTCATGTCCGACCCTCAGCGACCCCATGGACTGCAGCCCACCAGGCTCCCCCGTCCATGGGATTTTCCAGCCAAGAGCACTGGAGTGAGGTGCCATCGCCTTCTCCAAAATCCCTTAGTCAGAAGTAATTCTCTCAGTTCTGTGCTCTCACAGCACGTTATGCAAACCTTTATTATAGCCCTCCGCATGTGTTTGGCAGTTCTTGGACTAGATGTCCATCTTCTTAACCAGAGGAAGGGCCCTCTAAGGGAAGAATTGTGTCTGCATGTTCTATCTGCAGTATCTAACACAGTATCTAAGACAGAAAATGTGTTCAATAAATGATTGTGAATTGAGGAATGAATGGACAAATGATTATGAACGATGGAACAAATCATACTGCTCAAGTAAAGGAGAATTTTGGAAATTTTCTTGTTTTTATAATGAGCTCACTTAAATATTGGTTCAGTTGGTGTAGAGAATATAACAAGGCCCAGATGGCACAGCTTAGGGTCTAGTCCTAGGCTGTCACTAAGTAGCCCTGTGGCCTTGGGCAGTTCACCTAGCCTACATGCTGTGTTGTGCTTAGTCGCTTGGTTGTGTCTGCCTCTTTGCAACCCCATGGACTATAGCTTGCCAGGCTCTTCCATCCATGGGATTCTTCAGGCAAGAATACTGGAGTGGGTTGCCATTTCTTTCTCCATGGGGTCTTCCGGACCCAGGGATTGAACCCACATCTCCTGCATCTCCTGTACTGCCAGGCGGGTTCTTTACCACTGTGTCATCTGGGGAAGCCCCATCCAGCCTATAAGTGCCTCAGTATCTTCTCCCAGAAAATAAGGATACAGTTACCTAAAACACACAGGATTGCTATTAAGATTGAATAAAAGTGACTCATAGTCAAAATGTTTTCGAAAAATACAAATAATAAGGCATTTCGGCATAGCTTCTTATAACCAGAATTTTTATATCGAATTTCATACCAGGGAGGAAAACATATATGTACGTATATATGTATATTTAGACATATGAGTCTACTTCTTATCATCTTATCATCCTGTGGTCATCTGCTTGTCCCCCTTTAAATTCTCTGTATCATAAAAAAGGCTCTAGAAGGTTACTTTTAATAGGTCAGGATGTTCAGAAGCAGAATCTAGAATTACAAAGAGTTTCTTAGAACACATAGTACACATTCAGTACAAAAAAAAGCATGTCTGTATTAGACCATCAAAAGGCGTAATTTGAAATGATGAACGTATCCATTTTAAGTTACACATTACTTTGCATAGTTAATATCACTGTAATTAGTCATAGTTCCTTAATTTATTGAAAAGATGCTCATCCCTCCAGTGCGCTGCAGTGATGAATATTGGGAGAGCAACTTTGGAAGCTGGAATCAAGAAAATGAGTAACAGTTGGAGAATTAGTATGTAAATCAATAATACTCTTCTTTTTTGTTCTGAAACCAGGATTTGCGTGACACACAGCAGAATCAGAGAGCTCCCCACAAGTGAGAGCTGTCTCCACACCTCGCAGAACTAGGCAAGCCGCTTCAACTGTAGGAAATGTTTAAAATCCTCTCAAACATTTGAGTAAATCTCTAGTAAATATTTAAACTCTGTATAACTAGTCACAAATAAATTAAGCTGATTTTATGCAGTCTCTCTAATTAGAAGGGCACAGCATTTGTTGAAACGTGATTAGTATTATTCATTAAGCAAAAATTCTCATTTGTATCTTATTATCACTATTCTGCATAAACCAACACAATTTGTCATGAACTCCCTCATTTGCTATATCCTCAAAAGCAGATTATGCTTATTTTTCATTTGGACAGTGGAAAATCAAGCCAGGTGTTTGGCAGCACCAGAGTGTTCAGGTGTAACTGTGCCAGTGATGGAACATTACGAGCAGCGTGGATGAAGAATGAGGCATAGAGAATCTTGGGACTGAGGTGCCCGGAGGCCCATCCCTTCCGAGTGCCCCTGCTGATGAGCCAGGTGTTGCACCGGCTGCTGGGAGGGGAGAGAGAAACAGAAAAGAAACTTTTTTTGAAGCGTCAGATCTTTCCCCTTTCACCAGAGCCTGAGAACACTTGCTCTAATTCCTGCTGCGGTGGGGCTACCAGCATGTGCGAGTTAGAACCACTGCAGCGGTACTTTTGCTTAAAATATTGCCAAAGCATAAAAATTCAATCCTGTGATTTGTCCAAAACTGTCTGTCTAGACATATAAGCACTGTACATATTTAGGTTTTCAGACTTGCAGATATTGACAGATAAGACAAAGATTATGTTATATTATCTGGACGAAAGAGGATTGGGGCTGCTTTTCCTCCTCTGCCGTCTATTCGTTTTGCCTTTAAAATCTTTGTTTTCTAGCTCAGGTTACGCTGACTTCTGCTGGGTCACCAGGTCCCATTTCCGGAGCACACTTATAGCCATGCAGTCCTTGGAGGGCTGGGGGTACAAAGGCAAACACACCGACTGTTTTGTCCCCTTGCAAAATGGGAGCCATCATCTCTTTCATATGGTTGCTGTGAGATGAAATGAAACAACATAAATGAAAGAATTCAGGACACGTGAACTGTGGTTATAGTGACTGTAATGGGGGTCCCAAGGCAACATCTGAATATTTCTCTTCTTCTGAAATATGGAGGATTTTGACTGCTTTATGATTCTGGCACAAATAAGGATGGGAATGTGGTGGGGTTTGTGAAATAGTGGCGAGATGATAGGGAATTGTTTTTGTAAGGGAGCAGTGAGTTTCAATATGCTACTCTGAATCATGTGCTTTCTTTTGGAACTTGAGAGCTGTGAAGGACTAGATACCAACTCTTTGGCCTGTGTGTCAGTTTCTCTGTTTTGTCTCTGTATTCCCTTTGTTAAGTCACTATTATCTCCTATTTTTGTTAACACTCCGCCTTTTCCACATCTTTCTTCCTACAACTTCTGATGTGGTTAATTTTCTGAGACACTAACCATACGGAGTGAGTGGGAAAAAAAAATCCAATAAGACATTATTGGAGAGAATGGGGATATTTACCTAAAAACACACATGACAAAGGGACGAGGTATGATGGTAGTCTTCAAGTGTCACCAGGGTGCTCAAGGCCAGATCGGTGCTATGAAGCAGTGCAGAAGCTACCCTCAAGCCCAAGGGGGATGCACAGCCTGAGGAAGCACTCTCTAACAGAGCTGTGCAGCCCTGGAACAGGCCGACTTGGAGGACAGTAAGCTCCCACCATCAAAAGTAGTAAAGTAGAGTTTGGTCTGGGAGCTTGAACTCGGAGAAGGCAATGGCACCCCACTCCAGTACGCTTGCCTGGAAAATCCCATGGATGGAGGAGCCTGGTAGGCTGCAGTCCCTGGGGTCGCTGCGAGTCGGACACGACTGAGCGACTTCACTTTCACTTTTCACTTTCCTGCATTGGAGAAGGAAATGGCAACCCACTCCAGTGTTCTTGCTTGGAGAATCACAGGGACGGGGGAGCCTGGTGGGCTGCTGCTATGGGGCGCACAGAGTCGGGAGCCTGGTGGGCTGCCATCTATGGGGTCGCACAGAGTCGGGAGCCTGGTGGGCTGCCGTCTATGGAGTTGCAGAGTCGGACATGAATTGCAGAGTCAGACACGACTGAAGGGACTTAGCAGCAGCAGCAGCAGCTTGAACTATGTGAGCTCCTAGTTCCTTTCCATAACTAATGTTGATGAGTTTCTTTTGACTGGAAAGGCTGTGCTCAGTTGCCTCTATCAAGCAAAGTGGGAGAATTCCCATGATGGTAGAATTTCACAGTGTTCAGGGATCTCAAGCCCTTGCTCTTCTATATCTAACATATTATGAAGCTTGTAAGGCAGGCTCCCTGCTACCATATGTTACCTGGAAAATGTTCTGTTTACACATGGGGGTGGTCATGCTGAGAGACCAGGAGAAAGCATGCACTTAAAACTCTAGTTTTAGGATGCCATTGTCAAGATTTCATACAGAACCCTGACTAGCAGACTGAGGGATCCCTATTACTGCTGTGTGGCCAGTGTACAGCTACAGGAAGTTGAGGCCCATCCAGAAGTCATCCTTGGCTCTCATAGGTTTCCATGAATGCGAACTTGTCCAGACACAGACTTTGGGTCTCATATTTTGGATGTAAATAATTTATCCCCTTTGGAGAATTTTGCAAAGTTAGATATTGAAGAATATGTCTGTGTGAGGTAGAATTAAGGGACAATTATATTATTTTCCCAAGTTGGAAATTAGTGGTGAACCTAGTCTTTTGGACACATGAAATGAAAATTATAAAACTTTTCAATGATGTTTTTAAATTGTGGTCAGGGACCACCCACTTGAAACACAGATTCCTGAGCCTAGGTCCATATCTATTATGTTAGGTTTTTAGTACTATGTAACAAATCATCATGAATTTAGCAGTGTAAAACAACGACTATTTATTATCTTCTATTTCTGAAAGTCACAAGTCTAGTTGGTGTGACTGAGTTTTTTTGTTTAAGGTGTCATAAGTCCAAAACTTAGGGTTTCATGAGTCCAAGTTCTTATTGAAGACTCTGGGAAAAAATCCAGTTCCAAGCTCCCCTCAAGTTGCTGGCACAATTCAGGCCCTTGTTGGCTGTCAGCTGGAGGTGGCTCTCTGCTTCTCGAGGCCACCCACATTCCCTCCTGCTTGGCTCTTTCCATTTTAAAACCAGCAAAGTCATGTGGAGGCCGCCTCATACTTCTGAATCTTTCTTCTTTTGCTGTTTCATGTCAGAGAAAAATCTGTTTCTACAGGGCTCAGATGATTAGTAGAGACCCAGCCAGATAATCTCCAAATTTTAAGGTGTACCCACTTGAGACTTTAATTATATCTGCAAAATACCTTCATAGCAGCACTTTGATTAGTGTTTGATTGAATAAATAAAATATAGAGATCTTGAGGGGTTTAGAATTCTGCCTACCACACCTACTAAATCAGTGGCTCTTCAGCGGAGCCAAAGAAATCTGTCTTTTAGCACCACTCCAAGCAATTCTGATGAATAATCTACTTTGAGAACTACTAGCTTAGAAGGATACTAGAAAAATTGTGAAGTTAGGCATTAGGTTAGTAATGTAGAAAACAACCTTTTAGGAGTTCCGAGTGAGAGGCCTCTGAAGACTGAAGATGCCAATGATGACAGAGATGTTCATGGAGAAACTGGGCATTCAGAAAGGAACAATGCAGGTTTTCCAAGCAAGGGAAAAGATGTGAGCAGAGATATGAATGGGAAACATATAAGTGATCTTTTGCAGTACAATTGAATTTAGTTTTATTGGCGTGGAAATGTGTAATTGTGATTTGGGGAAGAGGATGTGGGATTGGGATTATATTAATGTGTAGGACTTTGATTGCCAGGTCAAGGAATTGAAATAAAGGGATGCCACTGAAAGTTTTTTAAAAATAATTTTGTTTAAAAAGCCATTGCAGTTTATTTCTTTTACCCCCATACTCCCTGAATTTCTTTGCGGTTGATGGTCATATTTTAGCTTGCTTTAAACACACAGTCTTGACTGGATTTTAGTGATGATCAAAAACTTCTATTATTTTTATTCTTGGGGATGAACAGGAAAAAGTTTCCAGTTGTAAGAAATAGACTGGCATATATGAAAGGGTAAAATAATCCAGGGTTGTGGTTGAAGGAGAGTGAGTGTGATGATCTGAGTCTCTTTTAGAAGCACCTTTTACATATTTTGATCTCTAAAATGTTTTCCACTTACTATCCTCCAGGTATAAATGTATTCCAAAGGCCCAAAAACCTTAATAGGGAGTGATGAGAGAGGGTTATTAGTCATTAGGCAGTCATTAGAATTGAAAGATGAGAGTCAGTTTGTAGCTAGGAACAGAAGGTAGACTACCTTGGAGCCAGGTTTGACAGCTTTGAATATCAGATGAAGAGTGCAGATACAGAAGGGTGTCATCTGACAAGCATCTTAAGCAGATGGATAACAGAGTGGGTACACTGGAGAGTGTTGTTAATTTAATGACTCCAGATAATTCTTCTTTTAAATTGAAAGCAGGCCACTGGGAAACAGCCAGTAAAGGGGTAACTAGTGACTTTCTGGCACCCTATTAGATTTATATAAAGAAAAGGGAAGGACATATGTAGTTTTGAGTTAAGAAAAATTCAAATTGCTTATATAAGAGGCAATAGAAACTTTACTCAGTGAATTTTTGAAAATTCAAATCAAATTTTCTTCCCAGAGAAGTGTAGGATTACTGTTTTAGTGTCAATTTGAAATCTTGTGCATATAATATTAAATGAATTATAGAAGGGTTTATCAAGACTCTTCCTTCCCTATCACTGATGGGAAATTTTATAAATTAAAAAAAAAATTTTGGTATTCAAGAAAAGTTTTGGCCTTGCCACATGGCTTGCGGGATCTCAGTTCCCTGACCAGGGATTGAATCCTAGCCATGGCAGTGAAAGCCTCAAATCCTACTCACGAGGTCACCGGGAAACTTTATAAATATCTGTATCACTGAAACACACACTTTAGCCTCTAGTGATGTTTTATTTAGTATTGTAGACTATGGAACCTCAGAAACGCTGCCCCATTAAATTTCATTTAACCCCATCTTTTAAATTCATTTAATAATTAAGAATGGCTGCATCATGCTTTATGAGGTTCTAAGACTATAAAGATGAACCAAACACATCCTTGTCTTCTGCAACTTACACTGTACTTAAGGAAACAAAAGTGTGACTGTGCTGCAAGCTGAGTCTCCCACACCCACCTGGAATCAATGAGACTGAATAAGGTGAAGTGAGTTAGTATTAATCACCCCTAAGCTTCTGACTTTCTTGGTACCAGCTGGGCACAGTGGGGAGCTGGAGTGAGCTTACATCCCTACTCAAAGGCAATAAAATGGTGTGAATCAGTGCCTCAGTTTAAGTAGGAAGGTATCTTAGAGGCTGAAGGGATAGTTGAACTTTTTCACCACTCATCTGCAATATGGCAGTATGAGTTAGTACTCCATTTTTGCCTGGGGGATGCCAGTAGGGCCCAGTAGAAAGCTGAACATATACACTCACCTAGCCTTTATTCTATACCTTAACAGAAGGACTGTCTACAAAAAAATCATATAGGATCTAAAGTCCACTAATACAAATCGTCTAGGCACAATTTAAAAATTGCTCATTATCAAGAACCTAAAAATTACAACTTGAAAAAGAAATGATAGTCAACTGATACTAATACCAAGATGAATCAGATGTTGGAATTATCTGATCAGAATTCCAAAGCAGCCATCATAAACATACAAAAATAACAATTTTTTTTGACTTGACTGATAAAACTAGAAAATCTCAGCAAAGAAGTTATTAAAAAGAAACAAATGGAAATTATAAAATTTAAAATCATTAAAATCATTAAAAGAAAAATAAAATACTGACTCAGGAGTAGAGATAACAGAGAACAGAATCAGTAAACTTAAGCATTCTATTGTACAAATAGAATTTACACTTCCACTGTGTAAACAGAATTTACACAATTTGAAGAACTGAGAAAATAGACTCAAAAAAAGAAGAAAGAGAAAGAGTTGAGATAAAAAATGTTGAAGATAACATGTTTGAAAATTTTCTAAGTTTGATGAATGATTTAAACTTAAACATTCAAAAATTAGAGCAAAACCTAAGTGGGATAGCCTCCAAAAAGTCTATTTTAAGATATAGTAAAATTAGACTTTGAAAACTAAATATGAAGAAAAAAATTTGAAAGCAATCAGAGAGAAATGACTCATTACTTATCAATTGAACTGAACTCCAATTTTAATTGAACATCAGTTCAAATGACAATGAATTTCTCATCTGAAACATAGGAATCTGAAAAAAGGTGGCACAAAATTTTTCAAGTGGTGAAAAAAAGAAGAACATTCAACCTAGAATTTTGTATCCAGCAAAAATATCCTTAGGAAGGAAGATAAACTCAAGACATTCTCAGACAAGTAAAACTAAGACTTTGTCACTAAGAGTAAGCCTACCCTTGCTGCTGCTGCTGCTGCTGCTGCTGCTGCTGCTGCTGCTGCTAAGTCGATTCAGTCGTGTCCGACTCTCTGTGATCCCATAGACGGCAGCCCACCAGGCTCCCCCCGTCCCTGGGATTCTCCAGGCAAGAACACTGGAGTGGGTTGCCATTTCCTTCTCCAATGCATGAAAGTGAAAAGTAAAAGTGAAGTCGCTCAGTCGTGTCCGACTCTTCACGACCCCATGGACCGCAGCCTACCAGGCTCCTCTGTCCATGGGATTTTCCAGGCAAGAGTACTGGAGTGGGGTGCCATCGCCTTCTCCCAAACCTACCCTTACAGAATGGCTAAGGGACATTCTCTAAACAAAAAGTAAAAAACAGAAGTAGGTTTGGACTTTAGAGAAGAAAGAACATCAGAATGGATAAAAATCAAGGCAATTATAATAGACTGCTTTCATGAATTTCTTAAATTATATTTGATGGTTAAATAAAAAAACCAATACAACTTCTGATGTGGTGCTTAATATATACATAGAAGAATTGCTTAATAAGATTTTGTTTAATGGAGAAGATAAATCTAAATGGAAATAATATTTCTACACTTCATTTGAACCAATAAAACATTAAGACAAGTAAACTGTAATAAGTTACAGTCTGGAATGGGAAAAATATATTTTCCTGAAACTAGAAATCTACTCATCAACTAGAACACTCTCAGTGGACTATACATAGATAAGAAATCAATATTATTGTGTTCACACACACAGGAGTCATTCTGGTACTTACTGGATTGAATTTGGGGCTTTCTAGGTGGCCCTAGTGATAAAGAACCCACCTGCCAATGCAGGAGATATAAGAGATGTGGGTTTAATCCTTGGGTTGGGAAGATCCTCTGGAGAAAGCAACCCACTCTAGTATTTTTACCTGAAGGATCTCATGGACAGAGGAGCCTGGTGGGCTACAGTCCATACAGTCACAAAGAATTGGACTTGACTAAAGCAACACAGCACAGATTGAATTGGATCAGAGAGAACTTTTTTGGCAATGCAAGTTGGAGATGGGAGTGGAAGTAATGGGGCTTGAAAAAAGCAAATGTGTTCCAATATCTGAATTCCTTCTTAAGTTCCACAAAAGAACCAGACTTCCAGCTCAAATTTGAACAGGTCTAAGGAGAACTGTGTCTGTCTTCCCAGGGATTTTGCAGATTAGTTTCCAATATAGGTTATTACAAGACACTGACCATAGGTCCCTGTGATATATAGTAAACCTTTGTTGCTTGCTGCATATCTATTTTTTTAATATTAGAAACCTAGCTTTCTATTCATACTAAATCAAACAAGTGGAATCAAAACGTTATAAATTTTTAGTTAGGCTAAAATCCTGTTTTCTAGAATGTGTGTATTATACATATTATGTGTACATATACATAAGCTTTTCTACTACACTTAAAGGCTTGAGAAAGGACATCAGAACAAAAAAGAGATGGGGAAATTGGAAAAAATATGCTAAATGCATTGGAGGCACTGAATATGAAATTTAAAAATTGAAACAAATTAGATAAAAGATCATCATATAGTCCAGAAAATATTTTACTGTTGTGATTATGTAACTATTATTCAATACCATTGTATCATGATTGGTTCAGTTCAGTTCAGTCTCTCAGTCATTCTGACTCTTTGCAACCTCATGAATTATAGCATGCCAGGCCTCCCTGTCCATCACCAACTCCTGGAGTTTACCCAAACTCATGTAAATCAATTTGGTGATGTCATCCAGCCATCTCATCCTCTGTCGTCCCCTTCTCCTTCTGCCCCCAATCTCTCCCAGGATCAGGGTCTTTTCAAATGAGTCAGCTCTTCACATCAGGTGGCCAAAGTATTGGAGTTTCAGCTTCAGCATCAGTCCTTCCAATGAACACCCAGGACTGATCTCCTTTAGGATGGACTGGTTGGATCTCCTTGCAGTCCAAGGGACTCTCAAGAGTCTTCTCCAACACCACAGTTTAAAAGCATCAATTCTTTGGCACTCAGCTTTCTTCACAGTCCAACTCTCACATCCATACATGAACACTGGAAAACCATAGCCTTGACTACATGGACCTTTGTTGGCAAAGTAATGTCTCTGCTTTTAATATGCTATCTGGATTGGTCATAGAGATTGGGGGCAGGAGGAGAAGGGGATGACCGAGGATGAGATGGCTGGATGGCATCACTGACTCCATGGATGTGAGTCTGAGTGAACTCCGGGAGTTGGTGATGGACAGGAAGGCCTGGCGTGCTGCAATTCATGGGGTCTCAAAGAGTCCGACATGACTGAGTGACTGAACTGAACTCACTGACTGAGGCTGGTCATATCTTTCCTTCCAAGGAGTGTCTTTTAATTTCATGGCTGCAGTCACCATCTGCAGTGATTTTGGAGCCTCCCCCAAAATAAAGTCTGACACTGTTTCCACTGTTTCCCCATCTATTTCCCATGAAGTAATGGGACCAGATGCCATGATCTTCATTTTCTGCGTGTTGAGCTTAACAGAAGAATAATAGATTTCCATATCACCAAAACTAATATTTAATAGAAAAATCTGTAATCACGTTTTAAAATCTAGATGCATAGCAGAATTATCTTGGAATTTTTTGAAAAATACAAATGCCCAGGTATTTTTGCTTTTTTTCTCCAAAGCTCCAGATATGTTTCAAATGAGCAGCCATGTATCTGCAAGTATTTTTACTTATGATTTGCAGTAATATACTTGAGCAACTCAAATCCAGCCCTTTGTGGGTTCTGTCCCACCAGTATGGAGAAGCAGGAATTAATTTTGCTGCCATAGGCCTGGTGTCTGATTTCCTAATTATAAGTCATAAGTAAACACATCTCTAATAGATGGAAGGCTTCCATATTCCTTTGCCATTTTGTGTAATTACATATTATTGGATTCAGTTTGCTAATGTTTTGTTGAGGATTTGTATATCCATATTCATCAAATGCATTGGCCTGTAATGATTTTTTTTTTGTAATATCTTTGTCCAGTTTTAGTATCAGGATAATGGTGGCCTTTTAGAATGAATTTGAAAGTGTTTCATTCTATTCAGTCTTTGGAATAGGTTGAGAAGGATAGGTATTAGCTCTTCTTTGTATGTCTGGTAAAATTTTCCCTTTGAATACATCTTGTTTAAAATTCTGGTTGCTGGGAGTATTTTAAATTGCAAATGTATTTTTACTACTGGTGATCAGTCTGTTCAGATTGGCTGTTTTTTCCTAATTCAGTCTTCGTAGGTTTATGTTTCTGGAAATTTGTTCATTTCTTCTAGGTTGTCCAAATTATTTGCGTATAATTGTGGCATTCTCTTATGATTTTTGTATCTGCTTTTCTGATTTGTTGTTTCTACTCTTTCATTTCTTATTTTGTTTGAGTCCTCTCTCTTTTCTTAATGAGTAGGGGTAGATGTTTATCAATTTTGATTATCTTTTTAAAAAATCCAGCTCTTGGTTTGATTGATCTTTGCATTTTGGGTCTCTATTTTATTTACGTCCTCTCTGATCTTTATTATTCTGCTGACCTTTTTGACTTTGGTTGATCTTCCTTTTCTAATTCCTTTAGATGGTAATTTAGACTGTTTATTTGAAATTCTTGTTTCTTAGAGAAGGCTTGTATCATTATAAACTTCCATCCTAGAACTGCTTTTGCTGAATTCCATAGGTTTTGGAAAGTTGTGCTTCCATTTTAATTTGTCTTAAGGTGTTTTATGATTTTTTTAATTTTTTTATTTTCATTAAAAATGTATTTTTTAAATTGAAGAATAGTCACTTTACAATATTGTGTTTGTTTCTGCCATACATTAACATGAATCAACCATACGTATACATATGTCCCTTCCCCCTTGAACCCTTTTCCCACCTCCCACCCCATCCCACCTTTCTAGGTTGTCACAGATCCCCAGTTTGAGTTTTCTGAGTCATACAGCAAATTCCCACTGGCTCTCTATTTAAATACAGTAGTGTATATATTTCCATGCTATTCTCTCCATTCAGTCCACCCTCTACTTCCCTGACCCCGTGTCCACAAGTCTGTTCTCTATGTCTATCTCTCCATTGCTGCCCTGAGAAAAAGGTCATCAATACCATCTTTCTAGATTCCACTGGTTTTTTAGTAGCATGTTGTTTAGTCTCAATGTGTTGTTGCTTTTCCTAGTTTCCTGTCCGTAACTGATTTCTACTTTTATACTATTGTGTTTGAAAAAATGCTTATATAATTTCTGTCCCCTTAAATTTGTTGAAACTTATTTTTTGTGACCTAGCATGTGATCTGTCCTGGTAAATATTCCATGTGCACTTGAAAACAGCGCTTATTCTGATGATTCTGAATGGAACATCCTATAGGTTTTTATTATGTCAAACTGGTCTGTTATGTCATTTAAGGCCAGTGTTGGTATTCTATTTTTGTCTAGGATGATGTGTTCATTGATATAAGCAAGATGCTGCATCTCAACTATTACTGTATTATTTTAAATTTCTTCCTTTATGTCTGTTAATATTTGCCTTATATATGTAAGTGCTTCTGCATTTGGTGTGTTTATGTACATACATGTATAATATCCTCTTCTTTCTTATATTGATCCTTTTATCACTATATAATGTTCTTCTTTGTCTTTTGTTATAGTCTTTGTTTTACAGTGTTTTGTCTAATATGAGTATTGCTACCCCTGCTTCATTGTGGGTAATTAGCATGTAATATCTTTTTTGTTACCTAACTTTCAGTCTGTGTGTGAACTTAACTCTTATATGAGTCTCTGGAATGCAACATGTTAGTTCAATCAGCCACCCTATATCTTTTGATTGGGGAATTTAGTCCATCAATATTTGCAATAAGTGTTGATAGGTATGTACTTATTGCCATTTTATTACTTGTTTTATAGTTGTTTCTACTACAGAGTAGTTCTCTGTTTATTCCAAAAGTTTCCTCTCTTGTGGGTTTGATGGTTTATTTTTTAATGGTTTGCTTTGTTCATTTCTTTCTAGTTTTTGTGTATGTATAAGTAGATTTTTGATTTGTCATTACCTTGGGGTTCATATATGTTGACCTATAAATATGGCTACTTGTTTTAAACTGGTAGTCACTTAAGTTCAAACACATTCTAAAAATATCTGTCTGTTTACCCCCTGCCACACACATTGTATGCAGTTGGTGTCATATTTTATGTATTCAGGTTTATCCCTTCACTGTTTATTGCACCCAGGACTCTGGTTCAATCCCTGGGTTGGGAAGATCCCTGGAGGAGGAAATGGCAACTGACTCCAGTATTCTTGCCTGGAGAATTCCAAAGACTGAGGAGTCTGTCAGGCTACAGTCCACGGGGTTGCAAAGAGTTGGATACAACCTAGCAACTAACACCATCACATAGTTGCTTTTATAATTTTTTTCTCTTTTAATCTTCACACTAGTTTATTTAAGTGGTTGATCCTCATTCCTTACTATGTTTTTTTCTTTCTTAGTGGTATTTTTAATTTTCTATAGATTCTTACTTCTTGATATAGCTTTCCTTTTCAATTTAGAGAAGATCCTTCAACATTTCTTTTATGCCAGGCTTAGTTTTTGATGCTTTCCTTCTTTCTCCCTCTGAGACCCCTATACTGTGAATGTTGGTACATTTGATTTTATTCCAGACATCTAAAGTCTTCTTGTTTTTTTTTTTTTTTAATTTGTTTTTCTTTTTGCTTTTCTGATTTGGTGATTTTCATCATTCTATCTTGTTCTTTATATCACTTAGTCTGATATTCATTCCTTTTGCAAACACCCTCTTTCAACAACACAAGAGACGACTCTACACATGGACATCTCAAGATGGTCAATACCAAAATCAGATTGATTATATTCTTTGTAGCTAAAGATGGAGGAGCTCTATACAGTCAGCAAAAACAAGACCAGGAGCTGACTGTGGCTCAGGTCATGAACTCCTTATTCCCAAATTCAGACTTCAATTGAAGAAATTAGGGAAAACCACTAGACCATTCAGGTAGGACCTAAATCAAATCCCTTACAATTATATAGAGGAAGTGAGAAATAGATTCAAGGGATTAGATCTGATAGAGCACCTGAAGAACTATGAATGGAAGTTTGTGACACTGTCAGGAGGAAGGGATCAAAACCATCCCCAATAAAAAAGAAATGCAAAAAGGCAAAATAGTTGTAAATAGTTGAGAAAAGAACAGACGTGAAAGGCAAAGGAGAGAAGGAAAGATATGCCCATTTGAATGCAGAGTTCCAAAGAATAGCACACAGAGATATTGGAAAGCCTTCCTCAGTGATCAATGCAAAGAAATAGAGGAAAACTATAGAGTGAGAAAGACTAGAGATCTCTTCAACAAAATTGGAGATACCAAGGGAATGTTTCATGCAAAGATGGGTACCATAAAGGACAGAAATGGTATGGATCTAACAGAAGCAGAAGATATTAAGAAAAGGTAGCAAGGATACATGGAAGAATTATACAAAAAGATCTTCAAGACCCAGATAACCATGATGGTGTGATCACTTACCTAGAGCCCACTTCCCCGGAGTGGGAAGTCAAGTGGGCCGTAGGCAGTATCACTATGAATAAAGCTAGTGATGTATTTACAGTGGAGCTATTTCAAATCCTGAAAGAGGATGCTATGAAAGTACTGCACTCGATATGCCAGCGAATCTGGAAAACTCAGCAGTGGCCACAGGACTGGAAAAGGTCAGTTTTCATTCCAATCCCAAAGAAAGGCAATGTCAAAGACTGTTCAGACCACTGCACAATTGCACTCATCTCACATGCTAGCAAAGTAATGCTCAAAATTCTCCAAGCCAGGCTTCAACAGTATGTGTACCGTGCAATTCCAGATGTTCATGCTGAATTTAAAGAAGGCAGAAGAACCAGAGATGAAACTGCCAACATCTGTTGGATCATCAAAAAAGCAAGAGAGTTCTAGAAAAACATCTACTTTTGCTTTATTGACTACACCAAAACCTTTGACTGTGTGGATCACAAGAAACTGTCAAAAGTTCTTCAAGAGATGGAAATACCAGAACACTGAACCTGCCTCCTGAGAAATCTGTATGCAAGTCAAGAAGCAATAGTTAGAATTGGACACAGAACAACAGTCTGAAAAAGAGAAAGAAGTACATCAAGGTTGTAAATTGTCACCCTGCTTATTTAAATTATATGCAGAGTATATCATGTGAAATGCCGGGCTGATTGGAGCACAAGCTGGAATCAAGATTACCAGGAGAAGTATCAATAACATCCAATATGCAGAAGACACCACCCTTATGGCAGAAAGTGAAGAACTAAAGAGCCTCTTGATGAAAGTGAAAGAGGAGAGTGAAAAAACTGGCTTAAAACTCAACATTCAGAAAACTGGGATCATGGCATCCAGTTTCATCACTTCATGGCAAACAGGTGGGAAAACAATGGAAACAGTGACAGACTTTATATTTGGGGGCTCCAAAATCACTGCAGATGGTGACTGCAGCCATGAAATTAAAAGACTCTTACTCTTTGGAAGAAAAGCTATGACCAACCTAGACAGCATATTAAAAAGCAGAACATTACTTTGCCAACGAAGGTCTATCTAGTCAAAGCTATGGTTTTTCCAGTAGTCATGTATGGTTTTGAGTGTTGGACTATAAAGAAAGTTGAGTGCCGAAGAATTGATGCTTTTGAATCGTGGTGTTGGAGAAGACTCTTGAGCATCCCTTGGACTGCAAGGAGATTCAACCACTCCAACCTCAAGAAATCAGTCCTGAACATTCGTTGGAAGGACTGATGCTGAAGCTGAAACTCCAGTACTCAGCCACATGGTGTGAAGAACAAACTCATTGGAAAAGACCCTGATGCTGGAAAATGTTGCAGGCAGGAGGAGAAGGGGACAACATAGGATGAGATGGTTGGATGGCATCACCAACTCGATGGACATGAGTTTGAGTAAGCTCTGGGAGTTGGTGATGGACAGGGAAGCCTGACATGCTGTAGTCCAGAGTTGACACAACTGAGCGACTGATCTGAAGTGACTGAAGCTGGAGATGGAGGAGCTAGGGCCAGAGTCATGTGTGAGGCAGGGCTTCCTGTTTGCTAAGTGGCCATCACTGTTCTATCAGAAGTGGGGTTGTATCCCCCAAGCTGATGGAGCAGAAGTCCTGAGGGTCACGTCTAAGTTGACTTTCTTCTGTTTAAGTATGTGGTTGCCTCTCTCATAGCACTGGTATTCTTGTCTCAGGGGGCAGCAGTCTTGGAGAAAGAGGGGCTTGTGCAGTCTCTCAGCTTTGATGAGCCATGGGCTACTGTGGAGTAGCCACAGATGGAGGTCTGTGTTGCATCTGATGTGTTGACTGCAATCATCAGCAATGGCAGCCAGCCTCCGCCAACTGCGTCTAAGACTCCTTTGTCCCTTACAGTAATTGTAGTGCTGAGCAGGCAGGTCCTGGATGGACATTTGGTGTTTGTCTGGGTGAGAGCTATGGTGGTTTAGCCTCTTTCAGAGATATGGGTCACTTCTTATGCACTGTCTATGTAAATGCAAACAATAGCCACCCCCACTCTGCTAAGATGCCACCCAGATTGTGTGTGTCCCATAGCTGAGCTCTCTTCCAGGTTTTTATAGCCTTTGCTGCAGAAGAGGTACCAGGTAAAGTAAGTGGGGCTGAGGCATTTGCTGGTGCAGGCTGCAGTGCACTGCCAGAATGGTTGTGGGAAACGACCTTCCATTTTAATCTTTCGTACAGCCTTGGTTCTACAGGAGTCCTTCTGCCAGCTTCCTGTTAGTTTTCAGTGAGACTTGTTCCACCTGTAGATGTGTGTATGTTTGATGTGTTTGAATGGGGAAGTGATGGGTGAGCAAGCAAGTTTTAATTTAGGCCTTAACACTGATATCTGTTTTGTTCTGCTTTGGTCAGGCAGGCTAGACTACAAGTTACAAGTTGCTAAACTGCTGTTATTTATCTAACTTGAAGTCTCTTTCCACAAGCCACATATGATGATCATGGTCTTTAGAAGTGAGAGAAGGATGAAGATAGCAACCCTTCTGGAGTTTGGAACAGAGCTAGTTAAAGTTGTTTCCATTTTCCTATGTCTTTCTGGTTCTCCTAGACTTTGCAATTAGAGCCAGCAAAGCAGTAACATTGGAGGAAGATAGGAAAGAGGGGAATAATGTCAATCCATCCAAATAAGGGCTCTCAAGTATGGTAGAGAAGCAGAAATAATTCTTTTGCTCATACTTAAGCACCTCCCCTAGTTATCACAGACCAGCTGTGCATCTAGGAAAACTTCATTATGTTCTTATATTTTCCTTCTTGGAGTGACGGAATGATATGTGAAGGGCTTAAAACTCTTATGTGGCTATGGTGTCCACACTTCAGTGGAGCCCTGTGCTTTACATTCTGCTTGGAGTCAAGGATTTCTTCAACGAAATTTTACATAAATAAAATAGATAAGCTAGGCTTTAAAGTGGGAAATGAGGATCTCAGATTCTTAATTTTTCCACCTCTCTCCTCCTCAAGGCTCCAATGAGACATCTTCTTAGACCACAAGATCTTCATAATATAACTGAAAATCACTAAATTAGAGGACAGTATGGTGAACACACCAGCCTAGTTTTCTGCCTCCTCATCCTAATGAGCTTTGTGGGCTACCCCTCTATAGGCTTGCTCAGGATGACTGTCCTTAGCTCACACTTTCTGTCGACCAGGTCTTGGCTGGAATCCTGCTGTCAGTGACTAATAACTTAACCTGACTTGGGAGTGTCCTCTGTGTTCTATTACTGCCACATGCTCACCATTCTGAGATGGCACTTTGGACTCTAGTTCTCGGGTTTAAAGGCTGCTGGTCAGTTTCTGTAGATACTGACTCAGCAGGTGCTCAAGTTATTGTCTGCTTGGAGCAGTCCAGGCATACTTTGTGTGCTTGAACCAACCATGTTTTAATATTTTATTTCTTCTGTGAATAACTCTGAGTTGGCAATTTATTTCTAATACTGAGGCAGAACTTATAACCCAATGCTCCTAATTCTACTTCTTAAGAGTATCACAGAACAGGGTTGATTTCTCTTCCACACAACAAACCTCATGTCTTCAAGCGTCTGAACACAGACCTCATGTCTTTGCTGAGTCTTTTCACGTTATATATTATATTTTCAGGATACCTTTATCATTTTATTTTTAGTACTAAATAGTAAGTTTATCTGATAACCTGCAGAAATATTTTTTCTACTCTTAAAGACTAAAGGTTTCAGGTACAAGAACTTCTCTCAGGAAGTTCTACAGGAACTTCAGAGGAAAATAAACTTTCTCTGTACCATCCTGCTCTGCTTCCTGATTTGGCTATTCTTCTGGACCTGGAGCAGTAATTGATCTTGATTGAGAGATATATTTCTGATTCCCAAGGGACTGGATACAGTACACAGACAGAAAGGGAAGGGTCAGTTGGGAGTGACCTACACACTATCTGAGGTGACCTCATTCCATCTCCAGCAATGAATTGTACTGATGGCCTCTGCCATCAAGCCTGACCTGTCCCAGGTTCTGGATGAAACACCTGTTAACGCTTGTTCATCCACCTTGCTGATTCTCCTTGTGAAAGAATATCCTCCCAAATGAAATAAACTTTTGCCTCCCCAATATCTAAGTGGCTAATATAAAACAGGCGTTCAATACATAGTTGGTGATTGAATAAAATGGTAAATAAGGAGAAACCCTGAAGTTGGTCCCTCCCTTCTTCTCCAGTTATGCACCAAGGCCCATGCACTAATCCCTTCCCTCACCAATTCAGGGTCTTAACATCGTGTCACCCTATTTATGACTTCTCTGATAGTATATGCCAATTACTAGATCTGAACTCTTCTGCTGTTCTGAGTGGCCGTGTCCATTTATTCCACTTGCAATCACTGATTTCCATTTTGCACTTTCCAAACCCTATGTGTCCCAGTTTCCTGATCCCACCAAATTCTGAAGAGAAACACTTTTGACCTGAGCCCCACTAACTTGGGCTTCCCAGGTGGCCCTAGTGGTAAAGAATCTACCTGCCAATGTAAGAGACATAAAGAGACATGGGTTTGATCACTGGGGTGGGAAGATCCCCTGGAGGAGGGTATGGCAACCCACTCCAGTATTTTTGTATGGAGAATCCCCATGGACAGAGGAGCCTGGCGGGCTACAGTCCACAGGGTTGCAAAGAATCAGACACAGCTGAAGGGACTTAGCACACACACACTGCTACACACACATTGGATCTTTGGTTGTAGCTACCTAAGCCTCTGTTTATTGCCTTGTTGTTCATCCATTAATTCAAGGCACATACATTTACTGTATGCTTACTCTATTCCTGAGAAAACAATCATGGATAAAATATTGGTCCTTGCTCAGGAAACCCAGGGTCTAGTGGCACCCCACTCTCCTGTGAATACTTTCATCTCTTTGCTGCTGAAAACTTCCTTAAGAGTTTACCCTGGTTCCCAGTGAGTCTGTCTGTTCTCTGGGACCTGACCCCATCCCTCTTAGCACCATCCCTCTTCTACTGTTTAGGTCCTGTACATGAACCCTGTGAGCCCACCTTGAAGCCTGTGCTTGCTGAAGTCAGCAGTAAGCCTCCATGGCTACCCTTGACCTTATAGGGGCATCATCATACCCTGTGTAACTGAAAAGTTCCCTACAAACGTGTATACACACACACACACACACACACACACGCATGAGTGTTTTAATGCTTGCTCTATTGTACTATAGGGCTTCCCCAGTGGCTCAGAGAGTAAAGAATCTGCCTGCTATACAGGAGACCTGGGTTTGATTCCTGGGTTGGGAAGATCCCCTGGAGAAGGAAATGGCAACCCACTCCAGTATTCTTGCCTAAAAAATCCTATGGACAGAGGAGCCTGGTGGGCTACAGCTCATGGGGTTGCAAAGAGTCAGACATGACTGAGCAGCTAACACACTGACACACATTGTACTACATCAGAAAAGACAGTGTTAGTGATATCAGTTACCTCTTTGATTCTAAGACTTCCTGTTTCATGCTGCATGAAATGTTGCATGCCTCCAAACATTTACACTTGCGTTGACTAGGTAACTGCGGTCTCTTAGGATTTCCTGGAATATATGGGGACAAGGGCCTACTGGTTCTGTATCTGAATATGAAGAGTGGGTGATAATGAGGACTTTTTTTTTTCTTTTTTCCTAATTCCATATGATGGCATTGAATGTATCAGAGTGCATATTCATTGCCTTTGCCTCCTGGGTTGAAATGCTGTGCTTTTGCATAATCAGATAAGGAGAAATGGGCCCCATTCTCATTTTGAAACTCAGTGCACCTGGAACAAAGAACCCCTGATTCTGCTTACCATCTGCTGGGGGAAGAGAAGGCCTCCCACTGCCCCACTTACCATACTTAAATTGAAGGGTGCATTCCCAGCAGGCAATCGAGAGCTTGGATCCACAGCCCAGGTGTGGATTTCACCCTCACGTGCCCCACATGAATTTGGAGGAATTCTTTGACTTCCCACCTTGGGGGTTAGAGTGAAATATAATTTCTAAGTAGGAGGACTGGTAAGGAAAAGTCAGTGTTCTGTAATCCATAGAAAAAGACAAAAAAATAGATAATAAGTATATGTTTTATTTAATAATGTTCTCAGTAGTTTCAGTCATTTTTCTGTAATTTTCATGATGAATGCAGGCGATACTTTTCTGCATATCCTTAGTATTGAGAAAACAGGCTAGGGAAATAATTTTTAGTCAAATATGAAACTGTACATGATTCTAATACCTTAGAGGAGATTTCCTTCTGCTTTCCATTGTTCTGCAAATGAAAAGTAAATTATGCTTTGTTAAAAAACTTCCATTGAATAGTTTTATAGAAAATGTTTCATTCACTTCAATAAATAAATGTACAATATTTTTTGAAAATTGAGACTCAGGCTTTGTAAAATTTAACTACTCCACCAAATTAGTCTCTCTGGTTCTTATTCTGCAATAGAAAATTATACTTTTTAACTTTTAGTTAAGTAGCACTTAAATAAAATGTCTAATTCACTTCTGAGCTTTTGTGAAGCATTAGACCTGAGATACACAAAGGTAGTTAATGTTAGAAAGCTAAAGGATTTTTAATGACTATGCTTCATTTTACTGAGAGGTACATCTTACTGAGTGACAGCATGGTTGAGTGGATAGAACACTGCTTTAGAAATTAGGCTTCTTGAAACCTCCTCACAAGACTTCTAATATATCATTCTGTGGTTCTTTGCTGGTGCCTTAACCTCTCTGGGCATTTAGTTTTTCTTCTATAAAATGGATATAATAAATGCTGATGTCTACAAAGCTCTCAAGATATCAAAAAATATCTTTGGAAGAAAGAAGAACTGAATATATTAAAATAATTATTTTTGCTTCCAAATGTACGATTGCATCTTAATTGAAATAGTATTCATGCACTACTCAGCATGATATGCTATGAGAAGTCCAGAATCTTCAAAAGACTCAAGTCTGGCTTTATTCTTAGAAAAAAATGGGGCAATTATGGTTGATACTTCATGTCCTTTTTGGCACTTTATAAACACAGCCACTTCCCCTCTATACTCTTCAGTTTTACACAGCAGTGGAAAAGGAGGAGAGAAGTGTTAATCTGAAAAGCTGTGCACCCTGAAAACTGTACAATAATTGTTGGCCAACCATGGCCAGTTAGCCATTTGGAATGGGGTAGGGACTTGGCACTGATTTTCTTGCCAGCAGGGACAGGAGCTGTGTGAGCTGCTTTCGGAAGCAAAGGCCTTCTAGTGGTATGGCTTGGTCAGGCAAATAGTTGGTTATGGTGATTGGCTTGAGGAGGTGGAAGAGATGGTTGACAGTCACCGGGAATAAGTGTTAATTCTTGGAAGAACAGGAAGTAAGGGAAAGGGGTAATCACTGATGAAAAATGAAAGTGGGTGTAGTACTGGGCTTTGCAGTCAGACTTTGAGCTTCTTGTAGAGTAGATTTTTGAGGTCCTACTAGTTGATGTCCAAATCCTTTTTCCATCACTTACTTAGTGTGATTTGGGGAAAGATATATTACTCCTCAAATTCTCAATTTCTGCTTTTGTAAGATAGAATGGAAAATACTTTTCTGGGTTATTGTGAGGAGTTGAAAAAATAATCTTTGGAAAGAGCTGAGTCTAGTCCCTTCCTGTTATTAGTACTGGAAGGCAAATTGTGAGTCAAGGCCAGGAGGACTGCTGACCAGCTCCTGAATGTCTACATTTGAACAAACAGACAATCTTAAGAACAAACGAAGTGGTGGTAGTAGGTAGACCAGAGCCAACTGCGAGGAATGCCACAGAGCCTAGGAAACAGGCTGACTGTATGAGCTTTGCTGTGCATATGTGGCCAGTTTTACCTTTATCTCAAGAATGAGTTCGTGTCTTAGTCACCTTCATATCTCCTGTACCTAGCACAGAACCTGGCACAATATGCAAATAATTATTTAACAAACCAAAGAGAACAAAAATATGATGTACTAAGTGGGATTGCATATCCTCTGACAAATGCAGAGCCAGAAGAACTCTGGCCTTCCTCATTTCAGTCTTAAAAGGAATTTGGTTTAATTACTTGGCCCTGGTCTCAGACATAGTTCCAACTTTTTATATATATTACGAGACTCTCATATTAAGGAGGCTTCCCAGATAGTGCTAATGGTAAAGAACCCATCAGCAATGCAGGAGACATACGAAATGTGGGTTCCATCTCTGGGTCAGGAATATTCCTTGGAAGAGGGCATGGCAACCCACTCCAGTAGTCTTGCCTAGAGAATCCCATGAACAGAGGAGCCTGCTGGGCTACAGTCCATAGGGTCACAAAGAGTTGGATGTGACTATAGTGGCTGAGCACTCACACACACAGATTAAGGACTGATCCCCAAAGTAGCATGCAAATATATGAGGGCATTAGTTAGAATCTTACAGGAAATGCTTGCTTAGGTGTAGTAGAGTATTAGCTTGTAGACAATGAGTTATTTCAGAGGAGTAATGAATAATTCACCTTCTATTATATAACTGCTTCTCCTAGAAATTTGGTATCTTTTAGATTTCTCTATAACTGGTAGGACTAAATTTATAAACACAATTATTCATGTAGTTATATGATATTTTTAGTATCTTTTACGTGCTATTTCTTATATATGATGTACTTGATTTATGGGCTGGGTTTATCATAGGAATAACAGACGATATCAGAAGTGTGTGTGTGCCCAGTTAGCAAGGAGCTCAAGAAATCTTTTGTTGGGCTCAGACAGAATGAATTTGCATCCCATGTGTTTCTTGGAATGTTAGCCCAAATGTCAAGTTATTCAAGGAGAATTTTATATCCTGGTTAAAGCCAAATCAAAAGAAATCATCAGGTATTGAATGGTTTCTAGATAAAGGTATAAATCTCTTGTGAATTCCTAGTTATGAGGGGCACATTCACTCAAGGTTTATCCCAGGGGCACCCAAAACTTGACTCAGATTTTTTTTTTTAGTATTACATAGAGTTCGGCAAAATTAGATTTTTAAGACAAAATTCCTAAATGAACAAGTTTTGACAGTTATACAAATTCAGTGGGGAAATTTCTTACTTAAAATGGTTTCTGGTCTTAGATAACACATTTAGAGAAAATCTCCAAGCCAAATATGGGTCTTGTTTGGAGCACATCAAAAAGGGCCAGCATTGAAGAGACTGGGCCATCCTTGGTGTCCATCAGTTTTCATTTGTTCCTTTGAAGTGAGAAAGGTTTTGGGCATAGAACTATCTACCCAATTAGAGAAATATTTGAAGCATTTTGCAGATGTGGGTGGCTAGGCAATATTGCTCTAGTTTCATAGGAGGACCCAGAGTAGTTTTAGTTTATGTATTTATGGCTCCTTTGTAATCATCAATTTTAACACATTTCAGAGATTATGTGTGGCCTGACATTCACTGACTTTAGATATCAGACCAAGAGCACCTGCAGGAACCCAGTGCTTTGAGGCAAAGAGCTGATAGCACATCTTATCTCTAATCCCTTATTTAGAAGATAGTCATGTTTGTCAAACAGTCAGTCACTGTCCTTGACTGTGGTTTTTGCATTGCTTTCTATCATGGTTGCTGCTCCTTGAGAAGACTGGTGTTCATGACTGTCCTTGAAGGACTTAGGTTAAAATTTAAGCCCGGAAGGCAGGCTGTGCCTCAAGGAAAATAGCTTACTCCTTATCTGGTGACTCAGATAACTTATGACCTGGTCAAGGAAACCCCCTCCCAAGAATGTATCTCTCTGTCGGACTTTTCTGGGTAAAAATTGACCAAATGCCGCAGGGTGATCAGCCAACCGTTTCAACTTAATTACCTGCAAACTTTTCCCACCAATCAAATGTCTCCACCTCACCTATGGCCCCTACTTCATTGTATCCCATACCCTGACCTCATCCCCACCTACCTGTGATTTTTTTGTATAAAAGTCCCTCACGACTGGCGTTCGAGGTTCGCTCCCTCCTAAGGAGATCGAACCCGCGCGCCGGCCTAATAAATCCTCTTGCTGATTGCATCGAATTCGAGTCACTGTGGTCTTTGGGGCGACGGTTCCCGAGAAAAGGCCGCAGGTCTTACATCCTCAGTCCTGGGTCTGATGCTATCCTTGGTTATCTACCAAAGACATAAGGTGTAACAACCTCAATTCAATAATCATTCATGATTCACTTAATAGGTACCATAGAAATCTAAAGGAGGCAATGCAAAGGACCATCTAAAGGTCCCCAGGAAATAAAGAGCAATATGAAATATAGTCCACATTTTAGAAAAGGCTACCATTCTAGGGAAAGGAAGAAGGAAAATTTGAGAAAGCATTTAAATCACAATGCTTAATATTAAATAAGAGCAGATCATGTGACATGGGAAGTGTTATTGGAAACCAGGAAGTGGGAGGATGAGAGTGTGACCTGGAGAAACTGGATCTTGGTCTGGGCATTAACGAGGGCACAGGACTTGGAAAGAATGGAAAGGGTAATGTATAGAGGTACAGTGCTGGCCTCCACAAGCCTTAATGTGGGAAACTGGCCTTTTTTCCTGTGGGAGAACTCTGAAAGTGAAAGTGGCTCAGTTGTGCCTGACTCTTTGTGACCCCATGGACTTTGCAGTCCATGGAATGCTCCAGGCTAGAATACTAGAGTGGGTAGCCATTCCCTTCTCCAGGGGATCTTCCCAACCCAGGGATCCACTTGCATTGCAGGTGGATTCTTTACCAGCTGAACTATCAGGGAAGCCCTTGGAAGAACTCTAGTACCCTACAAACATTCCAAACTTGATGGAATCCCTTGTATGAGACTTTCCTTTGAAGATGAGAAAGAGAATAGTCATTTACAGTCAGTGTGGCACAGAGAATCCAAAGAGAAGCAGCCGTGATAAACTCACTTGGCTTTTCATGAACAGAGCCCTTCATTCCATGTGTTAGCTGTATTATCAGATTATTCAGCCTTCTCAACAGTGTGGTCCATTGCCCCATCACTCCCCTTTAGGAGGACTAGGTAGCCATATTAATTGACTGTTATACTGTTGATCCTAAAATTATGTTTTCCTCTGGGATTTCCAAAGAAAATCTTTGTCTCAGGTTATTTAGTGATATATGTGCATGCGTGCGTGCTAAGTTGCTTCAGTCATGTCTGACTCTTTCCGAAGCTATGGACTGTAGCCCACCAGGCTCCTCTGTCCATGGGATTCTCCAAGCAAGAGTACTGAAATAGGTTGCTATGACCTCCTCTAGGGTCGCTTCCTCATCCAGAGATCAAACCAGCATCTCTTACATCTCCTGCATTTGCAGGAGGGTTCTTTACCTTGAGCACCACCTGGGAAGCCCTTAGTGATATATACATTAACCTAAAGGAGATCAGCCCTGGGTGTTCTTTGGAAGGAATGATGCTAAATCTGAAACTCCAGTACTTTGGCCACCTCATGCGAAGAGTTGACTCATTGGAAAAGACTCTGATGTTGGGAGAGATTGGGGGCAGGAGGAGAAGGGGACGACAGAGGATGAGATGGCTGGATGACATCACTGACTCGATGGACATGAGTTTGAGGGACCTCCAGGTGTTGGTGATGGACAGGGGAGGCCTGGCGTGCTGTGAATCATGGAGTCGCAGAGTCAGAAATGACTGAGCGACTGAACTGAATTGAACTGAAAGAGCCTCAAATATTTCTCACTGCCTATCAACTGTGGCCTCTTCAATTAGTTTGACTGAGCAGCAGGAATTCTTAACAGCTTGTCCACTACTTAATGCATCACAACAGGGCATCAGGACAACAGGACAGAGAATCTAGAAGGTAGAATAATATTACATTAGTTTGAGGACTCCAAAACAACATAGTTTTGATTGCCCTAAAGAACTGTAAGTTCATAAGAATGAATAAGTCAAATGTGTTGCTGTTGTTGTTTAGTCCCTAAATTGTGTCCAGTTCTTTTGTAAGTCCATAGACTGTAGCCCACCAGGCTCCTCTGTCCATGGGCTTTCTGAGGCAAGAATTTGAGTGGGTTGCCATTGCCTTCTCCAGGGGGAGCTTCCCAACCCAGGACTCAGACCCATGTCTCCTGGATTAGCAGGGAGATTCTTTACACTGAGCCACAAGGGAAGCCACAAATGTGGTGAAACACACTTAAATCAAGTGTTTGTGCCAGTTCAGTTGAGTTCAGTTCAGTCGCTCAGTCCTGTCCGACTCTTTGCGACCCCATGAATCGCAGCATGCCAGGCCTCCCTGTCCATCACCATCTCTCGGAGTTCACTCAGACTCACGTCCATCGAGTCCGTGATGCCATCCAGCCATCTCATCCTCGGTCATCCCCTTCTCCTCCTGCCCCCAATCCCTCCCAGCATCAGAATCTTTTCCAGTGAGTCAAGTCTTCTCATGAGGTGGCCAAAGTACTGGAGTTTCAGCATTAGCATCAGTCCTTCCAAAGAAATCCCAGGGCTGATCTCCTTCAGAATGGACTGGTTGAATCTCCTTGCTGTCCAAGGGTCTCTCAAGAGTCTTCTCCAACACCACAGTTCAAAAGCATCAATTCTTCCGGTGCTCAGCCTTCTTCACAGTCCAACTCTCACATCCATACATGACCACAGGAAAAACCATAGCCTTGACTAGACGGACCTTTGTAGGCAAAGTAATGTCTCTGCTTTTCTAGGTTGGTCATAACTTTTCTTCCAAAGAGTAAGCGTCTTCTAATTTCATGGCTACAGTCACCATCTGCAGTGATTTTGGAGCCCAGAAAAATAAAGTCTGACACTGTTCCCACTGTTTCCCCATCTATTTGCCATGAAGTGATGGGACCAGATGCCATGATCTTCGTTTTCTGAATGTTGAGCTTTAAGCCAACTTTTTCACTCTCCTCTTTCACTTTCATCAAGAGGCTTTTAGCTCCTTTTCACTTTCTGCCATAAGGGTGGTGTCATCTGCATATCTGAGGTTATTGATATTTCTCCCAGCAATCTTGATTCCAGCTTGTGTTTCTTCTAGTCCAGCGTTTCTCATGATGTACTCTGCATATAAGTTAAATAAGCAGGGTGACAATATACAGCCTTGACAGACTCCTTTTCCTATTTGGAACCAGTCTGTTGTTCCATGTCCAGTTCTAACTGTTGCTTCCTGACCTGCATACAGATTTCTCAAGAGGCAGGCCAGGTGGTCTGGTATTCCCATCTCTTTCAGAATTTTCCACAGTTTATTGTGATCCACACAGTCAAAGGCTTTGGCATAGTCAGTAAAGCAGCAATAGATGTTTTTCTGGAACTCTCTTGCTTTTTCCATGATCCAGTAGATGTTGGGAATTTGATCTCTGGTTCCTCTGCCTTTTCTAAAATGAGCTTTAACATCAGGGAGTTCATGGTTCATGTATTGCTGAAGCCTGGCTTGGAGAATTTTGAGCATTACTTTACTAGCATGTGAGATGAGTGCAGTTGTGCGGTAGTTTGCGCATTCTTTGGCATTGCCTTTCTTTGGAACTGGCATGAAAACTGACATTTTCCAGTCCTGTGGCCACTGCTGAGTTTTCCCAATTTGCTGGCATATTGAGTGCAGCACTTTCACAGCATCATCTTTCAGGTTTTGAAATAGCTCCACTGGAATTCCATCACCTCCACTAGCTTTGTTCGTAGTGATGCTTTCTAAGGCCCACTTGACTTCACATTCCAAGATGTCTGGCTCTAGGTGAGTGATCACATCATCATGATTAACTGGGTCAAAAAGATCTTTTGGTACAGTTCTTCTGTGTATTCTTGCCACCTTTTCTTAATATCTTCTGCTTCTGTTAGGTCCAGACCATTTCTGTCCTTTATCGAGCCCATCTTTGCATGAAATGTTCCCTTGTATCTCTAATTTTCTTGAAGAGATCTCTAGTTTTTCCCTTCTGTTGTTTTCCTCTATTTCTTTGCACTGATCACTGAAGAAGGCTTTCTTATCTCTTCTATATACATAAATTACTTTTCAGGTTTTATTACAAAGCTATCCCTAAACTGGGCTTCCCTATTTACTACAAAGCTTTCCCTAAACAGGGTTAGGAAGATCCCTTGGAGGAGGAAATGGCAACCCACTCCAGTATTCCTGCCTGGAAAATCCCATGGACAGAGGAACCTGGCAGTTTATGGTCCATCGGGTCACAAAAGAGTCGTACACAACTTAGCCACTAAACAACAACAGCATCTCTGTTTTTTGTTTCCTTTATGAGTCACACATTTTCCCTACATTTCTTTGTAAGTATTTTAAGTGTCTGTATGTGTGTACTTGTGTTCCTTTGGGTATGTGTTTGTGCGCACTGCTTTCTTGACTAGCCTATAAACTCCTTGAGGGTAAAATTTAAACCTCTTTTGAAATCACTCATACAGCCTATCAGATGGATTTAGGTTCTAGTAAGGGCATAAATGTAGCCTAGCTTCATTCACAGAGAATTTGTTTCTGATTCTCCAGTTTATTACATCTACCACTCAAAACATTTCCCTCAAAAGCTTTCTATTTCTTTCTCATTTTTCATTTCATGCTCAGTATATGTGGGTAACACCAGTCAACTTCATCACACTTCTTTTTATTTCCTTGTGTTGGAGCCATTTTAATAGTATTTGTTTCAAGTGAAGGTCTGTTATTCAAAGTAAACACACAGAACTTGGCTAGAGAAAACTATTTGAATAATATTCATATCGCAATAAAACCTTGAAAATGAAAATATGAAATACAATATCCAGGGTTAGTAATGTATTCACACACTTTACTGAGTGTTTTGGAGATAGAATATAGCAAATCATAGACGAATCATCATCTATACTCCATATAAACATCTTTCATCTGAGGAACTTGAAGAATTTTCACTGAAGATAATTGTAATATATATTCATAATAACTATTCTGTTCTCATCAACTTTTAATGTCAAGACAGAGATTGGGTCAAACATGCAGTTAAGTTTTTGTCTAAAGACTCCACATTATTTTTAAAAATTTTAAAGTACAGGTAGGGTACATGGGAAGGCACACCCTCTTTATGGGTCAATATGGAAATTCAACTCTTTCTCCATTCCTGCTGGCTAGTTACTCAGTGCAGTTAGAGGTTTGTTATTCACCTTTACAGCCCCAGAGGAGAAGCCAAGAGGATGTTTCTACCTTCCAGGAAAGCTGTCTTGAGTGCCAAAGCATTGTGTAGCTATTAGATCATTGATGTTAAGGATTGTGGACTTATGATCTGGGTGTAGTGGAGTGTTCTGAATTCTAAGGGAGGTGCTGTTCATCTCACTGAAGATGACAGATTGCTTGGAGAGTGCTTATTGAGTGACAGTCTTTTAAGAAGAGCACTGAACTTAGAGTCCACGGACTGGAACTTGGAACTTTTGCTCTGAGTTGTGACTAGCCATATGACTTAGCCAATGATAGGGATTATAAAAATAAAAGTAATATTAATAAATAAATAAATAATAAATAATAAAGTAATAAAAGCTACATATTATGAAGTGGTTTTTATTCACCAGGTACTTTGTATCTGTCATTCTTATCTTCACTATGCCACCAACTGGTAGGTATTATTTTTTCTGTATTATAGATGGGGAAGTAGACTCTAAGAAGTTCAATAACTTTCTAAAGGTCAATTGGCAGAGCTGGGATTTAAAAATCAGGTCTATTTAAGGCTTTTTCTATTAGACTATGATGCCAATAAAGCATCTCCAAGTCACCATGTTTTACGCTTTTACTATAATCCAGTGTTTAGCATATATTCATTTAATCTATAGAAAAATACAAAAATGCTATAAATCTATCATTTTATAGATTTGTAAACTGAAAATGAGAGGAAAACTACTTGCTCAAATTTATAAATTTAGTACATGGCAGAGATGAACTTATTTAAAAAAATCTCCAATTATGTTGCTTTTGTAAACTACAGTTCCTTTCTTTAACCTGTAGTGTCACACTTGACATTTATAAGTCTCCTGGGAGTGGTAATGAAGGCTGGTGTTTTATCTTCCATTTTAAAGATAAGGAAAGAGACTCTTGAGGGTATTGCTCTGGGTTTCCCTGCCTGCTAGTTTCTCTTCCATATCCCCTGGGTGCTCCTCTTGAGGTTGAAGGCATGTCTCCAGCTCTCCTCTCTATTTGACCTTTGCCCACTAAATCTCCTAAGGGAATTCTTCTAGTCCTATTTTACTGCATGCATTGATGACTTATTAAATCTCTACTTTTATGATTCTTAAATTGATCACTTTCAAATCTCTACATGGATAACTACTTCTAAGTCTGGGTCATCCACTCAGCACCTCCACTTGAATGTCTTTAAGGGATTTCAAACTTAACAAGAGCAAGAACAAATTATTTTTTCAAATATCTGTCCAAACCAAGACTTCCACACTCTTCCTTGGATCAGCAAAAGGCACCACCTCTATCTAATTGCCCTGTGTAGAAGACTACTGCAGTCCCACAGTAAGAGAATGAGAATTTGACCAAGCATAAAGTACAGCTATGGTACTATGGTACAGCTACGGAAAGTTGAGGATGGCTTGTATGTGGAAAATGAAGAAAAGGGAAGAAGTAAGGATGGATAGAAAGTGAAGAGGAACTAGAAAGCCTCTTGATGAAAGTGAAAGAGGAGAGTGAAAATGTTGGCTTAAAGCTCAACATTCAGAAAACAGAGATCATGGCATCTGGTCCCATCACTTCATGGGAAATAGATGAGGAAACAGTGGAAACAGTGTCAGATTTTATTTTAGGGGCTCCAAAATCACTGCAGATGATGACTGCAGCCATGAAATTAGAAGACGCTTACTCCTTGGGAGGAAAGTTATGACCAACCTAGATAGCATATTCAAAAGCAGAGACATTACTTTGCCAAAAAGGCTGTCTAGTCAAGGCTAAGGTTTTTCCAGTGGTCATGTATGGATGTGAGAGTTGGATTGTGAATAAAGCTGAGCACCAAAGAACTGATGCTTTTGAACTGTGGTGTTGGAGAAGACTGTTGAGAGTCCCTTGAACTGCAAGGAGATCCAACCACTCTAGTATTTTTTTTTAATAATAGCCAGGACATGGAACCAACCAGTCTATTCTAAAAGAGATCAGCCCTGGGTGTTCTTTGGAAGGAATGATGCTAAAGCTGAAACTCCAGCACTTTGGCCACCTCATGCGAAGAGTTGACTCATTGGAAAAGACTCATGCTGGGAGGGTTTGGGGGCAGGAGGAAAAGGGGGTGACAGAGGATGAGATGGCTGGATGGCATCACTGACTCGATGGACATGAGTCTGAGTGAATTCTGGGAGTTCGTAATGGACAGGGAGGCCTGGCATACTATGATTCATGAGGTCGTAGAGTCGGACACAACTGAGCAACTGAACTGAACTGAAGTGAAGGATGGACAAATTTTCTCTTTATAAAATGGGAATATTAATTGCTGCTGTCCAGCCCCGGTGGATCCAGGGAATTCAAAGTGGGGACGGAGTCGGCGAGGAGACTTATTTATTAGAGATATAAAGGGAGATTAGGAAAGAATAGTGTAATATGAAAATTAGTGGAGAAAAGATGCTGAATAACTTGGTTTACATGGAGAACCAATAAAACTCCGAGACAAGGGGGTTTGCACCATCTACGTAGGCCACTGGCACCCGCTTGAATAGTGGAGGGTGCCCTGCCTTGGGCTCCCTCTCACGTGGGTCTTAGAAGCCAGGGCAAATAAGTAGACATGGTGAGCCTCTGCATTCCAGATGGGAATTTAGCCAGAAAAGGGAGAAAAGAACGACATGGAGGAGTCAAGCATTGGTGCCAGACCCACAACTTTATTTTCAAAAGCAGCTTATATACCCCAAGTTGTACATAAAGAAATAATGGAATATGCAGAGTTATGCAGGGGCAACAGTCCTGACCCTTACTGAGACCAGGCTTTCTTTTTGCATACCTTCCCACATACAAAGGTCCCAGGTGGTTTTACATCATCTTCTGGCCAGCCATTTTTATGGCTCTTTTCCTAGATAAATGTCTACCAACCAGAAAACTCATTTTCCCTTGAAGTGTTTTTTCTTTAATCTGCATCACCCTCAAAGTACTAAATAAAGTTATATTCCTGTAGAACAAAGGTGCAGTGGGTTATAACAAAGAAAGTACTTAACTCAAAGATCTAATGTTGCTATGCCAGGGCTACTACTGTTTTGTTTTTTTTTATATACCAACTATATCTACAAATAAAAGATATGAAAACTTAGCAGCAAGTATTGGCTCAACAAATGAAACCCTTAATCAGTCCTATTCTAATGATTTTGGCTCCTCGGAAGCCCCTACATTCCTAGGATGTTTTAAGCTTCCTGTGCCTCTCCTGGTCTGGAGGCCGCAAACAATCACATGCGCAGCTGTAAGAGTCCAGCAGGCAGGCTAGAAAGCCATCAGAGGGGTTTTTGGATTGAAACACTCTTATTATGCCCAGGAGACTTATTATCTAAAAGCTCTAAATTAACTTTTTCCAGAAAACGGTGGTGGGGGGACAGCCCCCTGTTAATGTCAGAAGAGTAGGTAGAAAGCATAACACAGTAAAGCAGGCAGACTCTGGTTTTGGGGGTAGATGCTCGAGAAAATCCAGGGGGATCCCTGAGGCCTGATCCCGCCTTTGTGTTTTGTCAGACCCCTTTTCTCATGACCTTTGCCACGGGCGGGATTCCCCATGCTGGCTCCTGGCAATTAATAATAATTGCCTTATGGCTTTGAAGATTAAACATTAAAGATGAAGTACTTAGTAAAGTATCTGACATATAGGAAGGCTCCTGCAGTGCTGGACTTTCCTATTAAAGGCACCTTGTTCCTATGGTATGAATAATGGAAAGAAAAATCTTCATATCTCAAATCCTACTGGGTCTGGCCCTGTGACAAGCAATGATAAAGAAGCTTGCTACTGCTACTGCTGCTAAGTCACTTCAGCCGTGTCTGGCTCTGTGTGAATCCATAGATGGCAGCCCATCAGGCTCCCCCATCCCTGGGATTCTTGAAGAACATTAAATGTAACTGGGAAAGGGTGCAGGTCCAAAAGTGACCAATAGTTCATCAAGTATTGATTTCAGCCATACAGACCTTCTGCATATAGTCCATGCATGCAGTGTGCAAGTTCAAGAATGCCATTGATTTAGACTGTGATATAAAGGGGCATCCCCATGTAGTGCAATGAATTGGCCTTATTACATGTTTTCTAATTTATTCAGTCAAACAGGGTGCAAAAAGTTTATTTAACATGATCTGAAATTTCATGATTCTTGGTTGCCTTTTATCACCAAGGTTTTTTTCAATTCCATGCCATCTTACCTTTAAAAGTACAAGACTTCTTGTCCCACTTCAAATCTCTACATACTAAAGTGAAAGTGAAAGTGAACTCATGTCTGACTCTTTGCGACCCCATAGACTGTAGCCCACCAGGCTTCTCCATCCATGGAATTTTCCAGGTACAAGTACTGGGAGTGGGTTGCCATTTCCTTCTCCAGAGGATCTTCCCAACCCAGGGATTGAACCCTGGTCTCCTGCATTGCAGGCAGATGCTTTACCATCTGAGCCACCAGGGAATCCTACATACTAAATGCCATACAATGAAATCTCAATGGCTCTATTTACCATTCTTCAGGAGTTATGCAGGGACTCTACTTCCCAGGTGACTCAGTGGTAAAAATTCTGCCTGCCAAAGCAAGAACTGCAGAAGACACCTGCTTGATCCCTGAGTTGGGAAGATTCCTTGGAGGAGGAAATGGCAGTCCACTACAATATTGTTGCCTAGGAAGGCCTATGGACAGAAGAGCCTGATGGGCTACAGTCCATAGAGTCACAAAGAGTCAGATAAGACTGAGTGAGCAAACATGCACAGTGACTCTATTTAATTAATTAAGAGGCAGGACATGTCTGACATTGGAACAGAATATTTGGGGAAAGATATGTCATGGAATCCTGTATGTGAGATCATTACTACTGTGAATGGCAGAGGAGCTGGCTGACTCTCATTTATCCTGCTTTCTCAGTGCCCTGCATTACATATGCCGGTTACAGGTGCTCAATAAATATGCACTACATGATTGAACATCTGACTCCCAATCCTTCTGCTTTGTATGAGCAAGATAGGACTGGCACTTCCGAGGCAGTCCTGACATGAGAAATCTCATGGCGGTGGAAGGGAAAAACAGCTGCGCTGAGTTGGCTGCACAGAAGATAAAGCACCATTGTGACATTGGTCCTGGACTAATTTGAGACACCGACTGTGCAATTCAGCATTAGACAATCTAATCCAGAGCAGTTGCAATTTCATGCCAGATGTTTTTAGGCCACACATGGAGTCTGAGAGTTGTTAGATTCCAAGTCCCCAACGGCACAAATAGGTCTCAACATATCATTTGAAGTTTGTGAGTGAGAAGGGTCAGCTCTGTCCTGAACTTGCCTATACTGTTAGCCTGTTTGATTTTTATAGTTCGGCTGGCATTGTATCCTCTTGATTTTTACCTTCTTAAGCTTTATAATCCAAATACTCTCTTGTGAAGGCTCCAGCATAAAAATCACTGTCCTTAATTACTTCTGTTAGTCTTTGACTCTTAGTAGGCGTAGGATGCATATGTGTTATAGATCATGTGGGACAATGGTCTGCTCCTGCTCAGTTGCAATAAGGAATTAAAAATACACATATTCCTTCTTTGATTTCTACCTATCTTCTTTCTAATGCAATTTTCTATCTATAAAATTTATAAAAAAGCAAAAAATGGAACTTTATTACAATAAAAGCTTGTTATTTCCCATCTCCACTAAGAAACCCGTTTATTCTTTGGCAGGGAGTGTATGGGATTATTTCAGAGCTTGTTAAAATAGTGGAGTCAATTTTGGCAGTTTCTCTAGGTAACGTCTGTGCATCCCCACCCCCAACCACCCCATTCCTCCCTAACTGAGGAAGAACTTCAGTATCCAATGGGCTTCTCCCATTACAGTAACCCAGCTCTATATTTAGAAAAAGATCTTTTGCAGGAGAGGTTAATCAAACTACTTAAGGCAAATTCACAATAGTTAAAATAGGTCATTAGGAATTCATTCAGGTGTGGCTCCTGTAAATTGACTTCCAAATTTGCAAGGGAAAAGGGGAATGCTTAGTTTTAAGACAAGACCTATTTAAAAATAATGTTACCTATTAAAGAAGGATTATAGTCTACTAAAAGCTGTCAAATCTCAAAAAAATCAATTTCTGTTTGAAAATCTTAATAAAAAATTTAGAGACTAACTAGAATAAGCCTGGATAACTAAATTTTGTTCAAGGAGAAAAGGATACCACTATTACTGTTAAGAATATATGTCTCTTGAGGGCAGAAGATACATCTTGGTCAACTTTCCAGCCACTTTTAAGTACCTTATATAATCTGGCACATGAAAAATATTTAGTAAGTTGGTTTTGAGTGAAATTGGATATTTGGACTTGATTCTTTGTACTTTATTTCAGAGAATATACAAAGAGTAAGTTACAAAGAAAAAGTGTAGCTTTCCTTTCTAGACCATTTGCAGGTCATATGAAAGTGAAAGTCACTCAGTAGTGTCTGGCTCTTTGCAGAGCCCATCTACTGTAGTCCATGGAATTGCCCTGGCCAGAATATTGGAGTGGGTAGCCTTTCCCTTTTCCAGGGGATCTTCCCAACCCAGGGACTGAATCCAGGTCTCCCACATTGCAGGCAGATTCTTTACCAGATGAGCCACGAGGGAAGCCCAAGAATACTGGAGTGAGTAGCCTACCCCTTCTCCAGCAGATCTTCCTGACCCAGGAATCAAACCGTGGTCTCCTGCACTGCAGGTGGATTTTTACCAACTGAGCTATCAAGGGGCCATATTGTATATGGGAAATATTGGAAACCTGAGATGCAAGAGACTAACTTGGCCCTGCCGTTTACCAGCTGTGTGTCTTTAGTTGATAACCTCCACCAAACTTCAATTTGCCTTAACTTCAAACTCAGGCCACGGAAGCTAAATGCCTAAAATATGATCATTTGGGTACTTATTTTGCTGTTATCTAGGTCTAATTGTACCCGTGTTGTTTACCAAAATAAAGGTATTGATTCTTTTCTACATTTGGAAATGAATTCTACTAAATTCATAAATTCTATAACGTCTACTAAATTTTCTATCAAGCAGCTAACCCATCCTCCAATTTTCTCAGCCCAGGGAGATCTTTTCTAACTGCATCAAACAGATCCACTCTGAATATCTGGAGTTTTGAAAACTTACTTTGAGAACTTGTAAAATTAGAGCAGAGTAAAGATACAAATGACTGTCCTTGCTATATCCAGTTGAAGTTTATAGTATTTTAATTACACTGGACCTGAACTTTTGGTGATCTGAAGTAGGTAAACTATTCAGTGGGAGCAAATCATTACCCATGGGAGGTGAATTTGCCCTTTTAGGATGCTGATTAGAGCCATGAAAAAGGAAATTTACTTAATAATGGAAAAGTGAAGGGTTTGTTTCCAGAAAGTTGCTTATTCACACAAAATCAGGCCTGATACTGTTTGTTTTATTGTGATCATTTTATAATCGCTTGTTTTAATGGAAAATTCAGATCTACATGAGGAGAATGGAAGGGTGGCCTCATGATTGGATAGGAACAGATAGAAATAGAAGAGTGAAGACCTTCCTCTGGGAAGGGGGCTGTATTGTTCCATCCAGAGTCTTGTGATAGTATTCAATAGGAGCAGGCTGTGGGGTCAGTCTGAAGAACTCAGACTTGGGGAGGGAGGAAACCATGTACTGTAGTTGATAGATGAAGGAATGTAGTTGGGGTTGGATTTCACCCTTTCTTATTTAAAAATAGAGTAATTGCTCTTTTTCACTGAAGGATAGTTGATTTAAAAATAGAGGAATTACCCTTGACAACTTCTCCCACCAATTTCAAAGGGATGGGAATCCAGACCTCATTCTACAAGGAGAGGAAGCAATTTTGGAGCCATTATAATCCTATGTCAAATCAGAAAGTAAACTCTAAGGTTCCTTCCAGTATTAATAACACTTTGAGTACCCCAAGAGACTATATGTAGCCTGGGGCCAGGAAAGGCCATTCTGCCATCATCACTCAGGTGCTGACTTTGGAAGCTGCTCCTGCCAGCAAAGCCTGCTCCTAAGATAATTCTTACCAGTCACTATTAAAAAGCAAGAGACTAGGGGATTTAAACCATTGTGATTTGCCTCGTACAGGATATATGATGCCTATTGATTGTTAAAATTCTACTGTAGAGTATTAAAAGTGTGTGTACACATTGGAAATTTGATGTCAACTAATGAAGAACTTCAACGAAAAGAGTTCATTATGTTTAATATTAGACCTCAAGTCAAGAGGAACGTGAAGTGGCTACAGGTCCAAGGTGTGCTGGGCACTGGAATCTAGGCCTGTTGGGCCAAGCATGTGTCAGAAATGTGGGGCAGTTCTAATTAGACAGTGCTGCTACATATATTGGTGAAGAACCCAGATTCAGAATTCACATAGAACTGGAGTCAAGATTAACATCTAAATCTGAGAGTAGAAGCACCTTCCTCACAGTATTGCTATGAAGAGTCAACATAAGTGAATGCTAAATATTTAATTAACAAGGCCCAGGACTTGATCAATGCCAGTTATAAGACTGACTCCCTTGCTGACTACTTTAATTTCTGTTTTATAGGGTGATCTAGGGGATGCACTTGCGGAGGGGGCTGGGACTGCCAGAGTATGAGGGGAACGCTGAGAAATTGAAACAACACCTGTTTACTAAACAGAACAGAGGAAATTTAGTACCTATGAGAGCACACAGGCTGGGTGAATATTCATAAGACTGAAAGAAATTAAGTTAGATAAAATGCTTAGCACAATGCCTGTCATGTAATAAGTACTCAGTTAGTACTATTATTATTAATATTGATGTATTTGCTCAGTCATATCTGACTCTTCGCAACCCTATGGACAGTAGCCCACCAGGATCTTCTGTCCATGGGATTTTCCAGGCAAGAATACTGGAGTGCACTGCCATTCCCTTCTCCAATTATTATTAATATTACCACCTTATTTCCTCTTCTTGTTCTTATATTGCTCCTCTTCCTCCTTATTCTTCTCCTTGCCATCCTTTTCCTCCCCTATTATTATATTGCTTAATCTAAACACAAATACATGTCCTACAACTTCAAATGTAAAACTTGTTTGCCATCCAATCTTTGGACCACTCTTGAAGGTGCTTCCCAAACTTTCTCACAAGTCTTGTTATCTTGGTGATTTTTCTGTTCATGAAGTAGCTAAGTCCAAATAGCTTAGTATTTATGTCCTAACATAATACTTGCAGCTTCCTGGTGGCTTAGATGATAAAGAATCTGCCTGCCATGAAGGAGACCTGGGTTTGATCCCTGAAAAGATCCCTTGGAGAAAGGAATGACAATCCACTCCAATATTCTTGCCTGGAGAATTCCATGGACAGAGGAGCCTGGTGAGCCACAGTTCATGGGGTTGCAGAGTTGTACATGTCTTAGTGAGCAACTAACACACTAACATAATACTTGAAAAAAAGTAATGCACAGAAATTGAAACCCAGAGTCATATTTTTATTTTATTCTTAAATAACCACAATTACTTATGAATGAAATATGTGTACCTGGTGGATACCTTACAGCTTTTTAAACTCTGGATCCGGGTTGGATATCTCCTTCCCCATTTCTTATTCCATCACGAATTTTGTGTGTCACTTAGTTTGTGCTTATGTTTTACATAGCAATCATCAAAAACCTAACCCAACTTTGCAAATATTCTATGTTGTTGAAAGGAATGTAGCAAGGCTTAAGTTGAAACGATGCTAGTAGTTCAAGGGAGGCCTGAGAAATATGGATATGTGTCCCTTGAAATGTTAAAATATCCCTGTGCTTTGTAAATTTGCTGCAGTTATTCCTTGGTGGCTTGGCACACAGTTTGGAAACCAGAGGATTAACTAGATAGACTTTTAGGAATAACAAATACTAATAGTTTGGGTCAGTTAAAGACTAATGCAGTCACAACTCAAGTGACGTAGTAGGCATAAACTCTTAAGACTGTGCTTTGACTGTAGGACTCCTAGGATGAATGGTGGTTTGGCTGACTGCCAGTGATTTGAAGCTTGCCCAAGCTTATCTGATTTGTTAATTTTGAACTTTCAAGAGAAATGAGAACACCTTGAAAGGAAACGTACACCCCCTTGCTTTTAGTCATCCTAATGGCCTTTGTCCGCTTTCTGAAACTTAATTATCTGCTCAGAGGTACTGTGTGCTGTGCTAGTTTTCATGGAATTAATGTTCAAGTTATTGGATTAATAAAATTAATATATTTGTTTCTAAAATTGGATTTTTCTATCTCTGATCCTTCACTGGATTTTTTGGACTGCGTTTAGATCTGTACTTGGGGGTGTGTTGTTGGCTTATCTTCTGTTTTGGAGGAGAGAACATTGTTTTTGGTAGAATTATGGAATCTCAAAAAGAAGTAATTTTTAAGTAACCTGCTGCCACTACCTTCACATTTTGATGAGGAGAGACTTGCCCAGGTACACTCCTCACTGTGGGGCTAGGTAGGACTAGAACCTAGGTTCTAGCCTCCTACAATGGTCTCCTATTTGACCATTCTTTTCTACCCAGTGCTAGCTTAAAGGATCCCCTCTCCCACTGATGGCATTTCAAGGTATCAGGGCATGTCACTGTAAATGACCTCTTCTGCATCCTTAGTCACTGCTTCCTGATGAATTCGTGCTGACCTCAATCCTACACACAAAGCAACATCTAATCACAGCTTCCAACATCACACTGAAATGCTACAAGGTTTGGAGAAGTTTCTTTCTAATATTTTTAGTTTCTTACAGTCATTTTCTTAAATAAGTTGTTTCTAGTCTATTTAGCATTACAAAACTTTGTAGCTAAATGAAAAGTGATGACCCTGTTCTCCTGAACATGCACACACACATGCATATTTTAGGGGATTCTGTAGACCCTCTGAACTCCTATCAACTCTGGGTAAGAACTGCTGAGGTAGGTAATAGAAAGCTTTTAAAGTATTACTTACTTAACAAAATAATTATTTTGCTCTGCTTTTTCTTTGCTAATATATGTAAATCTCATATCTTTAGCCTTTAATTTGTTTTAGTTTTTGCATCTTTTCCAAATAAAAGGAAGAGTAAAGATTGTCAATAGTTTGTTTCTGAGATTATGACAAATCATAGTCAAAGTTTCCTTTGAAATGAGAGCTAGTTTACTAATAGTTTCCAAATCCAGATGTCCTTCATGGAGGTGCAGAGTGGGCTTTTAAAAATAGACATGCCTACCCTGTATCTACTTTGGCCCCATCTGAAGATCCAGGCCCCTCATCCTGATGGAGGAGGTAATTTTTAATATGTGATGATGATATTGATACAGAAGATGCATGAACCACTGAAAATTCAAAATCCTCATTTTCTAGGTATATTACCTCAAGGCTACAGAGGTGCCAAAATTAGTGACATAACTGAGAATTTATTGTAAAACTCCTGGTTCCCTGAATCCAATATAATTTTTTAAACAATGTTTTTATTAGAAAACATTACAACTATACAGAAAGCTCTAGGGAGCAATGAAATTAAGAAAAAAATCAGCTTGATCAAATGGTAACACATTGTCGTAGATGCTTATGATTAAAAAAGTATAGGAAGACCAGCTTATTTTGATTTCTGTTTTCACTATATTTCCTTCATTCCCATGACTTTCTTCTGTATTAATATATATTTTTCTGATATTTTCCAGTTTCTTTATTTTAACCATTCTGTTTGATTTTGTTTTAGATATGTCTAATAAGCTATACAGTGCTATTGTTTTTTTCAGTCTGTTCTGGTATTCTCTCTTTTCCATTTTTATTTATTGAGAATGCTGTTATATTTGGGCCTATTTCTATAATCCTATTTTGGATTTCTGTTTGTGTTTTCCTTTTTTAAAATTAACTTTGGATTGAGCAAGTTTTTAGCAGCCACTGAATACCTTCTCTCCCTCTTCTTAACACACACACAATAGTTATTATTTATGGCAGTTTTTAACTTGCTTTTTAAAAAAATGTGTGAACATGCATATATTGCTTTAAAGCCGATCATTGATTACATTTATTCACATATTTTATCAGTTTCTGGTCTCACCATTGTTTGTTGATTTCTGCAACTCCTGTGTTAATTTGGCAATTTCCTGATGTATTAAATATTCTTTAATGATCTTTTAGGGAAAGAATATGAGTAGTAAGTTCCTTTTGTTTTTGTATATCTGGAAGTACTTCCATTTTCTTTTCTTCCTGAACAACAGCTTGAGTGAGTAAAAACTGATAAATTGACAGAAATTTTCCTTGAGGACTTTTAAAATATTTGTTCATTCTTTTCTGACATTTATTTACTACTGACAAGTTTAATCTCAGTATAATTATCATGGCGATCTCAGTTTTTCTCCCTACTAAGTTTCATTTTTATTTAATATCTTTAATGTTAAATGCCCTACAGGTTTGATAAGATGTTGTTTGGCTAGGTTTACATTTATTTATCTTGCTCAATACCCAGAAAAATACTTCAATGTAAGTATTCATGTCTTTAGTTTTTATAGAATTCATAGTTATTAATTTTTCAAGTAATACTTTTTATACTATTTCTATTTTATTTCCAGTTTATGCAGCATTTAATAGACATAAATTAGATCTTGTCATCTATTTTTTAGGTCTTGTAGCTAATATTTCATGATAAAAACCCCTTTTTTCTCTATATGCTTCAATCTGGGTAAAATTTTTCAGTTCAGTGTTCCAGTTTTCTAATTGTTTCTTCAACTATTTTTTAGTCCAGACTTTACCATACTATTAATTTTTTTTCTGTAAATTTTTTTTTCCTTCCAAGACTTCTAATTGATTCTTTTTCATATCTATTTTTCTTTTATATCTCTTTTAAAAATAACATTTATTTTTAAGCAAATCTATTTCTTCATTTATCTCACTGAGCATCCTCAAAATACATGCTCTATATAATTGATTTCTTTAGAATGTTACTATTCTGAATATTTATTTTGTTAGCTATCTTTCTTCCCACTGTGTTTCCTAATGAGTTTTATAATTTTTTGGTTTAATGACTCATTTTATGAGAGAGATTTTATAATTTTTGTTGTTGGGTTTTAATTCTTTCTTTCTTCTATCTGCATTCCTGCCTGCGTTCCTATTGTGTGTGTGTGTGTGTGTGTGTGTGTGTGTGTGAGACTGCCACCTCTACCTCTTTTCCGACTGCTGTCATCTAATGCTATTTCTGGTTTACATTCTATAGTGATGCTGGAAATCTCATAGATGCATTCATTTAACCAATTACTGGCTTGGTTAAAAAACATATTGCTGTCATGCTGGTTAGCAATATATATTTTGCTTGTGATGCTATACTATGCTACGTTGTTATCTTTGTTTGGATCTGTTCTGAACTTTCGGCTGCACAGCGCAGTGTGTGGGATCTTAGTTCCCTGACCAGGGACAGAACCCTCAGTCCCTGCAGTGGAAGCATGGGATTTCACCACTGCACTGCCAGGGAAGTCGCTATGTCATCTTTTGTTTTAAGCCAATTTTATAGAATATACTAGCAAGTTTTGCTTTCTGCCATCAAGCAATAAGCCAGTCAGGCTCTTCTGTCCATGAGATTTCCCAGACAGGAATATTGGAGTCCGTTGCCATTTCCTCTTCCAGGGGATACTCCTCAACCAGGAATTGAACCTATATCTCCTGCGTCTCCAGCAATGCAGGCAGTTATTTTACATACTGAGCCCCCTGGGAAGCCCAACATCTATATGTAATCATACAAAAATATTAGTCTGAATTTTAAAAGCATAGACATAATTCTAGTAATATTCTTAAAAAGCATAAAAAGATTGAATGTCATATAGATAGGACTTAAATATGTTTCTTCTAGAACTGAAGTCTAACAAAGCTGCCTCATCCTCATCCCTTTCAGGGAATTGGTCAGACTTACCACATTCAGGAAAATGTGTATGATCTTCATTAGGATTTTTTTTTTTTTTGGTGAATGTACATTTTTATTTTTCTGGAGAGAATTTATATGTTTGTTTGTAGCAAAATACATATTGCTGTGATTAAGCTGATCTGATGGAACCCATGGCACGTCTCTTCGGTTCAGTTCAGTTCAGTTCAGTCGCTCAGTCATGTCCACCTCTTTGCGACCCCATGAATCGCAGCACGCCAGGCCTCCCTGTCCATCACCATCTCTCGGAGTTCACTCAGACTCACGTCCATTGAGTCCGTGATGCCATCCAGCCATCTCATCTTTGGTCGTCCCTTTCTCCTCCTGCCCAGAATCCCTCCCAGCATCAGAATCTTTTCCAGTGAGTCAAGTCTTCTCATGAGGTGGCCAAAGTACTGGAGCTTCAGCTTCAGCATCATTCCTTCCAAAGAAATCCCAGGGCTGATCTCCTTCAGAACGGACTGGTTGGATCTCCCTGCAGTCCAAGGGACTCTCAAGAGTCTTCTCCAACACCACAGTTCAAAACCATCAATTCTTCGGCGCTCAGCCTTCTTCACAGTCCAACTCTCACATCCATACATGACCACAGGAAAAACCATAGCCTTGACTAGACGGACGTTAGTATGCAAAGCAATGTCTCTGCTTTTGAATATACTATCTAGGTTGGTCCTAACTTTTCTTCCAAGGAGTAAGTGTCTTTTAATTTCATGGCTGCAGTCACCATCTGCAGTGATTTTGGAGCCTCCAAAAATAAAGTCTGACACTGTTTCCACTGTTTCCCCATCTATTTCCCATGACGTGATGGGACCGGATGCCATGATCTTCGTGTTCTGAATGTTGAGCTTTAAGCCAACTTTTCACTCTCCTCTTTCACTTTCATCAAGAGGCTTTTTAGCTCCTCTTCACTTTCTGCCATAAGGGTGGTGTCATCTGCATATCTGAGGTGGTTGATATTTCTCCCAGCAATCTTGATTCCAGCTTGTGTTTCTTCTAGTCCAGCGTTTATCATGATGTACTCTGCATAGAAGTTAAATAAGCAAGATGACAATATACAGCCTTGATGAGCTCCTTTTCCTATTTGGAACCAGTCAGTTGTTCTATGTCCAGTTCTAACTGTTGCTTCCTGACCTGCATACAGATTTCTCAAGAGGCAGGCCAGGTGGTCTGGTATTCCCATCTCTTTCAGAGTTTTCCACAGTTGATTGTGATCCACACAGTCAAAGGCTTTGGCATAGTCAATAAAGCAGAAATAGATGTTTTTTTGGAACTCTCTTGCTTTTTCCATGATCCAGTGGATGTTGGGAATTTGATCTCTGGTTCCTCTGCCTTTTCTAAAACCAGCTTGAACATCAGGGAGTTCACGGTTCACCTATTGCTGAAGCCTGCCTTGCAGAATTTTGAGCATTACTTTACTAGCATGTGAGATGAGTGCAATTGTGTGGTAGTTTGAGCATTCTTTGGCATTGCCTTTCTTTGGAATTGGAATGAAAACTGACCTTTTCCAGTCCTGCGGCCACTGCTGAGTTTTCCCAATTTGCTGGCATATTGAGTGCAGCACTTTCACAGCATCATCTTTCAGGATTTGAAACAGCTCAACTGGAATTCCATCACTTCCACTAGCTTTGTTCGTAGTGACGCTTTCTAAGGCCCACTTGACTTCACATTCCAAGATGTCTGGCTCTAGATTAATGATCACATCATCATGATTATCATGGGTTATAATTCCACTAGACTCTGAATTCCTTGAATGATTAGACCCTCAGCATGGCACAGAGTCAAGTGCAACCTTAGGCCCTTCTACCATGGTTCGTAGCCCCATTTTTTCTTGTGGTCCACCCCACTAACCCTTTCATTTGAATTATAACCACCACTGTGGAGTCTTCAATAATCTTCCAGATTGTGTTAGAAACCTTTTATACATTCACACTTAGCACCCTGTACAGTGTATCAGGCACTATTTTTTGTATCCCACAAACATCCCCCTCAACCCCCACCCCCACCCCCAGGTTTCCCTGGTAGCTCGGCTGGTAAAGAATCTGCCTGCAATGCAGGAGGCCCTGGTTCAACTCCTGGGTCAGGAAGATCTGCTGGAGAAGGGATAGGCTACCATGTCAGTATTTCTGGGCTTTCCTGGTGGCTCAGACAATAAAGAATCTGCCTGCAATGTGGGAGACCTGGGTTCAATCCTGGGTTGGGAAGATTCCCTGGAAAAAGGGAAAGGCTACCCACTCCAGTATTCTGGCCTGGAGAATTCCATGGGCTATATAGTCCAGGGGTTGCAAAGAGTTGGACATGACTGAGAGAAGAGCCTACATCTTTCAACTCCATGTGGTGCCTGGAAGTAAAGTGAAAGTCACTTAGTTGTGTCCATGGTGCCTGGAGTAAGTTCTAAATACAGACTTTTGAACAAATGTGCTCACTACTTCTCTGAGGGTTCTTTGAAAAGCCTGAAATTTCTGATATGTGGGAGATGCAACAATGTCCCTGTTTGCATTAGTCAAAATCTCAGGGAATTTACATAATAAAAGCAGATTTCTTACTCATATCTTGGCTCCTTGCAGTCATTCAATCCAGGTGGCTCGTTCAGGACTTGTGTCTTGGCTCATGCAGCCATTCAGGACAGGTGACACTCTGTCACATGGCTCTGCCATTTCCTTCAGTGTACGGAACATGAGACAGAATGAGAAAGACTAAGTTTGCCATCTTTTATTGGCCAGAACTCAATCCTATGACTCCAACTTTTTGGAAGGAAGGTTTGAAAATGGAATCTAGTTATGTTCCAGGAGAAAATAAAATTCAGTTTGGTTAATCTAGCCTTGTAACCTAACCATAGTGCCATCCAGGAAGTATAAAACCTAACTACCCCTGTCATGTAATGGGTCATATATCACAACTATTTGTTTTCTTTTAAAATCATAACATATTGGCTATCAGCCACTTGGTATTTAATTGTCAACATATTCTTAGGCTTTTAGTGTGTCATTTATTATACTTTCTTGATATGAACAGAAGTTGGTAGGGATATTTGATTGACAAATGTATTTTTTTTTTTAATTTGAGAAATAACTTTGTACCTTGATGACAGAAATAAGACATGTTGCTGAAAAAATTATAATGCAGTAAAATATTTTTAAAGAGCAGATGAAATTACCTACCTGAGCCACACCATAGCTGGTAATACTTGCCTATCACGTGTTACCTTGATTACTTTTCTCTAGTTTTAGTCAAATGAGTATTTGTGAGGCTGTCACCATAGATATCATCTGAGGCAAATAACATCATTCCTTTTTCACTGAGTTCATCTTTTTTGTTGGATCCATTTCTTCCCCATCACTGATGTTTCAACTACTAACTGGTCTGGGATGTGTTCTTTTAAATGAAACAAACCAAAGTAGGCACAATTAACTTACAATAACTAGAGGCAATTCAAATGTTTTTCTTTTTTTAATTGTAAGCAAATCTGCTTTAACAGTTCCAAAAAAGTGACCAATTTAGCACTTGCTTTGAAGTGTGTTTAAATATGAGTTTCAATATGAAAATGACTATTCCTTGAGTTTTGTATATGGTAAATAAGGAAATTGAATTTTCCTTTGGAATGCTCTATTTCTTATGTTTCAAAGGAAGGAGTCAGGATTTGGTAAATAAGATATGTGCCTCCATTTTACAGGTTTTCTTTGATTTCCCTAGCCTAAGTAGTCAACTGAAAGGGTTTATTCAAATCAGATATATAAGACTTACTATATAATGTGCAGTATAATTTTTTAGCTTACATCTAACTGAGAAATTTATAAGTTGAGATTTAAGAGGGCAGGCATGAGGACTGACTGGCCTCCTATAGTTTCTCTGAAACCTGAAAGATTATTATATCAAAAGTCAGCATTTCATGGCCCCCTATATCCATAAAGAAAATTAAAATCATATGCCGCACAGCAAGCTTAAACCATTCAAAATGCTCATAAACATATTTAAAGCCAAAATTACAGCTGTTTCTCGACTCTTGGTACCACGTATAGCTCTAGATATGGTTCTTACATTGCTGTGCACACACTGTAACAGTAATTACTGTATTTTAAGCACCACACTATTCTATAAGAGCATTCTTCGGTGGTGATACAACAACGTGATGACAAAGAGCTCCTCCTGTACTATGTAATTGCCCTCACAAGGGAAGCACTGTGTGTCCTTAATGTTCCACTAGACCTTTGCCTTCCTTTGTTAAGAAAAAGGACAACAGGCCTTCTCAAATGTAGAACCAAAGGAAGCATTTTGTTGAACATGCACAGGGTGGTAGCCCATTGGAAGTGTTTTCTTTCTGTACTTTTGATGCAATTTCAAATGTGGGACTTAATAGATTTCATATCAGTTTAAATGAAGGACTCCCTGGTGCCTGATAGCTCCACATTTGTGTGCGCACCTTTTCCTGCCACTGGGCTCTTAAACAGGGCTGAATCAACAGTCAAATATGAACTCTAATTCACTTGCACTGGAACATACCATCTGTTCTACAGAGATGTAGAAGGTGTGAAATCTTTTGCAAAATGGAAATTTCTCAGATTCTGACAAAGTGAGAGCACATTGATTATTATTGTTTAATCCTCATTACTACTGTTTTATGTTTTTATTGTTTCTTTTACCCCCATTTTCAGAATTTGAGGTAATTAGTTGAACACCTCTCCAGTGAGAAAGGCAAATGGTACTCTGCCATGATGATGGACCATGCAGTATGAGATAACACTTGCTTTTAGAAAATATTTACCACAAGTTTGGTGTCTTGTGTTCCCTTGATCCCAGCTATGTTTATGCTACCATCTATCTTAACAGGCTGTCTAGTAGGAAAGGAACCTATATAGTATATCATGGCTTTCTCTTCCCACAAATGTAAAATACATATCTAACCTTGATGGTGCAGGCACTTAAGAAAAAAGCAGAACTTGACAGTGTAACATTTAATAGCTTGGGATAAGGGCTATCTTTTAGTGATAGTTTTGCAAGTATGTTTTAGATTGTATCTTGCTTATTGATATTAAAAACAAATTAGATGTTACCCACAAGTATTTGTCCTTTTGGAAGTAAAATAAGCATATATTATTTATATATTCATTTCTGTTTCTGAGAAGGAGTTCAAGGATGAAGTCTGCTGAAAGCCTTTGAGTACAGAGTCTAGGTGAACTTCTACAAAATCTAGGAAGATACAAAGTTGAGTTGGGCCTAGTATTTGAAAAGAATCTGGCAGGATCATTGGCCAGTATATGGAAGTCCGCTGCAGATTACAATGACAGAAGAAAGATGGTTCAATAGTTTCCCTTCTCTTTGGGTATTTGGAGTCAGTCTTCCTCTCCTCAGTACCATTCTCCTAGAATAAGTCTAACACTCTGTGTTTGGGTAGAGGAGACCTGCCCATAGGCAAAATCTTTCACACACTTCTTTTATGAGAAGTCAGTAAAAGTAGCATTGCTTTGGCTAAGGAAGGAGTTTGAAGGACAGGATCTCCTTCAAACTCAGCATCCACATCTTGTCTTCCCCAAGTCTTCTCTCCTTAGAAACCTCAGCGGAAGCGAATGACTTCCCTGAGTGCAGTATGAAAATCACTGACTCAAGGCAACTCAGAATTCCTGAGACACATTTCCACTGACCTGAAGGGAAGTCATCTTTGCTCTCTATTTTGTCTGATAAAATAAAGAAAAATACTGGAAACTCCACGTTTGAATGTGCAAAACATTTTACAATATAGATTCCCCTAAAGACAGTAGAATTTCTGTTTATACACAACAATAACTGGCAACACACATATATTTCCAAATATGGGAAGGAAAACTATGAATACACATATGTGTATGTTTATAGGCTCAGAGTTATGCTTATGCAGAATAAGTAGATGCTTATGTTGTGTAATTAGAAAAAAACCTCCTCAGACAAAATATACTTCCCACTGGCCCTGTTGCATGTGTTGGGTCTCCCATTACTCACTTCTTCAGGTAGAGGAAATGGCTGAAAAAGAATTATCAGCTGAATTACGGCATATATAGTTTGCCATTATTGACTTTTAATATTCTATTTTCAACCAAGCCTGCAGAGAGGAAGATTAGGGGAGTTTGTGAAGTACAAGACTGAAAAGATTTTTCAAAGAGAAGAAAGGGTATGGAGAAGAAGCTAGGTTTTGGGGAAACTTATTTAGGTTGGATTTGGAAGAGACTGACCAACTGCAGTATGACATAGGTTATTAGAGCCGGTCTAACATTTAAAATCAGAACTATCCAGAAAAGAGGATAGATATGCTAAAAACGTCTTTGTTACTTTTGCAGTTGTATAACTACTTAGGGTTTGTGTGAATATAACCTGTCCATAAATCAGTAATCAATTAGCATTTGTATGAAGACAGTCATTCAGAGGGAGATTGATTAGATGGCCTGAATCATATAGAAAATTTTCAATTGTGTTGTTTTTGTTCAGCCTCTCAGTCGTCTCTGACTCTTTGCGACCCCATGGACTCAGCTTCCCTGTCCTTCACTATCTCCCAGAGTTTGCTCAAACTCATGTCCATTGACTCAATGATGCCATCCAACCATCTCATCCCCTTCTCCTCCTGCCTTCAATCTTTCCCAGCATCCAGGTCTTTTGCAATGAGTCAGATCTTCACATCAGATGGCCAGTATCGGAGCTTCAGCTTCAGCATCAGTCTTTCCAGTGAATATTCAGGATTGATTTCCTTTAGGATTCCTTTCCTTGCAGTCCAAGGGACTCTCCAGCACCACAGTTCACAAGGGTCAGTTCTTCAGTGCTCAGCCTGCTTTACGTTCCACCTCTCACATCCATACATGACTACTGGAGAAATCATAGCTTTGACTATAGGGACCTTTGTTGGCAAAGTGATATCTCTACTTTTTAATAGTCTATCTAAGTTTGTCATAGCTTTTCATCCAAGGAGCAAGTGTCTTTTAATTTCATGACTGCAGTCCCCATCCACAGTAATTTTGGAGCCCAGGAAAAAAGAGTCTGTCACTTTTTCCATTTTTCCTCTATCTATTTCCTCATAGGATAAGGTGATAGGACAGGATGCCATGATCTTAGTTTTTGAATGTGTTGACTGGCTTCATTCTTACTGAACTATCTAGGTTCTCTTTCCTAAAAGATAAAAAAAAAACTTAACAAAGCCATCCCTAGTAATCCACTGACTGTTTTGTTGTGCCAATAAATGCATGGACTAGATCTATTTCACTATCTACTCTGTGCTACATAGTAAGGGGTAGGGATACAAGTGGGGCAAAGGCAATGGGTCCTTCTATAATACTGAGCAGGTGAATGGCAAGGAGACGGGTTTTACAGGTTCTACATCCAGTGGACAGTCAGTTAACTATAAGAACAGCAGATGTGAAATTACCAAAGCCAAAAGATAAACAACTGCTCTAAGTCAGATACATTTTACCAGCAAACTTAAAATATGGGTCTTTCATGAGAATTCAGAAGTGAGGAAGATTTTAAAATAAATAAATAAAAATAAAGCCAGATGAAAAAGAAGCCTACAATGATAAATTGCAAAGTTTTAAATGGCCATTAAACTTGAACAAGTCAAATGGCTACCAAATGGAGTTTCATTTCTCATTTTATTTATAAACATTCACATAAAATTTCAAGGAGAAAAAGAAAAAAATCCTTGAACTCCTGTGAAAGACATTTTTGTGCTGTGTATGTTGAATTACTATTAAGTATTCACCTATCTTAAATGGGCTTTTTCTCCAGCCTCTGTATCATACATCTTAATGTCAGTAACATCTGCAACGGAATGGTAATGTGGATCAGTGAGGATAATCACCAGTTAATAAGAGCTTCAAATCGTGCTTTGGCTAGTGTACACTGTTAACTGTATTTCTTTGGATAATTTACCAGTACCATTTTATTTAATGCTTATGCTTGATCAAAAGTGCTTGTGTATGAAATTAGCTGCAAAACTGAATTTTTAAAAATCACTAGCACAGTGATCCTTTGGTACCATGCAAAGGTGTTTTCTTTGGAGCTTAGATCTCAGAAGTCATCATTTAAAAACCCTTCTTGGTTTGTATTTGTGTACATTGGTGACACACACGTCATTTTGCTCTTTTTCATTGAGATGCAGAGACAAAAGGTAGAAAATTTGTGTTTTTTCCTCCATTGATAAATCTCAAGTGCATTGGGTCTTGAAGGGAAACTTTGACCTTTAGAATTTCTGCTTTTGTTGCTCTTTATTTATTTTGCTGCAAAGGCGATTGGTCATGAAAAATAACCCAGGGGCGATGCGGTGGGTGGTAGAGGGAAGGTGGAGGAGTGACCTGGTTTTGATTAGTTAATTCAGATTAGGGAGTAAATTCTGATTTCACAGCTGCTGTTCAGGTTCAGTGGCACTACCAATTTTTCCATTTCAAGTTCCCATATATAAAGCTGACAGTTTCCTCGGCTAGAACCCTTTTTAATGTTCCTCTTTGGCACAGGCTCTGCCTTTCCCCATGATTTCCAGTAGCCTTCCTCCCCCACACAGCTTTGCCAGAGCTGCTCAGTTGTGGGCTTCAAATCTCCTGTAATTCCAGCCCTAGCAGGCCCTTAAAAACGTAGCAATGCACAGATGTGCAGTGAAAATTTTAAAATGTGCACTTTCTTTTAGGAATATGAACACTGAATATCACATAAACCTCTGATGTTCCCCTTGCCACCTTCTAGAGCTAAGCTAACACTTCCTTCTGTGTTTATATTCGTGCCTCTTAGGTACGTGGTCGGCCTGGCTTTCGGGTCTTGAGTTTCCCCATCTCTCTCCTTCTGTGCCAAATAGCTCACTGGTTTTATGATATGGGCAGGGGCTGATGAGGGAATAGTTTGAGTCCACAGCCTCCACTTTCATTCACTGCCTGAGCTGAGTTTTAATATAGACCTTGGTTAGAACAAGTCTAGTTCTCCACAAAGTTCCCTTTTACAGTTTAAATAAAGAAATGATAAACATCAAAAGATCGACAGTTTTCCAAAGGAGCCAATATGTAATAGTCATGCCCAGGAGCACTGTTATAACTGAAAGCCTTACAACGAGCACTGAATTGTAGCTTTGTTCTCATTTGTTTTTCCTCCTTATAATAGGGTCCCTTAAAAGAAGAATAAAGAGAGGGAGGGAAGTTTGAGAATTGAGACTGAAATGAATCTGATCATTTAGATGTAATGAAGCAAAGAAATAATCTTCACTTCTGGAAGCTTTTTGTTGTTGTTATCAGGGTGGGTATAGATACATTGAAAAATAGCTGTGTGCAATCCAATTGCAAAATAAGTCCTGCCATGTGAGTCTTTAGTAAACAGGTGAAGTGAGTATTTTGTGGGTACAGTGTGTGTTAGGCCAATGGAAAACAGTCTCCTAGGGGACTTCATGTCCTCTGAAACAGCAAGAAGAGATGGTTCTAATATTTTTCTCTTGTTAAAAAAAAAGCACCTGCGGTGGGTAGGTATCTTTCTATATTCCTCATCACAGAGTATTTATGGAGTTAGGATTTTTCCTTTTCTAAAGATGGGCAGTCATTCTTCAAATTATGAAATCTTCGTGCTTTTCAGGGCTGTTGGGTCTTTAAAATGCCATCTCTTCTAAGAGACCTCCATAAAATGAGGGATTCTGGCAACGAGGCTGGTTTAAATAATGTACTGGTAGCAGACGGGTCAACAGGCATGAGGCAGAGCTGAGGGCGTATGCACCGTTCAGTGTCTTGCTTAGCTGTGAACTCCAGAAAGGCATTTTGCATATAGGTCAGCTTGCTGGGGCTGCTTGTCATCACCCAGGAATGGTCATTTCTTCTAGGATGCTGGGTGTGTGAGTTGCTTAATCTTTATTACCTAAAGTATCTGTGAATACAGAGTGTTTATCTGAGGTTGAGAGTTAATCCATAATTAAACTTATGAAGAGCTTGAAAATACTGAATAAAAGGCACTATAAGTTTGCAGCAGTCAAAACTAAGAAGGAAGATGGGGACTGCTATGCAGAAAACACAAACTAAGGCCTTTCTATGTGCCTATAGCAAAGCCAGGCAGACAATGCACATTTAAGCTGGCACCTGCTTCCCTGGTGGCTCAGAGGGTAAAGCATTTGCCTACAATGCGGGAGACCTGGGTTCAGTCTCCTGGGTCGGGAAGATCCCCTGGAGAAGGAAAAGGCAACCCACTCCAGTACTCTTGCCTGGAAAATCCCACAGATGGAGGAGCCTGGTAGGCTACAGTCCATGCGGTCGCAACGAGTCGGACATGACTGAGTGACTTCACTTTCACTTTCAGAGCAGAAGATGATGGTTGTTGGTTCAATATTTAGAACTTTGGTTTGGAAATCAGGAGATGTAGTCCCAATCCTGGTTTTAGTGCTGAATTCTCTGTTAAAGCATTCCCCCAAAGCCACAGGTCAGCAGGAAAGCAACTCATTTTCATGTCTTATGCCTCACATCTGCCCATCTGTGAAATGGGGATGATGATATTCTATGGTATTCCCTTCTGCATGGATTTGGTTAAGTGAATGAGATAACATGTGTGGATGAGCTATGACTTCTTCCTTGGGAAGATGCTGTAGAAATATAAGGACTCATGTATTGTTTAAAGGTATCAGCGACCTGCCGTGGTGTGAACGCCTGTCAGCAAGCCATGGCCCTACACATCCACGCTACATCTGAGCATCCTCCAGCCTGCCCGGAAGGCGACATTCAGAATGTCCGTGGAGAACCACTTCAGGGATTGACACCTTGAAGTAAGATCCACTTTAAATACAAGGTGAAAAACTGCTCTTTTTCACATATTCTAAGTCTCTCACGCGTACAAATGAAAATAAGGAGATTTATGAAATGGCAATGCAAATCTTCACGCTAATCAACAGAGTTTAGAAAAAATCAGCCAGGAGCCCTGAACATGCCTGTGGCAAGTGTACTGCTTAGCCTGCAGGAGATAAAGCACACTAGTACATATTGGTTAGTCTAATTTATTCAGAGTCGTTGCCATATCACAACCTTGTGTTTGATTTTCTTATAAACTAATAATTTCTTGAATGAACTAATACTGCTACAGCCACTAGTACCTCCACCTTGTAGAAGTTTTTTATTGTTGTGTATGCAACTAAATTGAAATATCTTTCACTTGAAATATTGACTTTAATATCTCATTTGAAAAATTCATGAAGCCTTTGATGTTAAATCCATACTCAATTTAGCCAAATGCCATTAGAATATGCAATATGCCTGAATACAGAAAGCATTATTGTCTGTGTTTCTGCAGAAGAATTACATTTTATGACTGTAACGTCAGGATCTTTTTGGATTTGTGCGTGAGGAAAGGAAAGGGAAAGGCAGCACATTAGATGCAAAATGAAAAGTGGTATTGATTAGGCTCTCATTCACCCACTCTCTGCCTCATTCCCTAAATGCATGGAAATAAGGGTTGTGCCACTGCAACGAACAATGCTCTATAATGAATGGAACAATCTTTAGGAAATTAGTGTGAGCGTGTATGATAGTGCACAGATGTTGCTCCGAGTAACTGTCATACATTTCTTTTACATCTCCATTTACATAAGTCTCTTTATTTCCTAATAGTATCATAATAGAAACATGACAATAGTTAATGATTTCATAAAACATGTAATGTAAAGGCTGTCAGAAAGGTAGAACCTTAATTGAAACCTATAGCTATACTGCATTAGAATTACATTTCCTGAATAACTCATGTTAAAAATAGTCCTCTTGGAAAGAGAAAGACAAAGACAGGTATTTAAAATCAAAACAAAGCAAAACTCAAGATTTCAGCAAATTAAAAATCTTCTCCTCTCCAGGCACGCCCCAGTGACCGACAAATATTGCAAAATCCACCGCTACCGTTTTTTGCCTTTAGTAATTTATGGGCACTTTCCCCTCATCTATCGATCATCTTTTTAAAAAGTAAACTGCATTAACATTTTAGACTATAATGGCTCCAGAAAATGTTTGGTTTTTATTACTACTAAAACATCGCCGTCGGCGCGAGCTTCCGTGAGCCAGCGGGAAGCAGACTTCTTTCCGAGTGAGAAGGCCGCCGGGCACGCGCCTGTTCACACCGGTATTCCACCACGCCCTGCAGGAACGGTGCTGGGCACAGGCCAGAGCTGCTGGCTTTTTTTTTTTTTTTTTTTTGAGACTACAAAGAACACATTTATGAACCTGAAAAGAGAAGTGGAGAAGGAGATGGGGAAAGGAGAAGCCCTTCCTCAGTGGGATACCCGACTAGCTGTATTATTAACAGAAGACATCCTCCGGAGAGTCGGTTAGGCAGTGCTGGAGCGCCGCGGAGCTCACAGCCCCTGGGCTGCCTGCTCAGCAGCACCACCTGCTGGTCAGCCTGTGCTCTCTGTCAGTCCGGTTGGGGAAGTGGCCTGTTTCCGTTCCAGACAAGGGTCACTGCCTGACTTCAGTTTTAACATACATTTTTCACGCAGTCTTCATGCACTGGAGAAGGAAATGGCAGCCCACTCCAGTGTTCTTGCCTGGAGAATCCCAGGGACAGGGAGCCTGGCGGGCTGCCGTCTATGGGGTCGCACAGAGTCGGACACGACTGCAGTGACTTAGCAGCAGCAGCAGTGTGACATTGTACAGGAGGAAGTGATCAAGACCACCCCCCAGAAAAAGAAATGCAAAAAGGCAAAATGGTTGTCTAAGGAGGCCTTACAAATAGCTGAGAAGAGAAGCTAAAGGCAAAGGAGAAAAGGAAAGATACACCCGTTTGAATGCAGAGTTCCAAAGAATAGCAAGGAGAGATAAGAAAGCCTTCCTCAGTGATCAGTGCAAAGAAAGAGAGGAAAACAATAGAATGGGAATGACTAGAGATCTCTTCAAGAGAATGATAGATACCAAGGGAACATTTCCTGCAAAGATGGGCTCAATAAAGGACAGAAATGGTCTGGACCTAACAGAAGCAGAAGATATTAAGAAGAGGTGGCAAGAATACACGGAAGAACTATACAGAAAAGATCTTCGTGACACAGATAATCATAATGGTGTGATCACTCACCTAGAGCCAGACATCCTGGAATGTGAAGTCAAGTGGGCCTTAGAAAGCATCACTATGAACAAAGCTAGTGGAGGTGATGGAATTCCAGTGAAGCTATTTTAAATCCTGAAAGATGATGCTGTGAAAGTGCTGCACTCAATATGCCAGCAAATTTGGAAAACTCATCAGTGGCCAGAGGATTGGAAAACGTCAGTTTTCATTCCAGTCCCCCAAAAAAGACAATGCTAAATAATGCTCAAACTACTGCATAATTGCACTCATCTCACTCGATAGCAAAATAATGCTCAAAATTCTCCAAGCCATGCTTCAACAGTACATGAACTGTGAACGTTCAGATGTTCAAGCTGGTTTTAGAAAAGGCAGAGGAATCAGAGATGAAATTGCCAACATCCACTGGATCATCGAAAAAGCAAGAGAGTTCCAGAAAAACATCTACTTCTGCTTTATTGACTATGCCAAAGCCTTTGACTGTGTGGATCACAACAAACTGTGGAAAATTCTGAAAGAGATTGGAATACCAGACCATCTTACCTGCCTCCTGAGAAATCTGTGTGCAGGTCAGGAAGCAACAGTTAGAACTGGACATGGAACAACAGACTGGTTCCAAATTCAGAAAGGAGTACGTCAAGGCTGTATATTGTCACCCTGCTTATTTAACTTATATGTAGAGTATATGATGAGAAATGCCAGGTTGGATGAAGCACAAGCTGTTGTCAAGATTGCCGGGAGAAATATCAATAACCTCAGATGTGCAGATGACACCACGCTTATGGCAGAGAGCAAAGAACTAAAGAGCCTCTTGATGAAAGAGGAGACTGAAAAAGTTGACTTAAAACTCAACATCTGGGAAACTAAGATCATGGCATCTGGTCTCATCACTTCATGGCAAATAGATGGAGAAACAATGGAAACAGTGACAGACTTTATTTTGGGGAGCTCTAAACTGCAGATGTGATTGCAGCCATGAAATTATAAGACTCTTACTGTTTGGAAGAAAAGCTATGACAAACCTAGACAGCATGTTAAAAAGCAGAGACTTTATATTGCAAAAAATGTCTGTCTAGTCAAGGCTATCATTTTTCCAGTAGTCATGTATGGATGTGAGAGTTGTACTACTAAGAAAGCTGAGGGCCGAAGAATTGATGCTTTTGATCTGTGGTGTGGGAGAAGACTCTTGAGAGTTCCTTGGACTGCAAGGAGATCCAACCAGTCCATCCTAAAGGAGATTGGTCCTGGTGTCTATTGGAAGGACTGATGCTGAAGCTGAAGCTCCAATACTTTGGCCACCTGATACGAAGAGCTGACTCACTGGAAAAGACCCTGATGCTGGGAAAGATTGAAAGCAGGAGGAGAAGGGGACGACAGAGGATGTGATGGTTGGATGGCATCACTGACTCGATAGACGTGAGTTTGAGAAGGCTCCAGGAATTGGTGATGGGCAGGGAATCCTGTCATGCTGCAGTCCGTGGGATCACAAAGAGTCGGACATGACTGAGTGACTGAACTAAACTGTGAATTGCAATTTACGACCAATAACGGGTGGGGGAAATGAAAATCATGCTAGAGAAGGCTCAGCAGAACTGGACCGGCCATATAGAGTATATGTGAAGCTGGCTACTCATGTCTTTTTAAAGAAGGAAAGAAAGCAGAGCTTTGTTTTTATGGAGTGAAAAGTGTAAGAATTCCAGGGATTTTAAAAAACAAGACCAAACCATCTGTGCAAGAAAATTTATTCTCACCTTGATCCTTCAACATCTTGGGTATCTCCCATCCTATTAAAGCATTATTGAAATATGTTTAAAATTGAGCACCATCCATCATAGAGATTGAGTTAGAATATCTACATAATATTTACACATCTCAACAGGAAAAGTAATTTTTCTTTTCAGTAGTTATCATTTTCAAAAACCTAGGTTGACTTGCAAGCCACTGTCTGTCTCATCCCTTGGTAAGCATTTCCTTAGCTGATGCATTTCACTGATTTGATCTCACTGATAGGGTAATAAAATCATTGGTCACTCAGACACAGAGAGGCTGGGAGCCATGTGTTGAATCACCTGCTGTTAATTCAGAATGAGGTATACAGATGGGACTCAGGGACCCAATTGTGTTAATCTGAGAAATCCCTCGGCAATATCCCATGGATTACAATATTGCTGAAAATATCCGGTATATTACTGCAAGTTAAATACTTCTAGAATTAATTATTAAAAGTGTATTTACCAAGGTTTAGCAACTATTTAATATGTGTTGCTTCCCAATGGGAGATTAGCCTATCTAAGGGCTGTGGAATCTTGGGGCCTTTGGAATTTATTTAACAAATGATAAGCACTTGATTAAAAATAAATTAAATGCTAGTTAAAGTATTTAGGGAGCTCATTTCAAGTGTTTCATTAGTAAGGAGTTTCCCCATCCCATCTTTATTGTTTTAGAGTTACTGACTTTATATACTGAGTAGGAAACAAAATGTCTGCCAGAGAAAAATGGAATGAATGACCATGTTTCTTAATTAATTAATATTTTCTCTTGTGAGAGTTTTACTTTCTTAAAGGGGATTTCTGTTTTGTTTTTTTTTTTAACTCCATGAAAATAGACCTCTTAAGGCTCTAGAATTTTGGAAGAAAGTGTTTGATAACAGGTTCACCAGTTATAGGTTGTTCTTATAGAATTTGCCTGTGTTTCTGTTTTCCTCTTGGAATGCATATATAAGTGTTCCTGACTCTCTTTTCCAAGTTTTTTTCTGGAGCTAGAATTTAGATATTAATGCAAGAAAAAATGATCATTGTCTCTTGTAGAATCTTACATAGAAAAAAATGTAAATCATAATTTATGACAAAATGGTTGAATTCATCTTTCATATGTATTGAGTGCCCATTGTTATTATTTGCCAGTCATTGTTTGAGGCCCATTCACATACATTTTTGAGGTCAATTTTCAAGAAATTGTACGCTTATAAATTTATATGCATGATATGCACAATGCCAGTCTGCTTAGGTTTGAATCAGAGAAGTGTAAGAGCTCAGACAAACATCGATCTTTCCTTAAACAGAGTCTCTGGAGAAAAAGAGACTGTTTTGAAGCCAGTCCAGAGAAGCAATGGAAGTTTTACATCAAAACAGACCTAAAGACATGTTTACAGATGAAACTGTATATTTTGTTTTAGTACTTAAATTATGTTTCATGTGTTTGAGGTCAATTTTTTTATATCTGGGCTGATTTTGTTTTTTAAAGTGAAAGTCCCTTGAGAATAGACTCTCATTCATGTAATTAAAAGACATCCTGACTCTCAGAATATTATGCTTGATACAAACAAGTAGAAAGAATGATGAGTTCTGAACTTGGATCTCATTCATATCAATGTCTAAGAGCTGTAGATTAGGAGGAAACTGAGTGGGAGTGAGGGTCTCAGTTCAGTTCAGTTCAGTCACTCAGTCGTGTCCGACTCTTTGCGACCCCATGAATCGCAGCACGCCAGGCCTCCCTGTCCATCACCATCTCTCGGATTTCACTCAGACTCACGTCCATCGAGTCCGTGATGCCATCCAGCCATCTCATCCTTGGTTGTCCCCTTCTCCTCCTGCCCCCAATCTCTCCCAGCATCAGAGTCTTTTCCAGTGAGTCAACTCTTCTCATGAGGCGGCCAAAGTACTGGAGTTTCAGCTTTAGCATCATTCCTTCCAAAGAAATCCCAGGGCTGATCTCCTTCAGAATGGACTGGTTGAATCTCCTTGCAGTCCAAGGGACTCTCAAGAGTCTTCTCCAACACCACAGTTCAAAAGCATCAATTCTTCTGCGCTCAGCCTTCTTCACAGTCCAACTCTCACATCCATACATGACCACAGGAAAAACCATAGCCTTGACTAGACGGACCTTTGTAGGGGAAAGTAATGTCTCTACTTTTGAATATACTATCTAGGTTGGTCATAACTTTTCTTCCAAGGAGTAAGCGTCTTCTAATTTCATGGCTGCAGTCACCATCTGCAGTGATTTTGGAGCCCCCCAAAAATAAAGTGTGACACTGTTTCCACTGTTCCCCGTCTATTTGCCATGAAGTGATGGGACCGGATGCCATGATCTTCGTGTTCTGAATGTTGAGCTTTAAGCCAACTTTTTCACTCTCCTCTTTCACTTTCATCAAGAGGCTTTTTAGCTCCTCTTCACTTTCTGCCATAAGGGTGGCGTCATCTGCATATCTGAGGTTATTGATATTTCTCCTGGCAATCTTGATTCCAGCTTGTGTTTCTTCCAGCCCAGCATTTCTCATGATGTACTCTGCATATAAGTTAAATAGGCAGGGTGACAATATACAGCCTTGACAGACTCCTTTTCCTATTTGGAACCAGTCTGTTGTTCCATGTCCAGTTCTAACTGTGGCTTCCTGGTCTGGGGGTGTAGTAAAGAGGGCAGAATCTGGTGGAGAGAAATGCCGTTTTTGATCATGAGACACTGCCTCTCCCTTGTGGTTCTCAGTTATGTTCCAGAAGAGATCTCTGAGCTGAAAAGCAGATATCATTAGATACCTGGAAGGACTAATCTCAAACTAAAGATAGTGAATGCAAGTGTACATCTTATAAAGAATATGGCAGCTACAGTGGATTTATTCAGATAGGGTATTCCTGCCGTTGGCCAAGTATAGGCCTATAGTCACGAAATCCTGATTCTAAACAGGACTCAGACTCGGATTTGGGGTAACAGAAACCTCCATGGAGCCACAGACTAAGACATATAAAGTGCTGGTAAACAAGAGAACTTGATCACAATACAAAGACTGACTGGTGTGGTACATATACACTATGGAATACTACTCAGCCCTTAAAAAGAATAAATTTGACTCAGTTCTAATGAGATGGATGAAATTGGAACCAATTATACAGAGTGAAGTAAGCCAGAAAGAAAAACACCAATACAGTATACTGACACATATATATGGAATTTAGAAGACAGTAATGATGACCCTGTATGTGAGACAACCAAGAGACACAGAGGTATAGAGTGGACTTTTGGACTCTGAGGGAGAGGGAAAGGGTGGGATGGTTTGGGAGAATGGCAATGAAACATGTATACTTTCGTGTAAGAAACGAAACACCAATCTATGTTCAATGTAGGATACAGGATGCATGGGGCTGATGCACAGGATGATTCAAGTAGAGGATGTGGGGTGGGAGGTGGGAGGGGGCTTCGGCATTGGGAGATTGTGTTCACCTATGGCTGATTCGTGTCAATGTATGGCAAAACAAATACAGTATTGTAATTTAAAATAAATAAATAAATAAATATATAAATTTAAAAAAATAAAAATAAAAAAATAAATTAAAGACACTTGAAAGACATTTTGGAGATTTAAAATTTTGTACCTTAATAATTTGAAATATATTCTTGAAAACTGACTTTCCATATACATAAATACGTACATGCATGTTAGTAAACTTTCTATTTTATATACATTAAAAAAAAAAAAAGCAAAGATTGACTGGTGTGGGCTGTGGCTGAGAGCTGAAAGTCAATGATAAGAACTGAGTCAGTTTATCTTCAAGATCAGGGATAATCAACCTGAAAGATAAAAGGAGTGGCCTTCTTCATTTATCAGCCATATCCTGAAACCAGAGGACACACCTGCTTAAAGTTCCTGCATTAGGCAACTCCAAAAAAAAGGTAACCTTTCCACAAATCCTGTAGAGAAATGTATGTAAAATAAACTTCCCACAGTTAATGTGGGTAGATTCACCACTATGAGGAGAGTGAACAAAATCAGGTAAAAACAGAACCCATCTTGGCTCTGCTCACTGGCCATGGCCAGGGGTCAGGCAGCAGATGTGGTCTTTATGCTCCTAGCAAAGGCTTTGAAACCTCTCCTGGGTAGCTCCCGCCCTCCTGGCTCCCTGAGCAATGCCGATAACAACTAGCCAAGCGACTGATGGTGCTGTTGAAATTACCTCTTTGGTCTCACAAAGAGGCTTCCTCAGTCTATGGAGAACAGCCAGCATGTCTGCAGAGATGGCAACTTAAGGGCTGAATGCATCCCATTGTATGTCCACATTGCATTATTCCACGGGAAACCTTTCAGCAGGAAGGATATCTGATGGTATTTTTATGCTGCCAGGTAGCACTGGTGAATGTTGGGCAGTTTTGTCTTGAGGCAAGATTCTTAGAAGTTGCCTTACATGCTACGGAAGTTCTTGGTTTCAGACAGCTAAAGACACTGATACTGAGTACCTGTTTGTGGTCACTATATTTTTGTGTACATTGTTATCATAATGTTCAGGTCTAGAACTGTGGGAAAACAAATATGCTGAATATATGTATATGGTATCTAGCTTACAGTGAAACTTCCCTGGTGGCTCAGATGGTAAAGCGTCTGCCTGCAATGTGGGAGACCTGGGTTTGATGCCTGGGTTGGGAAGATCTCCAAGAGAAGGAAACAGCAATCCACTCCAGTACTCTTGCCTGGAAAATCCCACAGATGGAGGAGCCTGGTAGGCTACAATCCATGGGGTTGCAAAGAGTCGGACATGACTGAGTGACTTCACTTTCACTTTCATTCTGATATTAGTGTCAAATAAAACCACTTTCTGGTGCATTAACACTAGAGCCAATCCATTCCTAATCCCTGAAGCTAAAAATAATATGAGTGGCTGCTTTCTGGCACAGAAGGTGTTTCTTTTAAGACATCGGGGAATGTGGGATTTGGGCTCAAAGGGTATGGCTTCCTCTGATGGATATTCATATCTTTTGTTACTCTATACATTGCTTGCTACTTAAGAAGGACCAGATGAAAAGTGCTGCTCAGTGAATACAGTCCAAATTTGAGTAGATTGTTAGTAGGTGGGTCATTGAGAAAGCATGAAGTAATAACTGATGATGACTAACACTTTTCTGTTGGCTCAGTGGTAGAGAATTTGCTTAGCCAATGCAGGAGACATGGGTTCATTCCTTGAGATCCCCTGAAGGAGGGAATGGCAACCCACTCTAGTGTTCTTGCTTGGAAAATTCCATGGACAGGGGAGCCTGGTGGCCTACAGTCCATGGGGTGTCAAAAGAGTGGGACACGATTTAGCTACTAAAACAACACTTATCAAGTACTTCATATATACTAGGCACAGTACTCAGTTCTTGCATTCATGACTTTATTTCTTCCAACCATCTTTGAAATAGATACTATGATTTCTGCATATTTTTCAGGTGAATAAAACCAATGCTTAGATAGGTTTAAAAAAACCAAAAACTACCTAACCTGGTAAGTGACAGAGCTGGTTTTGAATCTGGCTTATCTGATTCCAGGTCTCAGCCTTTCTCCTGAGTGTTTAGGTGTTTAGGTAATGAAAATGTTGGTGTCATATGAAATCAAAGACATTAGGGTTAAAAAAATGTAATACAAACTATACTTAAGACTCCCAAGAGATAGTGAAACTTGCGACAATCACCCAGCAGCCCCTCCACCCCAGTTTTGGACACAGAGCTTACCTCCTAGTAGAGGGTTCCCTCCCCTGCTGACATTGCTCTTCCTCCCCTCTATGTGAGAAATACGATAATTAATTTGGTTGGCACATTTCCTTATACTTTCTCTACATACATGTCTATCCTGAAATGACGTATCCTGTTGTTTCACATTACTTTTCATTAAGTTCTGATGTATGTTTCTTTGAAAACTGGAAAGAAGGACGCTAAAGAGAAGAGGGAAACCATAGTGCCAATCTCCCAAGGGAGTGTGTTGTATAGTGGTAAGGCTAAGGCTGTTTTACAGATTTTGGTATTTTCTTGGGGCTGTATTAAAAGTCAGAGTGATTTTGCCAGTGTATATTCAGGGAGAAGTGTTTCTGAACCACAAGCACACAAAACAGATCTTGAAATAGTTGCCCACTTCTATAACTGGGGGCAGAATAGAATTTGCCCTCTTGCCTGCGTGGTGCCATGGTCAGATGGCTAGTTTTCTCTGATTCTGCTTTTTCTGGCATTTGGAAAATGTACCCCAAGAAGCTAAAATCATCATCCTTACTCGGTGCTCGGTGGCAGCTGCCTGCCTGGTGGCTTCTGGTAGTTTCCTGAAACGTGTGGGCAGAGGAACAGAAGGGCTGAGGAAGGAAATAGAGTGACTGGAATAGCTTTGCCTGCAGAATGTTTGTAGCTGAAGGTGGAGCATATCCAGAGGACACTGTTAGGAACATTTTAAAATCACAGGTGTGCTTCTGCTCCCTGCAATTTAAAGATACACTGCAAATGCAATTTGTATAACTGTTCCACAGAGAGGCTACATGGCTTCCTTATTTCTAAGATAGGATTCTTGTGGGTCCTCCCTAGGCAAAGAGAGGATGAGCTGTGTCTACTTCCAAGAATGAATGAATTTTAAAGTTAACTCTGTTTCTCTGGAATCTGGGGTAGAGCTTGATGGAACTCAAGAAATATCTTTGAAACAAATGAATAACTAGAAATGTCACATTTTCCCACTTTAGGCTAACCACTAACCCAGCTGTATTCAGTTCAGTTCAGTTCAGTTGCTCAGTCGCGTCCAGCTCTTTGCAACCCCGTGGACTGCAGCAAGCCAGGCCTCCCTGTCCATCACCAACTCCTGGAGTTTACTTAAACCATGTCCACTGAGTCAGTGATGCCATCCAACCATCTCATCCTCTGTCATTGCCTTCTCCTCCTGCCTTCAATCTTTCCCAGCATCAGGGTCTTACCAAATTAGTCAGCTCTTTGCATCAGGAGGCCAAAGTATTGGAGCTTCAGCTTCAGCATCAGTCCTTCCAATGAACACCCAGGACTGATCTTTAGGATGGACTGGTTGGATCTCCTTGCAGTCCAAGGGACTCTCAAGAGTCTTCTCCAACACCATAGTTCAAAAGCATCAATTCTTCAGCTCTCAGCTTTCTTTATGGTCCAACTCTGACATCCATACATGACCACTGGAAAAACCATAGCCTTGACTAGATGGACCTTTGTTGGCAAAGTAATGTCTCCGCTTTTTAATACACTGTCTAGGTTGGTCATAACGTTCCTTCCAAGGAGTAAGCGTCTTTTAATTTCATGGCTGCAGTCACCATCTGCAGTGACTTTGGAGCCCTCCCCCAAAGTTTCCACTGTTTCCCCATCTATTTTCCATGAAGTAATGGGACTGGATGCCATGATCTTAGTTTTCTGAATGTTGAGCTTTAAGCCAACTTTTTCACTCCCTTCTTTCACTTTAATCAAGAGCATCTTTAGTTCTTCTCTTTCTGCCATAAGGGTGGTATCATTTACATATGTGAAGTTATTGCTATTTCTCCCAACAATCTTGATTCCAGCTTGTGCTTCCTCTAGCCCAGAATTTCTCATGATGTACTCTGCATATAAGTTAAATAAGCAGGGTGACAATATACAGCCTTGACATACTCCTCTTCCTATTTGGAACAAGTCTGTTGTTCCATTTCCAGTTCTAACTGCTGATTCCTGACTGGCATATAGGTTTCTTATGAGGCAGGTCAGGTGGTCTGGTATTCCCATCTCTTTCAGAGTTTTCCACACAATCAAAGGCTTTGGCATAGTCAATAAAGCAGAAATAGATGTTTTTTTCTGGAACTCTCTTGCTTTTTTAATGATCCAGCAAATGTTGGCAATTTAATCTCTGGTTCCTCTACCTTTTCTAAAACCATCTTGAACATCTCTAAGTTCACAGTTCACATGTTGCTGAAGCCTTGCTTAGAGAATTTTAAGCATTACTTTACTAGCATGTGAAATGAGTGCAGTTGTACGGTAGTTTCAGCATTCTTTGGAGAAGGCAATGGCACCCCCACTCCAGTACTCTTGCCTGGAAAATCCCATGGACAGAGGAGCCTGGTGGGCTGCAGTCCATGGGGTCGCTAAGAGTTGGACATGACTGAGCGACTTCACTTTCGCTTTTCACTTTCATGCACTGGAGAAGGAAATGGCAACCCACTCCAGTGTTCTTGCCTGGAGAATCCCAGGGACGGGGGAGCCTGGTGGGTTGCTGTCTATAGGGTCACACAGAGTTGGATACTACTGAAGTGACTTAACAGTACCAGTAACAGTTAAGCATTCTTTGGCATTGCCTTTCTTTGGGATTGGAATGAAAACTGACTTTTTCCAGTCCGTGGCCACTGCTGAGTTTTCCAAATTTGCTGGCATATTGAGTGCAGCACTTTCACAGCATCACCTTTCAGGATTTAAAATAACTCCAACTGGAATTCCATCACCTCCACTAGCTTTGTTCATAGTGATGCTTCCTAAGGCCACTTGACTTCACATTCCAGGATGTCTGGCTCTAGGTGAGTGATCACACCATTGTGATTATCTTGCTCATGAGGATCTTTTTATACAGTTCTGTGTATTTTTTGCCACCTTTTCTTAATATCTTCTGCTTCTGTTAGGTCCATACCATTTCTGTCCTTTACGGAGCCCATCTTTGCATGAAGTGTTCCCTTGGTATCTGTGATTTTTGAAGAAATCACTAGTCTTTCCCATTCTATTATTTTCCTCTATTTCTTTACACTGATCACTGAGGAAGGCTTTCTTATCTCTCCTTGCTATTCTTTGGAACTCTGCATTTTTTTTCTCCTTTGCTTTTTGCTTCTCTTCTTTTCACAGCTATTTGTAAGGCCTCCCTGACAGCCATTTTGCTTTTTGCATTTCTTTTCCATGGGAATGGTCTTGATCCCTGTCTCCCGTACAATGTCATTAACCTCTGTCCATAGTTCATCAGGCACTCTGTCTATCAGATCTAGTCCCTTAAATCTATTTCTCACTTCCACTGTATAATCGTAAGGGATTTGATTTAGCCAATACCTGAATGGTCTAGTGGTTTTCTCTACTTTCTTCATTTTAAGTCTGAATTTGGCAATAAGGAGTTCATGATCTGAGCCACAGTCAGATCCTGGTCTTGTTTTTGCTGACTGTATAGAGCTTCTCCATCTTTGGCTGCAAACAATATAATCAATCTGATTTTGGTATTGACCATCTGGTGATGTTCATGTGTAGAGTCTTCTCTTGTGTTGTTGGAAGAAGGTGTTTGCTCTGACCAGTGCAAAACTCTATTAGCCTTTGCCCTGCTTCATTCCATATTCCAAAGGCAAATTGCCTTGTTTACTCCAGGTGTTTCTTGACTTCCTACTTTTGCATTCCAGTCCATTATAATGAAAAGGACATCTTTTGGGCGTGTTAGTTCTAGAAGGTCTTGTAGGTCTTCATAAAACTGTTCAAGTTCAGCTTCTTCAGCATTACTAAGTCAGAGCATAGACTGGTGATATTGAATGGTTTGCCTTGGAAACGAACAGAGATTATTATGTCAGTTTTGAGATTGCATCCAAGTACTGCATGTTGGACTCTTTTGTTGACCATGATGGCTACTCCATTTCTTCTAAGGGCTACTTGCCCACAGTAGTAGATATAGTGGTCATCCGAGCTAAATTCACCCTTTCCAGTCCATTTTAGTTCACTAATTCCTAAAATATTGACATTCCATCTCCTGTGTGACCACTTCCAATTTGCCTTGGTTCATTGACCTAACATTCCAGGTTCCTGTGCAATATTGCTCTTTACATATCAGACCTTGCTTCCATCACCAGTCACATCCACAACTCACTGTTGTTTTTGCTTTGGCTCCGTCTTTTCGTTCTTTCTGGAGTTATTTCTCCACTGATCTCCAGTGGCATATTGGGCAGCTGCTGACTATACAAACTTTTATCTATGTCTGTTAGCCCCACCACACTTATCTAGTTCAGCTTTGAGGTGGGATTAGTTCTAAAGATTGCTTTACAAGTAGGTGGATTCTGAGCACACCTTCAGAGGTAAAAGGAAAGACTTTTCTCTGCCCACATTTTTCATTTATTTGCTAAAGTTGGAAATTCCATCTGAGAAATTTTATTGAAAGGGTTAGAAGAAGGAAATAAAAGTGAACCTTCTAAAAGTAGTAGTTGTTCAGAGTTCTAAAATTATATATCATATCAATAAACTTTTTTGAGTACTTAGCCTCAAATATGCATATTTATTGATTTATAAATTATATATGCAGCATTGCAGGAATATGGCCATATATAATACAACACATGCAAACATTTTAACTGGAGGAAACAAAAGTGAAATAAAATATTTTATTTAGTAATGGTGCAAAGCTCTTTATTGTCACAAAATTATTATTATTATGAGTATGATTAGTTATAATTTTAAAATATTTATCATCTTGGTTTAAATACTTTGTGATATTACTTGACTTGGTTCTGAATTCAGCTTATTTTTAAAGTTTACTTTAATATCTTTTATAGCTAAGAAAAATGCTTCATTAAAGTATGTAGGTAAAAATGAAAAAAGACGTTGTGGCTGCATTTACCAATTTGTGACACCCAGTTTTTCTTTTCCTCCAACTCTAGTCAGGCAATTGTGTTGCTCCCTGGCAAACAAATGTCCATCTTTCTTGATGCTAATTAGTTGTCTTTGCAAGCTAATTAGAAGGTGTACACTTTAATATTTTTAACAAATGAATTTAAATTCCTCTGATGGTTTTGTCCTAGAGGATTTTTAAACAGGTCACAATATTCTATTTTCAAGTTGTTAAGAAGTATGAAGATATGAGAACTTTTTACAGGTGACAGACATATCATTTTCATTAATAAAAGCATAGTAAAATGGAAATAAAAAAATTAAACAAAGAAAAAATGGAAATGATTCTAAATACTAATTTTTAAACATTATTTCCATTGTCTAAGTTTTAGTTTTTGTTTTTGGTTTTAATGCAGTTTCTTACCCATGGTGGAAACATACAGTTAAACATTAAAGGCCAGATCAAGTATTTTATTTCCAGAAAAGTCAGGAAGTTCATAATTAATGTCTCAAGATTTTCTAGCTCTTGGTCGTGAGATAATTAGCTAACTTCTATGTGATAGAAACTATTTTTATGAGCCTTTTCTATCTCTTTGTAGGGAATTTAAATATTTTACTATATTTTAAAAGTTTTGTGGTTGTCATGGCTGTTGTTAATCCAGTAGGACTTTGACACTTTTAGCTTCAAGTTTTTGCTGTAACAGCTTGTGAACAATGCCAATGAAAAGATTTTTTTGCATAAATTTTAAAATCTCATCCACTTGTGAGGCTTTGTTTAGTTACAACTTGGTAACATAATACACACTTCTCTTAAGCTAAGCAAACTGCACAATCTCACAAGACAACAGAAGCATCCTGAGGCCCCCTCTTCTACACCTGACTTCCTTTTCTGTCCGTAGGGTACCTTGTGTAACTTACGTAGTATGTAACCACTTGAAAGGCAGACTGCATGGGGTACTGGGGTCAATCTAATATCTATGTTAGATATTAGTAAACTTTTTAAACATCTTATGGAAAAACTCAAATGAACTTTTGGTCAATCCAGTAGAAGAACAGATATTTTCCTTTTCTATCAGAGTATATCACTATACACTCCAAATCAGAAACTGCCTTTATAGCACTGATTCTGTTACAAAGCAAATCTCCTTGGGATACGGAAGTCCTTGAAGAAATTATGTCACTCAGAATGAATTAATTCGACTTTTTGAAAACAGATTTTGATATAGAGAACATGAGTGAAGTAAATAGACTCAGTCCTTGGAGATGGTGAATGGTTATTGAAATTCAAGGAGAGACTGAGATGATAATGTACAAAACTAGGGAGCTGGGGGATGATGCATAAATTCTAGGCTTTTGCAGCACTCGATTTTTCTTCCTACTTTTGTGGAAATTCAGAACTGCCTGGCAGGACGAAGCACACGCTGCAGCTGTAGCATTCCAGTTCCGAGCGCTTCAGTACTGGGCCCACCAGAAGAAGAGGGGTCGGGCCAAGGAATAGCCAGTCCTCGGACTGCACGGCCCCCAGCCATGGCAAAGGTGTTTGGTCAAAGTGTAGGTGATTTGAATCCCAAATGATGGTATCTTCCCATGGATGGGGTGTGGCTCTCCCTTGAATTATGAATATGGTTTGGCTTTTCTTCTGAGGTCTAAATTGTAAGTGTTCAAATAGTTTTTGTGACCTATGCTTGTTTTCAGCAGGGAGTTTGAATGGTGGTTGTCCAGTTTAACTGTGTTAGAGTAGGGTCCCACAGCAGGGTAGTGAGAAAACCAGTATTTTCAAAGACTGTAAGTCATCTCAGGAAAGCTGCTGGGGTTGATTACCTTCTTGTTCTTATTGTCCTTGAGACTGGCAGCAGAAGTAAAGGATTTCATTTTGTTCACTGTGTTATTTTAATTTCTGGAATGATGGGCCATCAACTCACCTCACCTCTTTCTTCCATTTTCTTCTTGGTTTCCTTACCCATTCCCTGAAACATTGTCATCAGATACAGAAAGGCACAACCATTTGTATTCACTATCACAGATGATCGCCATCAAATAACATAGTTAGATCATGGTCCCTTTATACTTGACACTGGGAGGAATAAGATGGGTATTTTATAATATGACATTTAAAAACATTTGTGTGTTTTAACATCTACCTGTTCTCTGGAGAAAACATGTTTACCCTTGTGAGTCAAAATACATCTATTTTCTGTAAATCCTGAGTGCCACATCAGCTTATGTTATACTTCATAAGATGAAAAAACCTTCAATGTAGCACATGTAAGATAAAGTCTATACTCTGTGCTGAGTCTGATGCTGATGGATGAAAACTTATTAGAGGATGCAGTCACCATGCTTGGAAACTTTGCTGTTAACAGTTTTCCGTTTCTCTTTTTTCTAATGTGAGCCTTATTTCAGAGTTCAGATTAGATGATGAAAGACTGGGTAAAAATTCTACCAAAAAAATCCCCCAAACTTGTATGCTTTTCAGATTGATATAGGTGAAAGTGGCTGGTGAAGAGGAATGGGAAACAGTACATTATTAAGTCCTCCTCTACAGAATCCATATAAGCAACTCTGATTACAGTGGCCTTGTACTGGTTAAAAGGAGCTTGTGAGACACAGAAATAAATTCTATAAAATATTAATAACTAGGGGATGATGAATGTCAGTGAAAATTCTGGATTATGGAACTTTAAATATATACCTAGTGCTTTTAAATATAATGGCGCTCTATTTATGGAGGTCCCAGGTCTCTAGCAAATGTAGTCATCAAGACTAGACTAAAATTCAGAATGTAGAAAAGGCCTTACTGACAGTGCCAAAAACCTCCCAGAAAGCATATGTAATGTACTTCATAGGAAAGCATTGCTTTACTCACAGAGCCTCATCTGGACCATTGTGTATAAAATAAGGTACTTTATGATAAACACCAGGGACATACTGATAGCAGATAATGAACAGTGATGACAAGAGGGAGAACTGTTGAAGGCCAATATAAATATGATAATTTGACATGACTTAATAAAGGAAAAAGCAGTCCCTTATAGCATAATAGGATTATTTTCATGATGGTGACCTTGAATAAATAAGAATGGGTTAAATTATGCTCTGTGCATTCTGTTGGAAAAGGCAGATGATTGTGCAATGTTTTTCTAAGTTCTTTCAAAAGGATTAAATAATAGTAATTTGTACTCATTGAGCATTTACTGTGGAACAAACTTTGATCTAAAGACTTTTTATGTATCATCTCATTAAATATTCAGAACAATGGAACACCATCAGGAAGAGTTACCATCATTATCCCCATATTACAGGTGAGAAGCTGAGGAAAAAGATTTGAACTTGACCAAGGTGGAGGCAGTAGACTCAGCCTCAGCCCCACTTACTGAAATAAATAAATACTTCTGCTTAAAGTTAAAATCTCAGTTGTCTAGAAATTTTACTGTATGGATTCCTGATGATGCAATATAAATGAGTCATTTAAACATGTATTAAAATAGCCTTAATTGCCACTCAGCTGCAGTTATGTTACCTAGTAAAGTCTTTCCCAGATTTCCTTCAGTGATAGGTAAGAATGTTTTTACAATTAAGGCTTTGAGTGTTTTCTGTAGATGGAAGTTTATATACAGTATGAAGATAGCTTCAAGGTTGACAACTTGCTGTCAAGATACTTAGGGGAATGCTGAATCCACCCTAGAACTTGAGATTTACAAAATCATTAAGCCTTTATAATGTATTATTCCTTTGCTTTGCAAAAATATTTTTAATAGACGGTACAAAGGTAAAACTGAGATTTGCTCCTGTCAGAATTATCTAATTTCTAATTAGGGGAGCCTGATTTAATGAGATTTTCCTAAGTAGTTGGATAAGCCTTGGATGACTGACTTTAAGTAAGTGATATGTTTTTTTTTTTTTAACCAGTTAATCATTTGTTGCTTTCATAATTGATCGGTCCAGCATTTCTCATAGAGCTGGGTAATTAGGCATTTATTATAGACACCATGGGACTATGGGATGAGAGATGAGAAAGAAGAGCCCCAAAGGGACTTACAGGCTGCTGTGTTTTCTCACTCCCCTGCAAAGGGCAGGGGTACCGTGGCAGAGCTGGAGGCCTGCTTGGACACTGGTCATCACCAGGTGAGAGTGATGCTAACCACTGCTGCCAAATGATGGAGTTTGTTCACACACTAGTGTCAGCAGTTTGATGAAGTTAGTACTAACATCAACTGGCAGAGCAATTGCATTTCTCCACAATCTCTTTTTATGTACACAAGACTATTGGGAGTCACTAAAAATTAGAGAGAAGACAGTCATCTGAAACTCTTTGGGTCATCATATTATTTCAAAATGATGACGGGAACCATGGGAGATCAAACCAGTCAATCCTAAAGGAAACTGACCCTGGATATTCATTGGAAGGACTGATGTTGAAACTGAAGCTCCAATAATTTGGCCACCTGATGTGAAGTGTCAACTCACTGGAAAAGACCCTAATACTGGGAAGGATTAACAGCAAGAGGAGAAGGGGGTGACAGAGGATAAGATGGCTGGATGGCATCACTGACTCAATGGACATGAATTTGAGCAAACTCTGGGAGATAGTGAAGGACAGGGAAGCCTGGTATGCTGCAGTCCATGGGTTCACAGAAAGTCAGACATAGCAAATGAACAACAACAACAACAGAGTAGAAGATTCTGGATGTCTATAATAGTTTATCAGAATTGGTTAAACTCAATTAACTTCTCTGAAAATTATCATAGAACTGGCAAACAAAATGATGATGTTGGCTACCAAGTAGTTTGTTTAACCTTAATGATTTCACCTCAAATCTGTATTAGTCATGTTCTTGAGTTTTAATAAAAATATTTCTAGAAAGTAGATATGCGCTGGGTTTTCTAGCTCTCTACACATCCATGGAGTTCACCAGATTCAAAAGGCAATCCCTTTAGAGAGAGCCTGGGTTGGCAGCTTGGAGACTTTACTGTGAACAGACAAAAGACAGCCCAGCACAAACTGCAACTCAGTTCTCACACATATAAACACGTGCTCCCAAAGCCCATTTCTTGCAATGAATAATGAATTACCTCCCCTGTTTTCCTGAACTTCAGCCTTTTTCCAAAGGGCTATGCAGAAAAGTGCACTGATGTGGAACAACCAGGTAAGATGAGACAGTCAGTTCAACCCATGTTATTAAAGAAATTGGTTCACCTTTTTGATTCTGTGTCATTGTAGTTTCAGCCATTCATTTGTTCAATAAGCAGTTTGGTATGTTCTGGGAAATAATGAATATTGATCATAAAATCGATCACTTATTAAGAAACAGACTAAGGGAAATTGTTTATCCAATCAATTGTAATTTTTGATTTGTTATTTATATTTTCCAATTTCATCCACCCCTCCCTGAGGCTCTCAGGAACAACAAGCGAAGGGCTTGTAGACACTGGCTGAAACTTATGAAGGAGCACAAAACCCCATACATTCACTATAGACCATGCAGAGTGACATAGCCTTTAATAAAAGAGAATGTGATTGAGGACTGCAGACATGCTGCCTCTTACACCTGTGGCTATTGGGCTGAAACTATATAGTAAAAGGATTTGTTGAAAAGGGTGTGCACAAACTGTTCACGATGTGTAAGTTAGCTATGTCATCCTTTGGAAGATAAAACACCCAATTAAAATGTGTGTTTGTGTGCTCAGTCATTCAGTCATATCTGACTCATTTCGACCCCATAGATTGTAGCCTGCCAGGCTCCTCTGTCCATGGAATTTTCCAGTATAGAATACTGGAATGGGTTGCCATTTCTTTCCAGGGATTGAACTCATGTCTCTTAGGCACTAACCTAGATTTTGAGTAAACCTGGAAAGAGAAGTTGATTGCTTTGAATGCATATGATATTTGTTTTCATTGAAGCATTTTTATCTTTAAATGTTTTTCATACAATAAAAATGAAATTCACCACTCAGGATTGTCTGAAGCTGTAACAATGAAAATGTGTCCAGTTGGGGCAGATTTGAAAAAGCTAAGTGATGCAATGTGTAGATGGAGCTTCTAGGAATACAGGGGCAGGGGGAAGGTTATATATATATATATATATATATATATATATATATATCCTTTAAGATCCTGGGAAAAGTGACCACTGTTTTTTTGTGTGAAATATTGATGAGTACTTTGATGAACCCTCTTGGAAGCTTGAGTGGCTCCCGCTATGAAACAGCAGACCTGATCACCATTCTAGATGTCCTTGTTAAAACAAGGAGAGAATCAGGTACAACCTCAGAGCACATATGTTTCTAGTTTCATTTTTCATGTATGTGGGAAACCAGGGCTTGAAACCAATGTATAAACTAATCTCATTCCTAGAAGTGATTCCAACTTTTGCCCTTTTCCCACAGTGCATCTAAGGTAGAGAAAATGTAACTGCATCCCCAAGTGGCTAATTAACTTTCCCTGGGATTTGTGAGCACCAGGTGAATATATTGCTTGTGCTCATACTTCATCTGAAATGTGATTTTGAATATCCCTCTAGCTGGCTGCAGACACTGATGAAAATTGCCTGTCTCCTTTTTTTTTTCACCCTGTTTTCCAACTTCCTAAGATCAGAACCCTTCCTTCATTCACAGCTTGTGATAGCGAGTCTAATTTGTAAATGAATTTGCAAGTTTAGATGATTAGTGAATCTCTTAGTGGCTACAGAAACTGGGAATCCCTTGTTGAAGGACTAAAAAGATTGTTAATTTGATGTTACTAGTTGGACATCTCACATGGTATAGTGCCAAAAATCTGCCTGCCAATGCAAGAGATGCAAGAGATACAGGTTCAATCTCTTGGTTGAGAAGATCCCCTGGAGTAGAAAATGGTAAGCCACTCTGTATTCTTGCCTGGAAAATTCCGTGGACAGAGTAGCTTGATGAGCTGTAGTCCATGGGGTCGCAGAGTTGGACGTGACTGAGCACACACACAGTTGGACATGCCAGTTGCATTTATCTTTGTTGCTGTTCAGTTGCTAAATCACATCTGACTCTTTCGACCCCATGGACTACAGCATGCCAGGCTCCTCTGTTCTCCACTATCTTATGGGAGTTCGCTCAAATTCATGACCATTGAGTCATTAATACCTGCAAGGCTCCTTTGTCTGTGAATGTATCTTCAGACTTGACTATTTTGTTTTTCACCTACATTTACCTATTACTTTGAACCTTTCCTCTGTAAACTAGTCTCCAGTTTAGTTGACATTCCTCCTAGCTGTAAACTTGCTTTCAATACAAGAGCAAGACCTACTAATAGGTGATGTGGTAATAGTTTCATGAGCTTTGTGTCACACCGAGTCCTTGTGGTTGTGACCGTCTCTTCAAAAATTCCTTTTATTAATCTGCTTCTGGTCTTTTTATTTCCTCTTCTTGGCTTGCTTTCCGCTCTTTTCCTTCACACTAGGTTTCACCAAACCAATCATTACTTGTCTTTCATATCTCCAACAACTCAGTCCTCTGTGGATCTCCTTTTTCTGTAAACTGTGGATACCCCTCTCCTTACAAACCTTGATTACCAGCCCAGCCCCACTATCCAGCCTGCCTCTGCTCTGCAAGCTAAGAACTTACTTCTCAATTTTCCTTCCCTGAAAAACTCCAAGAACAGGAACTGATGCTTACCACCTTACTCTTCAGGATATTACTGTTTTGTTTCTAAAAAGTAGACCTTCTATTCGTTGTTGTCACTTCTTAACCATCTTTCTTTAGCCATCCAGACTTTGGTTTCTGACCTTGACTGTGTTCTTGGAAAGACTGACTCCCAAATCTTTCAACTACTTTTTAGTCTCCAAGTTATATGACTTATCTGCGGCATGTGATTTTTCTGGGCCATACCACCCTTTTTGTTCCTGCGTTGGAAATGTATCCATGAACATAGAAACTAAAAATTTCTGTCCTTATATTCTAAATGAAGAATGCAGACAGTAAGTAATTGATATATTAAACAAGAACTGTATTATCAATTGTGAAACATACAGAGAGCCAGGACTGGTGAAGCAAATGAGACGCCTCAAAATTTAAGGCATCAGTCCCTCTTAGGACTGGCATTTGTACTACCTTACTTCTTTGAATTTTGTGCCCTAGATTTCTCATTTGAACTAAAAGGGAGACCTGTAGTGCAAAGGCCTCCAGTGCGGGAATGTGTTAGGTTTTAGGAGAGGCAGTGATAGAATGGAGAGAGTGAGTTGGGGCAAGTAGTGAGGGATGAGTTTGGAGAGGTAAAGCATGGAGAGGTCACATGGGGACTGAGAGTTGTTCGTCATTGTAAGCTCTTTGGCTTTTAAAGACTGGGGAGCGAGTGAAGGGTTATTGGGAAGAGGACTGATGTGATCTGCTTGCCATTTGAAAAGTCTCACTGGGTTTGCTGTGTTGGTCTGAGAACACTGCAGGTATACAAGTAGAAGCAGGGGTGATTGCATCAGTCCGAGGCTGGAGGAGATGAGGGTTTGCGTGAGGCCTGGTGGGAATGACAAGGGTGAAAAGTGGTCAGACTGAACAGATTTGGAAGGTTGGGTCAACTTGATCTCCTGATGGACTGGATGCAGCCTGCACAGTTGAGCAATGTGAAACGCTCCTCCTCTGGCTTCCAGGAGAACGTCTTTCAGTTTCCTCTTCTATGTTTCTGACTTTGTTGTCTTTCACGCGATCTGTTCCTGCTTTTGCCTCATTATCACAGCTTTTAGCTCTGCTGTTTCCTCAGGCTTCTCCTCTTCCTGTGTTCTCCCTCTCATTCCCTGTCATGACTTCAAGTCTATCTTGTGCTCAATAGCTCCAGTTGCATCCGACTCTGTGTGACCCCATGGACTGTAGCCCATCAGGCTCCTCTGTCCATGAGATTCTCCAGGCAAGAACACTAGAGTGGGTTGCCATGCCCTCCTCCAGGGGATTTTCCCAATTCAGAGATTGAACCCTCGTCTCCTGTGTCTCCTGCATTGCATTGGAAATTGAATGTGTCCAAATTCCTATTTCTAGTGCTAACCTGTCTTGGGCTCTGATGCTCTGTTTCCAGCTCTTTATTTCCAGATTGTTATTAAAGCCACAGTCATCCTGTCAGTCATCCAGGTTTGAAACTCTTTGTCCTTATTGCACTAGTACCTATGAAACAATGTTAAGAAAATTTTCTTCCTAGGACTTCTCTTTGATGGCTTTCAAATAAGCCCCATTTGCATCTGTTTGTGTGGCTTTATTTTTGCCTTCCCCATCCATTTATATGTCATCTTTACCTGTCTTTAACCTACTCATTTTCTAAGACCTAGTTGAAATATTTCTTCACAAAGCTTTCCTATTCCTTGCAGGTAGAAGTCATCCATAGCCTTGGTCAAGACTTGATGGCCATTTCAAGACGTGGATCACAACTACCTTGCACCTTAAGAATTTAGTTTCTTGTTTCTTTGATTATCAACTCTTGGAAGCATGGGCAATGTCTATACCATGCTTGTAGCCATGGTGGTGATTGGCAGTCTTTATTTATTCCTCTCATCCCCCAAAAGTCCCTGAGTGACTAATATGTTTGGGCCTCCCACACTAATCCTGATACTCAACACAAATATACTGAATAAAGTAGTAAATAGGTAGAGAAATGTGATAGTGAATAGATGATCGGCCAGTGAAATTTGTGATATCCTTACTCTTGATACCTTTTAGTAGTGGAGGCAGATAAGCAATATAAACAAGGAGATCCAACCAGTCCATTCTGAAGGAGATCAACCCTGGGATTTCTTTGGAAGGAATGATGATGAAACTGAAACTCCAGTCCTCTGGGCACCTCATGAGAAGAGTTGACTCACTGAAAAGACTCTGATGCTGGGAGGGACTGGGGGCAGGAGGAGAAGGGGACGACTGAGGATGAGATGGCTGAATGGCATCACGGACTCGATGGACGTGAGTCTGAGTGAACTCCGAGAGATGGTGATGAACAGGGAGGCCTGGCGTGCTGTGACTCATGGGGTTGCAAAGAGTCGGACATGACTGAGCGACTGAACTGAACTGAAGTATCCTGTTTCTCAGGAACAACAGAAGAGATTCTTTGGAAATGTAGGCTCTTTTAACCCATTTTGGTCTCTAATAATTAATATCAATTTATTATTATTTTTTGCTTTCAGCTGTTATTCTTAGCGTCTCTCTCTTACAAGTTCCCAAAGAGCAGAACTCTTTTATTACCCTTGAGTAACTTTGTCCTTTCTCCTTTTCTTTCACCCTGTTTTAGCATTGGTCAGTTTCCTTCCAATCCCTGCTAGTAATTGGAATTGTATTGATATTTTGTGAGTTCTTTAAACAGGAGGGAGTTTACAACTCTGAGATTATGCATTTGTATATTATTCATTTGTATGTAATATCCAATGTATGTAGGAAGTCATGTACATAACACTCTAAAGGTTATGTATGCGAATTTGCTTTAGACAAACACACTGTATTTCCCTTGCTCATTCTTTTAAATTTCAGTTTCCTCATATATGCTCCAGCCCTGTTGAGCTGTGTGTGTTAAGAATTTTAGGAAATAAAGAAACACATCACAGTTTCCTTGGATACTGCATGTGTTTGTGTGCTCAGTTGTATCCAACTCCTTGTAACCCCATGACTGTAGCCTGACAGCCTCCTCTGGTCCATGGAATTTCCCCTGCAAGAATGCTGGAGTGGCTTGCGGTTTCCTTCTCCAGGGGATCTTCCTGACCCAGGAATAGGATTCGCATATCCTGCATTGGCAGGTGAATTTTCTTTCTTCTTCTTCTTCCTTTTTTTTTTTTTTTAACCACTGTGCCACCTGGGAAGCCCTGGCTATTGCACATATACAGAAAAATAAGAAAGGGTATAAGACCTCCCTGGTGGCTCAGTGGTAAAGAATCCGCATGCCAGTGCAGGAGACATGGGTTCCATCCCTGTTCTGGGACAATGCCCTGGAGAAGGCAATGGCAACCCACTCCAGTATTCTTGCCTGAGAAATCTTATGGAGAGAGGAGCCTAGTGGGCTGCAGTCCATGGGGCTGCAAAGAGTTGGATATGACCTAGGGACGGAACACATGTAAGGAGAACTCTGGCAGTTGAGCACTTGGCTTTTGGACACCTGAACCGTGACGTGGGAAACTACTCCAGCAGGCTGAAGCAGTTCTAGCAGTTTGCCCTTCTCGCGCAGCAGACTATGTTTGTCCTTGCTCCTCCCTCTGTTTCCACCTCCCGTTTCCCCTGTTTTCTTCACTGGTGGCTTTTCTCTTGGTTTCTTCTGTCTCATGGTTTCTGTTTAATTGTTGCTTCTACTATCATATGGCTCTTCCTCCTTTGTGGGTTCAGTTCTACCCATGTGCCTTTCAGAGTGTGTGGAACAGGGCTCTTTATAGATCTCTCCACATGTCACCTGCAAGTTCCTCAAGGTGAGGTCCTGATTGATTAATTTGTTTTCAATGAGACAAAGACACTCTTGGTTAGAATTTTGCACTGAGCCACTGTATGGGCTTCCTGTACTCCACAAGTGGCTGATTTTGGAACAGGCACTACTTTCTGCTACACACATTGAAAACGAAAATTTTAGGAACAGAGATGTCAGAACACAGGGTAAACCATGTATAGATGGTTAGATGTGGGTGACTCTTCGGGGGAAGATTTTGCATCTAATAAGTTCTCAGGGTAGATAATTATTCACCAATTTTATTTAGTTTAGGAAATATTTTCAATGAATTATTTATAGATTATGTCTATACAGGATAAAGTAAACTGGAGATTTTAGTTCTCCTGTGATGTTGCTCACTCTAGGTAATAATAGCTGATGATATAGAGAACATTAAAGAATCATAATGCTGAAAAGGGTCTCAGATATAATCTTATTCATTAGTTCTCAAACTTATTGATCTCAGGGATACTTTACAATGTCAAAAATCACTGAGGACCCCAAAAGGTTTTGGTTTATGTGAGCTGTAGCTCTCATTATTATTTGTTAGATGTTGAAAGTGAAAATTTCAAGTGTTTATTCATTCATTTAAAAATAATATTCCTAAATATGTTGTCAATAAATAAAATAACACATTTCTATGAGAAGCAACTATATTTTTATTAATAAGAGTGACATTGTTTTACTTTGGTAAATATTTTTAAGGTATGGGCACTGCCAAAGAAAGTGACTAGGAGAGGTCCACCAACAGGAACTAGGGGCAAGGTTTTCACAGAGAAGATGAAAGCAAAGCAAAGAAATTATTTGCCTATAGCTTAAGGTTGTCTTATTTGGGAAACCTACCTCAGCTATTTGTGATTAGTGTCCTTAAGCTTTACTTTCCTGGATATGGTTGAGATAGCTCTTGCTTAGGTTTTGATTTGCTTATGTTAGCTACCAAGGTATTAGACATACCTCTGTCTAATGACTGGCTCACGTGGTCTCTGGAAAATTCCAGTGGATACTTGAGAGCTAATGAAAGTCAAACAGGCAGATGACCTCTTAGTATTATTATTCAAAAAGATTTTGATTTCACCAACAGCCTGAAAGGAATTCAGAGACTTCCAGAGTCCTTGGACCACATTAAAGCAATTAAAGAATCTTATTTTACAGAGGAGGAAACAGTGGCTCAGAGAAGTGAAGTGACTTGCTCAGGGGCACACAGTAAGTTGATGGCAGAGCTGGTGTTAGAACTCAGCTATTCTTTTTCTACACTTCACCTAGATTCAATTACTAAAGGAACAACTCTGCCCACATTGTAATTTGAGGATGACACATTGCAAGGTCTCCACTCACTTCTCACTGTGGAAGCTTGGCTTCAGGTAGTTCACTAAACTCAAGGAGATGGAGTGGTGTTGAAAGGGCTCAAGGATTAGAACACTCAATCCAGGAGATATCATCCTTTCATTAGCCTGTATGTGCTGGAGTTTCATCCTAAAGCCTTATGTACTGAATTTGTTATTATTATATTTATTATAGAAAAATAAACAAACAAATCAGAACCTAAGAGGACATGCTTGATTCACACCAGTCCCTTCAGGATTTCCCAGGCTAGATCAGATGGGTAAGTCCAGAAGCATGAGTCTCCATGACTGCCTTCAATTCCCCCATGGTCCAAGGCTAACATTGTCCTCTACCTTTGTTTCTGCTCTTGGCAGGAAGTCATTTTCTCCTGGTTAGACTTAGTTGGACTTCAGCCTAAACAAGGATAGGACAGACAGCTATGTTCTCGCACTTTCCTGAACCAGTTCTTTGGGGGAATATTTGTGTTCAGTGATATAATGATGTAATGCAAGGCTTATAGCATATTTGTTGTTGTTTAATTGCTTACTCGAGTCCAGCTCTTTTGGAGACCCCATGGCCTGTAGCTGACCAGACTCCTCCATGAGATTTCCCAGGCAAGAATACTGGAGTGTGTTGCCATTTCCTTCTCTAGTGGATCTTCCTGACTCAGGGATCAAACCCATGCCTCTTGAATTGGCAGGCAGATTCTTTACCACCAAGGCACATAGTATTTAACAAGGAATGCAATTTTGAAATCCTTTAAAGTAAATTTTGGGCTTCCCTGATGGCTCAAACTGCAAAGAATCTGCCTGCAGTGCAGGAGACCTGGGTTAAATCCTGGGTTGGAAAGATCCCCTGGAGGAGGGCAGGGCAACCCATCCCAGTATTCTTGCCTGGAGAATCCCATGGACAGAGGAGCCTGGTGGGCTACCGTCCATGGGGTCACAAAGAACTGGACATGACTGAGCGACTAAGTACAACACAGCACAAAATTAATTTTAAGGCAACAAAGAAGAAGTATATTTTTATTCAAATTTTTACTCAAATACATATATCTATTTATGTAATATGTATATACATGTGTGCTTGTATCTTTGTGTATCTGTATCCACGGGTATGCATGTATATAAGCATGCATACATGTTTCATCCTGAATTTGAATGGCCTGTAAATAGTTACAGCAATAAACACTCTCTTCTTAGAACAGGTGCATGTGCTTTTAGAGAAACATATGAAAAACTATTGAAATTATTCAGGTTTAAACTTGGAATTAAAAATGTGAGCTTTCTTTTGACAGACAGCATATGACTAAGTATATTCACTTTAACACATAAAACTTTCCAGATTATCTATATAAGCGATTAATTTCTCAAAGTTTCAGATTCAAAAATAAAATGCTATTTGTATATAAAGTGAATTTTTTTCCTTTTGAATGAAGAATTTCCATGTCAGGTAATCTTTATGGTTCATGACTTGAAATGTAAGGGCCCAGGAACATTTTGCCTCGTGGAGTTAGTGTGTTGAGAATGTAGTTTATTAATCCTTGTGTAGTTAGGTAGGACTATGCTCTCTTCTGAAGTGAGCTGGGAGCATTCTATGACTGGCCAGCGTTCTATGGTTGCATTTTCTCTGATTTTGCAGAGTATTCTAATCTCCAGATGAGTGGAATTGCAGCCCTTTTAAATTGATAGCCGAAGACAAACACCACACTGTCCAGCAGACCAACTGCCACTTTATTCCTCTGCCCACATTCCTGATAAGATGTGCGAAACTTCAGGACGTTCTCCTGAGAAGACTTTCTGAGTGTTTGTAATATTAAGACTGACATTTTAGAAGTGAACTAGTATGCCATAAGCCTCTTTGCCCCCTTGAAAATATTAATAAGCTTTTCTCACCAAAATAATTATAAAGAAAGACAATTTTGCCTACCATCTACAACTAATTTCAGAGTGTTCTATGATTTATGCTGTTTTCTAAAGTTTTCACAGGAATTTTGGAAGTCTTTTATTGGCCTCTTTAAATCTCACTTTCTCAGCTTTGCATCCTCCAGGTAAACATAACCTGGATTTTTGGTTAACCTTTTTTTTTTTGCTAATTTTTAACATTATATAAATGACATATACTCTATTTATTCCTCTGTGTTTTAATTATTTCCTGAAATGTTATGCTCTTGAGATTGACCCATTACTATAAATTCTTTTTTTTTTTTAATGGAAGAAGATCAAAAATCTAAGTTAAAGGGTCATTTCTCTGTTACAGTTTTAAGAAGATCTCATCAAGTTTTTAACTGCTTGGTCCCTTATTCCTCTCAAGTTGCGCATGCTATGGTTTATTTGAATTGTATGAAAGCCACTATTATTCGCCCATGATCAGCTGAGAGTCATTCAAGGGCCACCACTATCAACGACAAAGAAAAAATATCTCTAAAAAATTCTGTGTGTACTTATAATCCAAGTATTTTTCCTTTGACAGATTAGTTTAAAAACTGGGTAAATGTCTTTGAAAGTCTTTACAAAAAGTGGAGGTTGTGAAAGAATGGACCAACAGTGTTTGTAGTCATATATGTTAACAAGAAAAAAACTTTTTTACAAGTTTGGAAGCCTAAACTGTCCTGGTTCTGATGAACTGGCCCTTGACAGTTATGAATGGTGGACGAGTTGTGTTAAAGCAGTGAGGGGCTAATAGCAGGTTTGAGACTGGCTTTGAATAAACCATCAACCAAACACCCAATGGTGCTGGAAGAACAGGCCATTCCCTGTGCGGCTATGTGCTCCCTAGGTGCCTGGAGACCATGAATCTTGGGCATTGTAGAAATATTGGAAATATTTTTTGTCACCTTAAGTTTCCTAAGCTCTTTAAGATACAGAACATATTTAAATGTTCAATATATTTAAAGTTCAATATATATTTTTCTTAAGCTAACACTGCCACTATTACACATAAAATGTTCATGATTATATGTAAGGTGTTCAACAGCTTTAAAATTAGGGTCTATGCTTGAAATCTTAAATGGAATTGACCTTTCGTATCACTTTTGAGTAAGTGCAACACAACTACTGTGCTACCTTCCAGAATCCTTTCAGTGATTGTAGAATTCCTTCAATATGGTATCATTAAACTTGTAGGAGGTAGAAACCGTTACAAAAAGCCCACTCAAATTTGGTTAAAACTCTTATGAAAATGATTTATTTAATTTATATGTATAAATAATACAACCAAAATGCAGGAAAAAAGTTACTAAAACATAATTCTGTACTAAATTAATACAGTGTTTTCATTTTGCCTCTCTTATTATGACAGTTGAATTATATATGCTGTACTAAATGGATGTCTGGTATAAAGAGCAAAGATCAAGAAATGAGTGTTTAGGACAGTAAATTATATGTTAAAAGTCTATAAATAGCTTAATAAATATATTCCCCCATGTAAAAAGCAGAAAATTGCAAGCTATAAAGTAGATTATCCAAATGGTGCTGTTTTGAAATCACCTTCGGAACAGTACACATTGTCTCATCGAGTTTTTAGCTTCTGCATATAAAACTTCAGTTTTATAAAACTAGCACTTTTGAAATGTTTTTATTTATTTTTTTCTTATGTCTCATTTCATCCTTGAAATCATTTAAAGCGACATAAATATCTTATTTGGTTCAGGAGGGCAGAATTCATAGTTGAGATAATCGGAGAAGAGAGAAAATAAGAGTTTTCTTATTTTCGGCAGGCTCCAAGCTACAGTCCCTGGGATTGTCCATGAGATTGTGCATGGTATTCTTCAGGTACTGGAGTGGGTTGCTGTGCCCTCCTCTATAGGTTCTTCCCGGCCCAGGGATTGAACCCATATTTCCTGCAACTCCTGCATCACCAGGTGGATTCTTTGCCACTGAGCCACTTGGGGAGACCTAGCTACTCTATATTCTCCTTTTTTTTGACAGCAACAGTTATGTTCAGGAGACTATGCTAGGACAACAAAGATGAAACGGATAAGAAAACTCCCCTCAGAAAACATGTTGCTTTAGAAGACAATGCATGTACTCACTCAAGTAAATAACACTATTATGTAAAAGTTAATAATGAAGTTGGAAATGTTTAGAACACAAGATTCATGTTGGATTATCCAACAGAGGAACTCTGTAACATCAAAGTCTTATTTGGGGGAGATTCCTTAGAAGTGAGTGAGTGAAGTCGCTCAGTCGTGTCCGACTCTTTGCGACCCCATGGACTAGTAGCCTACCAGACTCCTCCCTCCATGGGATTCTCCAGGCAAGAGTACTGGAGTGGGTTGCCATTTCCTTCTCCAGTAGGGGGAGAAAATGGCCATATTAGTTTTTTTAGAGAAATGCGTCTAGACATTCCCTGAAGAGGAAAGTTAAATTTTAGACAAGAAAGGGATTGTTTATTCATTCTAAAGTTGTAATATCTAATTTTCTGAAATGATTTGCATGCCAGGAGAGAGAATTCTCCTGAAAGGAGAGCAACAGTAAAGCCAGGCATGGGAACTATAGCAGGTACTGTGAATGTATCCTTTGCAGGAAAGGATACCCACAGATCATCTCTTCTGCCTTTATGTCTTTTTAGGAGAGAAGTTGGACAGCTCTAGGCCAGTAGAATGGGGTTACTGGTGTATTTGGAACATTGGTAAACTTTGTAATTATTTCTGAAGTCTTTGGTTTTCTTGTGGCCAATGGAGCAGAATGATTCAACAATTCTAGTTTCATAGGGGTACAGAGAATGGAGACATGAATCCTCTGGAAGATAAGTTTATGTTTATCCCAATATACAAATAGTTGTTTACAAGTTATTTGTCCTATGTTATCATGCTACATTATGAGCTCTTTAAGGGAGTGGCCATGCTATCATAAAGGATGCTTTTAATTGATAGTTATAAAATAACCTAATGCAACTGTCTTAAACTACAAATAATTTATTAGCTTACATAAGAAGTTCTGAGGTTGGGTGGCCCTAAGATCAGTTATTTCAGTGGTTCAATGATGTCATCAGGGATGCAGTTTCTTTCTAACTTCCCCCAATGTCTTTCTCATCATGTCAGTTTCCTTCATGGTTGAATAAACTGTGCTAGGAGAAACAGATTCCAGGCAGTGAATGACATGAACAAAGATGCAGAGTCTGAAGACCACAGGGCAATGTAGGAAACAAGAAATTTTTTTATTTGATTGAAATATGGTAAGTAATGGGGGCTTATATTGAAAAAGGTATGCCCAGGCATTGTAAGGCCCTGAATATAAAACTAAGGAGTTTAGATTTAACTCTGCAGACTATTCAGAACCATGGGTACATTTTAGCAAGGAACACTGATAGAACAAGGAAAGGGCTATAAGAATATGAATCCAGCCTCTCAGCAGGATGGGCTGGAGAGTAATGGCTTAGAGGTGGCCTAAATCAGAATGAAGCCTATAGCAATAGCTCAGACAAGTAGTAATCAAGGTCTAAAATAGGGCAGAGGAAGTTAGATAACCTCACTGAGTCAATGGACGTGAGTTTGAGTAAACTGGAAGATAGTGAAGGCTGGCGTGCTCCAGTCCATGGGGTTGACAAGAGTCAAACATGACTAAGTGACTGAACAACAAGATGATGGGATAAAGTCACTAAAAATATGGATACAAGAGCTAGTGCAGAGGTAGAATTGACAGGATTTGTCCACTGATTGAGTGGGCAAGGGGAGGTGATGTGTCAAAACACATAAGACATATCATTATGCAAATAGGACACACAAGGAAGGGGATGGGAAACATTTTATGGCTTATCCTCTATACCAGGCACAGGCATTTTGCAACAGTGCAAGGATTCACTTCCAGGACATATCCATTAGGGAGGTTTATTATCCCATTCTACCAATGGGGAAACTGAGGCTAAGGGAGAGGTTTAAGAAATGTTCTTGTGCTTAAGCAGTTAGCAAATGGAATCGCTAAAATTTAAACTGGTTCTTCCTAATTTCAAAGTTCACGCTTTATCATTTATATCTTCTAAAATGCAAGGAGGTACTCATTTATTTTTATTGTTTTTCTTGAGGGCTCAGTGGCCTGGAGAATGTTCTCTTAAACGACAGGCAAGGGTACCCAACCTCTGACTTTGACTTGCTTTTGCAGTCTCATTTTCCATTACATGTCTTACTTCTTCCACCCAATAATGATTATTATTTGGAATTTCATAAGGACACCAAATTTCATCCTTCCTTCCTCCTTCTTTCCCTCCCTCCCTATTTCTTTCTTTCCTTCTTCCTTCCTTCTTGTCTTTCTTTCTTTCTCTCCTTCTTGTTAACTGCTTTTTCATCCTAGAATGCATTTCCTCAACTCTCATTCCTATGGGAATTACACCTATCTAATTCTTCCATCACTTTTTCTGATTATTTATTTTTATTCATTTTGAATTCCCAAGTACTTTATTTGTGATTACTGTAATAATACCTGATCACATCTTCCTCACAAAGCTGTCAGATCCTTAAGGGTAGACAGTGGTTTCATCAGCCCTTATATTCAATGAAGAATGTCTTACAAGACCATATGTTTACAGAAAGTGAGGGATGGAGAAAGAAAGGAAAGGGAAAAAGAAATATAAGAGAAAATAGAAGAACAATACAGAAAAGTGAAAAGTAACTTGAAGATTACTTTCAATTATACTTGCAAAGTATTCTTTATTCTTCTTTTTGTTCTCTCTTTAAATTTAAGTATAGGCGATTTACAGTGTTGTGTTAATTTCTGTTGTACAGCAGAGTGACTTATGAATATAGATACACATACTTTTTTCATAATCTTTTCTGTTATGGTTTATTCCAGGGCATTGGATATAGTTCCCTGTTCTATATAGTAGGACTTTGTTGTGAATCCATTCTATTTTTAAAATTTATTTAATTGTAGGAACATTGTTTTACAATTTGGGGTTGGTTTCTGCTGTACAACAGCATAAATCAGTCATAATTATATCACCTCTCTCTTGAGCTTCCCTCCCCCTCCCTCGACCCAGCCCTCTAGGTCATCACAGAGTGGCAGGCTGGGCTCCCTGTGTTATACAGCAACTTCTCAGCAGCTACCTATTTTATACATGGTAGTGTATATATGTCTATGCTACTTTCTCTGTTCATCCCATTCTTTTCTTCCCTCATTATCCACAAATTCATTCTCTATATCTCATTTTCATTCCTTCCCTGAAAATAGGTTCATCAATACTATTTTTCTACGTTCCATACATTTGTGTTAATATACCATGCTTATTTTTCTCTTTCTGACTTACTTCACTCTGTGTAACAGGCTCTAGGTTCATTCACCTCACTAGAACTAACTTAAATTTGTTCTTTTTATGGCTGAGTAATAGTCTGTTGTATATACGTACCACATCTTCTTTATCTATTCATATTTCAGTGGACATCTAGGTTGCTTTCATGCCCTAGATACTGCAGATAGTGGTGTGATGAACGTTAGGGTAGGTGTGTCTTTTTCAATTATGGTTTTCTTAGAGTATATGCTCAGTAGTGGGGTTGCTAGGTTGTATGGTTGCTTTATTCCTAGTTTTTCTTTTTTTTAAGGGATCTCCATACTATTTTCCACAGTGAATGTATTGATTTACATTCCCACCAAGAGTGCAATAGGGTTCACTTATTAAAGAATGGGAAATAATCTTTATGAAGAAAGACTCGTGTCACTGTAGTAAGGAGATTTTAATGATAGGAAGTGGATTTATATTAGAATATATTCTAGTATGACTTAGGGAAAATGTAGTCAACATTTCAGAACTGAAAAAATCCTCAATCATCTTCTAGAACTATAGTAAAGAATAAAGCCAAAACATCGTACAGAGCATGTGTATACCAAATATTGCTAGAAATTTTTGAAAGAATTGATAATCTGTTTTTTTTAAAGATTCTTTTTGATGTGGACTATTTTTTAAAAGTATTAACTGAATTCTTTATTTTATATATATATATATATATATATATATTTTTTTTTTTTTCTGTTTTGCGTTTTATGGCCACAAGGCTTATGGAAACTTAGTTCCTTGACCAGGGATCGAACCTGCACCCTCTTCATTGGAAGGCGAAACCTTAACCACTGGACTACCAGAGAAGTCCTTGATAATCTACTCTGAGGGATTCTTTCCCCCTCTGTGATTCATACCACATCATGTTCAACTTATTTCATATATCTCTCTCTCCTTCACTAGGGGCAAGCATTGGCCCATATTAATCTTTGTTTTCTCAGAGCTCAGCACAATCCCTGGCACCTGGTAAGCCCATAATCAATACTAAATGAAATTGTATGTACAGTACATAGCCATGACAGACGAAGGGGGTTGCCAGGGCTGAACTGTATACACAGGGAATTAAGCAGGTTGAAAAGTATCATAAGATTTAGCTTTTGCTTAGCCAATGATTTAAACAATAGATCAATTAGTATATCATTAACGTGGGGGTTTTATCTACTATTTTACTTCACTGAGCACAGTACAAAGAGGAAATAGTTGCATACAACGTGAATCCTGCCATCCAGGAAATTGTTCTCTGCAGTTAATCCCAGTGTGGGGAGATTTGACCAAATTACAAGAAATTAAAGAAATACTATACAAAACCATGGGCTTCCCATCATGGGTTTCCCAGGTGGCGCTCAGTTCAGTTCAGTTCAGTTCAGTTCCTCAGTCATGTCCGACTCTTTGTCACCCCAGGGACTACAGCTCACCCGGCTCCCCTATCCATCACCAACTCCTGGAGCTCACTCAGACTCATGTCCATTGAGTCAGTGAAGCCACCCAAACATCTCATCTTCTGTCCTCCCCCTCTCCTCCCGCCTTGAATCTTTCCCAGCATCAGGGTCTTTTCCAATGAGGCAGTTCTTCACATCGGGTGGCTAAAGTCCTGGAGCTTCAGCTTCAGCATCAGTCCTTCCAATGAATATTCAGGAGTGATCTCCTTTAGGATGGACTGGCTGGATCTCCTTGCAGTCCAAGGGACTCTCAAGAGTCTTCCAACACCACAATTCAAAAGCAACTCTCACACCTCTACATGAATATTGGAAAAAACCATAGCTTTGACTACGTGGATCTTTGTTGGCAAAGTAATATCTCTGCTTTTAAAATGTTGTCTAGGTTTGTCATAGCTTTTCTTCCAAGGAGCAAATGTCTTTTAATTTCATGGCTGCAGTCACCATCTGCAGTGATTTTGGAGCCTCAAAAAATAAAGTCTGTCACTGTTTTCACTGTTTGCCCATCTATTTGCCATGAAGTGATGGGACTGGATACCATGATCTTCGTTTTCTGAATGTTGAATTTTAAGCCAACTTTTTCACTCTTCTCTTTCACTTTCATCAAGAGGCTCTTTAGTTCTTTGCTTTCTGCCATAAGGGTGGTGTTATCTGCATATCTGAAGTTATTGATATTTCTCCCGGCAATCTTGATTCCAGTTTGTGCTTCATCCAGCCCAGCATTTCTCATGATGTACTCTGCATATAAGTTAAATAAGCAAGGTGACAATATACATCTTCACACACTCCTTTCCTGATTTGGAACCAGTCTGTTTTTCCATGTCCAGTTCTAACTGTTGCTTCCTGCTGGCATACAGATTTCTCAAGACGCAGGTCAGGTAGTCTGTTATTCCCATCTCTTGAAGAATTTTCCAGAGTTTGTTGTGGTCCACACAATTAAAGGCTTTGGCATAGTGAATAAAGCAGCAGTAGATATTTTTCTGGAACCCTCTTGCTTTTTCGATGATCCAGTGGAAGTTGGCAATTTGATATCTGGTTCCTCTGCCTTTTCTAAATCTTCTGTATGGCTTCAAATGCCTCTGCACAGGTTTTCTATGTGTAACCACCCAGCTGAAATCAAGTAAGGCTGTTCCTTACCCATGTTGACCTTCACAGTGACTACTGCATTCTGGTGTCAAGCAGTGTTACCTCTACAAATGATTGCCTTGTAGCAATTTAAATTTTGAGCTTTAATTAATGAAAAGCTTTGCCTTCTATTAAAAGAGCTTTATGAACTATCAGAAAGGTATAGATATTTACATAGTGCATATCTATTTCTGGCTGGCTGGCTGTTTATCATCTAGCTATATTTGGCTTGGCAGTTAGGGCCTTTGGTATTCCATCCATGGTCTCTCCCTTCGAAGGGTGCTCGCGTCTCTCCTGCAGATTTTGGCTCCTCCTGCGAAGGCCTGGTGGGATGCTTCGTGGGGAAGAGAAGGCTGCATGTGTTCAGTGCCAACTCTGTCAGGAGCTTGCCTACAGTGTTGTTTGATTCCAGATATACCAGCCTGAGGAATCTCCTTTTTACTTTTCCTTTTTTTTCCTCCCTCTTTCTAGTCTAAATGCTATCAGATAAAAGCAATAAACTCTCCTAATTCCTAATGAAATTATTTTTCTCCCTTTTACTGCCCTAAAATGCATATTTTATATTTCCCAATATTCTTGACATTCTTTCAGTTCAGTGGTTTTTGCACAATAGTCCACCTATTTGACATTTTGGAGTTCACACTTATGCTTCTGGTATCAATTTCCACTTCAGAAATGTATTACATCATATGCAAATATTAACTGAAAAGACATAGCCACAGCCCTGAGGTGTTGAGACCCTGGGAAATGTTTTTAGCAAGGAAGTGTGATCAATTACAAAGGCCCCACATTAATGGAGGAATTCATACATAGTGATAAGGAGCTGATTGTGTGCACACATGCTCAGTGTTTCTGGGGTACAGGGAAGGAGTGTCCAGTCAGGGTTAGCAGCAAACCTTGGGGTTTCCTGGATAGGTAATCCTCATGCAACTCTGTAAGATAGGTAAGACTGCATTCTATCTAAATCATAATCACTATAGCATCATAGGTAAAATTGAACATTTTCTAAAAATTTGTTTCTGATAGGAGATCAAACTTCAGGATATAAATCGGTGCCTTTGGATTCAGAGATATTTTGTCGTTAGGAATTTGGGTAGATACTCTTCCCATCTAAGAATTCGAACAGGCGTGAATTCAGAGTACACTTGAATTAGATCTTAAGTAGCTATAATGAATACACCAATTATTTTCTTTTTGTAAACTAAATTTGCAGGTTTAGTGTTTCTTTAATAAAGTGCTTTTCTTTTGGAAAAGGGAGTTCAGTCAACTGAGACATTTTTCCAGAAAGCTCTGCCTTACGTAAAGCAACTACATCATAAGGGAGGGAAAAAATGGGACAGAAAGCACTAGCTATGGTTAGGGAGAAATCGAGTGAGTGAAACTAAGGGCATGTGAAGAACAGTCAATATCCAGCAACAGCGGCAAAACAGTTTCAATTTTCTGGATTATTAATTCAAATTCACACGCACATGCCAGTTAAAATTAAAGGCCTCTTTTTATTGCACTAGTTTAAATTAAAGATTATATTCTGCTCCACAAGTCTGAATTAAATAGCTTATTTTGCACACCAAGCTCTCATTTTAAAGCTAATAAAGAAAAGACATAGCATGTACGTGCAAGCTCGAGACAGGAAGGGTCTAAATTACTACACCTGTTTCACTTGGGAGCTACTTTATTAGTGTTACAAAACTTGGCTTTCAATTTGGCACTCAGAAGCACATTTAGAACAAGCATTTCTTTGTTTTGACAGAGAAGCCATGGTAAATGAATGACGTTTGAGCTAGGTGTGAAATGTGAAGGTACAAAATTAACTGGTAAGGTAATTACTGTTCTAATTCTGCATAAACAAGCGTTTTGAAAATCATTAATAGTTCAGGGAAATAATGTTAGTGATTAAATAAGGTGGCTTGCATCACTGAGCACAACTAAGCTCCTTTAATTACATTTGAAAGCAAGGAAAGCAGCTAATTAAAAATTAGCACAAGGTTCCTGAATGACCAGCACTGCATTGTTGCTCTAACCTGTATAATTGTGTGTTTATTAATACATCTTCATTTTCCCTCTCGAGCATTTAACAAATTTATTTAAAATAACTAATAACCTTTAAGGAGTAAATGTGACTGAATCCAGTTATCAAAAGGAATACTGCAGGCCTCACTCAGGCCAACCATTGATTCCCTTTCCCAATGCCCATTAACACTGGTGGGAACTCCATGGTGGAAACCCACCAAAGCAATGCCAGGGACTTTGTGCCACTGGACGGTCAGCATCCCTGGCAATGCTTTATGGGATCCTGGCTTGACCACTCATTGTCCCTTTTAAGGAAAAAAACAATATTATTTGGGTTTAAATGTCTCACTTGACTGTTTTCAAAGTCATCCATTTATCCATGCAGTTAACTCATTCATTTGTTCATAAATGTCATTCCTTCAGTAAAATTTATCAAGCTTTTAGTACTATTCCTGGAGTTATAGGGATGAAAAGGACATGGTTCCAGGAATGACTAGCTATATAATTTGAAAGAATAGCACAAAGTGAAAATGTGAACACAACAATCATCAAGGATTTCATGACAGAGCATTAAGTCAAGTGTGGGCCCTATTGAATGTGGGGCTCTGTGCAATTGCACCAGATTTGGAGCAGGGAAGCTCAACTCAATGAGCTCAAGTTGGAAGATAAATACAAAAGCAAATGGCAGTAAGAAAATGTGATTCTTGTATGCATCGTTGTGGGCAGAGGAACAATACCCCAACAGTTGTTCTTATGTGTGCTGAATTGTACAGATGACATCACTATTCACTGCCCACTTCTACCGAATATCCCAATCTTTAACCTGCTGGAATCAAAATCCACTGCTCAAACCATAAGCTTCCTAAAAACAGTAACCTTGGTTATTTATGTGGAGATAGGTATTCAGTAAAGGAATATAAGAACATGTTCAAAGTGTGTTGAGTGTTGAATAAATGGAATAAAATGATCTATCATGATAGCAACTAAAAGTTGTGGGATTTTTTTTGGTGCTTGCTATATGACAGCCACTGTTGCAAGTACAGTAAAATAATCTCATTTAATGTTCCAGCAACTTTACAAGATAAGTGCAATCATTGCCCACATTTGCAAATGCCAAATTTGGGGAAAGTATTTAAGAAACTATGTGACAGAGCTGTATTTAACTCAAATGATCTGGCTCTGCCTGGAGAAGAGAATGGCAACCCACTCCAGTATTCTTGCCTGGAAAATTCCACATTCAGAGGAGCCTAGTGGACTACAGTTACGGAGTCACAAGAGTCACGACTGAGCATGCATGCACAGTCTGTCTCTATAGCCCCTGTTTTCAGTCACTGTACTGAAAGATGATGCGGGCAAGGAAAATTGCTCTGACTTGGTCCTCATTTTCTGCATTTTGATTTGTGAGCATAGGTTGACTTGGATTATTTGAAAATCTGAGATGTTTGTTGCATACCAATAAAATAAACACAAGATATCATGGGGAATGTCAGTTGCTTTTCAATTTAGGGAGGATAATTGTCGCTCTAGTGCTTGGGTAAGGATCCATACATCAGTGGAAATTTTATGTTAGTCTTGCCATCAGCCCCCTATGCAGTGGCCCCTTGGGCCTGGTAATCACTCTGGTCCAACATCTCTGGGAGAGAGCCAATGCTTTTCAAGTTTCTTCTTGCCCTAAACAATATCTAACAATAGACTGTGCCATATCTGAGAGAAAGGCTGTAGAAAATTTTAAAGATTCTTTTTGTGCTTTGAGAAATTTGAGTTTGCATAAAGTTTGCAATAAAGTACGGATGAGGTGTGTAAAGATGAACCCTCATTGTCACACTAGACTCCAGAAATTTTGTTGAGGAGGAAGAATGGCTGTAGGACTTGATCCACTCTAAGACCAGAAAGGAAGCCTAGATGGGAATACTAAACATCTCCATATTATGTTCTAAACAAGATTTATAAGAAAGTTTTTCCTCATCCTTCCCATTGTGTGTGTGTGTGTGTGTGTGTGTGTGTAGAGGTTATTTCTTCATTCTCCTAATCATATTTTTTTCTTTTAAATTTTATCAGATGTGAGAGGTGAATCAAATAATGCAGCAGCACTCAACAAATTCCTGTTTTCAGATGATTTCTATTCCAACCCTCCACTCTTGGCTTTTTTTTCTGAAGATCCACGTGACAGTGGGTCAGATGTATTGATGTGGTTGACCACACAAGTTTTCGTGCTTTTTTGTCTGTGTGGCCACAGGTTTAACATGATGAACATTCATTTGGTAAGGTGAATCAAAGGAGCTGGGGATAACTGAGGCTGTCTTAGAGATCCATGTTGGTGGTGTTTTGTTCCATTGTAGCTGAATTTCATTTAGTGTTGGCAATGAAGATCTACTCATTCTCCTACATTACAATTGCATCATTTCATATTAAATGTTTTGTGGGCTGGTGCGACTGAAAAATCTTGGAACTATATCATTCACTCTTACTTTCTCAGTTACCCAAAACCATAAGAGCAGATGATAAAGTTTTCTTACCTAGCATATTTAGAAGTCTGAGTTCTTTGTTTAGTGGAAAATTAAATCATCAAAAATCATAAAATTTTAAGTGGGGGAAGAACCACTAGGATAACTGATGCTTTTAAATTAAATGAAGCATTGCAAATGTTCATTGATAATTTCAACAGTAATATAAGCTCTACTTTTGTATCCCATCCTGTTTTTAATCTACTGCTCAGAGGCCCCTTAAGACTCTCATTCTTCATTTACTTTATTAATTTTGCTGATTTCTTGGATTAGACTTCTCCAGTATCTGATCTGAGCATAATTATACTACCACATCATCTCTGCCAACATTTTCCTAACCCATTGAATGTTGATTGTTTCTCTGCAGTTCTTTTAAAGATATTCCGTTACCTTCCTAATTGTTGAATCTGATGTTTGTACTTATCCTTCTTTTTCCTTGACCTCACTGCATCATTTAAGATGGTTGAAAATTCCCTCTTTTCTTGAGAGATCCTTCTTTCATGGTTTCCACAATCCTTTCATGCCCTGGTTTGCTTTCTACCTCTCTGACTTATTCTGCTTGATCTTGTTCATGGGCTGCATTATCTTTTCTAATGACTTGAATACAAACCATACCTCAAAGTTTAGTTTCTGCATATATTTCTTTGTACTTTGAAATGGTTGTGTTAGCCACATTGGCAGTGTCCTGTGTGATTTTTAGGAAGATGAATTTTCCTTTACATTTCTTAGCCATAGTTTGTAGTTATTTGTGATTATTGAGTCCTTAATAGACTGCTTCCCATACGAATACAGAATTTGAGTTTACTTTTCTCATCAGTCCCCATCGAGCACATTGCATTCCCATTTTGCAGTGTTTCAGTTCAATTCAGTCACTCAGTCGTGTCCGACTCTTTGTGACCCCATGAATTGCACCATGCCAGGCCTCCCTGTCCATCACCAACTCCCGGAGTCCACTCAGACTCACATTCATTGAGTCAGTGATGCCATCCAGCCATCTCATCCTCTGTCGCCCCCTTCTCCTCCTGCCCCCAATCCCTCCCAGCATCAGAGACTTTTCCAATGAGTCAACTCTTCACATGAAGTGGCCAAAGTACTGGAGTTTCAGTTTAGCATCATTCCTTCCAAAGAAATCCCAGGGCTGATCTTCAAAATGGACTGGTTGGATCTCCTTGCAGTCCAAGGGACTCTCAAGAGTCTTCTCCAACACCACAGTTCAAAAGCATCAATTCTTCAGTGCTCAGCCTTCTTCCCAGTCCAATTCTCACATCCACACATGACCACAGGAAAAACTATAGCCTTGACTAGACGGACCTTTGTTGGCAAAGTAATGTCTCTGCTTTTGAATATGCTATCTAGGTTGGTCATAACTTTTCTTCCAAGGAGTAAGCGTCTTCTAATTTCATGGCTGCAGTCACCATCTGCAGTGATTTTGGAGCCCCAAAAATAAAGTCTGACACTGTCTCCACTGTTTCTCCATCTATTTCCCATGGAGTGATGGGACCAGATGTCATAATCTTCGTTTTCTGATTGTTGAGCTTTAAGCCAACTTTTTTACTCTCTTCTTTTACTTTCATCAAGAGGCTTTTTAGCTCCTCTTCACTTTCTGCCATAAGGGTGGTGTCATCTGCATATCTGAGGTTACTGATATTTCTCCCAGCAATCTTGATTCCAGCTTGTGCTTCTTCCAGCCCAGTGTTTCTCATGATGTACTGTGCATAGAAGTTAAATAAGCAGGGTGACAATATACAGCCTTGACGTACTCCTTTTCCTATTTGGAACCAGTCTGTTTTTCCATGTCCAGTTCCAACTGTTGCTTCCTGACCTGCATACAGATTTCTCAAGAGGCAGGCCAGTGGTCTAATATTCCCATCTCTTTCATAATTTTCCACAGTTTATTGTGATCCACACAGTCAAAGGCTTTGGCATAGTCAATAAAGCAGAAATAGATGTTTTTCTGGAACTCTCTTGCTTTTTCCATGATCCAGCGGATGTTAGCAATTTGATCTCTGGTTCCTCTGCCTTTTCTAAAACCAACTTGAACATCAGGGAGTTCACGGTTCACGTACTGCTGAAGCCTGGCTTGGAGAATTTTGAGCATTACTTTACTAGCATGTGAGATGAGTGCAGTTGTGCGGTAGTTTGAGCATTCTTTGGCATTGCCTTTCTTTGGAATTGGAATGAAAACTTGGGATGGAGTAAACACTTGATAACTATTTGTTGAAAGAATGAATGAATAAGTGAGACATTTCTGTGTTTCCATTTTGTTATTTCTCCTGTGCACTGGTCTTAGGTCTTTAGTTGCCTAATGGATGTTAGTATTTTAGTGTCTACTGCCACCTGAAACTTAACATGTCTAAAACCAAACTGTCATTATATCCCAAACCATATCTGAATACAGCCTCTCAGTGAGGCTGTAAGTGACCTTATTATCTCCCCAGTTACAAAGATTCTCAATTATTGACTCATTCTTAACTCCTTTCTATTTGCCTCATATAAATTTATCTTCTTTGCATTTCTATTTACTTTATATGCATTGTCTCATGTTAGTTCCCATAGCATACCTATGAATTATACTGTAATATATATAAATATATATGTACATAGGCATATTCAGTTCATTTCAGTCGCTCAGTCATGTCCAACTCTTTTGTGACTCCATGAATCGCAGCACTCCAGGCCTCCCTGTCCATCACCAACTCCCGGAGTTCACTCAGACTTGCGTCCATCGAGTCCGTGATGCCATCCAGCCATCTCATCCTCTATCGTCCCTTCTCCTCCTGCTCCCAATCCCTCCCAGCCTCAGTGTTTTCCAGTGACTCAACTCTTCGCATGAGGTGGCCAAAGTCCTGGAGTTTCAGCTTCAGCATCATTCCCTCCAAAGAAATCCCAGGGCTGATCTCCTTCAGAATGGACTGGTTGGATCTCCTTGCAGTCCAAGGGACTCTCAGGAGTCTTCTCCAACACCACAGTTCAAAAGCAACAATTCTTCAGCGCTCAGCTTTAGTGTTCCCATTTTAAAGAAACCCCTGAGCCATGAATAAATTGTTACATCAAATTCAGACGACTATGAATTGGATGGAGCTGAAATTTAAGCCCATATCTATATATTAGACTTTCGAGCTTAGACTCAGAACAACTTTTCATTTTTATTTACTACCTTGAAGTTTTTCTTTCCATTGCTGCCATCCAATGTGTTTGCTCTTCCCCTTGATCCTGAACTATTGCAATATTACTCAAAAATTATCTCGTAATTTCTTTCTCTTTCCTTGCTTTTTACAATGGTCTCAAAATACTATTGTCTACTCTAACTTTCCATGACTCAACAAAGACTTTGAAATAAGATCCATTTGCTAAATTTTATTTTAGGGTCCTTTCCAATCTAATCTTCACTAAATGTCTAGTCCAGTTCTAAATATAGCCATAAATATATGCTACCTTCTGGCCAAATGGGTTTAGCTGCTTCTTCTATTATGCAACCTGCTTTTCTATTGCAATCTTTCACACTCATGATGCACTGGCTGCTTTTTAAAAATTATTAATCTTATTCTAAATCCAAGTCACGTATTCATGCCTCTATGGAGACTTTCCTAATTGCTCCATCTGATAATAATCTCAACCTCTTTTGAATTTCTTAAATATTTACCAATAATATTTGTTACTAAAATTCCTTATACATCAGTTCAGTTCAGTTCATTTCAGTCGCTCAGTCTTGTCCGACTCTTTGTGACCCCCATGAATCACAGCATACCAGGCCTCCCTGTCCATCACCAGCTCCCGGAGTTTACTTGAACTCATGTCCATCAAGTTGGTGATGCCATCCAGCCATCTCATCCTCTATCATCCCCTTCTCCTCCTGCCCACAATCCCTCCCAGCATCAGAGTCTTTTCCAATGAGTCAACTCTTCACATAAGGTGGCCTTATACATAGTTCCTAACAAATCCTTGTCAAATGAATGCACGTGTTATTTTATTTTCAAGTTTTCCCAATAAATTTATAACATTATAAATGTTAGGGATCACATCTTATGCAACCCTATAAACTTTATCTTTGATTGTGACTCAGTAAAGAATCCCAGATACTTAGGTATTTTATTTTACTTGTCTTATAACTACTCTATTTTGTGTGGAATAAAAGCACAACTTAACTTTCCTACAAGTAAACTTAATAAGTATTTATTGAGCATGTATTGTATGTTAAGTCCTGGGAACATAAAGATAAATAAGCCATGATTTCCCCAAACCTAAATATCTCTTAGGGGGAAATGAAGACACTCAATTGACTATGAAGAAAGAAATTATTTCTCTCTGGGATGGTAGAAGTCAGAGGTCTTTACAGAGAATGAAACTTTTGACTTCAGCATTGAAGAGGAATACTATTTCACAAGGTGAAGAATAAAAGGAAAAGCATTCCAGATAGAAGAAACTTTATAAACAAAGACTCAGGAGTGTAATAGGGTGTGCACATTTAGGGATTACCAAGTAGAACAGGATGGTCTGAGCTTGAGGGAGGGTGGAAGGAGACGAGGCTGGAGGAGAGACTGGAGCCAGTGCAATAGGGTCTTGAGTGCCAAGTAAAGGCTCTGAATTTTACCTGAGAGACAATGGGAAGACATCAAAGCTTTGGGAACTACAAATGGCATAATGAGAACTATGCTTTTGAAAGAAAATCTGTTTGGAACATGGCAAATGGTTTCATGTGCAGGAGCCAGGGAGCAAGGAACCCAGCTTGGGGTCAATATTAAGCTCAAACAATCAATGGTAGAAATTTAAAGTAGGGATATAATGGATTTCAAACACATTTGGAATGGATGGATTCCAAACACATTTCAGGGATAAGACAACTTAAATTCTCAAGATGATGCATCAGTTGGCAATGTATATTGTCAATAACTGCATTATGTGCTTGTGTACAAAGCCAGATGGGTTCTTTACCACTGATGCCACCTGGGAAACCTCTACTATAGTATGGTGGTTTAGTCACTAAGTTGTGATGGACTCTTGCGACCCCATGGACTGTAACAGCCTGCCAGGCTCCTCTGTCCATGGGGTTTCCCAGACAAGAATACTGAAATGGGTTGCTATTTTTTTCTCCAGGGGATCTTCCCCATCCAGGGATCAAACTCGCATCTCTTGCGTCTCCTGATTTGTAGGCAGATTCTTTACCACTGAGCTACCAGGGAGCCGGTAGAGTAGTGCATATATTGTCAAATATTGTATTACAATCTCAGTTATTTTTTCCTCTCATTCTAATGATGGATTTGTAGGGTTGTATTCACCCCACCACCCTCAGCTTCTCTTACGTCCAAGAGCAGCTCATTATTTCTAAGGTTGAGGAGGAAACTACAAGATAGAGATAAAAACAAAAACACAATTCAGTGGACCAAAATAAGGATAAAACTGAAACCTTTTCTCTTTAGCCCTATATTTTAATCAATTCTACACTTGAACAAAAAGAACCACCAGAATAAATTATGGGATATCTCCCCTAGAATCTCTCATTGCATTTCAGAGAGTTCTTTGTTTCAAATTTTGTAGGTAGGTCATATTTTATGAAATGAAATTTCTTTGATAATTCATGGTCATTCGTGTAGACAATTTTCATTTGCATGACAACTGTGGAAGGTTCACATTTCTGTAAACAGGAGTGAGGCTTGGGAAGGGAGGGTTGGGAGTGGAAAACTGGGAACAGAGTTTGATTTGGTGTTGTAGCCATCCTGACACTTTCCACCTCTGGGTACTTATTTTATTTTAAATCCCAATGTCTCATTCCATTAGTGTTTTGATTTTTTAAAAGGTGCAAACTCCTTAACCTGTTCTCCATTTGAACGATGTTCTCTTTGAGAACACAGAGCCAGCAAATTACTTAAAACAGCAAAGTGTCATGATTCAATAGTCATAACTTTTCTTCATATTAATAATGGTTTCCCCTCTGAATTATATCTACATGTCAATCATATCAATAGAGTAGAAAAATGATGTTTGGCAACGTTACAAAATACAGACTTCTTGGAAACTGGTTATTTTCTATTTTTCAAACCTTTAATACTGAGCTAAAATCGATACTAAATCTGAAAAATAATCAATAAGGATATATTATATTCTGTTAAATATTTGGTATAAATCTTTCAGCCTTTACAAATTTTGAACTTACGGTGCTGTATACTGGTGAATTGTAAATTAGGTGTTTTTAAAACACATATGTTTTAAATTAATGCATGATATAATACAACAATAAATAACAACCAAAAATAAAATGCTAATTTATATTTTATATTTAGATATAATCAAGTCAGGTTGAAACAGACACTTGATGTTTCCCACATTGATTCAGCATTTATATCTCAGATGCAAAAGGATCCGATGAATAATAATTTACATATATATACATTTTAAACAGTAAAAATAGATGGAATCATGTATAGGTTTGCATGGCAAGATAGTGGAATACTAGAAAGCAGTTCAATTGTGAGATGTAAAAACTTAGGAAATTGATAAGCAATTTAAGAAAGATGTAAATTATAGCTCCAAATAAATTATGCAGTTAAGTATTTTAGAGTCTCTATTAGTATAGCCTAGGCATTCTGTGTTCTTTATAAGCAGCTTTCATATTTTTAAAAATTAATAAGAACCTAAAATATCTATCCTGGCTTAAAAGATTTTTGTATTTGTTTCTCTTAGGGTAGGTATGGAATGGTGTTGGTTGACCTTGCTGAGGTAGACAGTGAATCAGGCTGACATAGAGGAGAGATCCCTTAAGGGTGTTTGTTGACCACAAGTTTTTCTCTTTCTGTTAGTAATCTGTTTTTCAAGTATGAACTGCTCTGATTAATAAACTTACACAGCAGCAAGGCCAGGTGATTATGAACATAAATTCTTGCATTGTACTGATTGTGTGACCATGGGCAAGAAATCTGACCTTTCTTTACCTTGGTTTTCTCATCTGTAAACTAGAAATCAAACAATTAGGGTAAAAAGTCATCATCTGTGTAAAGACAAAATGTCACTGTGCCTGGCATATAGTAACTCTATATAAATGTTAGTTGTTGGCATTGTTATGAGCCAGAATTCTACCTCTTTCTTTACTCTGACTTTACCTTGGTTTATTTCCTGATTCTGAGAAACTAGAAATGGATTTGCTGTCTGTTGAGTGCCTCTCTTTCATTTCCTTTTTGCCCTTTAACTCTGACTTGGTAGTTTACATTGTCTCATTATCCCTTGTGCTTTGCTTTTTGGCCATGAGCCCACAGACCCAAGATTTGTATGAATTTTTTTCATAGGAACTCAGAATTGTCTTCTCTGTTTTGGACTCATTACACATACTCTCTTCCAGTTGTAGCAACTCCAAACCCTGTATTTATCTTGGGCTCCTTATCTTCTCTCTCTTGCCACATCACTTCATCTTCAAGTTCAGACAATTCTTTATTATATCTTTTAAATCTGTCACTGCCTTTCTGATCTCATTGCTACCATTCTATTCTAGTTTCATAGTATTCCATAGGTGAACTCCTCCTTCTTCCTACTTCTGTTGTGCACAGATACTACATCACTCTTTCCAAAATGTTGCTTTTCACTTGTCATTCTTACTCCCACTACCTCTTCAAAAACCATTGCCTACTGAAGTATAGAGACACTTGATCAGACATTTAAGACTTTAATTTCACTTTTCATCACTACCTTACATTCATTCGTCAAATATTTATTTTATGCCAGACATCACAATAAGTAGTGTCAAAACTACTTATTTTTATATAAGTAGACAACTTTTATATAAGTAGACAAAGTCTCTGCCAATCAGGAAACTTACAGGCTAGTGAGGAAATTGAAAAAAGTGTTCCTGTTGATATCATATATGTTCTTATTTCTGTGCTTAAAGGATTCTTGCCTCCTCTCTATTGATCTTAGTCCTTGCTTTCCTTCATGTTCTCCTGAAAGTCTTTCTTTCTAGAAGCGGCTTTGAAAGTGCTGAGAGTCTAGCTCACTGCTGGCTTCAGGAAGTGCTGCTGCTGCTTGCATCCGCTTCTGCTCTCTCCCTTGCTGCGCTGTCCCCCCCAAATAGCCGCTAGCACCTGGCATCTCTCTTGTTGCCTTCTAAGACGAATCCTCCAGTCCATCCGTTTTACAGGTTATCCTGAGGGGGTGGGGGGAAGAAGAAAAAGACAATATAAACAGCTTGATTTCTGAATGTTTTTTCCTGCTTGATTTCTTTGGACTTACCTTTGTTTCTTTTAGGTCCTGAGAACAAGGATAAAACCTCATTAAGATTCCCTGACATTCAGCTCAAATTTCCTGTATGAAATCAAAACATACTAACAGTTTAAACCGTTATTGGAACCTGGAACATTTGGTGAACATATATTATGCATGAGAACTCAGCTGGTTTTTACGGGAGGATCCCAAGATGAATGAGAAGGGATCTCTAGCTCCTTTCCTTCTAGAGTTGTCAGTGGGTAGAATTAGTGTTATGGGGGAGGCCTAATGAAGCAGTCAGTGCCACCGTGAATTCTGACTCCCAAATACTTCTTACTAACCACTCACTTAATATTTATTCACAATTCATATCCATCATATTGCCTAGATCATGGCTCACTATTTGTTCTTGACTGGTGAGCTTCATTCTCTCACACTCTCTCCTACCCGAGTGAGAAGTATTTTTTTAAAAATAAAATTGTATCACCTCTACTGTGCCATTAATCTTTTCAAAATATTTCTTTAACTACCCATTGCTCTTAGAATAATATTTACACCCCCTTACCCTGACTTGCTTTGCCTTTCAAAATTTGCTTCACTAGCATCATGTTTTTATTTTTTCATTAAATAAATATTTACTTATAACTGGACATGGAACAATAGAATGGTTCCAAATAGGAAAAGGAATATGTCAAGGCTGTATACTGTCACACTGCTTATTTAATTTATATGCAGAGTACATCATGAGAAACGTTGGGCTGAAGGAAGCATAAGATGGAATCAAGATTGCTGGGAGAAATATCAATAACCTCAGATATGCAGATGACACCACCCTTATGGCAGAAAGTGAAGAGGAACTAAAAGCCTCTTGATGAAAGTGAAAGAGGAGAGTGAAAAAGTAGGCTTAAAGCTCAACATTCAGAAAACTAAGATCATAGAATCTGGTCCCATCACTTCATGGCAAATAGATGGGGGGACAGTGGGAACAGTGGCTGACTTTATTTTTCTGGGCTCCAAAATCACTGCAGATGGTGATTGCAGCAATGAAATTAAAAGACACTTGCTCTTTGGAAGGAAAGTTATGACCAACTTAGATAGCATATTGAAAAGCAGAGACATTACTTTGCCAGCAAAGGTCCGTCTAGTCAAAGCTATGGTTTTTCCAGTTGTCATGTATGGATGTGAGAGTTGGACTATAAAGAAAGCTGAGTGCCAAAAAAATGATGCTTTTCAATTGTGGTGTTGGAGAAGATTCTTGAGAGTCCCTTGGACTGCAAGGAGATCCAACCAGTCCATCCTAAAGAAGATCAGTTCTGGGTGTTCATTGGAGGGACTGATGTTGAAGCTGAAACTCCAGTACTTTGGCCTCTGATGTGGAGAGCTGACTCATTTGAAAAGACCCTGATGCTGGGAAAAATTGAGGGCAAGAGGAGAAGGGGACGACAGAGGATGAGATGGTTGGATGGCATCACCAACTCAATGGACATGGGTTCGGGTGGACTCTGGGAGTTGGTGATGGACAGGGAGGCCTGGCATGCTGCGATTCATGGGGTCACAGAATTGGACACGACTGAGCAACTGAACTGAACTGAACTATGTATCATGCAATATTCTAAATGCTACATATACAATAAGCCTCTAAGTTTAAGGTCTCTGATTTTAGGAGGAGTTGAAAAAAATAAAGGATTAGTATAATTTTTTAAAACGTTGTTTCTGTAAAAAAGTTTTACATCCTTGAAAATACCCAACAAAATCTGCTAAAAAGTAATTGTTAAATCAGGTGTAGGTAAAACAACTATAAAATTTTTTAGAGAATTCTATAAAAATCTGCATTCAAATTACTTCCCATTGTCTTTAAGCTCTTCCTCTATCCCTCAAAAATCTAAACTGAAAATTGTTGATAATGTATTACAGATATGGTTTATGCAACAGAGAGAAAATAAAATGCTGGTGAGAAGATTCCTTCTTAAAGAAAAGGCCTTATCTCTGTATCAAATAATTGATAAGTGAATATATGTTTATGGTGTATATTAAAAAAGCATTTATGGTTTTTAACATTATATTTATATTTCTTCACTTAAATGCCACTTTAAATCAAGTGATCAAATACAGATTCCAAATATTCTTTAAAAAAGTGAAGTATATTTAATTTATAATGTTATATTAGTTTCTGGTGTATAACAAAATGATTCTGATATATTCTTTTTCATAGTTTTCCAATATAGTTTATTACACAGATTTGAAATCTTAATGACTAGTGAGCTTCTACTGTACTTACAAAATCTATGAAAAAAATACAGCAAGATCATCTTGTGGAGGCAGCACAGGGTGTGGGTTTATGGACTACATTAGTTTGGGTGATTAGTACAGGCATTTGGGGGCACTCTTTTGGGAAAATTTGGCTTGTCTTTTCAGGTGTTTTAATATGCAGTGCTCACTCTCTTGACCCTTAACCTTCACATATGCTATTCTTCTGCCTTGATGACTTGAATCAATTTCTAGCCTTCTCTCTTTTCCTTGGCTGGTGTCTATGTTCCGTTAGGTCAAACTGAGATGTCTCATTCTCCTAGAAGCCTTTGCTGCCTTCCCCAAGTCTGGATTAGGTTCCCTTCCTATGTGGTTCCTATACTCTTTCCAACACTGTCTAATAATTCCCTGTAGTCCCTGGCACATGACACTTTGTGAGAATCCTAGTTGTGCTATATTTCATTTTCTCCTATTTCCCAGATACCTTGCATTATGCTTGGTATATAATGCTTGTCAAACACACATTTAGTGACAGAATGTGTGCATCATAACAAATACAATTGAGATGAAGAAAGGGGAGAATCTACCCAGATAAGTGGGTAGTTAAGTGACAGTTAAGTTTGCATGAGCAAACATTTAAAATTTTTGAAGAACTTTGTGTAACAGAGAGGGGAGCCATTTAATGTTCTTGAAGGAACCCCTAAGCATGTTGCAACCTCACAGAGAAGGGACTACACTAAGTACACACTCTATATACGATTGGAATTTTTTTCCTGAGATGGAATCAACAGTGGTCAAGAGAATGATAGTGAATACATGGCAGAGAGGTATATATGAATTATTATGAAGAAGAAATCTTTTATCCTGGTGGTTACCAGGAAGAAAGCTTCATACTATAGCTACTAATTTGTTTTTAGGAGAGAAGAATTTATATGCACCACCAAATATTTCAGGCAGAGCAGACCATTTAGTTATTCTAAAATGCACATCTTGAAGTGCCAAAATCTCAAATTTTAATATTTTAACTTGGACATCATAAATGCTAATCAACCAACCTACCCTTATAAACTACAGGCATAGTGAAAGTATATCCAGGATTCAATAAAGATTTTGATTAGTTGAGAAGAGAGGTAAAAGAGTAGTTATATAAATATACTTATATGGGAAAAACATGAAGTTAATAATAAAATATGAAGAAAATATTTTTAAAACTATACCATAAAACTATTAATTACACATTGGAATTTAGTAGAAGACAGAGCTGTTAGAGACTTATATCTGAAGGGATGCATTTACTGAAGTACTAATGTAGGCTCAGAAGAAGCCGTGTCATCTTTAAGAGTCCCTCTCAGCATGGGTCCTCAGGGGAAGCATTAGATCAAGATTCTAATTTGTTATTTACAGTTCATTGACATGCCCATCTCAGTGTACCCCAGGATCATCTGTACAGCACATGTAAAAGGCATCTTATCCTTCATCTGCTAGTACCACATAAAACAGGGCATTTCTAAACCAACAAGATGCCCTGTGATCTTATACATGTATGCTAAACATGGATGTCTTCTTGCTGTGATGTTTTTAATTTGGTTTACAGACAATTTATAAAGTTTTTTGTTAGTGGACATGGCCACAAAGACAGATTTTTTTTTCAGGCTTCTGGAGTGCATTGGTTAAAAAACAACAACAACAAGCACATATTAGTTGAGGCTATAATATGGCAGAATGCAAGATATAGTTTTTATTCTCCTAGTCTTGAAAAGAAAGGACTCAGAGAAAGCACTCTCAGCTGGAGTAAGGAAAGATACAAGGAAGATCAGGTACCGTTTTAATGTGTCTTTTTCCCACTAAAACCTTGATGTTAGAGGACATTGACTAGTGACAAACAGTGCAATTTTCTTTGTATGTGAACCAGAGCATTTCGGCTAAAAGCTTAAAGGAGCTTGCAGGTAAGATGTTTCGGCAAGAGTTTCTCTCCTGAAAGAATACAACTTAATAAATGTGCAGTGGCTCTGTTTGGACCCCTTTCTTGTCTACAAATACAAAATCATCATCTGCTGCCTTAAACTCATGCCTTGCACATGCATGGACTGTCCCCCTCTGAGGTTTACTGGAGTGTATTTCATTAGAACCTCTTCGTGGCATTGTGAACCTTATTGTAATGAATGGGTTGAACTCTGAAAGCGCTGGGCACTGACCTCCCATCTGCTGATATCCTAAATCAGGCCATTAGAGGATTCCACAAGAAAGAGCATGCTGTTTATAGGTTAATTTATCTCTCATTTGGTTCAACTAGATGTGTGCTTATAAAGGTCCTCTAATTGAATCTTATAGATGCCACAGAGATGTTTCCATTTTAAGGAAGTCTTTGGGAATAAATACAGTCAGTTCTCAATTATCTATGGTAATGGGGACCTGGCCAGCATGGATGAGCATAAAACAGAGTCAGTTCTCTATCCTTATTTATGTGATTAATTTAAAACCTCCGTCCTTATCAAAAACTGAGCTATAACTGCTACAGTGGCTGATCTTGGTCACTGTCCTATTTATTTTGACTGAAAATCCTCTCATCAAATGCTGTAAACAAACAAAAGAAGTCTGCTGCCTGATGACCATGTGTATCCCTTTGAAACATGAAGGAGTGTAAAGATACTGATGGAGACAGATGTAGGAACTCACTTGATTAATGACACAATGCCATGAGAAAAGTAAGGCTTTCCTAATCATCCATAGCATACATATGTCCTGGTGGCCTGGGACAGAGCAGCAATAATGATAATGAAGGTGACAGTGACTACTGAGTATTTACTCCATGAGTACTGAGCTAAACATTCACATTTATTTGCTTAATCTTCACAACAAATCAATGAGTTTGGAGCAATTATTACTCCTATATTTTAGATGGGACTTCCCTGGTGGCTCAGATGGTAAAGCGTCTGTCTACAATGTGGGAGACTTGAGTTCAATCCCTGGGTCAGGAAGATTCCCTGGAGAAGGAATTGGCAACCCATTCCAGTACTATTGCCTGAAAAATCCCATGGACGGAGGAGCTTGGTGCAGGTTACTGTTCATGGGGTCGCAAAGAGTTGGGCATGACTGAGCGAGGAAACTGAGGCTTAACAGGAATTAAGTACTCACCTGGGGCTTTTCTGGTGGCTCAGTGGGTAAAGAATCTGCCTGCAATGCAGGAGACGCTGAAGATATGGGTTTGATCCCTGGATTGGGAAGATTCCCTGGCGGAGGAAATGGCAACCCACTTCAGTATTCTTGCCTGAAAAATCCCGTATACAGAGAAGCCTGGTGGGTTACAATCCAAAGGGTCACAAAGAGCCAGATATGACTGAGTGTCTAAGCACAAGCACATTGTATGCAGTGCTAGTAAGAACCACGTGGGGACTGAAAGTAAGGCATGTCTGATCCCTGAGATTTCCTGTGCTTCCAGAAGGGGCACTCCCACCTTGCCATGCCTCTTCTGAGGCTCACAGGAATCGACCACAACAATGCGCAGGATACCTGCTTGCTCGCCATCCTCTTGGCAAGTACACATCTTCTCTTCCTGTATCTTGACTTGACATCTCCTAAAGATTAGTTAATGCTCACATGCAGATTTCTTAAATCTGAAATGCTGTTACTTAAATATGAAATGCTGTTGGTGCTTGAGATAACCATTCTTTACAAAGCAGTGATTGTCTATACAGTCTGGGAAACCATCTCTGCTTTAATTTGACGCTTTTTCAATTCTCTACTTGTTTTTGCCTCCTTTTGCCAGTGCCAACATATAAATGCTTAATTTTTTTCTTTTAAAAAAGTTTCAACTACATGGAGCACACAAGTCAACATATTACTAAATTATTGTCATGAATAAAGAGCATACTAATCCCCTGGAATGTCTACTCTTTGATACATTGCTGTCTCTGTACACTTTGCAGCAGTCAATTTCTAAATATTTGAAGGTTTGTGCTCCCGGTACTTAGTTACTCCATTTATCTCCTTACCTTAGAGGGATAATTGTGGGTGCATAATTTTAGCAACATCATTATGCCTGTTGATATAATCCAGAGCCTCCACAGTGGTGCAACCCCTGATTATATGTTCAATTAACTGCCACATGTTGTCGGCACCTCTCATCCACCAGGGTTTCTTCTGTTGGATACTTATAATAATTTATAGCAAAAATAGTCCTGCCAGGAATTGTCACAGCATCCCTGTGGCCTCACAAACATACATATAAGGAACATGTAGTTTTGTTTTCCAGTCTACATCTTTGTCAAAGAAAGCTCAGGGTCAGGTTGCCTGTTTTCTGGTCTGAGTTTCCTATGACTTTGGGCAAGTCACTGATTTTTTTCCCAGGGACTACTTCACTTGGGTATGAAATGAAAATGAAAATATTTGGCCTGCCTAACTTCATAAGATTATTGTGAGGTTCAATGGGAATTATATTTGCATGCACTCTGAAATGAATAAAGCAGGGGCAAAATGTGACTTGTGATTACTCTTACTCTTGACATATATTTCCCTGATTATATTCATACACACTAAGAAATATTTTTACTTTCCATCTTATATCTGTGCTGTTGGGTGATTTTTATCTGTATATTCACAGTAGAAAACACAGTTGTTTTCCCATTTTTTTACTATATGTAAATTATCTTAAGTGAAAGTGTTAGTTGCTCAGTAGTGTTCGACTCTTTGCAACCCCATGGACTGTAGCCCGCCAGGCTCCTCTGTCCATGGAATTCTCCAGGCAAGAATACTGGAGTGGGTTACCATTTCCTTCTCCAGGGATCTTCCTGACCCAGGGATCGAACCCATGTCTCTTATGTCTCCTGCATTGGCAGGCAGGTTCTTGACCACTAGTGCCAGCCAGGAAGCCTAAATTATCTAAAGGCAAGGACAGCAGGGACAAAATTTCATTCTTCTTTGTTTCCTTTATGAAACCTAGTCTTGGGGAAGTATTTCAGCTTTATGTGTCTTCTCCTGGTGGCTTGGAGGTTGTTTGGTTTGAGGGATATACATTGTCAGCATTAACTATGTCCTTAATTTTTATGTATTGGGCTTGTGAAATTAGGGTTTTCCAGTGCCAAGTGGTGCTTTGCTATGGAGACAGTGATGTTACAATAATGCCTTTGGATCTACACGGGAACACATCTGAAGAACAAATTACAGCCTTGAACCTAGGACTACAAAGACCTCCACTTTGATAACATCACCCCCATCCCCAGTATAGCCATGAGCCACTTTTCCATTTTTCTGAAGTAGTCATTTGGTTTAGATCAGTTTTTATTTTTTAACGTGAAAACCCTTGTGTTAAATATGAAGCTAATATCCATGTATCCAACTGTCCACAAGGATGGGGAATACAAAAGAACAGGGATGCAACTGGATTATACAGTGACTTGTGGGAGTTTAAAAAGACATCATCTTCAAGTGAACAAATTAGAGAAAGATGCCACCTCTGTGAGGCAACAGCCAGTGCCAGGGCCTTCAACTTGGAAAGTAGAGTCCAGGATTGTTTCAGCTGCCACTCACTGCCTTTGTGCATAGGGAAAACTGCAGAGTGACACATAGTGACCCTGGACCTAAGGGGCTCAAGCTAATTTGCCATTGAGTAGAGAGTGGACTAGAAGCAGACTTCATCCTGCCATGTGGGCAAGGAGAGTAGTAACCCTGGGTTCTGGCTTTTGGAGAAAGGGAGAAGCAATAAAAAAAAAAAAAGGGTGATGTTCTTGATTGCTAGAAAATCAGACAACACTGAGAGAGGAAGTTGGCATCTTCTAATGGGAAGACAAAGCCCCCAAGCTCTGATAGACATATACTTGGCTTCCCAGTGCCAACATCTGCTGCTGCTGCTGCTAAGTCGCTTCAGTCGTGTCCAACTCTGTGCAACCCCATAGACGGCAGCCCATCAGGCTCCCCCATCCCTGGGATTCTCCAGGCAAGAACACTGGAGTGGGTTGCCATTTCCTTCTCCAATGCATGAAAGTGAAAAGTGAAAGTGAAGTTGCTCAGTCATGTTCGACTCTTCGCAACCCCATGGACTGCAGCCTACCAGGTTCCTCCATCCATGGGCTCTTCCAGGCAAGAGTAGTGGAGTGGGGTGCCATTGCCTTCTCTGATGCCAACATCAGGTGAACCTATAGGGGGACATCTGTCAATACCAAATTCCTTCCTCTCCACCTGTCTCCTACCCCACATAGATTCTTTGTTGCCCTTTTTGACATCTCTCTCTTTATCCTCAGTCTGGCATTTTCATCTTGGTGAGGTTTTATCTGTGCAGGAATATGGGTAAGAAAAGGAGGTGGCTGAGTGGGCCTTGTTCTGGGGCACATACATCTCTAGAGCATGACTGAGTATAAGAAGCCAAGTACCTCTGGAAGTATAACAGTCGACATTAATCTATTCCATAAACATTTATCAGGTATCTACAATGTGCCAGGTCCCAGCCATACAGCAGTAATCAATTGTACAAGCTATTTTCTCTGCCTGAATATTTCTCCATGACCTATCTAACTACTCTTCCTTGTCTGTCAGATCTCAATTGAAATTCCCTTTCTTCACCCACCAGCCCAAATTCCTATAAATTTGAGGGGTCTTTTATACTCTATCATAGCATCCTCCACTTTTGCAATAGCATTCTTGCTTGCTATACCCTAAATTACATGAGGTTAGAACCATGGATGCTGCAGCTGAGTGGCTGGCACATAGTAGGTGCTCAAGCTGGTTGATGAATGAATGAAGGAAGGAATGCCTGCCAAGCATAAGGCCCAGTTCATCTTTTGATAGACTTTTATGAAAACATTGTTGTGTTTTTGCATGGGAGGTATTTATCTGTTCTTAAAACCTAATGAGCTTTCAACAATTTACTAAAGTTCCCTGTTTAGGGTTTTCCTAAAACCTGTGCCCTGAAGATCCTTTTAATAAGAATATTTTAAATCAGAATATCAGAATAAATTTCTTTTCATCAGCTTTAACAATAACATAGCCCTCCTATATGACAAAAGGGAAATCTCAGAATTTAGTTCATTGGGGTGATTTTTATGATTAATTGCAGCCTGCTGCTGCAATAAAGCAATCGTGATAAATAACAACGTGTTGGGATATTTTAATTGTAAAAAGACCATTTCTATGGCCTTTGATTGATCATGGTGACTGTAATCATGACTGAAACTTTTCATTAACCTTTTTATATTTAATTTCTTGTTTTGAGTTAACATCATTATACATCCTATTTCCATGAACAATACAACAGATGCCCTTTAAGAAGCACCTAAACTTCCTGGCACTGTGGCTGCTAAACAAAAACAGAAACAAACCTTTTCCCCAAACAAATCTGAAAAAGATAGGGCTTCAAAAGCCTCTGCTGTGTGTCTTCCCTCCTAGGGAGGTCTCATCATGATGTGGGGACACCCAGTGAGTATAATATTCAAAACACCCATAAAACATTAGTTGACATGAAAATTTTGCTTCATCTATGAGCTGCTGCTAATGTATTACATATGATGCAAGAAGCAGCATGGCTGAAATATTTTTATTAATACTAATAATATTTTTTGCTTATACAGCAACTTTCATTAGAGAAAACTGAGTTGGAAAGGAAGCTATAAAGACATACTTGAGGTAAAATTACTGACTCATAACTTTTTAGTCTTGCTGCTGCTCCTCTACCATGCTGGGGGCAAGGGGCAGAATCAAAGCTAATTGTCACTCACTTTGGGAAATTTCAGTCCAAAGCTTCCTGGACTTACATATTCCCCAGGGTATCCAAGCAAAGTTTTGTTAGTTTGTTTTTAAGGAGAACAAATTCCTTATGGTGTGGAGTTAAGTCCCACTGAAGAGGAAGTGGCAGTGAATATTGCTATACTGTTGGCTGCCAATGGCAAAGTGCTTACTGTCTACCTACCACTGTTTCCCTGGTGGCTCAGTGACAAAGAACCTACCAGCCAATGCAGGAGACCTGGGTTCAGTCCCTGAGCTGGGAAGATCCCCTGGAGAAGGAAATGGCAACCCACTCCAGTGTTCTTCCTGGGAAATCCCGTGAACAGAGAAGCCTAGGGGCCTACAGTCCATGGGAGCGCAAAGAAGTCAGACACTAAGCACCTAAATAGCAGTAACAACAAGCACTAAGTGCTGATCATACACGTTTAATTTCCGCAGCATCCCTGTGAAATTGGTATGGTCAAATTTATTCTATAGATAGGGTGACTGAAGCACAGAGAGGTTACGCAACTATCCCCGCTTGTCCAGACACCTAATAGGAAATGTTTCTGCCCCTCCAGGTTTCGGGCTGAAGAGACCAGAGTAAGCTGGGCAACTGTTAGCACATGCTCTAAGAGCATCCCCTGCCTTTGGCAGTTTCTACAATTCCCCCTGCCTTCTATTCCTTTGGTACATGTAGTTTCTTCAGTTTGCCACTAGATTGTAATCTCCATGAGGATGAGGATTTGAACTTGGAATTCTCCAAGCCAGAATACTGGAATGGGTAGCCTTTCCCTTCTCCAAGGGATCGTCCCAACCCAGGGATGGAACCCAGGTCTCCTGCCTTGCAGGTGGGCTCTTTAGCAGCTGAGCCACAAGGGAAGCCCAAGAATACTGGAGTGGGGAGCCTAGCCCTCTCCAAGGGACCTTCCTGACACAGGAATTGAACCAGGCTCTCCTGCATTGCAGGCGGATTATTTACCAATTGGGCTATCAGGGAAGCCCTATAAAACAGATTTTTGTAACTAAAAACAAGAACATATATTTTAATTAGGGTAAAAGTTATTTTCTCAAGGGAACAATGATAAAGGATCTGAAATCAGGGCTATTGTGGCAAATCCAAGATATGTGTCACTGTAACTATAGTTCTCCCTCCTATTCATGGACTCACTTTCTGCTGTTTCAGTTAATGTGATAAACTGTGGCCTCAAAATGTTAAATGGCAAATTCCAGAAAAACACAGCTCATAAATTTTAAATTGTGTGGCCATTCTGAATAGTGTAATAAAATGTGATGCAGCCAAACTTTGTTCCACTTGGGAAGTGAATCACCCTTTGTCCAAGGTATACTTGGGCCACAGCACTGGAAAATGCCACTTTTCATTCCAATCCCAAAGAAAGGCAATGCCAAAGAATGTTCAAACTACTGTACAAATTGCACTCATTTCTCTTCCCTGGGGGCTCAGCTGGTAAAGAATCCACTTGCAATGTGGGAGACATGGGTTTGATCCCTGGGTTGGGAAGATCCTCTGGAGAAGGGAACAGCCACTCACTCTAGGATTCTGGCCTGGAGAATTCCATAGACCCATGGGGTCACAAAGAGTCAGACATGACTAAGCAACTTTCACTTTTATCACATGCTAGCAAGGTTATGCTCAAAATCCTTCAAGCTAGACTTCAGCAGTACTTGAACTGAGAAGTTCTAGATGTACAAGCTGGATTTAGAAAAGGCAGAGGAACCAAAGATCAAATTGCAAACATTCATTGGATTATGGAAAAAGCAAGATAATTCCAGAAAAACATTATCTGGGGCTTGGTAGCTCAGACGGTAAAGCATTTGCCTACAATGCGGGAGACCTGGGTTCTATCCCTGGGTCAGGAAGATCCCCTGGAGAAGGAAATGGCAACCAACTCCAGTACTCTTGCCTGGAAAATCCCATGGACTGAGGATCCTGGTAGACTACAGTCCATGGGGTCGCAAAGAGTCAGACACAACTGAGCGACTTCACCACTCTGTTTCATTGACTACACTAAAGTCTTTAAGTCTGTGGATCACAGCAAACAGTAAAATTCTTCAAGAGATGGGAGTACCAGACCACCTTACCTGTCCCCTGAGAAACCTGTGTATGGGTCAAGAAGCAACAGAACCACACAGGGAACAAATGGACTGGTTCAAAATTGGGAAAGGAGTATGTCAAGGCTATATATGGTCACCCTGGTTATTTAATTTCTATGCAGAATAAATTATGCAAAATACTGGGCTTGATGAATCACAAGCTGGAATCAAGATTTCTGGGAGAAATATCAACAACCTCATATATGCAGATGATACCATTCTAATGGCAGAAAGTGAAGAGGAACTAAAGAACCTCTTGAGGAGGGTGAAAGAGAGTGAAAAAATTGGCTTGAAACTCAGTATCAAAAAATTAAGATTAAAGCATTAGATCCCATCACTTCATGACAAATAGAAGGGGGAAAAGTGGAAGCAGTGACAGATGTTCTTTTCTTGGGCTTCTAAATCACTGCAGTGACTGTGGCCATGAAATTTAAAAAAATCACTTGCTCCTTAGAAAGAAAGCTTGACAAGTCTAAACAGTGTATTAAAAAACAGACATCACTTTGCCAGAAAAAGTCCAGCTAGTCAGAGCTATGATTTTTCCAGTAGCATGTACAGATGTGAGAGTTTTACTGTAAAGAAGGCTGAGTGCCAAAGAATTGATGCTTTTGAATTGTGGTGCTGAAGAAGACTTCAGAGTCCCTTGGACTGCAAGGAGGTCAAACCAATGAATTCTAAAGGAAATCAACCCTGAATATTTATTGGAAGGACTGATGCTCAAGCTGAAATTCCAGTATTTTGCCCACTTGATGCAAAGAACCACTTCACTGAAAAAGACCCTGATGCTGGAAAAGATTGAAAGCAAAAGCAGAAGGGAATGGTAGAAGATGAGATGCTTAGATAGCATCACTGACTCAGTGGACATGAATTTGAGCAAAATCTGGGAGATAGCGAAGGATTGAGGAGCTTGGCGTGCTGCAGTCCATGGGGTCACAGAATCGATAAGATTTAGCAACTGTGCATTTTGGTAGAGAATTGGCCCCTAGTACTCTGTTACAGACTTTATTTTTTTTGGGGGGTGCTCCAAAATTGCTGCAGATGGTGACTGCAGCCATGAAATTAAAAGAAGCTTACTCCTTGGAAGGAGTTATGTCCAACCTAGACAACATATTAAAAAGCAGAGACATTACTTTGCCAACAAAGGTCCATCTAGTCAAGGCTATGTTTTTTCCAGTAGTCATGTATGGATGTGAGAGGTGGACCATAAAGAAAGCTGAGCGCCAAAGAATTGATGAACTGTGGTATTAGAGAAGACTCTTGAGAGTCCCTTGGACTGGAAGGAGATCGAACCAATCCATCCTAAAGATCAGTCCTGAGTGTTCATTGGAAGGACTGACGTTGAAGCTGAAACTCCAATCCTTTGGCCAACTCATGTGAAGAGCTGACTCATTTGAAAAGACTCTGATGCTGGCAAAGATTGAAAGCAAGAGAAGGGGGTGACAGAGGATGAGATGGTTGGATGGCATCACTGACTCAATGGACGTGAGTTTGATTAAACTCCGGGAGTTGATGATGGACAGGGAGGCCTGGCATACTGCAGTACATGGGGCTGCAAAGAGTCAGACACAACTGAGCGATTGAACTGAACTAAACTGAACTGAACTGACTCTGCTATGGGGCTTCCTGGGTGGCACTAGGATAAAGAACCTGCCTGCCAATGCAGGAGACATAAGAGATGCAGGTTCAGTCTCTGGCCCTGGAGGAGGGCATAGCAACCTACTCCAGTATTCTTACCTGGAGAATCCCATGGACAGAGGGGCCTGTTAGGTTACAGTCCATAGGGTAGCAAAGGGATGGACACGACTGAAGCAACTTAGCACACACGCTCGCACTCTGTGTTACATATTCAAAATGTCAGCATCACCACTCTTTATGGGACACTCATTCTCCAGGGAATTTGTTTAAATTAATACACAATACAGAATATAGAATATAGACTTTGTTTATTTTCATTCAAAATTGCACTTTTAAAATTTTCTCTCCATGAAATATCTGAGTCATGGCATCTAGGAAACCAAATAATCTGAGAAGTTTAGAGACCATAGAACAAAATTTCCAAGGCTATTGCTGAACCCACAGAATTATTCCCAGTCCTTTTATATGGAACCTGGTGGCCTGCATTCTTGGGCCCAATGTATAGAGTCTAACTCTCCACTGAACAGCCCTGAAGAGGTATAAACTCCTTACTATCCAACCTTCCACTGCTTTATATTGTTATCAGAAACTTCCAAAAAATGCCCTTGCTCATTTCATGAATGAACCCTCTCTTAATTTCTGTTTCTTGTGTTACAATATAGTGTTTCTGACTATTTCAAGTGGCCACCAGTTGCTTTATATGGCCTAGTAACATTTGGAATGCATATTAACATCAGAGGCACATTGCAAATCACCTGTTAGGTGGTCATTCCTGGGCAGAGACCCACAAATGGCAAATAATTTCCATTTGCCTTCTGATTCTGTTACCTTCAGCATCAAAAGGTAACATTCTAAGTGGGTCAGCAGAATGTGGTACCAAACAGGAAAGATTTGGAGTCTGAAATCCAAACACCTGTTTTAGCAACTCAGTGCTATTTATTTCTTAGTTTGTCCTTGGTCAGCTCACATAATCTCTTTGAACCCCAGCTTCCTTATAATAATAATAACTACCTGATAAAAGAAGGTAATGAATGTGAAAGTGCCCGAGACTCTACCATGGTTTATACAAGATAATTCAGTATTTTGATTTACACCTAGTTTGGGAATGACGATATGTAGGACACTTTCAAGTGCAAGTGATAGTCCAACACAAACTAAGTTATAATAACTTATTGGATAAAGTACAATCAGTTCTGCTATAACCTGACATGCCTTTCTAAAAACCATACATGAAGTTTATGGATGCCTGAATTTTCTAAACCAGTGCTATCGAATAGAGATATAATGCTAACCACAAATGGGAGCTGCATATGTAATTTTAAAATGCCTATACAGATGTTAAAATAAACAGGTGAAATTAATTTGATAGTATATTATATTTCATTATATATACTAAATATTATATTTTTGCATATGATCAACATAAAATGTATTTTACAGTCTTTTTTTTTTTTACCAAAAGGACATGTGAAAGATCAGTTCAATTTATTTATTTATAGCACAGCCATATTCTGAGTAGACACATGTGGCTAGTGGTAACCGTATTGGAATGCTGGCCAATGTGACTTGGGTCACGTGCAGTCCCTTGGAGCAGGAGATGAAGTTCAATGCCCACACTACATAACTGGAGGATGGGGAGCAATGGATGGAAACTAGGGTCTGTTTCTTAGAAATGAGAGAATGGAACATGTAGAAACAAAATCACCTTCACCATCATCATCATCATTGTTTCCCTCACAAAATCTCTTAACTTCCAAGGAGTTAAAATTCCCCGTTTCCAGACGATTTTAAGCTAACTACATTTAAATTAATTCTCTTGCTTAGTGAAAAGGTAGCAGTTTCACAGACAGGGTATTTGACTGGGATTTAGGATGTGGGATTTTTGGCTTACCTCTATTAGACCTATAAACCATCTGATTCAGCTGGACAAAGTTCTTTGGTCTTCACTCTTCATCTATAATATAAAAAGATTATGATAGATGTCTTCTAAAGTGTTTTCAACTCTAATTTAAAATCAACTTTATAGAGGTATAATTTATATATAATAAAATGTACCCATTTCGATGTATATGTCAATGAGTTTTTGACAAATTTAACACACTCAAGATACAGAAAGATTCCCATCTTTGAGAATGTTACCTTGTGCTCCTTCCTAGGCAATATTCTGTTCATAGAGAGGTAGGTTTTTCCTAGTCTCTGGGTCAAGTAACTTTTAAACTTGACCCAAGCCAGAGGTGAAATTTAAATAGATTTTCTGGGTCATGTGGTATGTGTATTTTTAATGTTATAAGAAGCTATCAAACTGTTTTCTAAGTGTCTACATCACTTTATGGCAGCATATGGGGAGGATATGGCAACCCACTCCAGTATTCTTGCCTGGAGAATCCCCATGGACAGACGAGCCTGATGGGCCACAATCTGTGGGGTCACAAAGAGTCAGACACGACTGAGCGACTCAGCACAGAACAGCACAGCGCAGCACATAGCAGCGTAGACGAAAATGGCAGTCATCGCTTGCCCTGGCCAAGATTTGGTTTTGTCAGTCTCTTAATTTTCGCCATTCCAATGTGTGTAGAGTATTTTGTTGTGGTTTTATTTTGCATATCTCCCTGATGACTTGATGATGATAAACTTCTTTCTCTGTGCTTATTAGCCATTTGTACAGCCAGTTTTGGGGAAGTCTCATTCAAATATTTTAACCATTTTTATAGCTAAGTTGTTTTTCTTATTCATCAGCTATAGAACAGCAACCTGGAGAAGGCAATGGCACCCCACTCCAGTATCCTTGCCTGGAAAATCCCATGGACAGAGGAGCCTGGTGGGCTGCAGTCCATAGGGTTGCAGAGTTGGGCACGACTGAGCTACTAACACACCGTAGATATAGCAAAGACATTTTTGCCTGTGCCTTGAATTTTATTTTCCTAATGATATGTTTAGAAAAGCAAGGACTTTTACTTTGAAGTCCAGTTTATCAGTATTTTCTTCTATGACTCGTGGGTTTGATGTCTTACTCTAAGAAATCTTTATCTACCCCATTTATCTACCCCAGGGAAGTTTTCTATCCTACACTTTCCTGGTAATTTTATTTAATGAAATTTTAGTTTTATTTTTGCATTTAGACCTATTATCCATTTTGAGTTAATTTTGTGTATAGTATAAGTTAAGAATGGAAAATAATTTTATTTCAAATGAAGTCAACTTTTCTATTATTCTTATCTTTTCCCCCAGTAAATTATATGCAATGTATATGTATGTAAAACATTACTAAAGATTACAAGTAATATATATAATAAAATAAGGAGATTGCATATGTGTGTGTGTGTGTGTATAAAATCTATGTATCTTCTGTGAAATGTTTACAGCATAGATCGTTATTTTTATATTTGTGTCTCTATGTGAAGCACTTTGGGACTGAGAGAGCTGAGCATGGATCTCTTTTCTGAATGCAGTCGTGAGGAATTAGGAGGATAGCCACACATCTGAAGCCTTGACTCCATCTCACATCTCTGCTCAGGTGCTAACCACATGAGGACAGAATGTACTGAAAGTTTTATGTAGAAGCAACTACTAGTCAGACTCCACAGATTTGGGTTTCTGGTTATTCTTTCTCTCCCTCCTCTCTGCATCTTTCCATCTAAAGCTCCCTGTTCCTGTGTCTAGTGTACAGATTTCAAAACACTTTACTCCTCTGCATTGTGGATCTATCATCAAATGTATAGTGCTTTATACACAAGTAAACTGGAGTCCATAAGACTAGAACTAGTCATACTAGACTTGTAAAGGAGACAGTTTTTCTATCTGTAGTAGCCTTGAAAATAATTTACATGTAACTGGGTAATTTATATGTAACTGGTTAGGCTGTCTCTGGTTTTGAAATGTCCTTGGAAGAAAGAATGTTAAACTAACCCCTCTGTAACAATTTTGTCATTGTTTGTGTTTATTTTGCACTGGTTTGAGCTGGTGCATTGCTCTAAGCTGTGGCAGATTTGATTTCTTATAGTGCATGCTTAGTCTTTGTTATCTTCCCATTACTTAGTACCCCGTCCTTGACTGCATAATACTGGGAGAACCCTGCCTGCAAATGTGCTTTTGGCAGAATAAGATATCTTCATCTTTGAGGTCACGTTTCAGGCTTTTGTTCAGTCACAAGTTCTGTTTGGATTTATCCTCGGTGTGTCTACTTGAATATTCAAAAAGTCATCAGCTAGTCTAATTTTTTTTTTTTAGCCATGTAAAAGACTGATTTGCTTTGACAGGTGGATCAGAAACAGAATTGGAGCTATTTTATCTGGACCTAATTAAACAACCTTCATTACCGGCAGATATATGTTTGTGACTTAAAATTAGCATGATTGGAATTAAAACTCAAAATATAAGGCATTGAATTCAGATATGGTTGGTTTAAAAATAAATTCCATACATTTTAAATGCAGCAAGTCTGGCTTTTAAATATCCCATAGTGACAAATTCCATTTACTGTTGTGTGTGTGTGTGTGTGTGTGTGCGTGCGCGTACCCATGCATGCATGGCTGTGGCTGTAGATAATAGTAAAGATATAGCTCATATTTCTCATATTTTTTGATCAGTTTCAGAGCAGCATTCTGAATTATTAAACTTTAGCAAAATATTTTTAAAATCTCATCTCTTTCCCTCCAGCCCACAAATGTTGAGTTCAGCTTTGAGGATTTTATGTACCTTTCTTTATCCTCAAAGATTATGTTCTCTAATCAAATTATTTCTGTTCATCATTGTCAAGTTTCTGAGATTTTGTGATTGCTTTTTATTATACATATCCTGATTGTGTGCAGACGTATGTATATCTAGACACAGTGGAACCAGCTTAAAATGTTCTTCTGCATGTAACATTTAAAATAATGTTAGATTTTTCTTGTAGTATTTTATTTCTTTAACCTTTTGAGAAATGTTTTAAAAGATTTTGTGTGTTTATATAACAGTACACACATATACAGACACATATGTGCATAAAATATTTTTGTAGTTGTACATGCTAAATAATGATAGGAACTTAGTAATTATTAAAAGATAAATTCTTGTCTTTCTTTAGACTTTTGAGGGTTATTATGCACTGAGATATATGAGCCAGATTTTACCTTATGAAGAAAAATAAAAGGTTGAATAAAACATATTGACATTTCTGTTCAATGTTAAGGCAGCAGGAATTATGGTGGATTCCTTTTCCTAACAAACATTAATATGAGAGTCCTGGTGTGATGAGAACTGGATATCAAGAATCTAATCCCTCCCCTTGCCTTCATGCATCAGAAGCCCTCTCCAAATTATTAAAATTCCAGGTCTTTTGTGATACTTCTTGATGCATCATTGTAATTTTAGCTGCTTTAAAATGCAAGCAAGAGCACATCCTTAGTATTTATAGTCTCCTTATGTACCTAACATTTTTTTATAAAATACAAAATAAAGCATTTGTGTTTATCCATGTCCTTTTAAAAATTAGAATTTCCAGATGGTCCCTTCTTTTTATGGTTTTACAAATCAAAGCACCTTTTCCTTCATGTTTGTTACCTTTGCTTGGATTTGCTCAGCCCATGCTTGTTTCTGACAAGGGGTCCAGTTCAGCCATTGCTTCTGCTCCTGATCTTTGTTGTCATTTCCCTTCATGTAAATGAGATCCTAACTCAACATATGCTCAGTGGTAGGAATTGTTTTTATTTGTGCTCCAAGTGGAGTGATTCATTTTCTCTGCATATTGCCACCATCTTTGAGTCCTTCTTGAATCCCAGCAAGTGTGTATCTGAACCAAAGTGGCTGGAATTTAATTTGGGAGCATCAGAATGAGCGACTTGGTCAAATTTGAAATGTTAAGTTCTTAGATTTATTTTCTCCTTCGTTACAGGCAGCTGTGTCACCTTGGTGCATAGGTTGTACCATTCTGTTTTTCTTTCTCCTTAATGCAGTGAGTATGATAATAGTGTCTTTACCCAGGCTTATTGATGTTGTCTGACAACTCCCTGAATTCTAGAAGAAATGTCAGAAAACTAGTCATAGCCAGTAATGTTGGAAAAAGGATTTCTAGATAGTTGGCTTACCCATCACTATGTGAATTGTGTAATTGTAAAATTTTATCAGTATTCCTTTGTCAAAGCCCATCAACATCTCATAGTATTCAAAAATGTGATTAATATTTTCAATTTTTGAGACAGGCAAACAAGTTTGAATCTGAGCCTTGTAATATCCAGGCTTTGTGACCTTGAGCAAATGACTTAATGTTTATAAACTTCACCATTCTTACCTATAAAATCAGATAATTATCATTCCTCACTCAGGAAAATAGAAGATATATAAGGGGAGGAGAACATGGTGATCGGTGGCACAGACACTGGGGCTAAATAGCCTACATTCAAGTGCATTCTTCCACTACTTGCCAGGTGATTTGCGGCAAATCATTTAATCTTTCAATACTGTGGTTTTATTTGAGAATGTGGATTATGTTACTAATAGCAGGCACCCACAAAGTTGTGAGGATTAAAGTACTTTAATACTCATAAGCATAACTGCCTCTGAAACATGGAAGGGGTCTCATAGACTCATACATCAACAAGTATTTGTGAGGTTCCTACCATATGAAGGTGCTGGAGAAACAAAAGTGAACAGAAATCCCTAGTCCCTTTAGCTTTCATTCTAGTGGGTGGAAGGAGACACACACAAATGAAAAGCAAATAAATGTATAAAAGAGTTACAGGGGAAAAGGAAGAAGAGAGAAAGGATAAGGAGAGAGATGAGTAGGATGCATTTTGTAATAGAAAAGTCAAAGTAGGCTAACTTGGAAGATGTCATTTAAACAACCATGTGAAGATGGGAGGCTCATGTCATCTTGGAAAGGCCACATGTGACTTAAAAGCCCCCAGCAGGAAGAGACTCAGAATAAGTGGAGGGTGAAAGGCAGAAGAACCAGAGATCAAACTGCCAACATCCGCTGAATCATGGAAAAAGCAATAGAGTTCCAGAAAAACATCTATTTCTGCTTTATTGACTATGCCAAAGCCTTTGACTGTGTGGATCACAATAAACTGTGGAAAATTATGAAAGAGATGGGAATACCAGACCATCTAAACTGCCTCTTGAGAAATCTGTATGCAGGTCAGGAAGCAACAGTTAGAATTGGACATAGAACAACAGACTGGTTCCAAATAGGAAAAGGAGTCCGTCAAGGCTGTATATTGTCACCATTCTTATTTAACTTATATGCAGAGTACATCATGAGAGACGCTGGACTGGAAGAAGCACAAGCTGGAATCAAGATCACTGGGAGAAATATCAATAACCTCAGATATGCAGATGACACTACCCTTATGGCAGAAAGTGAAGAGGAGCTAAAAAGCCTCTTGATGAAAGTGAAAGAGGTTGGACACGGCTGAGCAACTGAACTGAACTGAACTGACGATAGTAAAAGATGAGGTCAGAGAGAAGATAATGGCCAGCTTGGAGGTCTCACAGGCTACATCAGGCATTCAGCATTTACTCTGGGTTGAGAAGGAGAGTTGCTGAAGGGTTTCAAGCTGAAGAATGACATCATCTGACACATTCTATATAGAGCACCCTTGCTGTTAAATTTAGGGCTGGACCATAGGGAGTAAAGGTAAGAACATGGAGACCAGTTATTACTCTAATAAAACCAGATCAGGCCTGAAGCTTTCTGGGATTGGGATGGTACTGGTGGAGGTAAGGAGAAGTGAGCAGGATGTGGATACATTCTGAAGGTGCTGATGCTAGGATTTTCCATCATCATTGTTAAGTAAGATAATCCATAATGCCCTTGAAACATTGAATGTCTCACAGTAAACTTTTATTAACAGGTAAACTGGTATCAGTCTGAAGTTTACTTTGCATTTTGATAGGAAACTGAGGCTTCTTAAATGCCTCAGTTCAGTTCAGTTCAGTCGCTCAGTCATGTCCGACTCTTCATGACCCCATGAATTGCAGCACACAGGCCTCCCTGTCCATCACCAACTCCCAGAGTTCACTCAGACTCACGTCCATCGAGTCAGTGATGCCATCCAGCCATCTCATCCTCTGTTGTCCCCTTCTCCTCCTGCCCCCAATCCTTCCCAGCATCAGAGTCTTTTCCAGTGAGTCAGCTCTTCACATGAGGTGGCCAAAGTACTGGAGTTTCAGTTTTAGCATCATTCCTTCCAAAGAAATCCCAGGGCTGATCTCCTTCAGAATGGACTGATTGGATCTCCTTGCAGTCCAAGGGACTCTCAAGAGTCTTCTCCAACACCACAGTTCAAAAGCATCAATTCTTCAGCACTCAGCCTTGTTCACAGTCCAACTCTCACATCCATACATGACCACAGGAAAAACCATAGCCTTGACTAGATGGACCTTAGTCGGCAAAGTAATGTCTCTGCTTTTGAATATGCTATCTAGGTTGATCATATCTTTTCCTCCAAGGAGTAAGCGTCTTCTAATTTCATGGCTGCAGTCACCATCTGCAGCGATTTTGGAGCCCCCCCAAAATAAAGTCTGACACTGTTTCCACTGTGTCAGATAGTGACACAAATAGATAGTTTTCCCATCTATTTCCCATGAAATGATGGGACCGGATGCAATGATCTTCGTTTTTTGAATGTTGAGCTTTAAGCCAACGTTTTCACTCTCCTCTTTCACTTTCATCAAGAGGCTTTTTAGCTCCTCTTCACTTTCTGCCATAAGGGTAGTGTCATCTGCATATCTGAGGTTATTAATATTTCTCCCAGCAATCTTGATTCCAGCTTGTGTTTCTTCCGGCCCAGCGTTTCTCATGATGTACTCTGCATATAAGTTAAATAGGCAGGGTGACAATATAGAGCCTTGACGGACTCCTTTTCCTATTTGGAACCAGTCTGTTGTTCCATGTCCAGTTCTAACTGTTGCTTCCTGACCTGCATACAGATTTCTCAAGAGGCAGGTTAGGTGGTCTGGTATTCCCATCTCTTTCAGAATTTTCCACAGTTTATTGTGATCCACACAGTCAAAGGCTAAATGCCTCAGGAGAGTTTAAATGTAATATCAAGAAAGACTTATTTTGACAGAAAGCCTTGTGAAACCTTGGATTAAATATCTAAAGAAAGTTGAATTCTACTTTTCTAAATCCTTTCATTTAGGAAACTACTTTTGCAAAGTTTTCTTAGTTGTAGGATCCATTAAATCAGGAGTAGGTAAACTACAGTCTGGGGGCCAAGTTTAGCCTATCTCCAGTTTTTGTAAATAAATTTTTATTGGAAACACATCAGGCTCATTTGTTAAGTATTGTCTAGAGCAGTTTTTATACTGCAACAACAGACTTCAGTAGTTGCAAAGCCTAAAGTATTTACTCTCTAGCCCTTTACAGTAACTGCCTTAGATCACATGTCACTCAGTATCATAAAGAGAGAGTTATTATCATTCAGGTCATGATCCATTTCAGTATTCTGCCCTGAGAATCCCATGAACATAATTAAAAGGCAAAAAGATAGGACACTGAAAGATGAACTCCCCAGGTCCGTAGGTGCCCAAAATGCTACTGGAGATAGGTGGAGAAATAACTCCATAAAGTATGAAGGGATGGAACCAAAGCAAAACAACACCAAACTGTGGATGTGACTGGTGATGGAAGTAAAGTCTGATGCTATAAAGAACATTATTGCACAGGAACCTGTAATGTTAGGTACATGATCCAGGCAAACTGGAAGTGGTCAAACAAGAGATGGCAAGAATGAATATCAACATTTTAGGAATCAATGAACTAAAATGGACTGAAATGGGTGAATTTAACAGAGATGACCATTATATCTACTACTGTGTGCAAGAATCCCTTAGAAGAAACGGAGTAGCCCTCATAGTCCACAGAAGAGTCTGAAATGCAGTACTTGGATGCAATCTCAAAAACAACAGAATGATCCCTGTTCATTTCCAAGGCAAACCATTCAATATTATGGTAATCCAAGTCTATGCCCTACATAGTAATGCTGAAGAAGCTGAAGTTGAATTGTTCTATGAAGACCTACAAGATGTTCTAGAACTAACATCCAAAAAAGATGTTCTTTCAATTATAGGGGACTGGAATGCAAAAGTAGGAAGTCAAGAGCTACCTAGAGGAACAGATAGATTTGGCCTTGGAGTACAAAATAAAGCAGGGCAAAGGCTAACAGAGTTCTACCAAGAGAATGCACTGGTCATAGCAAACACCCTCTTCCAACAGCACAAGAGAAGACTCTACACATGGACATCACCAGATGGTCAATACCAAAATCAGATTGATTACATTCTTTGCAGCCAAAGATGGAGAAGCTCTGTACAGTCAGCAAAAACAAGACTGGGAGCTGACTGTGGCTCAAATCATGAACTTCTTATTGCCAAATTAAGACTTACATTGAAGAAAGTAGGGAAAATGACTAGACCTTTCAGGTATGATTTAAATCAAATCCTTTATGATTATACAGTGGAAGTGAGAAATAGAATCAAGGGATTAGATCTGATAGAGTGCCTGGTGAACTTTGGACAGAGGTTCATGACATCGTACAGTAGACAGTGATCAAGACCACCTCCAAGAAAAAGAAATGCAAAAAGGCAAATGGTTGTCTGAGGAGGCCTTACAAATAGCTGTGAAAAGAAGAGAAGCAAAAGCAAAGGAGAAAAGGAAAGATAGATCCATTTGAATGCAGAGTTCCAAAGAATAGCAAAGAGAGATAAGAAAGTCTTCCTCAGCTATCAATGCAAAGAAATAGAGGAAGACAATAGAACGGGAAAGACTAGGGATCTCTTCAAGAAAATCAGAGATACCGAAGGAATATTTAATGCAAAGATGGGCTCAATAAAAGACAGAAATGGTATGGACCTAACAGAAGCAGAAGATATTAAGAAGAGGTGGCAACCATACACAAAAATAAACTCAAAATGGATTAAAGATCTAAATGTAAGACCAGAAACTATAAAACTCCTAGAGGAGAACATAGGCAAAACACCTCCGACATAAATCACAGCAGGATCCTCATGATCCAACTCCCAGATACTGGAAATAAAAGCAAAGATAAACAAATGGGATCTAATTAAAATTAAAAGCTTCTGCACAACAAAGGAAACTATAAGCAAGGTGAAAAGACAGCCTCTGAATGGGAGAAAACAATAGCAAATGAAACAACTGACAAACAACTAATCTCAAAGAATATAAGCAACTTATGCAGCTCAACTCCAGAAAAATAAATGATCCAATAAAAAAATGGGCCAAAGAACTAAATAGGCATTTCTCCAAAGAAGACATACGGATGGCTAACAAACACATGAAAAGATGTTCAACATCACCATTATCAGAGAAATGCAAATCAAGACCACAATGAGGTACCATTCCACACCAGTCAGAATGGCTGCGATCCAAAAGTCTACAAGCAATAAATGCTGGAGAGGATGTGAAGAAAAGGGAACCCTCTTACACTGCTGGTGGGAATGCAAACTAGTACAGCCATTATGGAAAACAGTGTGGAGATTCCTAAAAATTGCAAATAGAACTGCCTTATGACCCAGCAATCCCACTGCTGGGCATACACACTGAGGAAACCAGAAGTGAAAGAGACACATGTACCCCAATGTTCATTGCAGCGCTGTTTATAATAGCCAGGACATGGAAGCAACCTAGATGTCCATCAGCAGATGAATGGATAAGAAAGCTGTGGTTCATATACACTATGGAATACTACTCAGCCCTTAAAAAGAATAAATTTGACTCAGTTCTAATGAGATGGATGGAATTGGAACCGATTATACAGAGTGAAGTAAGCCAGAAAGAAAAACACCAATACAGTATACTGACACATATATATGGAATTTAGAAGACAGTAATGATGACCCTACATGTGAGACAACAAGAGACACAGAGGTATAGAGTGGACTTTGGACTCTGAGGGAAAGGGAAAGGGTGGGATGGTATGGGAGAATGGCAATGAAACATGTATATTTTCCCGAAGAAACGAAACGCTAATCTATGTTCAATGTAGGATGCAGGATGCATGGGGCTGATGCACAGGATGATTCAAGTAGAGGATGGGGGTGGGAGGTGGGAGGGGGATTTGGCATTGGGAGATTGTGTTCACCTATGGCTGATTCGTGTCAATGTATGGCAAAACAAATACAGTATTGTAATTTTAAAAATAAATAAATTTAATTAAAAAAAAAATTAAAGAAGAGGTGGCAAGAATACACAGAAGAACTATACAAAAAGCTCTTCATGACCAAAATATCATGACGGTGTGATCATTCACCTAGAGCCAGACATCCTGGAATGCAAAGTCAAGTGGGCCTTAGTAACCATCACTACTAACAAAGCTCGTGGAGATGATGGAATTGAGCTATTTCAAAACCTTATCACGATGATGCTGTGAAAGTGCTGCACACAATATGCCAGCAAATTGGGAAAACTGAGCAATGGCCACAGGACTGGTAAAGGTCAGTTTTCCTTCCAATCTCAAAGAAAGACAATACTGAAGAATCTTCAAACTACTGCACAATTCCACTCCTCTCACATGCTAGCAAAGTAATGCTCAAAATTTTTCAAGCCAAGCTTCAATAGAATTTGAACCATGAACTTCCAGATGTTCAAGCTGGATTTAGAAAAGGCAGAGGAACCAGAGATCAAATTGCCAACATATGTTGGATCATTGAAAAAACAAGAGAGTCACAGAAAAATACCTACCTCTGCTTTATTGACAACGCCCAAAACTGACTGTGTGGTCACAATAAACTGTGGAAAATTCTTCAAGAGAAGAGGGTACCAGAACACCTGACCTGCCTTCTGAGAAATCTATATGCAGGTCAAGAAGCAACAGTTAGAACTGGATATGGAACAACAGACTAGTTCCAAATTGGGAAAGGAATATGTCAAGGCTGTATATTGTCACCCTGCTTATTTAACTTATATGCAGAGTACATCACGAGAAATGCCAGACTGGATGAAGCACAAGCTGGAATCAAGATTGCCAGGAGAAATATTGATAACTTCCGATATGAAGATGACATCACCCTTATGGCAGAAAACAAAGAAGAACTAAAGAGGTTCTTAATGAAAGTGAAAGAGGAGAGTGAAAAGTTGGCTTAAAACCCAACATTCAGAAAACTAAGATCATGGCATATGGACCCATCACTTCATGGGAAATAGATGGGGAAACAGTGGAAACAGTGGCTGACTTTGTTTTTCTGGGCTCCAAAATCACTGTAGATGGCGACTGTAGCCATGACATTAAAAGACACTTTCTCCTTGGAAGAAAAGTTATGACCAAACTAGACAACATATTAAAAAGCAAAGACATTTCTTTGCCAACAAGTTCCATCTAGTCAAAGCTACAGTTTTTCCAGTAGTCATGTATGGATGTGAGAGTTGGGCTATTAAAAAAGCTGAGAGCTGAAAAATTGGTGCTTTTGAACTGTGGTGTTGGAGAAGACTCTAGAGAGTCCCTTGGACTGCAAGGAGATCCAACCAGTCCATCCTAAAGGAAATCAGTCCTGAATATTAACTGGAGGGACTGATGTTAAATTTGAAACCCCACTACTTTGGCCACCTGCTTCAAAGAACTGACTCACTGGAAAAGACCCTGATGCTGGGAAAGATTGAAGGTGGGAGGAGAAGGGCATTACAGAGGATGAGATGATTGGATGTCATCACCGACTCAATGGACATGAGTTTGAGTAAAGTCTGCGAGTTGGTAATGGACAGGGAAGCCTGGCGTGCTGCAATCCATGGGGTCACAAAGAGTCGGACACGACTGAGTGACTGAACTGAACTGAACTGAACTGAACAGGGCATAATTACAAAAGGACAGAGCATGTAGCAACGAATGAAGGTCCTGAAAGGTACTCATAAATATGATTGTTTTGGAGGATAAGCCCAAGAATTAGAATACTTTCACTGGAAAGTGTCTTCATCTTAATAAGACCTTTTATCTATACATTATAGTCTTCCCTGGTGACACAGTGGTAAACAAAAATCCACCTGCCATTGCAGGTGATATAGATTCAATCCCTGGGTCAGGAAGTTCCCCTGGAGAAGGAAATTACAACCTACTCCATTATTCTTGCCTGGGAAAGCCTGTTGGGCTACAATCCATGTGGTTGCAAAGAGCTGAACATGACCTAGCAACTAAACAACAACAAATCTCTGTGTTACCATGCTTCAGGTGACTATCATAACCACTTCACATTCATTAGCATATTGAAGGCTCACAACACTCACTGGGCAAGATAATAGTATTAATCTTACTTTATAAATGAGAAAATCAGGGCACAGGAGTATAAATGACTGGGAACTGCAGTGCTGTGAAGCAGCAGAGGCGGAATGCATAGGCAGTCTAGCTTCAGATACCATCGTTTCCACCTCTACGATTTACTTCTATCCAGGCAACTTTTTAGTAGTTGTTTCTTTGCTAGATGCTATGTATGTGTATCTTGGTTCTCCCAATAGCAGATTCCTAAATGTATCTGTTGAACCTGATCTTGTGAGATTTGCTCAATGCATAGATCATCAACATCTCTGCTTGCTGTTTAAGTTACTGCTCCACAATAGTGCCATTTAGCTGCTGAGGGACAGAAAAAGGAGTGGAAAAATTGCTACATCCCTAATTGTGTTCTCTCCTTTTAAGTTGACGGAATAACAGAAAGTCAATGCTAATTTTGCTGCTTGTTAAGTGTGAAGTTTCAAGGAATAATACAAAATTAAATTTCATATGTTTATGAGTTTATTCAAGCTGAGGGGGTTCGTAACTCTTGAAATTTCAATGTTGGGTTCCTAAAAATGGATATCATTTTCTTTTAAGTAACAGGCCATTTTCGAATAAGATTATATCTGTCAGAAATGAAAATAGTGTATTTTGCTTCATTGTAATCCATTCATTGCTTTAAGGGCTCTGGGTTCCCTAGGGCGCATTTAAAAATCCAAGTGATATCCCTGGATGCTGGGTTTTGCATTTGTATCTCTGATTTAGTTTATATATAAAAGTGCAAGCTGTCTGACAATCACCTATTGATAACACATTTGAAATGAAGCAGTTCAACTTCTGGCTACAGTCTACAGTAATTTTGGATCAAATCGTTCTTTCCTTCTCACCATCCCGTGGCCTATTTTAGATTATAACATGCAAATAACTGTGTTTTTCTGCTAATTTCACCCATTTTTGGTTTACTGCCACTCTGAAGATGCAGCTGCCACAGATCAGAAGTTGCAAGCAAAGAGGGTGTTGCGGCTGCTCAAAAACCTTCTTATTCCTGGACCAGATGTCAGACCCCCAAGAGTTTGTCCACTGGCAGGTCTGATTCAGAGTCTGTGGATGTGGCTTCTTGTTTCTCCTTTGTTGAAACTTGTCATTCTTTCTCACACAGAAAATTCATTCCCAAGACAGTGGTCCACATTTCAAGAATTTCCCCCCAAAGACTGAGATTTCAATTGCTCTAAGAAAAGGAATGAAAGATTGCTGTTTTACATGTAACAAATTGAAGTAAAAGAACTCACTAATTTCTAGTGTTTTTGTAGATCAAGGGAAAATGCAGGGAAATAATGCCCCCCTCCTCTCCACCACCTTTTTAAAAATGAAACAGTAGATATTGTGCAGAATGATAATGGGGGAAAAGTGCTAGTCTTTCTTCCTTTCCTTTCCTTCTTTCCTTTCTTCCTTGTTCCTCTTTATGTCTTTTGTTCCAGCAAATAGTTATTGAATGCCTACTATAATACACTGTGTGGTAGATTCTGAAGAAGCAATTATAAACAAGATGAACAGAATTCATAGCCTGTATAAAAGCTACTGAAAGAGACAGAAAGTCAACAAATAATTAGCAATAAATTATGCACAAAATTATGTGATTATACTAGGTAAATTCTATATAGAAAAAGCATAGACTATCGTGGGGAAACAGGCCTAGACCATGGGAGCTTTAGACTGATGAGTGAGGGCGATGCACAGGGAAAATCCCATGTAAACTGACACTGAAGAGATAAATGGGAAAAGGCAGGGGGAGGACGCATGGACAAAGATGTCCCTGGGAGATGAAGAAAGACATCTGTATGGAAAGATTGAACAATGACAAAGCAGACTCTGAGATCCTTGTGAGGAGCAGAGGGATGTGAGATGAACCTGGAGAGGTAGTCAAGGGCCATAACTTGCAGTGCCCAGTAGACATTATTTACAAATCTGAACTTTATCCTAAGAGCAAGGGGAAGCAAGATAAGGATATAAGAACCCAGTATCTGTGTATGTGTGTTTGTGTAAGTGGTCAGAATTGCAATATTTGTTGGAAATTTCCTATAAGTTTAAGAATATTGCCAAAAAAATATCCTTTTGAATTCCACAATCATTCTCATATAAGATTTTATCCTTAAGCCTGATCCTATTTCAATATGTCAAAACTAAACATTTCCCATGTCTTTCAAACCTTCAGAAGTCTCATGAATCATTATGAGTAATTTTGGAGACTGAGTTAGTTGGAACTGGATTCAGAAGGCCCAATGAGTGGACGGGGCTTGGTGTACTGATTTTAGATTCACCTGAATTGGCAAAAACTTTGGGGGAATTAGAAAAGGGTAAAGAATTCTGGTGACTCAGCTGGTAAAGAATCCATATGCAGTGCAGGAGACCCTGGTTCCATTGCTGGGTGGGAAAGATCGCCTAGAGAAGGAAACGGCAACCTGCTCCAGTATTCCTGCCTGGAAAATCCCATGGACAGAGGAACCTGGTGGGCCACAGTCCATGGAGTCACAAAAGGTCAGCCATGACTTAGTAACTAACCAATAATAAAACAGAGCAGAGTTCAAGAGTTCTTGGAAACTGGTCCTCTGTTTTTTGTTGTTGTTGTTGGTTTGTTTTTCCAGTACATTTGAGAACCGAAAGTGTTACAATGGGTTACCTTTAAATAATATTTACCCCAGATATTGACTTTCCTTACACAATGAACCAGACTGTCTGTTGGCAGCTTAATGCCATTTCCAGTCTTCTATGCACTGTCAATGCTGCAAGGATTTTGAAGCATAAGAACTAAGTTTCTCAGAGTCTCTGCCAGTAGAAATCTGCTGCAGTTCCAACAATGAAAGACATTTGCACAGGAGATGGAAAGCAAAAGAGAATCAGAAACCACCTTTGCTTCTGTGAAGCACTGGGTAATGGCAAAGATGAGGTTTGCCAGTGGTTTCTGGGTATTCTCTTGCCATCCTTCAGTACCACTTAGATGCTAGAGACAGCTGAGATCATTGGTGTCAGTTTCCTTAAATCTGTGCACTTTTTAATATTCTAAATTTTTCTGAGTCTACTACTACTGTCTCTGCTTAGCTATGTACTTCTTCTTGTTCTCCTATTAAACCCACACGTATTTTCCAAGATCCAGCTTGAAAATATCTTCTTCTTCACCTTTTTTCTTCCTCATCATTTTCTCCCCAACAACCCCAGCTAAAATAAACCTCAGCGGCAACTTATATGTATGCCTAACACAAAATTATTGTATCACTTCCTGTTTGTTTTGTTTTCTGTCTTCACTGGATAGTAAACTTTCTGAGGAATAAAACTCATCTTTTTTTTTTTTTTTTTGGTATCTCAAGAACTTAGAATTCACTAAATGACCATGGACTTGAAATGTTGACTTGAAATAGACTGTCACCTATGTGCCCTGTGTATAAAAGAATAGCTAGGAGAACCACTGGAATATTTTTCATTAAAGGCAAAAACTTTTCAAATTGATCTAATGCTTCATAAAGTAGCCTAGGGAAAACTTTGACTTTAGTCTTGTCTTGCAAAAAGAAGAAAACTACTAAAGGAATTTTCTTGCTTTTCAAAAACTGATGTTTTGAATATGTATTTCTTTCAAGATATAAAAATGTAACTCCTGCTAAAGCCTTTGGGCATATGTACAGTTATAAATATAACATTAAAATACCAGTATACATCATAATTTAATTGTGTCATACAATACAGGGAAGGGAAGAGAAGAAAGGACTGGCATGCAACTTGCAGTAGAAGCTTCTCATGGACAGTTAGTGATATGGTATTTGAGAAAATAAAACAGAGTATGCACAATCAGTGAGGCACTTTCTAGCTAATTGCAAATGCATAGAAGAATAGCAGTATGAGGGCTTTGGCGTGTTATCTGGTGAAACAATCATACATGAATCTCCCAGTCACAGTCACTGATAAATCCAAGTTGCAGTTTTAGATCCTGAGTCCTGATGAAGTAAGCATAAACACAAAAGGTGAGCTAAATGACAGAATCTTGTGCTAACACTCAACACGAAGGGGACTAACTTCTAAATTTTCATGAGTCTCCGGCTCAATGTGGAATTTTGAGCAAGTTATTCAATACCTTTTGGCTTCAGGTATCTCATCTATCTATAGGGATAACAATGTGTAACTTTTACTTACTTTGCCAAATTGTTTTGTTCTTTTCTTCTGGATATTTACATATTCAGTTCCAGAGCTGACCACAAGCAAAATTATGTAGTAGAGAAGGCTTTTTTGGTATTGGCCCATGTCCAAAGTCAGAACTTCATCCTTCCCTCTGATTTCCTCCTCCTACCATGGTTCCTATTCCTAATGGATACTACTACATAGCACAGTAACTGTTCATTGTGTTATAGGTAGCATTTGCATAACAATTTATAATATATGTGAGGATTTACTTTATGCTTAAGACAGCTTTTTGTGTGTGTGTATGTGTGGGCTCAGTCGTGTGTGACTCTTTGTGACCCCATGGATTTTAGCCCACCAGGCTCCTCTGTCCATGGGATTTCCCAGGCAGGAATACTGGAATGAGTTGCCATTTCCTACTCCAGGGGATCTTCCCAACCCAGGGATAGAAACTGTGTCTCTTGCATTGGCAGGCAGATTCTTTGCCACTGTGAATCTGGAAAACCCTAAGACAGCTTTGGGAGATAGGAATTATATAATTCATGTTTGATAGACTAGAAAACAGAAATACAGGTAGATATTAAGAATCTTGCTCAGAACACAAACTCAATAAGTGATATATCCAGATTAGAAATCCAGGAATTTTACTAAATAAAACAAAAAAACAGTGCTTTTGTGGTATACCCGAAATCGTTGAAGATTTTAATGTTTTGGAACGCAAAAGAATGAACTTATAAATAAGAGCTCCTAAAGGATCCATATTCATCTTGTCATGGTTGAATTCCAAGTCCAGAGCAAAGTGCCTCACATGTAGTAGTTTCAAAATAGCAGTGACTGAGTAATAGTGAATGAATGAATACTATAATAAATGAGTGTATGATAGATTGGCATGATCTGGTTTGATCTATGTCTCTACGTATTTATCAACTATCTATAACTCAGAATCGCTGCATATGGTAATTGCCACCATGAAATTAAAAGTTGTTTACTCCTTGGAAGGAAAGTTATGACCAACCTAGATAACATATTAAAAAGCAGAGACATTACTTTGCCAACAAAGGTCCGTCTAGTCAAGGCTATAGTTTTTCCAGTAGTCGTGTATGATTGTGAGATTTGGACTATAAAGAAAGATGAGCACCGAAGAATTGATACCTTTGAACTCTGATGTTGGAGAAGACTTGAGAGTCCCTTGGACTACAAGGAGATCCAACCAGTCCATCCTAAAGGAGATTAGTCCTGGATGTTCATTAGAAGGACTGATGTTGTGGCTGAAACTCCAGTACTTTGGCCACCTCATGCGAAGAGTTGGCTCATTTGAAAAGACCCTGATTATGGGAAAGATTGAGGGCAGGAGGAGAAGGGGGTGACAGAGGATGAGATGGTTGGATGTCATCACTGACTCGATAGACATGGGTTTTTGTGGACTCTGGGAGCTGGTGATGGACAGGGAGGCCTGGCGTGCTATGGTTCATTGGGTCGCAAAGATTAGGACATGACTGAGTGACTGAACTGAACTGAACTGAATATACGTGTTTTATATATAAAGCGTGTCTGTGAATGGCAATCCTCTCCAGTACTCTTGCCTGGAAAATCCATGGATCAAGGAGCCTGGTAGGGTTCAGTCCATGGAGTCACTAGGAGTCAGACACGACTGAGAAACTTCACTTTCACTTTTTACTTTCATGCATTGGAGAAGGAAATGGCAACCCACTCCAATGTTCTTGCCTGGAGAATCACAGGGACAAGGAATCCTGGTGGGCTGCCATCTTTGGTGTTGCACAGAGTCGGACATGACTGAAGTAACTTAGTAGCAGCAGCATATATATATATATACACACACACATATATACACATCTACATATGTACATTGAGTATATGTATATATATATATTTTTTTGTATAAATGGATTATCACCCTTTCATGGTTTTCTTAACATTGTGTTTATTTTGTATTCTATTTCTTTTCTTTACATAATGGGAAAAATTCTAGTGGATCATTAAAGAACATTTTTGGATTTTTTAAATAAACTCTTTATTTTGGAATAATTTTAGACTTACAGAAAAGTTGCAAAGAAAATGCAGAGAGTTCCTATATACCTCTCACCCAGCTTCTCCTAATGTCCACATTCTATACACGAGAGTTCATTTATCAAAGTTAAGAAACCAACACTGGCGTCTTAACATCAATTAAACTTCAGACTTTATATTTTGCTAGTTTTTCTAAGAATGTCCTTTTTCTGTCCCAGGATCAAATTCAGGACACTATTATATTTAAATGTCACATGTTAGTCTCCTCTAGTCTGTGACAGTTTCTTAGTCTTTCTTTGTTTGCATGACCTTGACAGTTTTGGAGATTAGTGGTCAGTTATTTTGTACTTCCTTAATTTGGTATTGTCTGATGTCTTTGTTCTGAGTAGACTGGAGGGAAGTAGACTGGAAGACCTTTTAGGGTAGAAAACTACAAAGGTGGGCTTCACAGGTAGCACTAGTGGAAAAAACCCGCCTACTAAAGCAGGAGACATAAGAGATGCAGGTTCGATCACTAGGTTGGGAAGATCCCCTGGAGGAGGGCACAGCAACTCACTCCAGTATTCTTACTTGGAGAATCCCATGGACAGAGGAGCCTGGTGGGCTACAGTCTATAGGGTCACAAAGTCGGAGACGACTGAAGTGACTTGGCAGGGCACGGCACCACAAAAGTGAAATGCTATTCTTGTCACATTCTGTTTTATCAGCATAGCTTATCACTGGTGACACTAATCTTGATCATCTGGTCCAGGCAATATTTGGCAAATTTTTCCATTGTGAACTTGCTCCCCACTCCTCCCCTGCACACTCTGTTCTTTGGAAGAAAGTTACTAAATCCAATCCAGGTCAAGGACAGGGAAGATGCAGGATGGGGAAGAGGGCACCAAAAGCTACCTTTTAGTGGGAAGGGAGAGTATCTGTGTAAATTATTAAAATTCCTTCTGTGAAAAGGTTTTCTCTTCTCATTTATTTATCCCTTCATTTATTTATACCAATATGTGCTCATATATATTTACTGACTCATTGGAAAAGACTCTGATGCTGGGAGGGATTGGGGGCAGGAGGAGAAGGGGACGACAAAGGATGAGATGGCTGGATGGCATCACAGACTTGATGGACGTGAGTCTGAGTGAACTCCGGGAGTTGGTGATGGACAGGGAGGCCTGGCATGCTGCGATTCATGGGGTCACAAAGAGTAGGGCACGACTGAGCGACTGAAATGAACTGAACTGATATTTAGAGTTATAATCTAATATGGCTGCTTATTTTGTTACTCAAATTGTTCCAGCTTTGATGATCCTTTTTCTAAAGATTTTTTTTTTCTGATGTGGACCATTTTAAAAGTCTTTCTTGCATTTATTACAATATAGCTTCTGTTTTATGTTTCTTTTTTGACTGCAGAGCATGTGAGGATCTTAGCCTCCCCAGCCAGGGGTGGAAGCTAAGACCCCTGCATTGGAGGTGGAGTCTGAGCCACTGGACAGCCAGGGACTCCCTGATGACCCATTTTAAGACTTTCAGTTTAGGGTCTCTCACTTGTCAAAAGGGCTCCACCATACCAGTCTAGCACCACCAAAGAAAAATCGCTTGGCCTGGGACTTAATCTCATGACACTGAAGCCTTCCATTGTATCCTCATGTTGTAATTAATTAAGAGATTTCTGCTCTGCGTGGTTGACAACTCACTGAAGTCAGTCGTATCACTCTTCTTCAAGACTACTGCTAACGGTCTCAAACCATGATGTGGGGCTCCTAAGGCTATTTCTGAAAAGCTGAAATGTAGTGAAAGTTGTAAAGGGTCAAGGCCCTGACATTTCAGCATTTCAAAATGATCTTTGGGCATTCGGGGGAGGAAAGGGGGAAATAACGCCCCATGAGATTCCCATTCACTATTCCCTTGATGTCGATTGCAGTAGCAATTGGAGGCTTAAGACAGGTGATGAATTTGGTCCAGAGTGAGGTTAGTTGAGAAGGAAATGAAAACAGAGGTTTAACAGGAAGATTAGTGGACTTTCTACCTCTGGGCAATAAACGTCTGCTTTGGTCCTCGCTAATCAGTTTTCCACATGCCTCATGCCGTTTGCTTTACTTAGGATGACTTCTTAGAGCTCCATTACAGGTGTTCAAATCACTATTTCAAACAGGTTTTTTTTTTTTTTTCCTCTCCCAATGCCCTCCTTTTAACCCACTCCCTATTTTCTAAGTATGTGCACAGAGAGGACTGGTCAAGGGAGAAATTGTACTGTTTAGGAAGCATGGCCCAATTAAAGAAGACACGATGGGGAAATTGCTTTAGTGTCCAAATATATAACTCCAGGACAGAGAAGCCTCTTTAACACCTGCAATAAGAGTGTACAAATTTCTTAGCTGGTAGCTTAGGGCCAAGAGAGTGGGCATCTGATTAATTTGCATGTGAAAAATGACCAGGTATTTAAATGATAATACATCTCTGGATAGGGAAGGAAAACTGTGTGGTTTCCTTTAGTCTTGTGATATTTAGAAAACATTTACCATTTTTTAAAAGGCAGAAATCAGAAGATTAGAGAAATGTAGGGGATAAATAGTCCTTAATTGTTTCCCTTCACAGCTGTAACCTCTTTCTTCTTTATTTCCCTTCCATACCTACTGAAAAAAACTTTAGCAGTTTCTCATACCCCTTTTCCTCATTTTTTAATGAAGATTTATACCATAAGTTCAGGATTCAAGCATTGCTGCAAATCTTAAATTATTTCAGCTTTAGGAGATAGGAGAGCAGAAGGTTAGGGACCATAAAGAAGAAATTGCTCATGAAATACCCTTTGAAATACTCCTCATACCCTCTTGTTAGCTTTGAGAAAGTTTCAGTGGTTGACAGATTATGTAATCTGCTTGCCTACCAATATTTTTTGGCATGGGGAGATTGTACAGGTACTTCGATTTTAGCCAGTCTCTAGTTAATAATCAATAGTCCTGTAGTCTAATGAAGTGATGGCCTTGACACTCTGGCCTTTGTGCAGTGTTAAAACAACATTGATCGCTACCATTATCACACGCCCTTGATGTACTGAATAAGGACATGGATATCAATCTTGGAGCAGAGTAATATTTCATAAATCTTGTAGAAATAACCAGGCCCAAACAGGCATATGCTTCTTGACAGCAATGTGACTGAGCAGCCTAAGACACAGATAACTTATAATTTATCTCTAAACTAAAACTAAAGAAGACTCAAAAGTAGCACTTAGCATAACAATTGTTTCTCTGTGTGCCAAAGAGGACAAGGGAGTCTCTTGACTTTCACTTTTTTAAATTAAATTTATTTATTTTTTTAATTTAAATACTGTATTTGTTTTGCCATACATTGACACGAATCAGTCATAGGTGAACACAATCTCCTGGAAGTGGAAGAAAGCTCCTATGGCATTTGGGGTATGGAGGAATGAGAAAGAGTTGAATAATTATCCTTTCTGAACTTTGTTCTAAATTGGTGTTAATTTTAAATGACCTGATAATTGGAATTATGAAATTTGTATGGAGAGAACAAATCATAGAATTTGTATGGGACTGACTCTCACCCAGTTAGGTTGAGGAACTGCATGAAACTAGATTTGTTTTTCCAACAGACTCTTTTTGTCAGAATCACAGATTTCAAACCTTTTCACCCAAATTTAACATTTAATCTCTTTAAAACTAGTTTCTTTGGTGCTCGATGATAAGCCACAGAGGTCAGATGGGGTCGGGGAGGGAGACGCAAGAGGGAGGGGTAAGTAATGTCCTGCCAGTGCAGGAGACACGGATTCCATCCTTGGGTTGGGAAGATCCCCTGAAGAAGGAAATGGCAACCCATTCTTGCCTGGGAAATCCCATGGATACTGGAACTTGGCAGGCTATAGTCTATGGTTTTGCAAACAGTGGGACATGACTTAGTGACTAAACAACAACATAGTGAATTCTCTTTGTTGTACACCAGAAACTAATACTAAAGATTGTAAAGCAATTATATTCCAATAATAAAACTTTAAAAACTTAAAAAAAAGAACTAGTTTCTTATTGGGAAAAGCTAAAATTACTGTGATTATTCTGATTATGCTAGTATTAGGAGATTGAATTATTCCTTATTGCTAGCTAACAAATGGTACAGCATCAGACACAGTGGATCAAGATTTGAAGATAGAGTTCATTCTGACTTTGGTAACATTGCTCTTGAAACAGCAGTCACGGTTCAGAGTCTCTGGTATGCACCATTACCACAAACAGATATTTGTTTAGAGAAGAAAGCCTACATCCAATAATTTTTAAGCCCAGAATATTTGCTGAAAGTTGGGTAAAGATTATGAGAATCAGGGTCTGAATAATCCATAGCAATTACTTTTATGATACAGAATTATCTCTACACAGTCCATAGAATTCCAAAATGGGTAAACAAGAAAAAAGAATACATAAATTTCTTGACATCCATCTAAAAGAGAGAAAAAAGAGGAGGAGCCTCAGCTAGTATGCAGGCAGATAAAACAGCAATATGTTTTATTGTCATTAATTCAAGATTGCAAATATGATCTATTTTTGTTCTATCACTCATTTTATTCAATGTATATTTATGTTACCAAAATGTATTTGTCATTAATTGATGAATGTAAAGGTGGCCCCCTACTTAAAAATAAACACCAGTTTTGTATTTTAAGGTACAAAGAGGTCTTGTTCATGAGAAAACAGATGACTGTAAATAATATATTTGTGTTGCATATTTGTGTGCATTGTGTGTGTGGGTATGTGCCTTTACATATTTCAATTCTATGCATATAGGTAGCTATAATTAGTGCTACTGTGGATATGCCCACCAAACAGAAAAATGTACCTCTTTATAAGTTGAATGTGAAACAGATGTTTTATGAAAAGTTTAATTATTAAATACTAGCTTTCATTCCAATCCCAAAGAAAGGCAATGCCAAAGAACTACCGCACAGTTGCACTCATCTCACACGCTAGTAAAGTAATGCTCAAAATTCTCCAAACAAGGTTTCAGCAATCGTGAACCACAAATATCCAGATGTTCAAGCTGGTTTTAGAAAAGGTAAAGGAACTAGAGATCAAATTGCCAACATCCAGTGGATCATCCAAAAACAAGAGGGTTCCAGAAAAGCATCTATTTCTGCTTTATTGACTATGCCAAAGCCTTTGACTGTGTGAATCACAATAAACTGTGGAAAATTCTGAAAGAGATGAGAATACCAGACCACCTGACCTGCCTCTTGAGAAACCTATATGAAGATCAGGAAGCAAGAGTAGAACTGGACATGGAACAACAGACTGGTCCCAAGTAGGAAAAGGAGTCCATCAAGGCTGTATATTGTCACCCTGCTTATTTAACTTATATGCAGAGTACATCATGAGAAACACTAGGCTGGAAGAAACACGGGCTGGAATCAAGATTGCTGGGAGAAATATCAATCACCTCAGATATTCACATGACACCACCATTATGGCAGAAATTGAAGAGGAACTAAAAAGCCTCTTGATGAAAGTGAAAGAGGAGAGTGGAAAAGTTGGCTTAAAGCTCAACATTCAGAAAACTAAGATCATAATATCTGGTCCCATTACTTCATGGGAAATAGATGGAAAAACAGAGGAAAGTGTCAGACTATTTTGAGGGGCTCCAAAATCACTGCAGATGGTGATTGCAGCCATGAAATTAAAAGATGCTTACTCCTTGGAAGGAAAGTTATGACCCACTTAAATAGCATATTGAAAAACAGAGACATTACTTTGCCAACAAAGGTCCGTCTAGTCCAGGCTATGGTTTTTCCAGTGGTCATGTATGAATGTGAGAGATGGACTGTAAAGATAGCTGAGCACCGAAGAATTGATACTTTTGAACGGTGGTGTTGGAGAAGACTCTTGAAAGTCCCTTGGACTGTAAGGAGATCCAACCAGTCCATCCTAAAGGAGATCAGTCCTGGGTGTTCATTGGAAGGACTGGTGCTGAAGCTGAAACTCCAGTACTTTGGCCACCTGATGTGAAGAGTTGACTCATTTGAAAAGATTCTGATGCTGGGAGGGATTGGGGTCAGGAGGAGAAGGGGACAACAGAGGATGAGATGGCTGGATGGCATCACTGACTCAATGGACATGGGTTTGAGTGAACTCCGGGAGTTGGTGATGGACAGGGAGGCCTGGCGAGCTTGTGATTCATGGAGTCGCAAAGAATTGGACATGACTGAGCAACTGAACTGAAGTGAAAATCTACTTAAAAATGTATAATATCTATAAGTACTTAGTATGGCGGGTATTAATTTAAATTGAATTAAACAAAATCCATCCGAAGAAGGAAATGGCAACCCACTCCAGTATTCTTGCCTGGAAAATCCTGTAGACAGAGAAGCCTGGTGGGCTACAGTCCATGGGGTTGTAAAGGAGCTGGACATGACTGAGCAACTAAAGAGTAAGAAAAAAACATCCAAGTCTATTGCAGTTTTCCTTCTTTGGCTTCCTTTTCAGAGTATTTTATACTTTTATTTACAAAATATTTTTGGATGTTGCATTTCAAAAATGAGTAGAAGGAGTCAAAGGAGCGCCAGCTCTTTCTGATAGCTTATTCTCAGAAACACTGAGGCGGGCAGTGAGAGGGCTGTATCTATATGCCCATGAATGGTATTCAGCTGTCTGCAGTCTTCTTGGTCTCTCACGCTTATTCAAAAACCCTCATAAGGAAAACTACTGATATTTGGACCTAAATAATAAGATGGTATGTGTGTGTGTGGTGGGGTCACTCACATGACTAAAACCTGAAGCCTTTTTAAATAAATGATTTCCTCCCCTTCAACAAAAGAGGAGAGCTTCCGGCTGTGTAAAACCTTTACTCACTAATCTGACAAAAATGTAAATATTTTTACCTATATATTATTTACTAGGCAAGAAGCTTCAGGGAGGTGGTGGGATAGAAGAGGAACACAGATAAATGTGCCAGCAGTGAGAGCTTTATGACCACTCCAGACCCAACTGTCATTCCTTCGGTACTTCCTGTCAGTCTGACTAAATTCTGTCATCCCTCAACCTGGTTTAAATTAACAGGTAATTTGTAAATGTCACTTCAGGTTAGGCCGCTCATTTTGCTTCTACTCTACCAATGCAAAGTCTCGGACTAATTTTTCTTGTCTTCTTTTAATAGGATTTTCATTTATAAATAGAATTATGTTCTGAAAATAAATTACAGTAAGTGATGCACAAAACGGGTAGCAGCAGCACTTTCATAGAATTTCAAGCACCTACATCAGAAGAGATTAATAAAAACACTTCAAAGGCTAAATTCTATTTAAGCAGAAGACAGCTTTTGGTTAATATTTAATCTGAGTAACTGAGATCTTGGTGGAAAATATAATTTTTTAATATCTAAATTAATTTTCAAAACAAAACCATTCATTTTGTTTGGTGAGTTTGTGCAGTGAGAAAGTTTTAGTAATATATTTGCAGAGTGAAAAGTTAATCAATTAATTTTGTGGTGAAAAAAATTAGCTTTTAATGTTGTATTTGTTCTAAATGAATTCTTCTTATTTGATCAGGTATGGTGCTTTAGGATTCTTCTTCCTAAGCCTTTCCATCTCAGTAGGCAAAGAAGTCTCTAGGGGAAGAATATTCTTTCTAATTACTCTTCCATGGCTGCCATGAGCTTCACCTCATTTTTTATGTAAGAAGTCTCAAGCTCAAACCCTGTGCCTGGAAGACTGCAAGGGTGGCTAATGGGGTTTATTGCATGGAAGGCTTCTGGCCTTGTCATTGTAGGAGATCTGTTCCAATCATGGAATTTTTTTGCAGAGAAGAAAGTGTGGTTGGAAGAGGCAGTGAAGAATTGTGTTAGGTTGAGAGTTAAAATGAGATTAAACTCATGATAAGTAACATGATACTCACATAAGGACATGACAAATATTCACCACATGTTAATGAACTGAGACAAAGAATGCATATGTGTGCATATGTGGCTTGAATGCAGAAGTTCATGGAACAGTCAGGTGATCATTTGTGCCCTATTATCGGTTCTGTAATTTGCTAACATATGGCTTTAGACATATCCTTTCTACTTTCTGATTTGAAAATGCACTGTAAATTTAACATCTAAGGCTGATCTGATTCAATGGAGATTTATGCAGTTGAAATGTGTTGTTTGTGCTGTAATCCTTTTTTGTGATAGCTCTGCTGCTGCTGCTAAGTTGCTTCAGTCGTGTCTGACTCTGTGCGACCCCATAGACGGCAGCCCATCAGGCTTCCCTGTCCCTGGGATTCTCCAGGCAAGAACACTGGAATGGGTTGCCATTTCTTTCTCTGATGCAGGAAAATGAAAAGTGGAAGTGAAGTCACTCAGTTGTATCCGACTGTTAGCGACCCCATGGACGGCAGCCCACCAGGAAGTAACCAAAACCACAGTCCTTACTACTTTTCTAACTAGGATTGGGTATAGCTGGATTAGGAAAGCTTTTGTCTTCTATCTTGCAGCCTACAGCACCATTTTAATAGGAAGAGAAAGGAAATCTTTAGAACTTTGAATCTAAAGTTAGTTAAACAGAAGCTCCAAGTTCAAACCAACTAACATTCTGAGACTATGTTCTGCCTTCTTTCTTCATTGTATTTTGCCAACACTCTTGGATTATTCTATGTTGCAAGAGAGATGTGGAGACAGATTGTGTCTAGTTCAAGCTTTCACTCAATTTCTTCTTCGCCTCTTCTTACTGTGGTTCAGTGAACAAGTGCATTGCAGATTTTTAATTCCCCAAGGTGATTATCTCCTTATTTGACATAGCTGTTTAGTAATTAAAGTCATACAATCACATTACAGAAAGTTGGGAAATGGAAAAAGTTCTTACTCATAACCCCATTATTTTAACATATTCTTGTCATATTTCCTTCAAGTATTTCTCTTAAATAGCAATTTTTGCATTATAATGTAATTTAAAATCAATAATCATATAATTCATAGTGTTTATCTCTTAATGTATGATTTCCTTTTCCCATATTTACACATAGCTTTTACAGTTATTGTATTTTCAAAAAAAAGACCATTAATTAAAGGAAGGACAATTAAAGCTTTTTTAATAATAATATCTTATAACACTCATAATAATGATTTTGAAGAGTTTATGTCTAAAGCTTTTCGTTATTATAAGCAAATTTTTCACAAAGACAAAACTAGCATTTTATTTCAGAAACGGTGCCACAGGGGCATGTCTCCACTGGGTCAGTGCTGGGCGTCTCTGCAGAGTGTCACCTGGTGGAAATGGGGCTCTGCTTCTTTTTAGCAAATGCCTCTTTTTTTTTTGGTCAAGTTTGCTTAGGTAGATGTATGTGTGTTAGTTGCTCAATTATGAGAGAATCTTTGCAACCCTTTGGATTGTAGTCTGTCAGATTCCTCTGTCCATGGTATTTTCCAGGCAAGAACACTGGAGTAGGTTGTCATTCCCTTCCCCAGGGGATCTTTCCGACCCAGGGATTAAACCTAAACCAGCAGATTCTTTATCATCTGAGCCACCAGGGAAGCCCATTTAGGTATGTAAAGACTTCTTTTGGTAGATAACTTAACTCATAAAATATTTGTCTGTGAAGTAGTTCAGAAGGAACGGGGAGAGAGAGCAAGTGAGACATAAACAGATTATTCTTTTTCTTCTTGCCTTAAATAATTAGAGAAAAGAGTACTCTTTAAAGAGAATGGACTGTGTTAAAAGCATAAAAAGTGCCACTTCAACCCAGATTTTTATTATTATTATTTTAATGAAATATTTAAGCATTTTCACTTAAGGTCTTTCCCCTTGAGCCTTGTTTTTGAGGAAAAGATGTAGACTATTAAGCTGGAGGGAGAGGAAAGTGTACTGGAAGTCTCAGAATTATTATATTAGCTTTTAAGAAATTGCTATTAAGGAACAGTGAATGGATTTTTACTAGTACAGAAAGAATGGAGAGTTGCTTCCTTCCTCTTCAGTTCAGTTCAGTTGCTCAGTCATGTCCAATTCTTTGCGACTCCATGAATCACAAGCTCGCCAGGCCTCCCTGTCCATCACCAACTCCCGGAGTTCACTCAAACCCATGTCCATTGAGTCAGTGATGCCATCCAGCCATCTCATCCTCTATCATCCCCTTCTCCTCCTCACCCCAATCCCTCCCAGAATCAGGGTCTTTTCAGATGAGTCAACTCTTCACATGAGGTGGCCAAAGTACTGGAGTTTCAGCTTCAGCACCAGTCCTTCCAATGAACACCCAGGACTGATCTCCTTTAGGATGGACTGGTTGGATCTCCTTACAGTCCAAGGGACTTTCAAGAGTCTTCTCCAACACCACCGTTCAAAAGTATCAATTCTTTGGTGCTCAGCTATCTTTATAGTCCAACTCTCACATTCATACATGACCACTGGAAAAACCATAGCCTGGACTAGACGGACATTTGTTGGCAAAGTAATGTCTCTGCTTTTCAATATGCTATTTAGGTTGGTCATAACTTTCCTTCCAAGGAGTAAGCATCTTTTAATTTCCTGGTTGCAATCACCATCTGCAGCGATTTTGGAGCCCCCAAAAGTAAAATCTGGCACTGTTTCCACTGTTTCCCCATCTACTTGCCATGAAGTGATGGGACCAGATATTATGATCTTAGTTTTCTGAATGTTGAGCTTTAAGCCAACTTTTTCACTCTCCTCTTTCACTTTCATCAAGAAGCTTTTTAGTTACTTTCTGCCATAAGGATGGTGTCATCTGCATATCTGAGGTTATTGATATTTCTCCCAGCAATCTTGATTCCAGCTTGTGCTTCCTCCAGCCCAACGTTTCTCATGATGTACTGTGCATATAAGTTAAATAACGTTCCTCTTATGTACATGTATATGTGTGTGTACACACAGAGACATACACCTGCACAAACACATATTTTTAATTGAATGATTTCATTTTAAATTCTCATTACAATTGGGAGCCATTGTTGGCGGTGCTAGGTCACCCCCACACCTTTGAATAACTTGCCATCCTTTTAAAAATAGTAAGTATTCTTTAAGTTTTCACTGAAACCAAAAGTTAAAACTAAAGCCCCAAAGGAAAAATTTAGCAAATTCAGCCAATCCTAATGTTGCCATTACTTTATGTGATCTTGTGACAAATCATGTCCTTTTTTCCCCAATAGTATTCTTACTTGAAGTTAGAAGAAATAATTGGTAAGGTAGAGACATATCACTACTAGTCAACTTCATGAAATTAACTTTAAAAACCTTTGCAAAATACGATGGGTGTGTTTAAGGATAAAATTAATTAGGTCTCTGTCAGTTTGCATGCACTTTTAAAAAAATATACAATAAAGAAGAAAATAAAGGAAGGCCTGCTTCTTATTTACACAGCCTAGTACTTTGAAATTTCTCACGGCAGAAAGCAGTACATAACCTTCATGTACGTAACCTATGAATTATCCTTGAAATAAAATGTTTAATTACAGTTGACATTTCTGAACCCATTGCAGGTGGTGCCCATCTGAAGAGTGACATTGTTTACTACACTACAAGGCTCCAGGCCTAGTGTCAGAGATTATAAACCAATTTCTATCCCTGCTTTAATGTGGGTTTAATATCAGAAGAAGAACTTTACTGTGTAAATATTAAACATTTTGTTTAAATATTAAGTACCAAAGGTCTTTTCGTTTTGATTATTAAAACAGGAAGAGCCCCAACTTTGAAAGAGGTGCCTTGTTGTATTAAGAAAATGACTGGTTCTGTATCTCCAGGTTAATTATCACTTGCCAGAGAAGTGTGTTCAGGCAAAATGTCAGTTGTCTACATGGTGATTTTTGGTCATTAACTGGCAATAGCTGACCAGCAGTCTGCATCACTAATAATGAGCTTATTAGCAACTGTGCATTTTCTCTTGCTCTTTACCTAAGAAATGGTCTGATAATAAGTGACCAAAATGCTGTCTCCTTGCTGGATGCAAGTAGAGCAGGATGGAGAATTTTAAGGAAGTGACCCATGAGAGACCCAACTGTAGCTTTCATTGGGTTTGATCACCAAACTGCAAAGGAGATAATTTGAAGGGTTGGCAAGAAGAGATGCATTGTGAAACAAATGCCTGTTTGCTCACCTAAGACTGAAATTAAACCAGGGAAGTGGAAATTTATAAATACCTGTCCTGCGGACAAACTCTCAAGACAGATGCAAATTCTCCTCTGAGAGAGTCCATCTTCCAAGTAATTGCAATGGAAGCCTCTATGAGAATTGCAGTTCCTCTCAACTGTGGGAAAATGAGCTGTGCTTTTTATTCTGTAGTATATAGAGTTTGCTAGCTTTGTATCCTTTTCCTTGTGTATTGTCTTAAAATCCTTCAGCAGAACACTCTGCATCTATTAGGCAGGTATGAGAGATCCAGATGTTGCTCTTAAATTGATAGCTGTTGGATCTGTCTTACTGAAGTGTCTGAAGAAGGCAAATAAACTCTGGTTTAGGCTTTTGGTATTCAAATAAATTCAGCACTTCTAAATATGGAAGTGCCTTTAGAATCCTGTCTGAGAGAGATGATGAAACCAGAATCTTGTTAAGGTAATGTTTTAGAGCATAGTGGTTTTGATGGGGAAAGGGACCTCTGTTGACTTTTTCTAGAGCTGTTGAATCTATAAATATTTACATACAGAGGGTTAGATGGTGACATTACAAAGTAGCTTATAGAATATGCATCAATTTACCAGTACCCCACAAGCACTTTTGAAAAAATGTTTCAATTATTTAATCAGTTAATATATGTGTACATTAGACATCTGGTTTGTGCCTGGCATTGTGGTGAGCCTTTAGACATTTAAGATATATCTGAAAAGTCAAGATTATTTTACTTTAATTCAATTAGAAAAGTATTTTACGTATTCAACTGTTCAGTGGTAGAAAAATGTTGGTTAGTTAGGTGTGATCAGATTTTACAGCACCTTAGTAACTAGAGAAATGAGGCAAGTAACAGTACTATACTTGGACCGTGTGATTTAGAAAGACTTACATCACAGTGGTAAGAGGGACTTTTGGTGAATGAAGAGGCTGGCATTGGAGAGTCTCGTTATAGCAATAATCTAATGGTTAACTTAAAATAATTTAGGGTAATGCAGTGACAATGAGAGTGGACAGCTGGTTTGTAGAAAATTTTAAATTTAGTGGTTACTAGTAACTCTTTAAAAAGTATGTTTCTTATTATCTTCCTTATATGAGAGGTATCAAAAATATAGCCTCATAGTCAAAGAATGAGTCAAGGATCTTTAAGGGATGCATTGTTCTCTTAGCCAGATTACTGACACTCGGTGTGACTTCAGAGTTTCTGCACCTTCTGGCTTTGCTGCCCCTAGATGGAACATGACCATAGTAGGTGATCAAACTATCAGATAAGACATTTAACAGGTTTTAAGCTTTCCATGTGTAGGGTTGTTTGGAATTAAAGGAAATTCTTTTTAAAATGCATAACTTTTTCCTTCCTTTCTGCCCTCCAAGTTGCCCAAAAGGTGGAGTGTAACTTGCATTTTGAGTCAAGACGTACACATTGTTGGCTTTCCAGATAATAGTTTGCCTCTTCCTCATCTATGTGTGCCTTTCAAAGATTTCCTTTTGAAAGATTGAGAGCACTGCATATCGAATTTAGTACTTTAATCTGATTCCACTTTCAACATCTACTTTAGTGAAATCTTTGAGATCACTGCTTAGTTCAGATTTCTTTAGTCTTATAGTGCTTTTTTCCAAGTGTGAATATGCTTTAAAATGTGAGTAGCTTCTCATGGTTAAGAGTCTTCATATTTTCTGTTCATATTATCTCTTGCTTACTTTTCAGTCAAGAACTAATAATTGACTTCTTCTTATATGAAAAGATCTATGCCATACACACTGGAGATGCACCAAAGTGAAAGACATCTTCACTCTTCTGGGAACTTACACTAAATCTGACATTTAAACGTAGTGACATTGTAAGTGGCACGCGAGTGGTAAAATGACCATTACATAGCAAGCTTATGCCCAGTGTGTAATGTGTCAGGAGACAAAAGGTAAGTCCTCTGCTGAATAAGTCTTTGAATTGGGGCCTGGAAGAAGGGAGGATTGTGATATAGGGAAAGATATAGTTCTTACTTCATGCACTCCTTTTGCAAAAATATCAAGGCACCGAAGTTCAAGGTGTGGCCAGGGAAGACCAACTAGGCCTGGAGAGGCCACCCTGATGTCTGAGCTTAGCCCACGCTAGGCAAACAGCTATAGAGAGAAGTGTTGAAGAACACTGAAAAATGAAAAGAGGATATAGGAATAATAGTAAATCTCAAGAAGAGAAGAGTAAAGCGGTTCGATCAAGCTAAATGGGAAATGGGCCTGTAGCCTTTTGAAAAAATGCAACTATTTAGAATTTTCCAATGGAATTTCCTTTCTATTCCTCCCTCAGACTGTTTTTAAGGCTGTGTCTTGGTGTCTCATTCTTTGCTTAGAAGGTTACCTCCTCCAATTTATGAAAAACAAATGGAGCAATTTTCCCCATTCCTGATTCCAATTTCAAGGAACCTGGACAACATATTCCATTCTCAAGACTATCACTGATAGGAGTGCCTCCACTTCACTCCTGGGCTCTTTACAAATCGTGTTATCCTTTAAAATATTGGCATATTAAAACTTGTTCAGTGTGAAGTTTCAGGGATACGTTCTTTGGAGATTCTTGAAATGAGTCACTTTACAAGAGGCAGAGCATTGTGGTCTTTTAGATAATATTACTCTGTAAATACAGATCACCACAATTTATCAGTGGGTGCTTATTTTACAAAATGAAAATAATTGTTTTTCAGAGCTTATAGAAGAGAGAGAGAGGAAAAAAAAAGGCCTTCATGAGTTCACTTGCAGTTCAGGAAAAAAAAACACACACACACACACACACTCAAAAACCTAATGTTGATATGAAAGTAGAACAATTTTCCCAAACCAGGACAGATACATTAAAGAGGAAATTATGCTTCACCTAAAGTTGGCTTTTTATAAATGATGTTCTTTCTCACATACCTCTTGGTGAAAAGCACTACTTTTGAATTTATCAGGAGACACGTGAGATGTGCAATTTCCGAGATACTTTGACCTGGCTTATGGTTACCAGGATGCTTTAGTAAAATCACTTTTAGTTGTTGCTGTTGTTGTTGTTGTTGTTCTTAATTTTGTAAGCCTTTGTTGAATATGTTATAGTATTGCTTCTGTTTTATGTTTTGGTTGTTTGTCCATGATGCATGTGAGATCTTAGCTCCCCTACCAGGGACTGAACCCACAACCCCTGCATTGTAAGGCAGATTTTTAATCACTGGACCACCACAGAAGTCTCCATTTTTGATTTTGGAATAGAAGACATACATATGTTCACAGTAGATCTGTTTAACGTTTTGGGGACCAGAATTCCAATGACTGTATATTTCACAGTGGAAATGTTACCAGGACCTCTTATTCAGGAATTTTTGAAAATTTAAGGCAATTAAAAAGTAATAAACCTAACTCCCCATCACATCAGTAAAACAGCACATGTTGTAGTTTATTAATCCTTTTGTTATCATTCATCTACTTTGGGTTTTATTCAAAGCAAACTTTCAGATAATATTTTATTTTCTAACTGAACATATAGATATTATTTTAGGATGCCAAGTTTTAAGAGTCTAAGACTGACCTGCCAAAAGAACTGTAAAATATCGAAATATTTTCTTGGCTATTTCATTGTTTTTCATGCACTGTGGACAAAAATCAAATTCTTTTTCAGAAATGATTTCATATAGATCCACTTCTGTTCTCCTGACATTTTAAACTTGCTTATGTAAAATTAGTTCATCTTTTTTATGGAAAGGTATTGAGCATTTCACAAGTCATGATACATCCTCTGGTGTGGAATGATTGTTGAATCAAGTTTCAAAACATGGAAGATGCTAATATAGAGCAGTGGAAGAACTGGGGCAGGTTCATTTGTGGTATAATAACAGAAAGCACCAGACTAACACAGAGGATATACACACGAAAGGGGCGGCCTGTTTCCTGTCTCAGTAGACAAAATCAGCAAAATCTAAATTACCTTTCTTTAGACTTCCTCATATGTGTGTGTGCTCAGTCATGTCCAACCCTTTGGGACCCCATGGGCTGTAGCTCACCAGGCTCCTTTGTCCGTGGAATTTTTCACGGACAAAGAATATTGGAGTTGGTTGCCATTTCCTACTCCAGAGTGACCTCCCAACCCAGGGATCGAACACGTGTCTCCTGCATCTCCTGCATGGCCAGGAAGATTTTTACCCACTGAGCCACCTGGGGAGCTCTGCTTAGACTTTACTGATGACTTAAGTTATGTATCGGTAGTTGTTTATAGCAGACTTACAGTTTCTTCCAAGGTACAGAACAAATTGTATCTATCAGGTGAATAGGCAAGAAGGCCGATATCTTTATTTTGCATTAGAAGTAAAATCTAGCATGAGACAAACTGATCAAACTGTGTGGACTGGGAATTTTTACAACCTATTTATAAGGCAATAATGTATTTTTAAGATACTCAAATATTATGTTATAGAAATTTGAAAGCCAAGAAAATGGTTCTTAAAGAAAGAAATATAGCCAGAGGTACTTTCATTTGAAGAAATGCATAGAGAATACCCACTATTAAGAGTTCCTCATAGAATTAATTGCTTGTCCTGTGTATCAATTAAGTCCTATGAATTATACCAAAAAATTCCTGCATTTTGAAAAAATATGATTAATTATTACATATTTCTAATTCCAAGCAGCACAAACTAGGAAGTTTTCTTTCTGTTATCTCAAAACTAAACTCCCATATCTGTTTAGCCTCTGTGAAAGGTCTGTGAACTGGAAATTACATTTCAACATGTGCAAATTATTCTTGAGGCTTGATCCTAAGGGGTAAATTTTTAGTGCATGGCATTGAGATTTGGCTGTGTAATTCCTATTAATACTAGTAACAGTCAATTACTAGTCTCTGGAATGTACCTGAATAATTTCTCCTAAAGACTAGATACATGAAATCTATTCATTTTAGTAACTCTCAATATTGCATATAGTATAAACCTTCATGAAACCAAAGAGAAAAAAGTTATAAATATTAAGAAAAAGAAGAGATACCACCATCTTTAAGGCAGATTACTTGAGCTTGTGGAACAAATTCCTATTGCTTTTACATCTTATTAAACACAGACAGGGTTGGTGGGAGAATACTGCATGAGCCAAAATAGATGACACATCAACCTTCATGCCATGCCAGCCCCTGGGAATGTGACGCTTTGCTGCCCCTGATTAGTGGGTTTTTCCCAGATCTGTAATAAGTTTAGGGGTCTGGGCTACATTTAATATATGGGCCTTCACTGAGTTTAGCTTGGTTCTCATTCTGCTTCATTTGACTCTCCTATTCCCTGAGTTTAATGAGATTGGTAACCAATACAAATTTAATTTCTCAAACATGACTCACCCTACAAATCAGCCTTGGAGGAAACATCGCCTAGAGAGGGGTTGACTTTGGACAATATTGTACCTTGTCAGGAGTTTGCAGTGAGCTTGTGCTCTTGCCTTTGGCTCTGACCTCTTCAGCAGGCATCACCATCTCTTCACAATGTTCCAGCCCTGGCTTCTTAGTCCTACAAAGCCCATTTCAATATGTTGATCCTTGATTCCCTTCTCTAACTAGTCACCCATCTCCTCTAGTGGCTGGAGTGCAAACTCCTTAGTCAGACTTGAAGCTTTGTGAATTTGGGCAAATTAGGTACCCTCTCTGGATTTCATTGTCTTCTTCTATAAAGTAGGGATAAGAACACTACCTATCTCACAGGGTGGTTGAGGAATTAAAGGAGTTAAGTAAAGTACTTGAAGCAATGCCTGGCCTATGATAGGCACCAATAAATAAAAACTGTTATAATCCCACAGACCTTTGTGTGTCATCCTCTTCTATTTGTATAGTGGTATTTACAGTTTCCCTTATGCCCTCACCTTGAGATCTTAGTTTGTCTCCTCAGAACTTAGGCCCTTATTTTGTTGTTCAAGTTCATGAGCAAGTGAAAAAGGGAGAGAACTAAGAAAGACCAGACTGACCTGGATTAGAAGGGTCACACAGAATGCAGGGAACAGAATTTGTTTAGAAAATGGGAGGCCAGACAGGTAGATAATTTATGTGGAAGGTTGGGGAAAGTGAAAAGGAGGGAAGGTAAGAGGAGGGGAGGAGGCGCCAAGCTGAAGAGGAGCTTTGGCAGGTGTGACTGGCTGGACTACTGAGCTCTAGGCACTGCTGCTCACACTCCCATCAGCCGGGAGACTTTGCAGAAGTTTACCTTCTTTCTCTCCCACCCTCACTTCTTCCAGCCTGCCTTTCCTCTCTTTTACCCATTTTTTTCTTCTTCTCCTTGTAGTTTAATGTGGGGTTTATTCACTTATAGGGTGGGGTTATGTGCAGGACCATTTTTCCTCAAGGTCATGAGCACGGCACAGATACAGATACCAGCAACGTTGCTCCCTGTGTCTTGTGGCGCTCTGCACAGAGGCATAGGCCACGTACTCCCAAACCATCCAAGTGTGCTGTTGAAAACTGTCTTTTAATAAGCATGTTTTAGGAAGGCTTCATTTCACTTGTAATTCAGCAACCCAATAATACATAACAGTTTCCATAGCACTTCACTTCTTTATAGTGTTTAGAATGCTTTCATACGCATGATCTTGTTTCCTCCATAATAATTTTGTGCATCTATAGGTCAGGAATGAACTATCATTTTTATTTAATACAAGAGGAAAGGCTTAGAGATATGTCAGTACTAGAACTAATCCTTCACCTCATCCCAGTATCCCCGAAAGTTCCCGCAAGCCTAATGGGCTCCTGTGATTTCTTCGGTCTCTGGGCTTATAGAATCCCCTCTACATTTTAGTCAGCATTCATAGTTTTCCTTTATTTTTGTACTAATTAATTAGTTCGGTTTTATAAAGTTTGGTTTATAGTTTGGTTATAAAAGCTCCTTTTGGCAAGGGGTTGAGTTTCTTCAGGATGTGTGAACCTGTATCTGAGGCTACAGGTCTCCAACCAATTTCCTTGCCCTGGTGCAGAAGTCAGACAGCTGGAGTGCTTGCTTTTACTTTTCTGTTCTAGAAAGTCAGCCTTAGGTCATTATATTGATGTGGAGACTAGAACCCACAACCTCTCACCACCCTCTCTGTGGTTTAGCTCTTTGAGTCATGCAGCATTGAAGTTTAGTAATTAGCACTTAGAAAGCCATTGAGGTCGATCCCCACTGCTCCTGTGTAAAATTTGGACCCATTTAACTGTCAAAACCTCTTAAAGAACATTTCTGCATAATTCCATGTATTTAAAAATAAATTAAACTAATGGCATTATCCATATTCCCTTAGAATGGGATGCAGCAATTGTGTATGGACAGAGCAGAAATCTATTAATAGTCACATGTGTGGTAAGGTGACATTCAGATGCGTCTGCTTCCTCTCATAAAGTCACCTGCTGGAAGCCTATTGAGTAAATGTTAATGAATTTGGGTCTACCTCAGCTGCAAATGGATCAGATCTTACTAATGTAACATTACAGCAACCTAGATTCACTTGGATTATTCTGCTGATTGAAATTAAATTGAACACCAAAGCCAGCAAAATGTATTAGAGAAGAATTAGATGTGCTACGGAAATGTTTAAAAGATGTTCTAAGAACCCAAAGAAGAGGAAGAGGAGGAAGGATAAGAATATCTCTTTGTATTCTTCCAGCTCTGGGGCCTGAGACTCACATCTGAAGAGATGGACATGATGATTCTATTGCAGGAATGGAGTTTGCATGTGACCTCCATTAATGTTTAAAGATTGCTCCATAGTTTAATTTTTAAAACATCATGCTGAAAGCATGCCATCAAGGGCCTGCCAAATTTGGTTTTATAATTTAGCTGGTTTTTAGCTAGAGGTGAGGAAAAAAACACTAAGGTTTGGTTGTTTTTGTCTTTACTGTTTCAGAAACAATTAAATTTGGATTTTTCTATTTGATAAGTTATTTCAAAAATGACATGCATTTGCCATACAAGTCAAAGTGAATCTTATGAGTGGAGGTTTGATGCCTTTCCCCCTATATCTACCTATCTCAGTCTTCTTTCATGTCTTAACTCATGTGCAGCATGTAAGTCCAATGTGGGCATAAGTCCATGTCCTATGCATGTTCATTAAAGCTTACAACCCTTTATTCCATGGCTTTTCATATGTGTTGTTTCCTTATCATGAGGATATAGATAGCCCCTGGGCTTTGTTTTTATTTTATTTATTTTTTAACTGGAGGATAATTGTAACGTTGCATTGGTTTCTGCTGTAAAACAACATGAATCAGCCATAATTATCACACACACACACACACACACACACACATCCATCCTGTCCTTTTTGGTCTCCCTCCTCTGTCCTGCCCCACCTCTCTAGGTCATCGCAGAGCGCCAGGCTGGGCTCCCTGTGCTATATAGCTGTTTCCCAGTAGCTAGCTGTTTTACACATGATATTGTATATATGTCAATGGTACTTTCTCAATTCATCCCACCCTCTCCTTCCCCTGCTGTGTGCACAAGTCTCTTCTCTATGTCTGCATCTTCATTCCTTCCCTGCAAATAGGTCATGCAGCTCAATATAAGAAAAACAAACAATTCAATTTTTAAAAAATGGACAGAAGACTTAAACAGACATTTCTCCAAAGACATACAGATGACCAAAAAACACATGAAAAGATGCTCAACATCACCCATTATTAGAGAAATACAAATCAAAACTACAAGGATGTATCATCTCACATCAATCAGAATGGCCCTCATCAAAAAAATCTCCAAACAATAAATCTAGAGAGGGTGTGGAGAAAAGGGAACCCTTCTGCTCTTTTGATGGGAATGTAAACTAGACTCCACTTTTGATGGAGCTTCTCGTAATTGCTTTCAAAAGTTTTCTTTCTGGTGCATGTACCTCATGACTCTTGTGGACTTATTAATTTCATTTAGAAGATAAATTCAGTCAGTCAGCAACAAACACTTCCTCCAAAGTTAATTGTGACAATTTTTTTTTTTCTCAAAGGGAAACTGCTGTGTGAAAATGGCCTAAATGTGTTTTGGTTGATTATGTTGATTATAAGATATTTGTACAGTTGTGAATACAATGAGGTGTTTTTTCATACCCTGTGAGGGATTTCTTCTTCTCCCTCCCTAAATAGATTTCACTGGTGCTGTTGGACCAGAGTCTTTGACTACCACTATCGTATTCTCCAAGGAGCCTATGCTAGTCTTTTTTACAAAATAATAAGTAATATGTAATGCCTACTCTAGGAGAAGGCAATGGCACCCCACTCCAGTACTCTTGTCTGGAGAATCCCATGGACTGAGGAGCATGATGGGCTGTAGTCCATTGGGTCGCGAAGAGTCGGACACAACTGAGCAACTTCCCTTTTACTTTTCACTTTCATGCTTTGGAGAAGGAAATGGCAACCCACTCCAGTGTTCTTGCCTGGAGAATCCCAGGGATGGGGGAGCCTGGTGGGCTGCCGTCTCTGGGGTCAGACAGAGTCGGACACGACTGAAGTGACTTAGCAGCAGCAGCAATGCCTACACTTGAAGACTTTAGCTTAGGTAATTGCACTTGGTAGAAGCTGACATTTGACTGGCCAGGAATTCCCAACATTTAAAAGATTCCAGTATTGGTTATTGTTGTAAATCAGAAGAGTTCCATGACAGAGTGAAAAGGTTTACTTCGGTTTATAATTACTGTTGATGGACAACTATTCTAAATTTCACATGAGGTTGTGTCCATGAAGCATAGCAGGAGATAGACAATATTGGGAGCATTGTAGTTTTTGGTTGAAGGAAAAGGCATTCTGGCTTTCCCTACCCCTCCACCCCCCGCTCCCCCAGTTGTCTATGAGTCTTTTTATAAGTGAAATATTCCCATGATGGAAAATATGGAAAACAAATAAAACTGAAGCCATGTGGGTGAAGAATCTGAATCAATCAATGTGCTGTGTGTTTAATTACTCAGTCATATCCACCCCTTGCAACCCCGTGGACTGTAGCCCACCAGGCTTCTCTGTCCATGGGGATTCTCCAGGCAAGAATACTGAACTGGGTTGCCATGTCCTCCTCCAGGGGATCTTCCCAACCCAGGGATCAAACCCATGGCTCCTGCATTGCAGGTGATTCATTACCAGCTGAACCATCAGGGAAGCCCAAGAATACTGAAGATGGTAGCCTATCCCTACTTCAGGGGATCTACCCAGGAATCAAACTGAGGTCTCCTGCATTGCAGGCAGATTCTTTACCAGCTGAGCTATCGATAGAAATATTTTCACATACATAAATATGTATGTGGAATATGTGCATCAATATTCTAGTAGATACACTGAAGAGTAAAAAGGAACAGGTGTAATTAGTTTTAATAAAATATTTTTTAACTCCAAATATGTAAAACATTATCAGTTTAACGTGTTCTCAATAAAACAAAATTGATAATGAGATATTTTATATTAATTTTTCCCATACTGAGGCTTCAGATCAGCTATATTTCACCATAGTAGCACATTTGAATTCAGACTAGGCACATTTCAACTGCTCAGTAGCTACATGTGACTAGTGGTTACATATTGACCTATATAGGTTTTGATGTGCCACTTATAGAGATTAAGAACTCTAAGACTCTCTGAATCGGAATCTTGCTTCTATCTTGGGCCCTCCATGAACATGGGAAAGTTAATGAAATTTTCTGAGACTCAGTTTCCTAATATGTGAACCATGGATAAAAATTGCTCATCACATCGAGCTGTCATAAGGGTTAAATGAGTTTACTAGGAAAATACTGAATATACAGCACTAGACAATGCAAAGGAAATGATATTGCTAAGAAAACTACTTAGCTTATAAGGGCATTTTGAAAATGCCCTTTGTGTATGATATCAAAGTTGTATTTCCATGTTAACCACATTATCATTACCACAGCCATCTAATCATGCCATTCTAAATGCTTAATTATTGTTGCTATTTTGAACTCATTCTGTGTGTTTGCTGTGACCTTGCTATCTATTGGGAGTAGACCTCTTGTTTAGGTATTCAGATAAAATGCTTTCTAACACTTGGGTTTCCAAGAAGCCAAATGTTTGGAAGTAAAAAGTGAACACTTAACCTGGTTTGAACTGCCTTGCAGTTCAGTTTAGTCACTCAGTCGTGTCCGACTCCTTGCAGCCCCATAAGCCACAGCACGCCAGGCCTCCCTGTCCATCACCAGCTGCCAGAGTCCACCCAAATCCATTGAGTCAGTGATGCCGTGAAACCATCTCATCTTCTGTCATCCCCTTCTCATCCTATCCTCCCTCAATCTTTCCAAGCATCTGGGTCTTTTCAAATGAGTCAGATCTTCGCATAAGTTGGGCAAAGTATTTGAGTTTCAGCTTCAGCATCAGTCCTTCCAATGAACATCCAGGACTGATCTCCTTTAGGATGGACTGGTTGGATCTCCTTGCAGTCGAAGGGACTCTCAAGAGTCTTCTCCAACACTGCAGTTGAAAAGCATCAATTTTTTGATACTCAGCTTTCTTTATAGTCCAACTCTCACATCCATATATGACTACTGGAAAAAATATACCCTTGACTAGATGGACCTTTGTTGACAAAATAATGTCTAAGCTTTTTAATATGCTGTCTAGGTTGGTCATAACTTTCCTTCCAAGAAGTAAGTGTCTTTTAATTTCATGGCTGCAATCACCATCTGTAGGGATTTTGGAGCCCAAAAAATGTCTGTCACTGTTTCCACTGTTTCCCCATTTATTTGCCATGAAGTGATGGGACCGGATGCCATGATCTTAGTTTTCTGAATGTTGAGCTTTAAGCCAACTTTTCCAATCTCTTTTTCATTTTCAATAAGAGGCTCTTTAGTTTTTCTTCACTTTCTGCCGTAAGGGTGGTGTCATCTGCATATCTGAGGTTATTGATATTTCCTCTGGCAATCTTGATTCTAGCTTGTGCTTCCTCCAGCCCAGTGTTTCTCATGATGTACTCTGCATAGAAGTTAAATAAGCAGGGTGACAATATACAGCCTTGACGTACTCCTTTTCCTATTTGGAATCAGTCTGCTGTTTCATGTCCAGTTTTAACTGTTGCTTCCTGACCTGCATACAGATTTCTCAAGAGGCAGGTCAGGTGGTCTGATATTCCCATCTCTTTCAGAGTTTTCCATAGTTTATTGTTATCCACACAGTCAAAGGCTTTGGCATAGTCAATAAAGCAGAAATAGATGTTTTTCTGGAATTCTCTTGCTTTTTCGATGATCCAGCGGATGTTGGCTATTAATCTCTGGTTCCTCTGCCTTTTCTAAATCCAGCTTGAACATCTGGAAGTTCACGGTTCATGTATGGCTGAAGCCTGGCTTGCAGAATTTTGAGCATTACTTTGCTAGCATGTGAGATGAGTGCAATTGTGTGGTAGTTTGAGCATTCTTTGGCATTGACTTTCTTTGGGATTGGAATGAAAACTGACCTTTTCTGGGCCTGTGGCCACTGCTGAGTTTTCCAAATTTGCTGGCATATTGAGTGCAGCACTTTCACAGCACCTTTGAGGATTTGAAGGAGCTCAACTGAAATTCCATCACCTCCACTAGCTTTGTTTGTAGTGATGCTTCCTAAGACCCACCTGACTTCACATTCCAGGATGCATGGCTCTAGGTGAGTGATCACACCATTGTGATTATCTTTTTGTACAGTTCTTTGGTGTATTCTTGCCACCTCTTCTCAATATCTTCTGCTTCTGTCAGATCCCCACCATTTCTGTCCTTTATTGATTCCATTTTTGCATGAAATGTTCCCTTGGTATCTCTAATTTTCTTGAAGAGATCTTTAGTCTTTCCCAGTCTATTGTTTTCCTCTCTTTCTTTGCACTGATTGCCAAGGAAGGCTTTCTTATCTCTCCTTGCTATTCTTTGGAACTCTGCATTCAAATGGGTATATCTTTCCTTTTCTCCTTTGCTTTTCACTTCTCTTCTTTTCACAGCTGTTTGTGAGGCCTCCTCAGACAGCCACTTTGCTTTTTTGCATTTCTTCTCATTGGGGATCATCTTGATTCCTGTCTCCTGACAATGTCCCGAACCTCTGTCCATAGTTCATCAGGCATTCTGTCTATCAGATCTAGTCCCTTAAATCTACTTCTCCCTTACACTTTATAGTCATAAGGGATTTGATTTAGGTCATACCTGAATGGTCTAGTGTTTTTCCCCACTTTTTTCAATTTAAGTCTTAATTTTGCAATAAGGAGTTCATGATCTGAGCCACAATCAACTCTCGTCTTGCCTTTGCTTACTGTATAGAACTTCTCCATCTTTGGTGTCAAAGAATATAATCAATCTGATTTTGGTGTTGACCGTCTAGTGATGTCCATGTGTAGTGTTTTCACTTGTGTTGTTGGAAGAGGGTATTTGCTATGACCAGTGCCTTCTCTTGACAGAATTCTGTTAGCCTTTGCCCTGCTTCAATCTGTACTCCAAGGTCAAATTTGCCTGTTACTCTAGGTGTTTCTTGACTTCCTACTTTTGCATTCCAGTCCCCTATAACGAAAAGGACATCTTTTGGGGGTGTTTGTTCTTGTAGGTCTTCATAAAACTGTTCAACTTCAGCTTCTTCAGCATTACTGGTTGGGGCATAGGCTTGGATTACCATGATATTGAATGGTTTGCCTTGGAAATGAACAGAGATCATTCTGTCATTTTTGAGATTGCATCCAAGTACTGCATTTTGGACTCTTTGTTGACTATGATGGCTAATGCATTTCTTCTAAGGGATTCCTGCCCAGAGTAGTAGATATAATGTTCATCGGAGTTAAATTCACACATTCCAGTCCATCTTAGTTTGCTGATTCCTAGAATGTCAGTGTTCACTCTTGCCATTTCCTGTTTGACCACTTCCAATTTGCCTTGATTCACGGACCTGACATTCCAGGCTCCTGTGCAATACTGCTCTTTACAGCATTGGACCTTGCTTCTATCACCAGTCACATCCACAACTAGGTATTGTTTTGCTTTGGCTCCATGCCTTTATTCTTTCTGGAGTTGTTTCTCCACTGTTCTCCAGTAGCATATTGGACACCTACCAATCTGGGGAGCTCATCTTTCAGTGTCCTATGTTTTTGCCTCTTCATACTGTTCATGGGGTTCTCAAGGCAAGAATACTGAAGTGGTTTGCTATTCCCTTACGCAGTGGGCCACATTCTATCAGACCTCTCCACCCATCTTGGCTGGCCCCACACAGGATGGCTTCGTTTCATTGAGTTAGAGAAGGCTGTGGTCCATGTGATCATATTGGCTAGCTGTTTGTGATTGTGGTTTCAGTCTGTTTGCCCTCTGATGCCCTCTCTCAGTGCCTACCATCTTACTTGGATTTCTCTTACCTTGGACATGGGGTATCTCTTCACGGCTGCTCCAGCAAAGCGCAGCTGCTGCTACTTTTACTTTGTAGTAAATAATTTAGATGAATAGGATACAGTGATTTTCCACAATGCTCACTGACTCAAAATATACAAACAAGTGGAAATTGTTTATTCTCTTAATTGTGCAAATTTTCTGCTAGCTCCAAAGGAAGATAAAATCCATTTTGTCAGCAAATACCATGACCGCAAAAAGTAGACTGGCACCTCTTACATCCTTCAAATAACTGTCAGAATTCATGGACACCACTGCTATGTTGTGGAAAGCCTATCATAAGATACAATATTCACATAGCTGCCAACCACCTATAACAAGTGCCAGACATCAATAACTGTCCACATTGTCAAAGGAAAGCAGCGAGGACAAGCACCAGTGATACTGCAACCAACACTGTAATAGCTAACCAACAGGACAATATTAATTCATGATCACAGCAGCCTTTGAAGCTAGCCAGAGATGGAAAAACCAAAACAAAAAAACCCCACAACAATAGAATGAATTCAATCAGACCATCCAGGCTGGTTAAGGCCCATGGAGTAATCAGAGGCCAGCCAAAACCCCAAATTACCCATTAGACTCTTAGGAAAAGAGGAATTGCAGAGGCTGTGGTTCAAAGATGGTGCTTTTTTGTCTGCTACAGATTTTCACAGGCTCTTTTTTCATCCACTGGGGGTGGGAAAAAAGACCTTTGGCATCCTTTCTCCTGGAAGAGACAATTAGAAGATCCTGCTAGAGATCTGAGGAACTTGAGAGTTTCCTATCCACAATCCCCTCAATTACATTTGAAAAGATTGAGACCCAGAGAAACTAACTAATCGCTCAAAGTCATACTGCCAGTTCTTGGGAATGTCTGAGACTAGAAGATAGATTTGCTATACTAGATTCTGGACATTAGTCTTTCCAGGCTTCCTGTCTGCTCTCCTTTGATTTTGTAAGAGCAAGAATCCTTTCCTCCTTGTTATTTTAGCTGGTATCCTAAGAATGTGAGAAGAACTGAAGATGGCAATGGCAAAACAATAGAAATCCCAGACGAAGAAATGTTTTGTCATTCTTCTGGGACTTATTTTTACAGTGAGTGGTCTTGTCACTCAGTAAACCTAGATTCTGTGACTTCAGAAATGTATAGTTTACATTTTCTACACTATTTCCAAGGTCCAGAGTCTGCATTGTTTTTGTGTTAGAATGCTTAATTCCAGGCAAACACTGAAAGTTCCTACGAATGCCTAAATTACATTCAGAAAGTATACTCAGATCTAGGAAAACGTAAGTCATTTCAAGAAAGTATACTCAGATCTAGGAAAACGTAAGTCATTTAAAGGACTCGTTGATACTTGCTGCTGTTAAGTCACTACGCTGTGTCTTACTCTTTTGTGATGACATGGACTGTAGCCCACCAGGCTCCTCTGGGCATGGGATTTCCCAGGCAAGCATACTGGAGTGGGTTGTTATTTCCTTCTCTAGGGTATCTTCCCTACCCAGGGATCAAACCCACATCTCCTGAATTGGCAGGTAGATTCTTTACCACTAAGCCACCAGAGAAGCCTGTTTATATTTAGACCGTGTTAAAGTATAGAAATCGCCTCGTTGTGTTTCCACCAAACCTGAGTAGCATCCTGTTCCCAGAGAGGTTAGGTTTGCAGAATGCTCACTTACTGCTAAAAACAAACTTGTTTTATAAACAACAGTTTATCCTTACAAACACTGGTTTTGTGGGCAGCTGTGGAATTGTGCTAGAAAGCTCTGGATTATGAATTACAAGAACTGAGAGATTTTAAGACTCTGGTTGGCTACTTATTAGCAAATACTGTGCACCAACGATGGCTATGATTAAGATTAAATGGAAAAACATATGTACACGTGTTGTATAAACTATAGTGCATTGTCCAAATGTCAGAGTTTATTATTTTGCTCACAGTCCAATAGGTATTTGAATTTACTATATTGAAATAATTTATATTTATATAAAATATTTTCTATATGATTGATAGAGATTATGTCCAGATTGGAGATGTTTATTGATAAGCTTCCTATTTAATTTTTGTGACCTATTTATTTTAATAAGACAGTTTACTTTATAGCTGACTTGAAATTTGCCTCAAATATTCAATTGACAGTGACTACAGCTATCAGACCCACTGTTTATGGTGCAAAAATCAAACTAAACGTTTATAAAAATTTCCACAGAAGATTCCAGCTAATGAAAGCACCATTTGTGGTGTACTAAAACATGCGCACACATAGGTATTGCCCCATTTATCAGACATGAGAGCTAATTATCTCATACACCACTATATCTCTTCCACTCTCTGCATTTCAATTCCCAATATTAACACATAGGTGGTCAAGCTGACCATCGAATAGCCTGCATGAGCATGAATGCATTAAATAATTTAATGTTGGAAGAGTTTATTAAACTGCCACATTCTAATCAGCATGCGTACCTGCCTTCATTAATTTTGCACTGGTCCATGGTGTGTCTCCACAGCCAACACGGAGAGCACTAATGTTAATAGGGGCTCTTAACAAACAGGGCCAGTTAATCAAGGAAAATTTACTATTAACCACATGACCATGCATACTGCAATCTAATTACAATCTGATTTAACCCTCACCCTGCCACACCCATTTAAACATCTTTCATATTATTTGTCAATGAAACTGCAGAAAATAAGGCATCATTATTTCATTAGAGTAAGAGAGATATTTGCATTCACACATAATGGTGAACATGAGAGGTTTTCTGATTGCCACAGTTTCATGTTGAAGCTATTCAGTTTTGTTAAAGATCACTATGAAGAATTAAATATTTTTAATTCTCTGAAAATAATTGATTACAAAGAGAGAGTTTCTCTGAATGAACATCCATAGTCTGAACTGGTTCAGGAGAAATAGAGGATTTGGCAAGTTTCAGGTTATTGCTATGTGAATGTTATAATATAATGCAGGTTATTTTGTTTGACTTTAACAAACGAATCTGAGATATTAACACTAACCAAATTTGTCTACTTCAGTACCAGTGAACTGGAGAGATACCATGACTGTCTGCTTTTAAGGAATATATAAAAAGGAAAAGAAATTGTGACCAGTGATTTTGTGGGTTTTTTTGCTCTTCTTTTTGTTTTACTTCTTCACTTTGTCATGGTTTCTATATTATCCCTTTGGGTCACACAAGTTTGTGTGTATTTACAGTCAATTTCTGGTTTAGTGATTATGCCATTTTCAGTGAAGAGGTACGACTTCTGAATCAGGGTAAGAAAGAAAGCTTTGCGAATTTAGAAATCTCAGTGCTGATATTTATGAAATATCAAAGAGAGAAGTTACAACACCTTTGTCAGTTTTGGCCTTATGACCCTGTTGCTCCTTGAAATATTAGCCCACACTGAAGGGACCAAGGAAATATTCCAGCAGTTGGCAAAACTTTCAGTTTGATAACTGAAAAGACTTTTAAAATACTTTCTTGAAAGACTGTACCCTGTTTTAGACATTTCTTCCATAAGGGTTGATAAAGTCTCTTTCCCTATATTTTATTTTAGGTCAAATTATCCTGCTTTGATGATACAGGCAATCCAATGTGGGTTAGCTATGAGATCAGATCAACTGTATTTTTATACAGAGTAGGTTTGGGCAGAAGAAACTATTTTATTCTGTATCATAGGATGGTAGTTCTATATCTGGATTACATTTTCTCTTCTTGTGACTCTTGGATTTGTAAGTAATTTTTACAGTCATCCTTTTGATAAAGCAGCAATTATATCTAGATTTTATTGCTACATTATATGGTGGTTTTACCTGTTGGAATATATCAACACTGTCAAATGCAGAGTTGATTGGATAGCATTGTATTTACAGAAGAATGGTCCACAAGGAACCTCCAACTAATGGTCCACAAGGAGCCTTGGAGGAACATTTAAAGAGTGATGTGATATACAAACTTCAATGTACACAATTTACCACTAATCTGCTCACTCCTAGAGATGATGTAAATCCTCCAACGCCAAGCCCAGTATCAAGCAGACCAGGGTGACAGCTGGCAGAAATGGCTGTCTATGCTGCAGACCACTAGAATGAAATATGAGGGGGATACTCAAGGACGCATGTCACTCTCTTTCAGGGCTCCAATTAAAAAAAGGGGGGGGATAAACAGTGTTTGTTTTCTCTGTTACAGTTTCTAAGAAATTATAGAGTAATAGCCTGGTCAAAGCAAAAAAAACCAAAAATTTGAATTTAGCCAAGAATAAAGTATTTTCCCACCTGAACGGTGCAGTGTTTTCAGAAATGGCTCACAAACTGTATAAATAACTTTGTTTGATATTTCATATGTAGGATGTGTTTGCTTTGTTTCACTTATGTGTTGCCATTTTGATATTCTGATGAAGTTTTGTCTGTGTATATGGTTGTCTGAAGAAGCTGTGAGGTTTAGTGGAAAAACGTTCAAGGGTTGAGAGCTTTGGATTGTTTCTAGCTCTACTCAGTTCCCTCATTTGTAATTTCTAAGGACGTTTGAACATGTTGATTTTAAGTATATGGGGTAACAGAATCTACGAGACAATATAGGACATAAGGTTCCCTTCAAAGTTTCAAGAACCATACCTGGACAGTCAGGGGGATGTTAAATGATGACTTTCTTTCCTTTCTTTCTTTTTAAAAATTTCATATTAAAAGAAAGGGCACCCAATTCCAATTCCTTTACTTTATTCCTTTATTTCACTCCTTGTAAAACGTACGAATTCCAAACTGAGGGCTGATAATGCAACAGTACTATACATGAGTCATAAATATAATTTAGTTTGGAAATGCCATATGATAATCCCATATAAAGTCTTGTTCATCAAAGGACTCAGCCTTCAGGTCATGATGTTACTTTGATTATTTCACACATTATTTACACGGGAAGATCCAAAAGGCACATTCGACATCCATTTTAAGAGAGAAAGCTCAAGTGTGATTAATTCTGAAAATATGAAAGGCTAGAAATATAAAACTGGCTAGACATTAACACACAGAGACTACATATATACATATACACACACACACATATACACATATGTTACGATTGAACATGGGAGAAAAATCCCAATGTTGTGTAAGTGGAAGAAATATGAGCAAAATAAACAAACAGCATTTACTCTTTATTCAGTAGTTTTGTCTAGATTCACAGAAAGTGTACAGCAGCTAAGACGGCACAACTACAAGGTGGTGGACCATTTCTTTAGTAATCCCAGTCAGCTGGAGCCAGGAGCCAGGAAAGGAGAGAGTGTGGAATGGCGAGGTCAGGTGGTGAGCTTGATGCCAGGTTTATAGCCTTAGCTGCCATCCAAGGAGGGTGAATCCCAGCAGGAAAACATTGAGATTGCCCACTTGTGAGTGTGCACGTGTACCTGTTAAGTGCATGTGCAGATGTGCACAGGTACACAAGTCAGCTAAATCAGTAATTGAAGTTTTCCTGGGGGAAGGCAACCTGGAAGAATGAAGGAATGCAATGGAAGAGATCTTTGATCTGCTTCATCCACATGTATTTACTGTGTTAGCCCAACATGCCATTGGCAATTATTTTGAGACACAGATAAGAAAAAAGGAGATTGTGTGGAAAAGAAGTTAAAATGGAAAGGGCAAACTTGAAGCCCAGAAATGCAAGCTAAAACAAAAAAGCACTTTCTGTTTCCTTTAGTTATTTTTCTTGTCTCTTCTCTTTCTTCCTCAGTAACGTCAACTTACTAAGATCTTTCTCTGGGTAACAGATAAGTAGTTTCAGGTGGAGTCAAGACTCATCCTTGGTTTATACTTTCTTAGGGTAACAGAAATCCAGTACCAAGCACCTAGTCCAACAAAATTGTCCATTTGCTCAGACATTCCTGGTCACCAATAGGAGAAGAGCTGTAATATGAAATTCACTTTGCAAGGGACAAACTTTAACAATTTATACAGCAAAACTCCTATAAAGATCCAACAAACAATATTTTCCATTGTACTTGTGTTGTTACCATTGAAAGAACCAAGGTCAGAACATATATTCATTTGAGATGGGAGACAAGACTGAGCATTTTGCTCAGAAAATTGGCTCCAAAATACACAAAGAAAGTCACAGAATAGATTTTAATAAATGTGGTATTACATACCAACATTATGTGATATTATGCCAACTTAATTAAATGTTAAATTTAGTATTCATTAAAACTTCACTGCATTTGAAAACAATTTGTAGGTTTAGATTTTCTCACTTTGTGAAATTTTCAACTGTGCATAGTAATTGCTGAGAGTTCAGAACAAGTTGTGAATCAAGTCGGTTACTAGTAGCCAAATGATTTCAAAAGCAAATTTACATGTATTTATAAAAAAAATCATATCAATATTAGGTTAAATGTGGATCCTGGGTATATTTTTAGTAAGTGTTGATGTATGGTGGGGAGAGGGGCAAGACTTCCAAATGTAAAACGGTTTAAGGCCAGTGAAGTCTGAGAAAGAATCTGGTTAAAGAGTCAATTGTTTTAAAGTGACTTTATAGAAGGCACTGGTGTTTTAAGGGATTATTTCTAGAATTGTCTGAAGGTGACCAAACTGCATCCTTTATTCTTAAGCACTCTCAATTGAAGGGCATCCAGCTAGTCTTGGATATCTGCGGGGATGGAGGATGATTATATGAAACCTTTGCAGCAGGAAGGCTTTCCCTGCTGGCTTGATACAGCTCATGGACACCCAGCACTGCCTGGAACAGGTTGTTAACTATAATGATACCCTAGATGTAGGCTCTCTTTGACTTTCTAGGCTTTTCACATGAGCTCTCGTAACCTTACTCTATTTCACATAAAGCCATGTGGGCCAAATTTGTCTTGTACACAGCTCAGCATCTCTTGAAGGAAGAGTTTTTCTCTCAAGATGTCCCTGGGCTTGGGATGTCTGTCCCATTAACAAGACTTTCCCCAAATCAACATTATGTGGTTTCTTGGAGAAACTCCTCTCTTGATAGGAGTTTTTCCTTTCTATTTGGGGTTCTGTCTTCACCCTAATAATCTAGGATAAATGAAAATGTTGGGTAATGTTTATTTACATCAGATTAGGGACAGGGGAACCTGGTGGGCTGCCGTCTATGGGGTCACACAGGGTCGGACACGACTGAATTGACTTAGCAGCAGCAGAAAAGAAAAAGAGAGCAATTGTCCTGAGCCACAAGAATAGTCTCCATCTTTATCCTGAGACAGAAGCTTAAGTGAGGCTGGTATTTTCTAAAAATGCTTGCTTAGAGCAAGCACACAATTGGCTTTATCATAACTGGCCTTCACTAAGTGGCATTATGTGCTGGGCTGGAAATTTTTTCTCAGTTGAACAGAGTGGATCGTTGTAATTCACATGACTGCTTTTTAGAAGGATGCAACACTATTTCTTCTTTCTCCTCTTACCCTCTTCCTTCCCCTGGCTCCTATCTCCTCTCTCCATCCTTGCCTTCTACTTTGACTGTCTTTTGGGCAAACTTCTAATTGAAATCTACATCTTTCTTTCTCTTAGGTCTACTTTCCTCTAGAAAAGACTCATTCTTATAAAAATCATGATAGTTTGACAAGCTAAGGGCAATTACCTAATCAATACCAGTCAGAATGAGAAGCCCATGATGGATGCCCCTTTGGATTGAAAGAAAAGCAGCAGAGACATATTAAATTAGACTCATCTCATTTGGCCCATCACCAGAGGATCCTGAAGCAAGGTAATTTGGTCTTTAAAAATTGAGAGACCGCCTGCATCACCCCAGTATGAAGAAAGGTCTAAGACAGGGTAATTAGAGAATTTCAACAATTGCTTGCTTTTCAAGAAAGAATTTTTTCAAAGTCTTTTGGAACTCAAACTAGAAATTAAAGAAAATTAGCAAGCCCATTTCCTCAGTTCCTATAGACTAGGTGAGGATATTCCATGAGACAATGCGGGCATAGGAAAGAATGAAAAGAAATCATTGCTACCCTTCAGACACCATAATTCTTAACCTATCCTTTTCAACTTGGCAGGTTAATAAACATTTTAATTATACTTTTAGCTTGATACTTCTTCTAAAGCCAAACAGTAAATCTCTTTAGATTGTGTTGTCATTGGCCGTTAACATCGCTAACAAGGCAATAGATCTCAAGTATTTAGCCATCATTACTTCTCTTTGGTTCAAATCATCAGAATCAACAACAGCACACTCAGAGAAACTAATGCACACTTGAATCTAAACATCACTATGAAAAGGTGACCTCTACCCAATGACAATGCACATTTTTAAATGATCGTACAATTATAGAAATGAACCGTGATGTAAATGTTTATTTAAATCACAACTTACAGTATTTTTCTCAACTATTTCCTCTTTATCTAATTCAAAGATCAGTGACCCTGATAAGTGGTAAGCAAGAGACACCAGGCTTAAACATTTGGTGGATCTGGCATGGAACGCTCTGCTTATGGAAATCCAGAGAGTTGCTTAGGAAGTTATCTTTTTATTCTTTTTATGTCTTTTTGTACTCAAACTTTAGATGCATAAAAGTGACCTAGACAGAATAATCCAGTATGCTTGGGAAGGATCTAGTTATCTACATTTTCATAAGTGTCCCCAAGTGATACTATGCTGGTGGTCCACAGACAACACGTTAAGAAATAGTACATCTCATTCTCTTTTCTGTTAGCCTTCTGGCGCTGTGGGAAGTACACCAGGTTAAGATGAGAATCAATCACTTTGTGCACAGGCTACCGTGGAAATGGACCGAGGCTCATTCAGTCTAATATCACAGTCCAAGGCTTTGATGTTCTGTCACTTGGCTGTAAAGAACTGCCACTTTTCCTCCTCCAGCTGGCGTCTCTTTGTTTTTCAGGTCATTCTGTTGAAATGTATTCTATTTGCATGAGTGTTTTATGGAAAATGATGAGTTTTTATTTCATCTTTTACCAACAAATACGTTCTTTTCCCTTTTACATGGTAGCCAACTTTCATCCCTTCCTAAGTAGAGGGGAACTCCCTTGCCAGGAAGAAGATAAATTTGTAAATTAATTCATTTCAGTCAGAGTTACAGTCGAGGCCTTCAACACCATCACCTCTTCTGTCTTTTGCTCACTCAAACCAACCATACTGACTCCCTTTTTCTTGAACAGGTTAGGCCCACTCCTTCTTTAAGGCATTTACCCTAGCTGTTTTCTCTGTTTGGGACTCTCTCCTCCCAGATGTCCACTCTAAGTCTTTGCTAAAATCCAACCTCTGCCTCTTTCTCTTGACCCATCCACCAACAAGATCTCTCTTTCTATATATGTATATATTATTTTGTCCTTATATAACTTATTTCCTTATAATGTATTATTGAATTCACTTAAAAATAGTGTTGTTAGTTTCTCTTACCCACAGGTTATAAACTCCACAAAGGTTGGAATTTTACTTTTTAGGTTGGTGCATAACAGGTAAATCAAACTCTGACACACAATAAGTGCTTCATAAATATTTGTTAGGTGAAAGACTAGATGTCTAATTACTTATAATAGTTTCTTCTTCACCAGCATATGCATCAAAATCTAAGAAAATCTAGAGGAGGCAACAGTTAAGCAGGGTGTAAATCCCATATTATTTAGATTTACCTAATTCATGTATGATTCAGAAACTATATTTAAATAGTAGGTTTTCTAGGGGGTCTTAAATTACTCTATAGAGATTATTAACTTCTCAGCCTACTCCTCTACCTCTTTCAAACTCTTTACCGTGAGTATTGATTACTGCTCTAAGGAGAGAAGAATATTTAGAGAAAGTAGAGAAGCTGTAGGGAAAAAGTTGAATGCATGGGAGCTGTAATTAGCATTATCCAAATGGTATTAAAATATTATTAAGGACTTGATGCTATCTTGGCATTTTGTGTACATATCTGTTGGAAGTTATTTGCCAGATTTATAGGAATAGCTGCCTTGGTGGAGAATTTATGACACAGGATGCTATGTTTCACAAACATTATCTACCAACTTCCTCAAGAGACCTAGTAAGTATGGTGTTATGATTCACTGGCTTGCAAACTGCAGGGAATCCAACTCAAACTGTTTTAAACAAAACAGAGTTTATAGTGTTTCATATTTATTCATGTATCTAGAAAGATAAGATGGAATTCCTGATGGCTCAGTGGTAAAAGAATCCCTGCATGAGGGGAGACATGGGTTCAATCCTTGGGTGGGGAAGATTCTCTGGAGAAGAAACTGGCAACCCACTCCAGTATCCATGAACAGAGGATCCTGGCAGTCCATGGGGTTGCAAGAGTCGATCATGACTTAGAGACTAACTCACCACCAGAAAGTCAAGAGAAAAAAAAGGTATTGCTATCAATTACTCAAACATTTAAAATAACACAAGCAAAGTAAAAATAGAATTTTAGCCATCTTAACTTTTAAAAATCACATAAGCAGAGCAATTATTTAAATTTATATTAAGATACTTCAATGCCCCAACCAGTAATGCTGAAGAAACTGAAGTTGAACAGTTCTCTGAAGACCTACAAGACCTTCTAGAACTAACACCCCCAAAAGATGTCCTTTTCATTATAGGGGACTAGAATGCAAAAGTAGGAAGTCAAGAAACACTTGGAGTAACAGGCAAATTAGGCCTTGGAGTACAGAATGAAGCAGGGCAAAGACTAATAGAGTTTTGCCAAGGGATTACACTTGTCATAGCAAACACCCTCTTCGAACAATACAAAGGAAGACTCTACACAAGGACATCACCAGATGGCCAATACCAAAAATCAAATTGATTATATTCTTTTCAGCCAAAGATGGAGAAGCCCTATACAGTCAGCACAAACAAGACCAGGAGCTGACTGTGGCTCAGACCATGAACTCCTTATTGCCAAATTCAGACTTAAATTGAAGAAAGTAGGTAAAACCACTAGACCATTGAGGTATGACCTACATTAAGTCTCTTACAATTATACAGTAAAAGAAAATGAAAGGGAAGTCACTCAGTCATGTTCAACTCTTTGAGACCGCATGAACTGTCGCCTACCAGGCTCCTCCCTCCATGGGATTTTCCAGGCAAAAATACTGGAGTGGGTTGCCATTTCCTTTTCAAGAGATCCTCCCAACCCAGGGTTTGAATCCAGGTCTCCTGCACTGTAGGCAGACACTTTACCATCTAAGCCACCAGGGAAATCCACAAATTCCACAATTATACAGTAGAAGTGACAAATAGATTCAAGGGATTAGATCTGATAGAGTACCTGAAAAACTATGGGCAGGGGTTTGTGACATTGTACAAAGGAGGCAGCAATCAAGACCATCCCCAAGAAAAACAAATGCAGAAAGGCAAATGGTTGTCTGAGGAGGCCTTACAAATAGCTGAGAAAAGAAAAGATGTGAAAGGCCAATGAGGAAAGGAAAGATATGCCCATTTGAAAGCAGAGTTCCACAGAATGGCAAGGAGAGATAAGAAAGCCTTCACAGTGATCAGTGCAATGAAATAAGAGAAAAACAATAGAATAGGAAAGACTAGAGACCTCTTCAAGAAAATCAGAGATACCAAAGGAACATTTCATGTAAAGATAGGCACAATAAAGGACAGAACTGGCATGGACCTAACCGAAGCAGAAGATATTAAGAAAAGGTGGCAAGAATACACAGAAGAACTATACAAAAAAAAAGATCTTCATGACGCATATAACCACATTGGTGTGATCAGTTACCTAGAGCCAAACATCCTGGAATGCGAGGTCAAGTGGGCCTTAGGAAGCATCACTATGAACAAAGCTAGTGGAGGTGATGGAATTCCAGTTGAGCTATTTTAAACCCTGAAAGATGATGCTGTGAAAGTGCTACACTCAATATGCCAGCAAATTGGAAAAACTCAGCAGTGACCACAGAACTGGTAAAGGCCAATTTCATTCCAATCCCAAAGAAAGGCAATACTAAAGAATGCACAAGCTACTGCACAATTGAACTCACCTCACATGCTAGTAAAGTAATGTTCAAAACTCTCCAAGCCAGGCTTCAGCAGTTCGTGAACTATGAACTTCCAGATGTTGGCTGGATTTAGAAAAGGCAGAGGAACCAGAGATCAAATTGCCAACATCTGTTGGATCATCAAAAAAGCAAGAGAGTTACAGAAAAATATCTACTTCTGTTTTATTGACTACGCAAAAGCCTTTGACTGTGTGGATCACAATAAACTGTGGAATATTCTGAAAGAGATGGGAATAGCAGACCATCCAACCTGCATCTTGAGAAATCTGTGTGCAGGTCAGGAAGCAACAGTTAGAACTGGGCATGGAACAACAGACTGGTTCCAAATTGGGAAAGGAGTATGTCAAGGCTGTATACTGTCATCCTGCTTATTTAACTTCTATGCAGAGTACATCATGCGAAAGGCTGGGCTGGAGGAAACAAAAGCTGGAATCAAGATTGCTGGGAGAAATATCAATAACCTCAGATATGCAGATAACACCAACCTTATGGCAGAAAGCGAAGAAGAACTAAAGAGCCTCTTGATGAAAGTGAAAGAAGAGGGTGAAAAAGTTGGCTTAAAACTCAACATTCAGAAAATGAAGATCATGGCATCTGGTTCCATCACTTCATGGCAAATAGATGGGGAAACAATGGAAACAGTGACAGACTTAATTTTGGGGGGCATCAAAATCACTGTAGATGGGACTGCAGCCATGAAATTAAAAGACACCTTCTCCTTGGAAGAAAGGAGAGATATTACTTTGCCAGCAAAGGTCTGTCTAGTTAAAGCTATAGTTTTCCAGTAGTAATGTATGGATATGAGAGTTGGACTATTAAGAAAGCTGAGTGCTGAAAAATTGATGCTTTTGAACTGTGGTGTTATAGAAGACTCTTGAGAGTCCCTTGAACAGCAAGGAGATCCAACCAGTCCATCCTAAAGGGAATCAGTCCTGATTATTCATTGGAAGCACTGATGCTGAAGCTGAAGCTCCAATACTTTGACTATCTGATGCAAAGAACTGAATCATTTGAGAAGACCCTGATGCTGGGAAAGACTGAAGGCAGGAGGAGAAGGGGATGACAGAGGATGAGATGGTTGGATGGCATCACCAACTCAATGGACATGAGTTTGAGT